>JANFAM010000007.1:12472500-13672500 GCA_024362665.1 Prunus padus | reverse complement strand
ACATAAAAAAGCACTAATTTCTAGTTGAAAATGATGTTGCAAGCCTCAGTGGGACTGAACAAGGACGATGTGCCAGTCTAGCACTAGCAGTTGCATAACAAAATCATCGAGCACTTATATAGCTTTCAGAAACCAGTAACTGCCAATAATGAGGTAACATGACACTGTACGATTCAGGTGAGGTCTCTAAATAAAACTCTAACATGCAGATGACACCATATATACAGTTTTGGACATAAGGCTAAGTGAGTAACAGAAAATGACCTTCTTCTTCCCCCTTATGTATGGACGAAGCCATCCAAACTTTCCGGTGGGCAAGATGTACTTTTAGATCTTCTATACTTATGATCTCTCCCTCAGAAATGTCAAATTCTTCAACCACTGAACATTAACAAAAAAAATCGAAATTCTGGGATTAGAAAAGATTATCGCCTTCTTGAAGAGTTCCTATAAACCCAAATTCAAAAGATAACATTTGGACTCTCCAATTGACTTCCAAATCATAAGCTTCATTTTCATAAATGGGTCAACATGTTAAGCCAAATATATATAATATACAATATAAGTTTTCATGTGAAGCATACCATATTTCAAGTCACCAGAAAAGTTGATCACAAAAGGGGGAGCATGCAGTAGCTGAAAGTGGATTGCCTGCATATTGCTCTGTGCATGCAGCGAATCAGTGAGAGCACAACAGAAGACACAAATTACTCAATGCAATCTATAGCAGCACTTACCAATGGGACAATCAAAGAAAACTTTGATAGCATCATCGAAACAAGTGGCAGAAGCAATGGTCCTGACCAACGTTTAAAGGATTTAGTAGATACTCGAGCATTTAACAATGCCAGTGTGATCTGAAGAAAATATGGATCATATAAGTGATCTAGAATCAGAAACATGACGACAACAAATCATTCTACAATATCCATTTCAAAAACCAAATGCATTTAACACATCCAAGTTATACAAATTGAAAAGGTAATCAAGCTAAGCAATAATTTGGATGCAGATACAGGGAATAATAAACAACTATTTAAGGTAAAGTTAAAAATTATAACTGAGCTAATACTTCTCAGTACAATTCGGTTATTATTTTTTCTCAAAAGATATGCTCACATAATTTAGACAGATATATTCATGAGATAAAATAACTTACACCCTTTTCTGAAGCACCCATAATTAAATTTGGCCACAGTTCACTCTCCATAATCACAATCGCATTTGGCTTCCAGTGACCGAGGAATGAGTCCATAGCAGAAGGTGTATCAACAGGCGCAAACTAGTTCAATTGGGAAGTTTGGTTATAACACAACCAGAAATATGATATCTTTAGTTTCAATTAAGCTATACAGAACAAGAGCAACACATTACAATTCCACGTTACTGTAAGGACACCAATAGATATAACCAACCACGGAAGTATTCCAATTACAATCTATTATATGAACCAATAATATACATATCTATACAACATATTAAAACAGAAATGTCTGAAGAACAAACAGTAACTGACCAAAACATAGAATGTTGTAATTATAACCAAATATTATTTAGGTTACAGTTTTTTTTTGGGTGAACTTTTTAGGTAACAGTTTGTTTTCCCTTAATCTTGATTTACACATGCTAAAGCATAGAAGTAATCAGCTTTATCCTTCTCTTTTTCCCCAAAGGGGAGCTAAAGCCATACTAGCACTCTCTTTAAAAATTTATTGTTCTTTCATACGCGTGCAATGCCAGGAACTTCTTTGTCAATTCCAGCAAAACTGACAAGGTAAATCAAGTCAGTTTTCCTTGTTTTCAATTATCACTTTATGCATGCTTTAAACCCTTTTTAAACCATACACAATATAGTGAAAATCATAAGCAAAAGCAACCACATAGAGAAGGTTTTTAGGATTAATTGACACTCTCACGAGCTTTACACCACTTGACAAATTTTTTGTAGGATTTCTTATTATTATTATTTTTTGGACCTGCTGTTAGATTTAATGATCAGATTCATGTCAAATTTCAAGTTGGTCCAGCACCTTTAATCATCCCATCTATATTGTATTAAAATTAGTTTTTATTTTTTGTACAACTAACTAAAAATTAGACCTTGATCCCCTCGTTGCCTATAAATTATGTCCCCGATTAGGCATTAAATCAAATGATTGAATTGAGCAGAAAAGTCTAAGCAAAGTTATTAAATGGTATAAAAGTCCCTACATTTTCACCAGTGTCAAGCAATTAATTAAGTAAAAGTATAAACATGCACCTGATGTATGACACCAGTTGGAAGACGTTTCTCTATTACTTCACTGCATATGTAGAGAAGGAAAACCAAAAATAAGTTCAGAGTTGCTTTTCAAATGGATAAAACTTACACAATGAATTTCAAATTAAGCTCTGGAAACGGAGATTTGGTCTTACAATGCGGACGACGTCGTAGTGGTCATCAAGATGGTCAAATCAGGCCTTCGCTGAATGCATTGTTTGATTACAGGAATGGCAGCCATTCCTTCACCTGATTCAAATTTCATTACGCCAAAATTATAATCGAAAAAAGAAATTCAATGAGCAGTTCAAAAACTAAAGAAGCAGAACCACGATTGATTCAGCTTTCTCTCTTATTTTCCCCTACTTTCTCAGTAACCAAACAAGAGGAAAGCAAACGAATTTAAAGCAATGGATTGGAGAAAACCTAATGAAACGGCGTGGAACCAGAGGAGCGGCCCCGGGGACGAGGGAGGGAAGGTCGGCCCAAACGCTCAGGCCAGCGGAGTGGATGCTCGAGGCCTCGGAGTTTGCGCCAGTGTAGGTGAAGGTACAACAATGGTGAGAGACCATGACTCAGCGCTCGGTAAACGTTGTAAACTGCCTTGCTCTTCGTTGCCGCCATTTCTCGTGTAATTTTCTGTTTTTCAGTGAGTCCACTTCGTCAAGGACATTGAGCAAACGGGAAGGTTATGTGGGCCGTCCAAGAAGTTTACTTTCTTGGGGCAGCTTATGTGATTGGGCCTATCCAAAGGGCAGAGTGTGGCTGAACCCGTTCCAACAAACATACATGGGACCATTATAATATAGAGTTGTGCTACGTGGACGACTGGTTTTAGCATAACTAATAAATAAGTATAGGATTCAATCACACTCCATTTGCTTCATATCAATAATGTTTCTTCGAAAGGAGTCCTTATTGGTGCTCATAAAAAGCTATCACATATTCCTTCGTTGTATAAACATATAGAAACAAGTAATAGGTTTTTTAAGTGATATTTTTTATGGAGACATTTTGCTATATCATTGAACTTTCTTCTAGTCTTCACCATAAGCCTAAAATCAATTACCTATTAAACTCATCCTAGTGGTGTGGGGGGTTCTTTTTTTTTATTATTATATATATTTATTTATAGAAGTGATATTGAATCGGGTGCAATGTGGGGAGCAAACACATTCGTTCTAGTCAATTTGACTAAGTCCATGCCTGTAAGGGTGGTGTGGTTTGGAAGTGGAATTGAGGGATGATAGTGTGGTACTTTTTAAATCTTCTTAGTATTTGGGGAAGAAAAAAAAACCTAAAAACTTATTCTAGAATGTAGGGTTTGGGCACTTGAAGTAGAAATACCGAAATCATACACTAACCGCACTGTACCAAACCGGTTTGATACCGTGTCGATTGTATCAAGACAAATTTTGTACGATATCGTACCATCAACATTTGGCACGGAGCGTGCAGTGAATTTGGTACCGCTCAAGATCTGCATCTAAGAACAACATAAGTTTCAAAACTTAAAACTTAAATTAGTTCGGTCCCTCTCTCTCTCTCAACTCAACCTCGATCTCTCGAGACCCAAACCTCGATCTCAACGACTCGAAACTTCTCTCTAGCTCTCATCTCTCTCGATCTCACTCGATTCAAACTCTCCACCCCACTTTTTTCCTCTATTTTTCTCCCTTCATTCTCTTTTGCTCTACTATTTCAATTTTCAAAGGCTGCCCAAATGTCTAACTTGTTAGACGACCCCGCGTTTTGGCTCCCAACCCAGATTCTCGACGACGACGACCTACCCGCCATGGACCTTGGTTCCAAAACCAACTCCAGGAGCTTCGAGCTCGGCTTTGAAGTTGATGCTTGAAAGCTTTGTTTCCGTTCAACTTTACTTATGGCGGAGTACGAGGCTTTCGGAGTTTCGGATCTCGGCTCACGGCCGAGTCTGTGGTGGGCTCCAACGAGACGGAGAGCAACGAGGAAGACTACATCGCCGAGTTGACTCGCCAAATGGCTTGCTCGACGCTCAAGAAGAAGTTCAAGCACTCGACTCGCTTTCGGCTCGACAACTCAAAGGTATGAGGACGAAGTAATTTTTGGTTTTTTCCCCTCATTTAGCTTCTAAACGAATTGTTTTGATGATGGTTACCGATTTGGGGTTCTGTTGATTTGGGGTTGTGTTGATATGATTTCAGGTTTGATGTTTGTTGAATTGGTTGTGACTGTGAGCAGCTTTTGGATGAATTTGTTGAATTGGTGTTTTTTAGTTCTCGGTTTGGTATCTGAAATAATACCGTCCCACACCGAAATCAAACAAGACGGTATGGTACGATTTTGGCAAACAATAATACCGCGTATCATACGGGTTTCCAAATCCGATGGTAGCGGTATTAGCTCAATAACGCACTGCACTGTACCATGCCCACTCCTACTAGAATGTTTGATGTGTACAGATTTCATGGAAAACGGGAAGAAAAGTTATCATCATCCGTGACTCAAGTATGATTCAGACATCTTTGATAATTTAAGGATAAAGTAGAAGTACTGGAATTATAGGTCCTCTTTTTCTTTTTCTTTTTCTTTTTCTAAAAAGGGAGGGACAGATCTATATTATATATATATAAGTTTAAATCCATTCCTTTGGCGCTTTAGCATCACCTAATTGGTGCACTTAGAAACCAAATCAAATAAAAAATAATCAGAAAAATATAGAGAATATTGTTTAAGATATGATATTTATATAAATTGTTGGACCATGCATGTACTGTGATCAGAAATGAGCTAAGCTTAGCCTCATTTTTCTTCTTGGACAAACAAAAGGCTCCTTGCATACGCCAAGGTTAGGTGAATCGAAGCTCAATCAAACCACAAATATCGCAAGATGGAGGAGGGGACCAGGTGAACTGTAATGGCCATTCCCTTTGTGGCTTTGTCAATTTCAAAACCTTAAAAATTGAAATTATTGAGTAGCAAAAGAAAAAAACAAGAAATGGAATTATGAATTCGCTTAAAAATTAGGGGACAAAGGGATAAGAATTAATTTACAGTAGCTTAATGACACAACGGAATAATATGTGATGCATATATGACACAACAGAAAGATGGTTCAAATATATATATTTTCTATATATAGGTAAATTCCCAAAAGTTCATGTTTAGACATAGTAATATATGCCAACGGAGTCTGGTTCAGTGAAAAATGACATTTGACTTGCATATTAGTGGTTTTAGGTTTAACTCTTATGACATCATATAGTAGTGTGTGTGTGTGAGAAACCCCTCTCCTCCATAATTTAAACTATCGCTTATACTAAAAAAAAATATAGCAATCATACAATTTGTATATTAAATAAAATATTATATTATATAAAAAAAGGTGATATTATATTAACAATAGTATACATGGTCCACTGGTCCCAAAGACCAGTCACAATTACCATATATATATATATATATACATATTATATAATTTAATACCATTTCATTAAAATAGACAATTCTACAAATATAATTAAACTCTTATTTTATTTTGTTCAGGGTATTCGGTTGTTACCTTGTTTCAATCAAAGTTATGTCTTTCTTGTTCATTCTGGTGTTATCTTCTTAGTTAGGTTGTTTCTGGCAACGATTGAGTTGCAACAAAATCTCACACAAGTAGTGTAATGAAGACATTTGGGACAAGGATCTGTGGTTTAATTAGGGTGCAAAAAATAAAAATGAAAGTAAAATGAACGAAATTTAAAAACGCTACAAGGAAGATGCATGTGGATTGGAAAAATTAAAATTAAAATTAAAATGTGAAATGCTTGAGGTTTAAGCTATTGGATTGGATATATTAATTAATTTAAGATAGTACATGTCCATCATGATCAGGTTTTAAAAAAATAAAATCAGGTTTAGATTCCCCTTGGAAAAAAGACAAGTTTTCTCAAATGCTAATAGGTTGCTTGGATTTGTCACGTAATCGAAGGAGAAACTATATATTAGGCCTCCTCCCTCAGAAAACATGCAAAAACAGAAACGAAAGCCAAATAGAAATTTTCCCAGAGACCAAACAAAACTTTAGGAAAAACACACACACAGAAATGGAGCACAATGAGGTTGTTGGTTTATCCATAGGGGTGGTGTTGATATGGGTTGCATGGTCAATAATATTGTTGTTAACCCATCTTCGACGACGTCGTTTGGAGGAGGTAGCAGGACACCTCCCACCTGGGCCAAGATGGTGGCCTGTGGTGGGCAACATATTCCAACTGGGTTTAGGCCCGCCCCACGAATCATTTGCCATGTTGGCCCGAAATCACGGCCCAATCATGACACTTTGGCTAGGATCCATGAACACCGTAGTGATCTCGTCGAGCCAAGTGGCCCGTGAAATGTTCAAAGACCACGATGTGGTACTAGCCGGTCGAAAAATCTACGAGGCCATGAAGGGTGATTATGGCAACGAAGGCTCGCTGATAACGGCCCAATATGGGCCTCATTGGCGCATGTTGAGGCGCTTGTGCACGACTGAGTTCTTCGTGACAAGTCGCCTCGATGCCATGTGTCGTGTACGTGCCAAATGCATCGATGGAATGGTGCAGTTCATAGAGGATGCTGCGTCGGAAATGAGTACCAAAACTGATGGCATTGATTTGGGTAGGTTCATTTTCTTGATGGCTTTTAATCTGATTGGGAACCTCATGTTTTCTAAGGACCTATTGGACCCAAAATCGGAGAGAGGGGCTATGTTTTTTTACCATGCAGGAAAGGTTATGGAGTTGGCTGGGAAGCCAAATATGGCAGATTTCTTTCCAATTTTGCGTTGGCTTGACCCACAAGGCATCAGGAGGAACACCCAATTCCATGTGGAAAAGGCCTTTGAAATTGCAGGTGAGTTTATAAGAGAAAGAATGGAGAGCATGGAGAATGGTGGACATGATGGAATAGAGAGGACAAAAGATTTCTTAGACGTACTATTGGAATACCGTGGTGATGGTGTTGATGAGCCCTCTAGGTTCTCTTCTTCAAGAACCGTCAATGTCATTGTTTTTGTAAGTCATCTAATCCCTTTCAATTTTAGTATTATCCGTACATATTATCTTAACTGATCATCTTGTTTAACGTATCCTCTAATACAATTGAGACTCACACAAGTGAATTTCCCACAAGTGTCACATCTATTAGAAAATTATTGTATATAATCAGTTGAGATGGTAAAAATAATTTTATTCTACCAACTGAAAAACTATTTGTAACATAAGTGTAACATCTATGTAAGTGTGCTGCACGTCGATTTTATTTTTGTTTATTTATAAGTCTCACTTCTATTAGAAAGATGGTTAACGGGTGTCCAACCGTCGAATTGTTTGAATCTTAATTCATTTTTAATGTTCTTGTACACAAACAAATTTATGCGGATGTATACGAATATTATTTCAGGAGATGTTCACTGCAGGAACTGACACAACCACGAGCACACTAGAGTGGGCAATGGCGGAGCTTCTAAACAACCCAAAAACCCTAAAAAAGGTTCAAGCCGAGCTAAGAAGCACCATATCCTCCAACAGCAAGCTCCAAGAGAAAGACATTGAAAACCTCCCATACCTCAAAGCAGTCATCAAAGAAACCCTAAGGCTCCACCCACCCCTTCCCTTCCTGGTCCCACACATGGCCATGGACTCTTGTAAAATGTTAGGGCACCACATTCCCAAAGGCACCCAAATTCTGGTCAACGTCTGGGCCATTGGACGTGACCCAAAAACATGGGAGGACCCTTTGCTTTTCAAGCCTGAGAGGTTCTTGGAGCCCAACATGGGCGTTGATTATAAAGGGCAGCATTTTGAGTTCATCCCATTTGGTTCTGGCCGTCGGATGTGCCCTGCTGTGCCACTAGTCTCTAGGGTACTCCCTCTGGCTCTAGGGTCACTCTTGCACTCGTTTGATTGGGTTTTACCAGAAGGGCTTGAGCCAGAGAATATGGATATGGCTGAGAGGATGGGGATCACACTTAGAAAATCTGTTCATTTGAAGGTTATACCTATACCTTACCAAGGGCATGTGGGATGCTAAATTTAATGCATTTTTATTTAGGCAAGCCAAGCAATGAGAGTCTGTTTGTAATAAGTTTGTTTGTTAAATATATGTTAATTAATAGTTTGATTGTTGTAATTGATGTAATTGATGTAATAAAATTACATAATGATGTATGTGAGGATTATATATAATTAATGTGAATTGTGAAGGCTATAATTACTATATGTATCAATGATAAACCAATTTGTATTATGAACATCTTTATCTAAGTTATTGTTACTCTACAATGAGTCCAATGGTTACAAAAATATTTGCATTCAGATATCTTTGTGCATGTATATATAGTTTTGTTAGCTAGTCGTGTTCGATTCGAGTTATGTTACCATATCATGTTAAAGAAAGTGGCAAAATTTGATCTTTATATTTCATGAAGGCTTGATATTATTGTAAAATTAAAGAAAGTGGAATAATTTTAAGAGTTGTGCATGAATATTAGTTATGACCATAGAGCTAATAAGGTACAGAATTTAATCATTTGGACTAATATGGGGTTGTTGTATAAGATCTTCTTGGCTCGTATTAGGGTTTATGTTGGGCTGCCTAATTGTTTTTTGCCCATTTCATAGGGCCACTATCAAATTGATGATGTGTTCCAAATGTGATAGCTCTGGCTAAGATTTGCTTCCTGTACCTGAGATCAGTCTGTGATTTTAAAATTTAAAATTTTAAATGATTTTAAAAGAGTTATAAAGTTGATGGAGTTTAATTGAATTTAATTGAGTTTAATTGAATTCTACAAACTCCACATAGATTTTGACTGAATTCGTGTATAGATTTTAAATGAGTTTGTTAGAGTTTTATTACTGATTTTAATGGAGTTTATAGCACTCAAAAAACAAAGGGTTTTGGGGTGATGACGGTGTTGGTGATGGCAATGGTGGTGGCAATGGTGGTTTGTGGGTGATGGTGGGGGAGGTAGTGGTGGTGGCCGTGGCAGTGGGGGTGGTAGTGGTGGTGGCGGTGAGAGTGAGGTGGTGGAGGTGGCAGCGGTGATGGTGATGATGTTGGTCGTGGCTGTGGTGGTGGTGACGGCGGTGGGAGTGAGGTGGTGGAGGCGGCAGCGCAGCGGCGTTGATGGTGATGATGTTGGCGGTGGCTATGGTGGTGGTGGGGGTGGTGGTGGTGGGGGTGGTAGTGGTGGTGGCGGTGGCAACGGTGATGGTGATGATGCCGGTCGTGGATGTGGTGGAGTTGACGGCGGTATGAGTGAGGTGGTGGTGGTGGAGGAGGAGGTGGCGGCGGCGGCAGTGATGGTGATGATCTTTGGCGGTGGCTATGGTGGTGGTGGGGGTGATGGTGGGGCTAATAGTGTGGGTGGGGGTGATGGTGGGGCTCATAGTGTGGGTGAGGGTGATGGTGGTGGTGATGGTGGTGGTGGTGATGGTGGGGATGATGGTGGGGCTGGTAGTGAGGTCGGCGGTGGCAGTGGTGGTGGTGGTGGTGGTGGTGGTTGTGTTAAGGGTTGCGGCGGCGACGATGATGACTATGGTGGTGGTGGTGGCGGTGGCGACGACGTTGATAGTCATGATAAGATGGTGGTAGTATAAGTGGTGAAATCATATCTTGAGAATAAAAATAATATATCTATCAAAATCTCTGGGGGGAAGCTAAGATTTTTCATGGTCTAAAATTAATCTATAATCAAACGAAATCCACCACTTTTTGTATTTCCTTTAAAATCAATGAGTTTTTGAATACAACTTTGTTTGACTTCTAAAAAGTCATTATTAAATACACCTAGATTTCGATGTATTTTTTTAAAGTCAATTGAAATCTGAATTGAATACACCCAAACTTTGACAAACTCTTTTAAAATCTTAATTGAATACACCTAAACTTTTAAACTCTTGTAAATTCTTTTAAACTCTTAATTGAATACACCTCTCTTAATTTACAGGAAGCACTTTCAGCAACTGGCTGGTATGCCATTTCGTATGATCTGAAAGTGTTTCCTGTAAATTAAAAAATCAATCTTTAAGAATAGAGAAAAGAAACCCAAAAAAAAACATAGGACTGACGTGACAGAATAATTGAGTGCTTCCAATGCTGAAATCTGATGGGAACTCCTGTTGCTGGCTGCTTGTGCATTTCCTGATTGGCTGGTTTTCTATCTGGTTTTGGGGACGGTGGTTGTAAAAGATGGAGGAAGAATTTCTCTGTTAGAATTTACTTGACTTTCATTCTCCACACACCACCTCATTTAAATTTAATATAACGGATTTAAAACTGACACAACAACCCCAAAATAAAAACTCAATTTCATAAGATTTAAAAAAGAAAAAAAATTCCTTAATTAAACAAACGCCAAAAGTCTGCAGCTCGTCTTTTCGGCAAACTTAACTCTGCACCATATATGATATTTGCTCTTTCATATTCATCAAGCCATGTCTATTCCCAATCAAAAGTATTTCTTCTCTGTAACCAAAAAAAAAAAGTATTTCTTCTCTTGCAATATGATCAATAGTTGACAATCCCCAAATATTCAATCCCACAAGTATTAAATTTAAAAAGTAAAAATTTGAAATAATTAATATAAGAGAAATAATTTTTTTTAAAAGTAAAAAAATCTTGCGCGACAAAAGATTTCGTCGCACAAACTATTAAATTAATTTATTATAATTAAAAAAAATTAAAACGCAAAAATTAAAAAATTTGAAATATTTTGTCGCGCAAAGATTTGAGCGACGTTATGTTTCATCGCGCAAAGAATATTTGCACAAAAATTTGAAAAATAATGATCAAATTATCCAATATATATATATATATTCAAAATGTACACATAAATTAACAAAGTACAATAATAAAATCATAATACAAGCCTATTGTGGTGGTAGTGGCGAAGGATATGTTTCGATAGCGTCATAATCCTCAACTTTAGCCGTCAAAGTCTCGACGATTCCCTACAAAAAAATAAATATGGTCAAATAACAAAAAAATAACATAAAATAATAACAAAAATAAATTTGGAGAGACTATACATTTTGGCAAGATTGAGAGTGAGTGAGAATGAGAGGGATAAGTGAGTGTGAGAGAATTAGAGTGAGAGATGAGAGAGTGAGTGAGAGTGAGAGATAGTGAAGAGAGAGATGAAAGATTAAGTGAGAGGAGTGAGTGTGAGAGAAAGGGTCGGATTTGGGGAGAGGGAAAGAGAGAGGAGAGGTAAGAGTAGAGAAAGAAATTGAGAAAATGGTGGAGGAGTTATTTTGGTTTTAAAAACCGTAAAGACTTTGCGCGACAAAATTATTGTTTGGTCGCACAAAGTCTTAAAAAAAAAAAATTCATGCGTCCCATTTTCGGTGCCCACCCAAAATTTTAGAGTTTTGCGAGACTAATTCTTGGTCGCTTATCACTTTGCCCGAAGAAGTTCTTGTTTGGTCGCCCAAAATCTTTAAAAAAAATTCTCCCGTCCCATTTTTTGTGCCCGCCCAAATTTTTAGAGTTTTGCGTGACGAATTCTTGGTCGCTTATCACTTTGCGCGATGAAGTTCTTGTTTGGTTGCGCAAAATCTTTAAAAAATTTATGCATCCCATTTTTAGTGCCCACCCAAATGTTTAGAGTTTTGCGCGACGAATCCTTGGTATCACTTTGCGTGACGAGGTTCTTGTTTGGTGGCGCAAAGTCTTTAAAAAAAAAAATTTAAAAATTCCCGCGTCCCATTTTTGGTACCCGCTCAAATTTTTAGTGTTTTGCACGAAGAATTCTTTACACTAGTTTTGATCTTCAATTTAAAATATTTATACTAGTGAACACCACAAAATCTTATGTTATATTTAAAGAAAGTATAAATAAACTCTTAATTGTTAGTGAATATATTGTTTTGATGGCATACACATTCTACGAAACTAGTTTCAACAATCCAACCATCAAACTTGTTTGTTTATACTTCGAGATCATATACGCCAAAAATCGGAAAAAATAAACATTCATAGATCAAGTAACGGGACAACTTTTCGACGGTTATAAACGAAAAATCACAATTTAACGGTGATTTCAACTCCGATTTTGATAATTTTTTACAGCTACACTCCTTGACCTTATATGAATACAATGAACTAATTCGATCGTCAATTTAAAATATTTACACTAGTGGATACCACAAAATCTTATGTTATATTTAACGAAAGTATAAATAAACTCTTAATTGTTAGTGAATATATTGTTTTGATGGCATACGCATTCTACGAAACTAGTTTCAACGATCCAACCATCAAACTTGTTTGTTTATACTTCGAGATCATATACGCCAAAAATCGGAAAAAATAAACATTCATAGATCAAGTAATGGGACCAAACTTTTCGACGGTTATAAACGAAAAATCACGATTTAACGGTTATTTCAACTCCGATTTTGATAATTTTTTACATCTACACTCCTTGACCCTGTATGAATACAATGAACTAATTCGATCGTCAATTTAAAATATTTACACCGTGGATACCACAAAATCTTATGTTATATTTAACGAAAGTATAAATAAACTCTTAATTATTAGTGAATATATTGTTTTGATGGCATACGCATTCTACGAAACTAGTTTCAATGATCCAACCGTCAAACTTGTTTGTTTATACTTCGAGATCATATACACCAAAAATTGGAAAAAAAACATTCAGAGATCTAGTAATGGGACAAAACTTTTCGACGATTATAAATGAAAAATCACAATTTAACGGTTATTTTAATTCCGATTTTGATGATTTTTTACAACTACACTCCTTGACCCTATATGAATACAATGACTGAATTTGATCTTTAATTTAAAATATTTACACTAGTGGATACCACAAAATCTTTAAAAAATATTTTTTTTACTTTATTTATTTTTGTAAAGACTTTGCGGGACGAAGTTATTGTTTCGTCGCGCAAAGTCAAAAAATTTTAAAAATAATTTTTTTATTTTTGTAAAGACTTTGTGGGACGAAGTGATTGTTTTGTCGCGCAAAGTCACTTTGTGCAACGATGTCGTGTCGTCGCGCAAAGTCAAAAATTTTTAAAAATAATTTTTTTTATTTTTGTAAAGACTTTGCGGGATGAAGTTATTGTTTCGTCGCAAGTCACTTTGTGCAACGATGTTGTTTCGTCACGCAAAGTCAAAAATTGTTAAAAATATTTTTTTTATTTTTGTAAAGACTTTGCAGGACGAAATTATTGTTTCGTCGCGCAAAGTCACTTTGTGCGACGATTTCGTGTCGTCTCGCAAAAGTTTGTCGTGTAAAGTGACTTTGTACGACGATGTGTGTTTTGTTTCGCAAAATTTAGTCGCGCAAGATTTTGAGCGACGAAGTGTTGAATTTCATCGCGCAAAGTGACTTTGAGGGACGAATTGTGTTTCATCGCGCAAAATTTGGTCACGCAGGGGTATTTTTTTACTAGCGGTGCAAGAGCTATTACAGAAGGTTTTCAAGGGGAAGGAGGTGTGCAAGGGCATCAATCCGTATGAGGCAGTGGCACGTGGTGCCGCCATTCAAGCTGCAGTCTTAAGTGGGAATGGAAATGGGAAGTTCACTGAAGACTTCACCCTCTCAGATGTCACTCCTCTGCCACTTGTTCTGGAATTTACCTATTATGATACAGTCAAGAGACGCTGGGATTTAATTCCAAGAAACATTAGAATTCCTACGATCGAGAAAGTGCGTTTTAATACTGTTCAGGACGATCAAGCTTTAATCAACTTCTGCATATATGAAGGTGAGAGTAGCATACCTGAAAGTATGAACATTTTGGGTGAATATAGCCTCCTTGACATTCCTGCAGCTCTTAACAATCTTCCTGGATTTTGTGTTTGCTTTGCTATTGATGCCGATGGTATCTTGAGTGTCTCTGCTGAGCATAAGTACACTTGGCAGAAGAAAGGGATAACATTTAACCGTGACAAACCGAAGTTTGGGGAGAATTAAGATGAGTAATTAAAATAAGATATATGTATAGATGCCGGATCAACATGTTAGTAAGTTAATACGAAGTTAATCACTTATTTTATCCGTCCGAATCTGTTCATTGTTTAGGTCGTCTTTTAATTGTTTTACTTGTACCATGTTATGTTATTTTAAGATTAATCCAAAACTCTCACTCACCATCTTGGCTCAGATCGATTATCAACGCTAATTAAGTGACACGTTGCAATGTCCTTGGTGCTATGAGCTGGATGTCTGGTGTCTTGATCATATTTTTGGGTGTGCGGCTGCTGCTGTCTTTTGTCACTTTGGGTGCCTTGAGTGTTTTGAGTGTGCAGCTGATCTAGTCTATTACTTGGTGCGTACATTGACTAGTGAGATGCTCCTACATCAACAACCAAGCTCAAATTAAACTTAACAAAGTTTAAACAAGTCAAGTTTGAGCTTCAAGATACTATGCCTGGCTTTGCACGCTTGGTGATAACTAATAGAGGATATATATATTCATCAATAAAACAATGGGATCTATTGCGTTAAGAAAGAGAACAAAGAAAAAGTATAATATCAATGTGTGCTTGATTTGATGTATGTTATTTTTTAAGAATTATTAGGGTTTAGTCAAAGAAAGTAAAATTATTTAGGAAAATGTCAAAGCCCAAGGCAAAAAGTGGATTGCATTTTGGCTTGGGTTTTGGCCTTTTCCAAATTATGAAATTTCGAGTTGGCTAAAAACGAAAGCTCCCTTTTTTTAATGGGAAAAATTATATATTTGGAGTTATGTAACTTATGTTTTAGTGCATGGTATGTATAACCTGCAGGCAAGAGATCAGAAAATTACATCCATATATGCATTCGTTGGAGAGGGGGTTTTGCTTTGCCAATTGACACCAACCTTAATTTACCAAAAAACAAAAATTGGCATCAACCTTACTTTAATGACTGACTGTAGTGATGATTCTTTGGGAAATATTGGAAAGATACCGTGCTACAACAGTACAAAAGATGACCTCGCATTGTTTTTTTTATATAAAAAAATTGGCATCAACCTTACTTTAATGACCGACTCCAGTGATGATTCTTTGGGAAAAATTGGAAAGATACCGTGCTACAACAGTACAAAAGATGACCTCGTGTTGTGTTTTTTATATATATAAAAAAATACAAGTAATAATCTAAATTATACGTAGACATAGATTCTAACTTGGATGCATGGAGAGGGCTCATTGTTCTCACCAACTGGCCTAACTCACTTCTGCATAATTGCATTGTTGTTTAATTATAAAGATTGGGGTTTCAAATCAACCTTAAGGAAAGGATAAGGACGTTGGAGATACATTGAGATAGGTTATTTGCAATGAAATTTACATGTCAAAAAGACAAACTGAAATTTATCTGGACAGAGAAAGAAAAGGAATTTCGAGAAATTGTAGAAGTTCTAACTATAGCTAAAAACACTATTATTCAATTAATTATAAAATAATCAAACGGAAGAATAATTTTTTATTAGGTTGTTGGGTTGTTGTTATCGTCAGACATGTTACCAAAGATGCATACAAAATTGGTTTTAGTCTTATGCTTATATAAATCCATGGCCTCCATAGTCGAGGCCTTTAGGGTAGCATCATCTACCTATTAACAATAAGTTTACATGTGTTAATCCCATTCGATAATAGATGTGATTAACAATGTTATTTCGAAACTCCCCTTTTAAGATCAAAAAGCTACGTTTATATGGCACATTCATATTAGCTGCTAGCTAGCTAGAGAGCAGAGCATACTTCATTTCTTTGAGTCGCTGACCATCATGGAGTGGCCTTGGAATTTTCTTGTCTATTTCATCACCTTCCTTTTACCAGCTCTGCTCTTCTTGATCCGAAGGAGATCATCAAACTCGAGCCGCCATCGGCTTCCTCCCGGCCCGCCAGGACTGCCCGTGTTCGGCAACATGTTCGACCTTGGAACAATGCCACACAAGACCCTCACTGAGCTAACAAACAAGTTTGGTCCTGTAATTTGGCTAAGGCTCGGTGCAAGAAACACTATGGTAATTCAATCTGCCAAAGCAGCCGCAGACCTTTTCAAGCACCACGACATGTCATTTGCAGGACGCACCACAACCGAAGCAAGCCGTGTGCTTGACTACCACAAGGGGTCACTGGCTCTGGCCCCTTATGGCGCGCACTGGCGTATGTTGCGGCGCCTTGTGACGGTTGAAATGCTGGTGAACAAGCGCATTAATGAGACGGCCTCCATCCGCAGGAAGTGTCTTGACAACTTGCAGTTGTGGATAGAAGAAGAAGCCTCAAAGCTCGAAGAAGGGCATGGAGTTCACGTGGCTCGCTTTGTGTTTCTTATGAGTTTCAACCTTCTTGGCAACCTCATGCTGTCCAGGGACTTGGTGGACCCCAACTCAAGAGAAGGGTTGGAGTTCTTTTCTGCAATGGCTGGATTGATGGAGTGGAATGGGCATGCCAACATGGCTGATTTCTTTCCATGGCTGAGGTGGCTAGATCCACAAGGCTTGAAGAGAAAGATGAAGAGGGATCTTGGAAAATCTCTGGAAATTGCTTCTAAGTTTGTTGGGGAGCGCATGGAAGAGAAGCAGGTGGGTGGAGTGAGAGCTAGGGACTTCTTGGATGTGTTGCTTGAGTTTGAAGGCAATGGGATTGATGAACCAGCCAAAATTTCTCATCGTGATGTCAATATTTTCATACTGGTAAGTGGTGTTGTTTTCCTTGTTCAATACATAGTCTTTTTTACATGTTAAGCTTAATTTGGTCACACGTGTTCCATATCACCTAATACAATTTTGTGACGTCGTTAACCATGTTGAGAACTGTTCGATATGCTGATAAAAAAATCAAATTAATAAAGAGATATCAGCCTTGTAATTCTCATTGCAGTACTACATTTCTTTTTTGTTCAGAAGTGACCATAGAACTTGTCAACTTATAAATTATAATCTGTATTGCTTATGCTGTGATGCAGGAAATATTTCTGGCAGGTTCAGAAACAACAAGCAGCACAATAGAATGGGCACTGACTGAGCTTCTATGCAACCCTGAGACATTAACCAAAGCCAAAGCTGAGCTCACTCAAGTTATAGGGCCAAACAGAAAAGTTGAAGAGACTGACATTGAAAAACTTCCATACTTACAGGGCATAATTAAAGAAACCCTAAGATTGCATCCACCAATCCCATTCCTAATACCAAGAAAAGCTATGGAGGGCACCAAGTTCATGAACTACTTTATACCCAAAAACACACAGGTATTTGTGAATGCTTATGCAATTGGAAGAGACCCAGATGTGTGGGTTGATGAGCCTAATTCATTTAAACCTGAGAGGTTCATAGGCTCAAAAACTGATTATAAGGGTCAACATTATGAGTTCATTCCATTTGGAGCTGGGAGAAGAGTTTGTGCAGGTTTGCCACTGGCTCATAGAATGGTGCATCTTACTTTGGCCTTGTTGCTGCACCAATTTGACTGGTCACTTGATGGAAATGTCACCAGAGGCACCATGGATTGGAAGGAAAAGTTGGGGATAACAATGAGAAAGTCTCAGCCTTTACTAGCTGTGCCTAGAAAGTGCTTGGTATGAAAATGATCAGAAATAAAATATTAATAGAGTTGTCCTTATCCTCAGATATATACAATCAAATGCATACAAAAGTCCAAGGACTATCCAATTAAACATTGCTTTAATGTATTTCGACAGAGACAAATTTCGGCAGATTTGTCGACAGAGACAAATTTCGGCAGATTTATCCAAGGAAAAGTTCGGCAGATTTGTCGACAGAGACAAATTGATTGCTTCAATGTATTCAGATCTTCAAGTCATGTTATGAGACATCAACACTGTCTCTCGAAACCAAAAACAAAACGCAGAAGCAACACGAAAGATTAATTAAAATATTATTATATTCAATATGAAGTAGCTGGTGTCAACCATCACGGCTAAGCTCAGTTCATAATCAAAAGAATGCTATTCATTATTCCCTTTTTTTTAATTCTGGATCAAATATTTTCAAATTTCCCCTTCAAACATTTGCTCACTCTGCTCCTAATTATACAAATAAGGAAAATATTTGCTTTTTTTTTTTGATGAATTATTTGTACATATGTGTTAAACCGTGATTTGTATGATTGAAGAATCTTAACTTCCGAGAAGAAGAAAAAAGGAAGTCCCACAAAGGCAAGCAGTGTCCTACAAATAAAATCTGTTAGAGCAACTCCAGCGATGAGCCCAGGGGCAGGCAGGCTAGATCCCAAGGCCGGTTTCGCTCTTCCAGCGGGCCACTCTTGCCCGGGCAAGAGCTAGGTCCCATGAGACTAGGTTGGCCCTTAGTCGAGTCTGGCACGCGTGTCGGCCCGTGCGCGCGTCCGTTTTGAATTTTTTTTTACTATTGGAGCGTGCAATGCACGCGCCAACTTTAAAAAAATTCAAAACGACCTGTACGCTGACGTCAGCCACGCTCTCCTCCAACGGTAACCTGCCAGGTGGCGTGTTGAGATCGCTCCGATCGTTTTTGGCAGAAAATCCAACGGCATTCAAAAAATTCAGGATTTTTTTCTTCTATAAATATCAACCAATATCCTTCACTTTCAACACCAAATCCTCATACATTTTCTTCTCCTTCTAATATTTTTCACTTTCTACACAAAATTTTCTTCACTTTCAATTTTCATTTTTATTCACCATCTTATGACATCTTCCATTGAAGTCGGAGGGATGTGGTCAACCATCGAAGATATTATGTTGTGTGAGTGTTGGGTCCAAGTTGGTCATTGTTCGATCACGGGCAATGAGATGAAGTTCTCTCATATGTGGAGAAAAATTCATGCCGAATTTTGTGAAAGATCGGGGTCAGCTTGTATGGAAATGGCATTGGCCAGTAGGTGGAAAATTTTGAATAAAGAGATGGGCAAATGAAGAGATGCGTTGGCAAAAGTGAGGGACAACCATCGAAGCGGCCAAAATCTTAGCGATGAGGTAAATTATTTGTAATTTCCGTTTTATTAAATTTAATGTCCTAATTTTTTTTTAATGTTTCTTGCATTTCCTTCCAATTTTTATTTTTTTAATGTTTCTTGCATTTCTAATTTTTTTTTAATGTATGTTGCAACCTTAATATTTTTTTTAATGTTTCTTGCATATATTTTTTTGTTAATATATGTTACAACCCTTATATTTTTTTAAATATTTCTTGCATTTCCAATTGTAATTTTTTTTGTTTCTTGCATTGCCAATATTTTTGTTAATGTTTCTTGCATTCCCATTTTTTTCTTTAACAGATTATGCAAGCACAAATGTGGTTTGGTGCCAGTGGGCAAGGCAAAAAATCTTTCAACCATCAACAATGTTGGGAGGTGGTGAAAAATTGTGCGAGATTCAAAATTATTCCCACGGGTCTGACCGTCGTGTTGAACGAGACGCCGCTTGTCACAACCCGACTCCCCTAACACGATATTGTCCGCTTTGGGCCCCCGCCCTCACGGTTTTGTCATTGGGAACTCACGAGCAATATCTTCCCAGTAGGTCACCCATCCTGGGATTGCTCCAGCGCCCACTCGCTTAAATTCGGAGTTCCTAAGAATCCGAAGCCAATGAGCTCCCAAAAGGCCTCGTGTTAGTTAGAGACGTGCCCACACATATAAGGCACATCACCCTTCCCTCCCCGAGCGATGTGGGATTGCTCACCATTCTCTGCTTTCCAAGCCCAAGACACGGGTCTTACAATCCACCCCCCTTGGGGCCCAGCGTCCTCGCTGGCACATTTCCGGTCGGGGTCCGGCTCTGATACCATTATCTCACGACCCGACTCCCCTAACACGATATTGTCCGCTTTGGGCCTCCGCCCTCACGGTTTTGTCACTGGGAACTCACGAGCAATATCTTCTCAGTAGGTCACCCATCCTGGGATTGCTCCAGCGCCCACTCGCTTAACTTCGGCGTTCCTAAGAATCCGAAGCCAATGAGCTCCCAAAAGGCCTCGTGTTAGTTAGAGACGTGCCCACACATATAAGGCACATCACCCTTCCCTCCCCGAGCGATGTGGGATTGCTCACCGTTCTCTGCTTTCCAAGCCCAAGACACGGGTCTTACACCGCTTCATGATTCAACGACATCGGATTCACCTATGTAATCCCCGATGAGTGTAGACTCACCAATCCAAAAGGAGCCAAGGCCTATTGGGAGAAAGGCGGCGAATGCCAAGAGAGGAAGTACTTCCACCAATGATACTGCAAAATATTTGGAGCAAATTGCAAGGAACGACACCATGAGAATTGAGTTAGACATGAAAAAAGATGCGGACGAGAAGGAAATGAATGAAGAATATGCAAGAGAAAAGGAGTATGTACGCAAACAAGACATTGAGAAGAAGAATCAGGAAACCATGGCCATGGATACAAGCCATATGTCCCCCAAAATCATTTGGAAGCTAGAACGAAGGGATGTTATGAAAATAAGACTTTTCCGTGACGATGGACCTAGCAACACAGATTGGTTAAATCATCAAAACCATTAAGTTAGTTTGCTTGCCTTTTATTTAATTGTATTTTAATGTTTTGTATTAAAGTAGTTCTAATTCTTGTCTTTTATTTAATTAGTAGTAATTCTTAATTAGTTGTATTACATAATTAAAAATAAACCACAACTAAACCATAATTAAAAATAAAACACAACCAAACCATAATTTAAAAAAAAAAAAGAAACCAAAGCAACCAAACTATAATTAAAAATAAACCACAACCGAAAATTTTATCCGAAAAATTCATTCGAATTATGAGAGGAAAATTTTATAATAAATATTGACACGTAGGAATCCAAAATTTTCTCCAAATTAATTGTTTAGGTATAAAAAAAAATATTTTTAAAAAAACAAAACAAAACAAAAGTGAATAGTATTTGCCCTTTGTCATAGCAATGGGTGGAATCAAACCTTACTTTTTGTAAAAGCTGACACTATTCACATGAATAGTATCTGCCCTTGCCTCCCTTACACTTTGCCATGACATATGGGTGGAAGTGCTCTTAAAGGGGAACCTTCCTTTCATGCTTTGTTACTTGCAGTCTTGCAGACAACAATATTGACCTTAGAGAGCAAGAACAATGGTTCGTTTCTTCTACTCAATGGAGTGGTGTTCTTGGAAATTTCTAGTTTCTTTTCTCATCTTCTTGTTACCAGCTCTTCTCTTCTTGCTAATCCGCCGGAGATCAAAATCGGGCAACCATCTGCTTCCTCCTGGACCACCAGGATGGCCTATATTCGGCAACATGTTCGACCTCGGCACGATGCCACACAGGACTCTCACTGAGCTAACGCCCAAGTTTGGTCCTGTAATTTGGCTAAGGCTTGGTGCAAGAGTAACTATGTCAGTTCAATCTGCCAAAGCAGCCTCTGAGTTTTTCAAAAACCATGACCTCTCATTTGCAAACCGCACCACAAATGAAGCTTGCCGGGTTTATGACTACCACAAGGGGTCATTGGCTCTAGCCCCTTACGGCTCACACTGGCGGGTGATGAGGCGGCTCATGACGGTTGATATGTTGGTAAACAAGCGCATCAACGAGACTGCCTTCGTTCGAAGAAAGTGCCTTGACAACATGCAGTTGTGGATAGAAGAGGAAGCCTCTAAGCTCAAAGAAGGACATGGAGTTCATGTGGCTCACTTTGTGTTTCTTATGACTTTCAACCTTCTTGGGAACCTCATGCTGTCCAGGGACTTGGTGGATCCTAAGTCAAACGAAGGGTTGGAGTTTTTTAAGGCAATGAATGGACTGCTGGAGTGGAATGGGGCTGCAAACATGGCTGATTACTTTCCATGGCTAAGGTGGTTGGATCCACAGGGCTTGAAGAGGAAGATGAAAAAGGACCTTGGAAAAGCTATACAAATTGCCTCTAAGTTTGTGAAGGAGCGCATGGAAACAAGAGGGGTGGGTAGAGAGAAAACTAGGGACTTCTTGGATGTGTTGCTTGAATTTGAAGGCAATGGAATTGATGAACCAGACAAAATTTCTGAACATGATCTCAATATTTTTATACTGGTAAGTGGTTGCTTAGCTCTAACTCCTCAAATTACTAGATATAAGTTTTTAAAGATCATGACATAACGTGTTCTTAAATGCTCTTATAGATTGTCTGTCAAACTGTGAATCTGAAGTATTGATCACGCTCGGTACATGAATTTGTGATCTAAATTCACAATCTGACAACTTAAGTATTTGTCTGGCAAGATAAGCCTGGCAAGAGAATTTCACTTCTTAACAAACTGTGTGCAGGAAATATTTATGGCTGGTTCAGAAACAACAAGCAGCACCACAGAATGGGCAATGACAGAGCTGCTATGCAACCCAGAGACATTGATGAAGGCCAAAGCCGAGCTCACTCAAGTGATAGGTCCAAACAGAAAGATTGAAGAGAGTGATATTGACAATCTTCCATATTTGCAGGGCATAATTAAAGAAACACTAAGATTGCATCCACCAGTTCCATTTCTAATACCAAGAAAGGCTGTGGATGACACCAAATTCATGGGGTATTTTATACCAAAAGACACACAGGTTTTTGTGAATGCTTATGCAATTGGAAGAGACCCAGATGTGTGGGTTGATGAGCCTAATTCATTCAAGCCTGAGAGGTTCATAGGTTCAAAAATTGATTACAAGGGCCAACATTATGAGTTGATTCCATTTGGAGCTGGGAGAAGAATGTGTGCAGGTGTGCCTCTGGCTCATAGAATGCTGCATCTTACATTGGGGATATTGCTTCACCAATTTGATTGGTCACTTGATGGAAATGTCACCAGAGACACTATGGATTGGAAGGACAAGTTGGGGATATCAATGAGAAAGTCTGTGCCATTACTAGCAGTGCCTAAAAAATGCTTGGTATAGTCACTAAAGACTCATTTGTGTCAAAAAAAAATATGTGTTTTAATAGGTCTGCTTTCAATATTTTCTTTTCACGCAAATAATTTTGTCGGTAGACAATCTGGTATGTTATATTTTAATTTGTTAATTTACACTATTAATGATGTCTTTTTGAATGATTAGATCTAATTAGTTGCCTTGTGTAACAATATAATACAATATCTTAAACTCTTTTGTAAATAGATTGATTCGAACTTGTAACTTTATTGCAGGAAAATGTTACTTATCCCAAATTTTTCTTTCAACTTTCTTTCTCTCTCAACCACATCATTCCATTAAACAAACAACAATTCTTTAGTATCCAATCTGAAAGTGCCATAAGTTGAAATAAAAAATTCGAGAGAAGTAGGTAGTATGACATTATTGAAGAAATATTGTGTGGAAATGGAGATGATTGATTGATGATATATGGTTTTCCATTAAAAGATATACAACAAAAAAAAGTCATTTAAGTGGACTTTCCTTTGCGATTAGTATGTTAGAGCACTTCTACCCCATTGTAGCATGGGCAAAGGACAAGGGCAAATAAGGGTAAATACTATTCACATGAATAGTGACTACTTTAGCAATTTTTTTATGCATTCGCACCCATTGCTAGGGCAATCACTATTTACATGAGATTTGAGGAGAGAAATTTATATGTATTTTGATGTGGAAAGTGAAGAATATGGCTAAGTATTTATAGAAAAAATAATTCAAATATTTTTTTTTTTATATATTTTTTTTGGTATTTAAATTGGCCATTGACGTCCGCTTGCCCAATTTCGTGAATCCCCTTCTTGCCATGACAACTTTTCCTTTGTGGAGGTTGATTTTGGAGCTTAGGCGGGGTGGATGGAAGTGCTCTTATGGGCCAACCAGCTACCCAAATGGACTTTTAGAATCTCATGTATATCCATGCAATTCACTCAATTTGCTCAAATAATGCAGTTCAGTCAATTTAGAAAAAGTAATAAAACAGTATTTCTGTAACCCCAGTCTTTCTTTGGCAATATCATAATTTATTTGAAAATTGAAAAAACCGATATATTTCCCAGTGACGGTGAACATATTTTCTGATACATAGATTGAACAAGAAAAAGACTATATCCATCGAATATACTTATATAATTGTTTTATTTTATATCCTAATTGACTTTTTAAGACACGTGAGGAAAAAGAGTGGACAAAAAGAGGAAAACAACAAAGAAGAAGCAATCCATGTGATGAAATATTATATGATCTTGAAGCTACAGATATGTCAAAAGAGTAGTGCAAATATACCATAGATTATGCTACAAAGAGCTTCGTGTTACATTACAAGATATGCTTTACAAGGACGTCGCCGTTGGCCCTCAATTCATTCACCATATGAACAAATGAAAGAATCTTTGAGTTCCAAGAAAAGACAAAGAAGAACAAAAGAGAAAAAGAGAAAATCTACTTGCCCAAAAGAAGCAGAAATATTCATTTGATGCTTAAAACATCTCATTCTTCTCCAGGTTACTTCATTGATTGAACATCGCCATCTTATAGACCTGTGGAAGTCCACAATCTACTAATGCAGTCTATAAATTTTGTTAAGCAATTTCATCCCTTTTGAGCATAAAATCATCATACGGTCTGTTGCCACCAGCGTCTCGCAAAGCCTTCCTATTATGTTCATCAATCATGCACATATAGTTCAGACCTATAAGAAGCTCCACAATAGCAGCTTCGGTTCTCGCCTGATTCGCAAAGTGGAGGGTCTGTACCAGAAGCACATTTGTCTTGGAAACTTCCTGCTGTTTCACAAAATTTCGCTCAGAATGCCACCACACCATGTTATGGGCGAGGGGAGCAAGCCATTCCAGTATCTGCTCCAGTGCCAGACTCCACTCTCCTGCAAGGGCAGGATCATAGACAGATGTGCCCATAGTTTTGGCATATGACTTTAGTCTAGCTCTCAGAGCAGTTCTTATAGATGTGGTTAACATATTGTAAAGATCATATCTTGCGTCAAGGCTGATCAAGTGAGGTGATGCAGCTATATTTTGAATCAAAATAATCACATTTGCATAATGGAGAGCCAGAGCAGCACCACCAAGGGTAGACGGCGAGGCAGCCAACAGTGTACATTTTGAACTAAACAGGGATAATTTAGAATAGATACTGTGGCTGAAAGATTGAGATCCCATATGTGTGTACTTCTCACAATGTTTCATATGGGTACTTCTCAACCTCATAGAACCACCTACTTCTGGCTTGCAGCTCTGGAAAACAGGAGATTCACTTCCACCCGTCATGCATCCTTTAAAAGATCCAACATGAGCAAAACTTTTGGCTTTTAACTGAGAATAATTTCCCTGTTGGATGGATGACTGATGATGAGCTTGCCGCTGTTTGTTTGTTTTATTCTTACTACTAGCATTAAGCCTTGGCTTTGTAAGCGACCTCCCAAGAGGTCCTGAATAGAACCCACAATGATTACCATCGGATGGATGAACAGAAGAGTGCATAAGAGCAGAAAACGAATGACTGCGAGATAGACAAGCAGAATTGGTAATTTCAGAATTATCGTTTCCCTCTCCATAATCCATTTGAACAAATCCAAAGACCAGCTTGATCCTCTCTAAAATAGTAAACAGGGATCTAGCCAGAAGTCGGACAGTGTAATCATAAGTTCTACTCCATGGAGACATCTCTTGTAGATTTTTCACTTCTTGACGCTGCCACATTACCTTCTGTTGAAACTCGAGCAATTTGACCCCATTTAACCGAGGATTAGCCCGCAATCTCCTCAGAGTTTGCTCAAGCTCAGCCAGCACTTCCAGCTCCTGAGACAATTGCATTGTGGCCTCAACAAATCTCTCCATTTTCTTCACTTTCCTCTCCATTTTCTTCCACCTGTACTCCCACCCAAGCCATTGGAAACCATTCTCAAGAGGGTCATAAAAAAATTCTTCAAAACGATGATAAACAGGGTCAGTGCACCTCTTACCAAGCCTGACCACTGACATGGCAAGATACCCCAAATTCTCAATTATCTCATTCAGTGCAAGTTCCATCAAGTAACCATCGTCGTCAGCCACGAGCCTTCTCATCCCAGGTGAGTTAACAATCTCTTCCCTCAACCTAAGCATCTCCTTTTCACCCACAATATTCCATAAATTCACCACCTTTAACATCAACCCCGCAACTTCAAACGCCAGAATCCCAACCACTGGCTTCTCAACCTCCACCACACGATTCCATGAGAACCTCAAACTACCGAACCACGACTCGGACGCCATCTCACCTCCCATTAAAGCTCATACAACAAAGTGCAAACCAAATCTCAACAAAAAATCTCAGTAGATCCCTTTATCCCTGCGCCAAAATAAGAGGTACAACTTGTATTATGTTCTTAAACACAAAACCAAATCACAACTTTTCAAACAAACCCTAAATCTACCTTAGCTCAAAAACAAAACCAAAAACGAACATGAAACAATTCTAACCCTAACCCTCCATTTGGTTGCTCAGGAAGCATAGAAAATTCAAAATACAAAAACATAACTGATTACAAATTGTCTACACTCTCATCTCAGCTAAGTTAAATACCCAGAAATCAAAAGGCGAAATTGATACTTTCCCAGGTCTCAAACACTAGAATTCCCACATTTTCTCACCAACCAAACATACATTGTCGATTGCCCTCACAGATTCAAACAACAAACTAACATAAGCATATATTCGTACCTACTGTACCCATACAGTATGTTGAAAACTCACCGTTTAGCTTGAAAAAGGTGGCAGCTTGACATCAATTTGGAGCACAAAAGCAAGCAAATATGACTGAGCTACAGAGAAAAGAAGAAAAGGTTTGGCCTTTGGGGGGTTGGAGTTGGAGGGTGTGCGTAGGCTTTGACCGTAGGCATCCAGCTGCGTACAAATAGCCTCGGCCGTAGACCAAGAGGACAAAGAAAGCCGAAAAGAGTCCCCAAAGAGTCGTAAATCGGTCAAACCGAGGTGAAAAACAGGATATTACACCGCCCCTGGGGAAATACCATTGGTCTCTCCAAAAACGTTTCTAAATTTGGTATTGTTTCAAAATTTGTCTACTAATGTAATGTTGATTGAGATGGAGTTTGGGTTTTGTTACTTCCCTCGCTTGAATATTTTACTAGCCTCCCTAAATAATGTAGTTTAGATTTGTTTTCTGAATGATTTAGTTTGATGAATGTTGTTGTATCAGAACATCGAACGTATATGAAATATCCTATAATAAGAGGAAGAAAGCTCGAAATTTTGAATACCAACTTATATAACTATTTTATTTAAAGACAAATGTGATGTTGTCAAGGTAAAAATATGTTTTTAAAGACTTTGTTTTTGGTGGAATATTTTGGAAGATTTGGTTGGTGGGTTAATGGGGACATGTAGTTGTAAGTAAGGAATAAAATATTCATAATATCTTCGATATTTCCACGAAATTTCCGTATTTTTAGACTACCGATATTTTCGATACCATCGATATTTTAGATATCCAATGAACCAAAATATCGATAATATCGATATCGATATTAAAATATCGATAATATCCCGATATTTCCATCGAAATTTCCGTATTTTGAATCAGATATTTCCGATATCATCGATATTTTATTCTTTGGTTGTAAGTGGTTGCTGCTCATGGTTTTTGTGGTTAACATCATTGGGAGTGTCACTGTGGGTTTTGGGTTTGGGCTAATGAAACATTGATTGATTGGTTTGGGACCAATAAGGAAGAAAGGCTTTGCTTTGTTCAATTGTGTGTCATCAGTTTGCTGGTTTTTTTTTTTTTTTTTTTTATAAATAGGGGAAAACCTCTAGAAAACAACAATTAAACACTGTGTATGAGTCGAAGCAAAGCAAGATCAAGCAAGTCATCCACCAACAGAGAGTTAACTAGATAGGAGCCTCATCAAAGAATTTTTTGTGTCATCACTTTGCTGGTTTTGTTGTTAGGGAATTGAGTTTGGGGTATATTTCCAGGCACATATGCTTACCACGTGAGACAAAATTGAGTGACAGTTATGTTTGCCTATCTGACATGACTAACGTTGGTTTTTCTTTCTCAAATAGGGCCACTGTATGCGTTTGGGGATAGGAGGAGATTGACCACTGTCTAAACTGGTGATTGCACAATGAACATAATTTAATCATAAGGGCGTGCATTGGAGAGAGAGAGAGAGAGAGAGAGAGAGAGAGAGAGAGAGAGAGAGAGAGAGAGAGGGGTTTTCATTAGAGGATGCTTTTGTACCATTCGTGTGAAGAAATGGGCTCAAACTTACATTGCAACTCGGTTCTTTGTTGTTTGTTGCCTTGCTGTTGCTGATCAGATTGTGAAATACAAAAGCTATCTCAAGAGTGTTAATTTTAACCAATGAATAATTTTATTGGGACATTCTTGCTCTTTGTTTGTTGTGTGGAAGTGCAAATAGCATTGCGATTCTAGGGATATTATTATTCCTTCCACACACTTGCACAAGAATATAGAGTGGTTGAGATAGCATAAATAGAATGCCCCTCAAGACTCAATAGGGTTATTTCAACTTTCTTTAGGGTTAAATACCATTTTGATCAAAGTGTTTTGAATTTTTATTTTAGTTCATATATTTTTAATTGAATTTGATTAATTGCAAGAGGCTTGTAGCTCAAGTAGTTAAATCATTTATCCTTACATCCGAAGTCATAGGTTCGATTCCCCTTTTCCTAATATCGTGTGTATCAAAAAAATTCGCTGGAAGATTTGAGTGGGGTTGCTAAACCCAGAAGTTTGTTTATATAGTTTTGTTTCTGAGCTTCGGCTCCCTTAGAACAAAAACAAAAAAACAAAAAATTCAATCTGATCAATTTGATCTTTATGTTTTATCACAATAAAAAATTTAATTTCTTTTACTTAATTTGACGTTAATTTACGTAAATATGTGAGTTTTCACGTGTGTCACATATTCACGCTAACCATTGAAATTATAGACTTACATGTCCAAAATGATTAACATATTAAAACACAAAGACAAAATTGACCTAATTGAAAGACATAAGGATAGAAAACGTATTTAACCCACACTCTAGAGTATTACTATCTTATCAACTTTTCTTTTTTTTTTGGGGTTCAAACGGCAAGAGAAGAGACTATCTTTTCGGTTAGGTTTGCGACGGCCCAAATGAAGGCATAGCGAGTATCTTTCTTCATGGCCCTCTTTCCATTCTCAGAAATTATAGGATGGGCTTTTCGGCCACATTCTCAGAAATTATTTTTCCATGATCCCCATATCCTTACATACAATCACTTGTTCTGTGTTTTTTCAGGATAATTCTTCGGAGATTTATTGCCTTTTCCCTTTTGGTATGTTCTTACATATTCTTTGATTATATATTGATAAGTAGGAAGTAATCTCCCCAAAGTATTTCATAAGTATTTTTAAAAATTTTAAAAAAAAGCATAATCCGACAATATATTGATCTCAAATTCTCTAATTACGTTTTTTACTTCACTGTTAATTTTAAACTATACACGAAACAAAAATTCTCTAAGTTATATGTTGACACTAAACATGTTAACAATTTAATAAAAGGGTTTCTCTGGTTTAATATAAGGATTTTTAGCCATTTTGCGCAACTATTAGGCAATTGAACTTACCACTGAATTATTTCATGCCGATTTAGTCCTCAACTCGTAATAAATAGTCAATTTCCCCCTAGTTAAGTTTATCTAATTCCATCAACTTTTCTGTTAATAACAAGGGCAAATTTGTAATTTTAACTTAAAAATTCATAAAAATATTGTAAATAATTAACTTTTAGAAGAAAAAAATATTCTCCCCACAAAACCCCCACCCCACGATTTCTTCTCTCCCAAAGATTTTTTTGCTTCTAAAAGTTAATTATTTACAATATTTTTATGAATTTTAAGTTAGAATTACAAATTTGCCCTTGTTATTAACAGAAAAATGGATGAAATTAGATAAACTTAACGAAGAAAATTATTTATTACAAGTTGACTAAATTGAAACCAATAGTTCGAGGTAAGTCAATTAACTATAGTGAAAACTCCACTTTACCCTTAATATAATGAATTGAGGCTTCGGTCCTGGGGGCGTGAAGTGTGAATATGAACAGGAAAAGGAGAGTTTGGTTCTATCACTTTAATAATAACTTTGCAGCTTTATTTTCATGCTTAATTTATTTAATTTATTTTGTGAGAATATAGAAATGAAAATATTATGACTGGTCCCCCTCTTATCCATTTCTCAAGGCATCTCTCAAACTCAAGTGATTTGGTTTGTGTCTGAAGAGAAAAATATGAAAGACTGCCTTCATTGAATTCTGAAGAGATATCTTCTTTTTCTCCTTAATATTGGGACTCTTGGGGTTTAAATTTATATATATTTGATTTGAACAATTAAATCTTCTTCTTTTTAAAATCAAGATTCAAAGGCACTTATTGGAAATCCCAATTTGAATAATTAATTAATAGTAGCCCACTTTGAAGTTTTGAATTGTGACCGAAAGGAGAGAGAAAAAAAAAAACAAATAAATGGAAATGGTGGCCTTGAAAATCCTTAGCCTCACATGGTCATCACTAGGGAATCTGCCTTTTGGATGCTTTTCTTCTTTTAAAATTTAATAATTTCGATATAATTTAAATATAAAAAAATTTGTTTACGCATTTAAAATTGAAATAATTAATTATTCATGCTACACGCTATATTGAAGAAATGAGAAATCGAACCTAAGACATTAGGTTCATAGATAAATACTTTTAACTATTTTAGTTATAAGTCCTTTGCGCAATGGTTATGATTTTATTGATGAAAACTCACCTCTCATCAGGTCTTTAAGAAAATTGTGAGTGTCCGTATTTGTTTTAGGTAAATCATCAATCAATCACACACTCATTTTTAACCTAATATAATGTTGCTAACTTTTGCAAAGAGTGATTTGTGTAAGCCCAGTTTTGGAATTCATTGCTCACTCAATAAGCCAAGGGTACCCAGATATTCTTATGCGTGGTAGCTTTTTCCAACCTCTTAGCTAATATAGGTGTGTTAGGTGAACGTGATTTCAAAGCTTTGAATGACCAATTGGTTGAAACGTTTCGAACAATTTGGGGATAAAGAACTTCCATGAACAGGGATCCAAAATGTAGATAACAAATTTCTACTAATGTCTACGTCCACTGCAAGGAAGTACAAATACCCTACAATTTTCTATTTTCATTTGACATATGAAGAGGACTACTCCATAAAATGTAAAATAAAATAAAACCATTTTCCATTTACACCAAGTAAGAAATATATTGCTTTACATGTACATCAAATTATAGGAAAAGATATTATATAGCCCAAGTTTGAGAATTCTAAAACTTTAGTTGACTTGGAATGTTTACACCCATATATTATTATTATTTTTTAAAATTATATAAACTATTGTGTAGACACAAAAGTTATCATTGTCACAGTGGAGAATGATGACTAAAGACTCGTTTGGGCCGCTTCTTTAAGAAATCTTATCGTCATAAACGCTTATAACAAAAGCGTTTTTATTATAAATATATTGAATTTCCATAAATAAATAAAATCCAAGTACGTCCTGAAGAAGCACATAGCAAGTGTTTCTCTACCTAAATTTTTTTGTCAAACACCGTCAAAAACACTTTTAATTGTCTGAAAGCGCTTTCTGCCTTTTCAACAACATTCCCAAACAAGCCTTAAAGCTCTAAATTTTTCCACAATTTGACATAAAATAAAAAATTGATTATCACACGTTTGGGTACCATGATGATCTAATGGAAATATTATCATGAACTTACATGTAGAAAACCAACGTGAATGATAATTTCATCAAATCATAGTATCAACTAATTATTCTAATAACAAATTATGAAGTTATGTATCAATTAAAAAAGATGAAGAAAATGTGTGTAAACTATGTTTTATTCTATTTCAATTGAGCAACTAGTGATTATGGGTGGGCACAATTCAATTTGGTTTGGTATAAGCTTCAAATTGCAATTTAACAAATGTTAACATCAAAGTTTGATTTGCTTCGATTTAGCCCTCAAACTAGTAACATAGCCAAATCAAACCAATTCATTTAGTGATTGGGTTGGTTATTTTATTTCTCTTCTTATACAGTTAACCAAATATTCTACATTGTCTTACATATATCAAATGAACTTCATAATGCAAGTTACAATAAATATCAATATGTTCATAAACAATAAGAAATTTTCAAGTGTAAAAGAAAAAAAGAGAGGAGATATATGTGGTTTAGTTAAGTGTAGGCGGTTTTTAAAATAGACCAAATCTAACCAAATTAAATTAATTGTGGATTGGTTCAGTTAAGTCAAAAATTACACTTTTTAAACGTAAAAATAGAAACAAACCGTCCGGATCAATTTAATTTGACCCGGCCGGTTTGATAGGTTGAAGTGGTAATTTTGCCTACTCGTACTAGATAGAGAGATGATATATTTTTTGGGATATTCACTATTATACCCAATATATAAGTCAATATTATATATATATATATTTTTTAAAAACCCCTACATGAAATGGACTTTAGAAACACACCCAAAGCGCATTTACAACATAATAAAGAGACTTCAAACTTCCTATAATTACAAAACTATCATTATTTTCTTAAAACAAACTCAACCCCCAAATCTCATAAAAAAACTCAAAACACTTAATATGGTATTAAAGTAATTAAATAATCAAAATTAAATTCAACAAAGTCAGTTGTCATTTTTGGGTTTTTTGGATATGTTTATAAAAATTAAATAGTGTAGAATTTATCTACATTATTAATGCTACGATTTTATCTACATTTTTTGGGTGTAGAATTTAACTAAATAGCTCATATTTTTTTACGGTGGATGTTAAACATCAATGTCTAAGTGTACGGACAGAAAAGTGTGAGAAAGTAAAGGAGGCAGTAGCGATGGCACAGACAATCGGAAAAGTCTTTGTTTGCTTGTACTATTTTATAGGCCATGGTTGGCTTGGTCCTCCGAACCGTCAACGGTCTTACGGAAAGATCACTGTTTGCTTTTTCAGAAGATAAATTTGTTTTCTTCTTGTTTATTTATCTCCTATTTTTTACATTATCTTTTGAACCCCTTTTTAAAAAATAATAATAATAATAATAATCAGTGCGCGCTTGGTTTTTTGTTTTCCTTCAAGTTATTGCCTTCTTTTTCTTTATTTTATAGAGCAAGGAAGGGAATGACCCAAAAGGAAAATAGAGCAAAGAACAAGAGGAAGGAATGATCTAAAAATAATAATAAAACCTTCAATTGTTCTGTGACAATAAAAATTTAAGAACTAGTGTTTTAGAGAAAAAAATCTTTTTTGTGAAAATACTTTTTGTTTTTTTATATTATGAAAAACAAAGTAAGTTACAAGGAATTTTATTTATGATTTTTTTAAATACAAGTTATATTGGGGATGGGGGAATCAAACTTAGAACTGCCTGCAAGATAAATGCTCTTATTCACTTGAGCTACCAAACTTGTTCTACTTTTAGCTATTTAGTATATCTATTGAGTTATAAGCTTCCACTAATAGGAATTGTATTAAACGATACAATCTTAGCATGTTAAGAGAGTATTAACCAACGATGTCTAATTTAGTAGAAAATATTCTTAAATTCAAATCTCCATGACATCCTCATAGTATACATGTGAAAACCCCATCCCTTTTATAGTTTAAACTATCAATTATTATTTACGGGACATATAACACATGAACCTTGCCATTTCATTGGAGGGGCCTACCACCATGGTAAAATGATATTTTACATGGGAGGATGAGGAGGAGGAGTTGCGTTTATCAAAAGTTTAGGCGCCCATTGGCATAACGTTTTGGAAATAATAAATCCAGAGAGAAAACTAATTAGAGTTAGGAAACGTAAGCTTGGGATTTGAACTTTTCTTGTAAAATAATAAAATAAAACATTTTTTTATTATTTTATGGCAGCTTATAGCTTTAACAGCACAGCGCTAAGTTTGACTGGCTTTTTTTATCCCAACAACTTGTTTTTCCCGGTCTTTCATACACGAAAAATAAAAAAGCAGAAACCGTATTTTCGATGACCAAATTGCCCTTTGCTTGTGATTGTGATATACCATCAATGTCCTCTATGCGGTCTTGTGTGCTACCGGTATTACCCTTCCTTTTTCTTTTATAAATTTCATTTGTTTTGTTTTTTTTTCCAAAGTGTGAAAGTTCTTTTATTAGTGGCTATATTAGTGTGAAAGGTTCAAAATGTAACTTGAAATGAAAGCAAGGCTTTTATCGTTTTTCTTGGATCTTGCCTAAAAACAAATTATTTGCAAGATGTTTCTTGTACTTTTTTTTTTTCATTTAGTTTCGAAGCCAAACCAAAATGTTAAATTTGGAAAATTACAAATATATGCATTTTTTGAAGGAAGTATTTAGTTTAAAATGGCAAAGATATTTATACCTTATCAAATATCATGATTTTTTTAGTCAATATGTTTTGATATCCACCCAAAAATAATGAAATTACAAATTAAGAACAAGGAAAACAAATCTTTAAAAGAGCCCAAAACAAGGAAAAAAGAAAGAAAGAAGAGAAATTTATATATTGCACCTAAAATGAGAGGGGTAAAAGGGTAATCTCCATTCTCAAAGAGAGGAACAGAGTCTTATGGTAATTTTGTCTCATGAGAGGACAGTGGAGTCCAGACAAGAAAATCTGAAAATAGCAGTTTCACAGTCCTTTTCTCCTCCATTAATGGAGGGAAGTTTGTATAAACTTTCACATCACCAAAGTTAAAAAGCCCTCTTACCACCTTCTACTTCTGGCGCCATTTGCAATCTAAACACTTTTGTTCAAAACTTCTCCAATCCCCAACCACACAGAACCAAAACCTACAATTCCTTCTCAAAGCTCAGCCTCTGTTTTCTCCATGGAGGAAAAGGAGAGCACTTTCTCTGGGTCACCAGGCAACTCGGGGACCGAGTCACCGCCAGTGACTCAGATGGTGAATATGCCCACGGCCATGGATGCAAACATGAGCTCAGAGATCATCAACAACAATAGCAACAACCCTGTTTCAACAACAACAACAGAAATTGCAGCAGCAGCAGCTACTGTTGGAAGTAGTGATTTGTCTGGGAAGAAGAAGAGAGGGAGGCCTAGGAAATATGATGCAGATGGGAACTTGAGATTGGGTTATAACAGTAATATCAACAAGGGTGGTGGTGTGGCCCCACCACCACCACCTGGATTTTATCTTTCATCCCCTGCTTCTGAGTTTTCTTCTTCTGAGTCTTCCAAAAGAGGAAGAGGGAGGCCTCCTGGATCCGGCAACTGGCAGGTTCTTGCTTCTTTAGGTAAGTTATCAGAGGGAAGGAAGGACTGATAACAAAGTTTGAGACTTTGAGTGCTGGGTACTTCAATGGTGTGTGTGAGTGTGTGTGTGTGTGTGTGTGTGTGTGTGTGTGTGTGTGTGTGTGTGTGTGTGTGTGTGTGTGTGTGTTTTGGTGTTTCTTGTTTTCTCTGTGTTTGTTTTTTTTTTGCCAAGAAAATGCAGCAAAAAGGAAAGATATTTTGATTGGGTTAAGATAATGTGGTTGGTACTTGGTTTGGTTGCTTGTCTTTTGTGTTTTCCCCAGTTTTTGATGTGTAAAGCTCAACTTACCCACCTAAAAGAAGAAAAAATAAACTTCCTTTTGCCCTTAAAATAGGTAAATTGAAAGGGTAGCCATAATGACCACAACTCTCTTTTTTTTTTTTTTCCTTCTAGTTTTTCTTCCATTTTTCCCATCAACCAAACAGGTTCTTCGTGGTTGAATACCTCATTTGGGTACTAGGAAAATCAATCTCACTTATGGCTAGTAAAAGATCTGAATTTTCCGCTTGAGAATAAAACAAACAATAAAGCTTTGTGGGGCTATTGGGATTTTTCTCTCCTTTTCAATAGGGACAATTTATTGAGGTTCATAGCAGAAGAAAACCAAAAGTGGGGACAGATTTGGTCAAGTTGCATGTATAGATTTTGGTCTATAATTCCAAATTTGATGGTGTGAGCAACATTAACATAGTAATTTGTTGAGTTTTCCCACTTCAAAAGAGTCATAAACAAGCTTTACAATTATCTTAAATTGGGCAATTTCTAATCCTTGCAATCTGATTTTGGCAGGTGAGTTGTTTGCAAACACAGCTGGTGGGGACTTCACACCGCATGTGGTTACTGTTAACACTGGGGAGGTAATGTATGAGGATCTTTCAACAGATCCTGAATATGCTTTTGGGTTTCATAGCTGACAGAGGGTCCAAATTTTTTTGACATGCAGGATGTTGCAGGAAAAATTCTTTCGTTTTCTCAGAAGGGTCCTCGAGGAATTTGTGTTCTCTCTGCCAATGGAGCTGTCTCTAACGTCACCATTCGCCAACCAGGTTCTTCTGGCGGCATTCTGACATATGAGGTATGTTTTCGGATTATCTTTTGCTCTTTCTGTCAACATCATTTGGCCTTTTTCGGTTTTATTTTTGGTTGCATTGCTTACAAGTAAATCTGTCTTAGAATTTCTCTTTTTTAAAATTTATTTATAATTATTTTAATTTCCTTTTTCTCGCACTAAAATAATACACTGACTCAAAGAATTTCTAGATTGTTGATCTGGTTTTCAGTATGTAAGTTACCAAGAACAATGTTATTGATTCTGCTATTTGATACTGTTTTTCTACAACTGATATGCTCGTTTTGTATGTCATCATGGGGTTAGACTTACTTAGCACTCTCTAAAATATAGAAACTTTGTTGCAGGGCCGCTTTGAGTTATTGTCTTTATCTGGGTCATTTACAGTCACTGAGATTGGTGGTGTAAGAAATAGGACTGGTGGCCTGAGCGTCTCATTGGCTGGCCCCGATGGTCGCGTTATAGGTGGTGGCATTGCTGGTTTGCTAATAGCTGCAAGCCCTATCCAAGTAAGGCCTTTTTTCCACATTTCCATTTGAATTGCTTGGGAAAAACCCATGTCTGTTGATCCCCTCTTTCGTTGAACAACCGAACAGGCACAATCAACATTTGCTTGAGTTATAGTTTACCACAAGGAATAAGCAGTTTAACTAAACCAGTTCGTTTGTCTCAAAACAGTTGAAATGAAAATCAAATCCGTTTTATTAACTCATTGACAGAATTGTGTTCTGATTAATATGTCAGATTGTGGTTGGGAGCTTCAGGCCAAATGGATACAAGGCACATAAAAAGAAGCATTATCGTGAGAACAATGTAGCTTCACCAATCTCAGGTTCTCTAGATACAGTCACAGTAGCAACACCCATTTCGCAAGCGCAACCCGAAAGTGAGAGCAGATTGACCGCGATATCCCCTTTACCAGCACAAAGTCATGGGGAAGCAGATAAAATCATGATCCAAATGCAGTCCTCCAATGCCATATCCACCAGTGCTGTTTGGAATGGAACAGAGCTCAAGTCAGAACATAGGCCATCACCGGACATTAATGTATCCGTTCCCGGTGTATCAGTAACTGGGGAATAGAATAAGGTATGATCCAATCATCCCTTCCATAAAAAATGAGTGTGTTGTATAAGACAAAAGGCTAAACGTTTTTACGTGAATCTCATATCTTATGCCTGCAGCTTGATGAATGCTTAACTGCAGATGTACTTAGAGTAAGACAGGATGCAGCATCAGACTAATCATTTTTTATTATTGCTGTTGTAACATTATGATTCAGTGACAGAATTGGACAATTTCAGCATTAGATTGTAACAAAGTAGTGACATATGCAGCATCAATTTTAGCTTGATATGGTTCTTAAACAATTATCGATTGAATATTTCTCAGTAAATTTTAGTTATTTGACATGGATTCTGAGCAAAAAACAAACTTGCATGCATGCATTAAATCAAAGCAGAGCTACATTAATAGAACGTTCGAAAGCACAAGACATACTGCGGCTAAACAAGGCCAAGTTTAGTTCAAAATTCAAAATCAACAACTGAAATAATTAAACAACATAACCCTGATAACAGTTTCATTTAAGTCACTCCAGCTTCATCACAGTGGATTTTTATTTTGGCAGCTGCTCAATCCTTCTGAAAACGACTGATAATCTTTGAATAGTAACCCCAATCAGAATGGGCAGTAGTTACTGCAGGCTGGCCAAATGGATGCTCTTTAACATAAGAAGTAACATCATCTGCATCTGCCAGTCCATCCAAATAAAGCCTCAACTCACCCTTGGGACCTAATGACACAATTAGAAATTAAACCAATTGAGTACATGAAAAATTAGATTACATTAAATCTAAAGACCAAGATACGACCATGAATAAATACAACTCACCTAAAGCCATGTCATCAAGTTGGTCAACCTTGTATTCAGCAGGAAAGATAGCTGTGTGAGGCTGCAGAGAAAACAAATCCAAAAGTTAAAACAGAAAACAATCCAAGATGTTTACAAGAAAATGGCAGTAAGCATAATATATTACAGGGTTTAGCAGGGCCTTGTAAGGCTGGTTATCTATCAACAGTGTGTTTGATGAAGAATATTTCCCAGTAGAAGATGAAGGTCTAGTTTTGGAGCACTTGTCTTCCCATACTTTTTCAACTCCTTCAGAAAGAGAGGCTTGTCTCTCTTCTCCAAGGTATTGAACCCAGAAGCAGTGCATTTAACTTGATCCTAAAGAAAGCAAAAACATTACAAAAAATGTTTGAAACTTCCAGAAAATAACCTATATCAATGTCTAGAAATCGGACAGAAGCATTCGAAGGTTAAGAGTACAGTATTTACTTACCCAAGCAAATACCAATTTCCACCTCAATCCTTTCATCACACAATCCAAGGCATTGTCCAAATACCATCTGTTAATAAAATAAAATACCAGAAACATTACTGCATCAAGTAAGGAAGCAAATATAGCTAAGCAAATTTGGGTGTAGACTGTAGAGTTGCATACTCCTTTGCAGAAGACCATATTCCAACATCAAATCTTTCTAAACAGAATTTCATAAAATCTTCACAGTGTGGCCTTTTGTAAACTGTGCAAGAGAAGAATAAAAAAAAAGGGAATAGATTTTCAGTAAGGAACAAAATTCTAATTTTCTAACAAGTTAGAAGAAAAACAAATTGTGTGATACCATGAAAGCTTCCATATGATGCATCAACATAGCGAAAGCTTGGTATATTGGCTCTTCCTCTTTCGTAGCGGTATACCCTATGAGAAAGCAACCCTCCAAGGCTAAGAACAAGAAGCTTCTTTCTTGGACCAAGGTTCAGTTTCTCCAAGGGGAGGATACATTTGTCTAATGTGTTCACTTCAGCTTCACTATGCTCATCATCAGAACATGCAATTTTGCTCTTCATCTTTTCAGACATCTTTGGTATTTCAGATGGAAAGAAAGTCCAATAAAACTTGACAGCGCAGGGCTTGAGTTGAAGAGATATTTGATGGCTGGTTGCTGAAAACGAATCATGCCTTTGGTTAAAAGGATAATTCTGTATGCATCTTATCGTGCTGGCAAAAAAGGAAGTTCCAACGTTTCCAATGGTAACCGTTGCATTAGCGTAAAGAGTTATATGCCGAATTATTCCCCAAACTTGTGACATACTTTCGATTTATTCCCAAAACTATTTTTTGGCCAATTAATTATATAAATTAAATTTTGTTGCCAATTTATCCTTTATCGTCTAAATTCATCCAATTTGCCATGAAGATAAATTAGTCATTCATATGTTAAAATAAAATATTTTTTTTTCTTCTTCTTTTTTCTTTCCTTCTTTTCTCTTTTCTCTTTTCTCCTTTTCTTCTTTTCTTCTCCGTGCCAGTCACGAACCAGTGGTTCTTCTTTTCCTTTTCTTCTTCTTTTCTTTCTCTGCAAGTCTCGAACCAGACTTATGGGTTTTGGCTTGGACCACAAATCCAACAAACTAAAAAACAGAGCAAAAGCCACTGTCTCCTCCTCACGACCTTTTCTTCTTCTTTTCTTTCTCTGCTGCACCCACTGTCTCCTCCTCACGACCTAAACAGAGCAAAAGCCAAAAAACAACTGAGCAGAGATGGGGCTGAGAACTGTGAGATATATGGTAGAAACCCACCCAGATGGAAAGATTGGTTTTTTCTTTTCTTTTCTTTGTGGTTGTCTCTGTTTTTGAGAAAACAGAGAGTTTCTCTCTCTATAAATGGTGGATATGATTCGATGGGGAAAGTGGTGATGATGGTTTTTTTATGGTGGTTTGGTTTGATGGGTCTGGGGTATGATGGTGGTTTTGATGGAGGTGCCTGCTTTGATTCCGAAAGTTCAAAGAGACGGGATTGATTCTACCCACTCTGATACCAACTTTAAAATAACAAGATTTGATTATGAATTAGCTTATTGTATTCTCAACAGAAATCTGGGGGAAAGAAATCGGGAGGGGAGAGAAAAACAGAGGGTGAGAGAGGAAGAAAGGCAGAGAGGAAGGGAGGGATCGGGTGGGGAGGGGGATGAAGGAGAAGTGGGTGGGCCCCACTGTTATTAAAATGATTTTTATTTAATTATTTTAACATATGAAATGACCAATTTACTCTCATATTTAACGAAATTGGATGAAATTAGATAGTAAGTGATAAATTGGCAATAAAATTTAATTCATATTCTTAATAGGCCAAAAAAAAAAGTTTGGAGGCTAAATTGAAAGTATGTTACAAGTTTGGGGAGTAATTCGGCATATAACTTTTAGCGTAAATGAGTAATTTTCTATTGTTAGTCGATGGTATGAAATTATGATATGGCGCTAACACGTCATAATGTTCAAATAATATACTAATATTGTTAGATATTTTATCATGTTATGTTACCGGACTATCAATTTGAATCATTAGTTGAGTGATTTCTTATTAAGATACATGATGTAAGTTAACAAACAAAATCACCTATATCTGTACCGTAGGCACCTTCTACAGTCCACAGCACTGATGCGCCCAAAATTTTTAAAATTTGGTTACCGGTTATTCAAGTTGTCAAGTTTCCATTTTTTGTTTATATTTAACACAAATGCAATTGCCAAAGCGTAAGGGGGTATTTGCAAATTTCAGTACGTACTTGGCATACAATTGGCATACAATTGGTAGGCTTTTGCATTTTCAGAATGCAATTACCAATGTAGTAGTATGTTATTATACAATTAATGTAATGAAAATGGCATGATATTTGTAAATATGGATGTTTAAAAGAGTAAGGTCTGAATTTACTAAGTTTATATTTAACACAAATGCAATTGCCAAAGCGTAAAGGGGGTATTTGCAGCACGTACTTGGCATACAATTGGTAGGCCTTTGCATTTTCAGAATGCAATTACCAATGTAGTAGTCTGTTATTATACAATTAACGTAATGAAAATGGCATGATATTTGTAAATATGGATGTTTACAAGAGTAAGGTCTGAATTTACTAAGTTTACGAGATCTATGTTCCATAACATTGTAAAACCCATCGTTAATGTTGTAATCTCATAATTTACAAAGATAACGACATGTTTTACAATATAAACGTAAGTAGGGACATTGGGAAAGTAAATTCGTTCGTTGTAGTTGTAAACATGGATGTTTACGAGAGTAAGGTCTGAATTTACAAAGTTTACAATAGCTATGTTCCTTAACATTGTAAAACCCATCGTTAATGTTGTAATCTCATAATTTACAAAGATAACGACATGTTTTACAATATCAACGTAAGTAGGGACGTTGGGAAAGTAAATTCGTTCGTTGTAGTTGTAAACATGGATGTTTACGAGCGTAAGGTCTAAATTTACAAAGTTTACAATAGCTATGTTCCTTAACATTGTAAAACCCATCGTTAATTATGTAATCTCATAATTTACAAAGATAACGACATGTTTTACAATATAAACGTAAGTAGGGACATTGGGAAAGTAAACTCGTTCGTTGTAGTTGTAAACATGGATGTTTACGAGAGTAAGGTCTGAATTTACAAAGTTTACAATAGCTATGTTCCTTAACATTGTAAAACCCATCGTTAATTTTGTAATCTCATAATTTACAAAGATAACGACATGTTTTATAATATAAACGTAAGTAGGGACGTTGGGAAAGTAAATTCGTTCGTTGTAGTTGTAAACATGGATGTTTACGAGAGTAAGGTCTGAATTTACAAAGTTTACAATAGCTATGTTCCTTAACATTGTAAAACCCATCGTTAATTTTGTAATCTCATAATTTACAAAGATAACGACATGTTTTACAATATAAGCGTAAGTAGGGACGTTGGGAAAGTAAATTCGTTCGTTGTAGTTGTAAACATGGATGTTTACGAGAGTAAGGTCTGAATTTACAAAGTTTACAATAGCTATGTTCCTTAACATTGTAAAACCCATCGTTAATTTTGTAATCTCATAATTTACAAAGATAACGACATGTTTTACAATATAAACGTAAGTAGGGACGTTGGGAAAGTAAATTCGTTCGTTGTAGTTGTAAACATGGATGTTTACGAGAGTAAGGTCTGAATTTACAAAGTTTACAATAGCTATGTTCCTTAACATTGTAAAACCCATCGTTAATTTTGTAATCTCATAATTTACAAAGATAACGACATGTTTTACAATATTAACGTAAGTAGGGACGTTGGGAAAGTAATTTACAAAGATAACGACATGTTTCTGAATTGCATTCTTTTTTTTGCAATTTCCAACGTACCGTTTGACAATTGTATTCATCGTTTGCAATTTCAAATATATTGTTTGTCGATTGCTGATTTCCTTATGCATCATTTATGTGAACCATTTTCACAACATTATGGACATAGGCATTCTGCAAATTTGTGAGCGATTTGGATTCAAAATTTATGTCTCCAAGTACCTCTTGCATTCCTATTACCAATTTGCAAACCTACAAATATCATGCCATTTTCATTACCTTAATTGTAATAACAGACTACTCGATTGGTAATTGGATTCTAAAAATGCAAACGCCTACCAATTGTATGCCAATTGCATGCCAAGTACGTACTCGAGCTGCAAATACCCCCTTACGCTTTGGCGATTGCATACGTAAAGATTTATACCCAAACTTCATACCTAACCTTCACCTGTATCAGGTTTTGTTTCATTTCTGTACAAAATAATGACCATGTGACTTGCACATGGTTTATTAAAGACAAAGGCGGATCGATCCGCTGGTGTACCGTAGCCGTTGCCCAGATCCGAGCCCTCGGAAGTGGGGCTCGAGTCCCACCTTCTACGGTCCGCTGGCGACCGATGCGCCAAAAGTTTTAAAATTTGGTTACGGTTATTCAAGTTGTCAAGTTTCCATTTTTTATTTATATTTAACACAAATGCAATTGCCAAAGCGTAAGGGGGTATTTGCAGCTCGAGTACGTACTTGGCATACAATTGGCATACAATTGGTAGGCTTTGCATTTTCAGAATGCAATTACCAATGGAGTAGTCTGTTATTATACAATTAATGTAATGAAAATTGCATGATATTTGTAAATATGGATGTTTACAAGAGTAAGGTCTGAATTTACTAAGTTTACGAGAGCTATGTTCAATAACATTGTAAAACTCATCGTTAATGTTGTAATATCGTAATTTACAAAGATAACGACATGTTTTACAATATCAACGTAAGTAGGGACGTTGGGAAAGTAAATTTGTTCTTTGTAGTTGTAAACATGGATGTTTACAAGAGTAAGGTCTGATTTTACTAAGTTTACAAGAAGCGATGTTCCATAACATTGTAAAACCCATCGTTGAGATTGTAATCTCGTAATTTACAAAGATAACGACATGTATTACAATATCGGCGTAAGTAGGGACGTTGGGAAAGTAAATTCGTTCGTTGTAGTTGTAAACATGGATGTTTACAAGAGTAAGGTCTGATTTTACTAAGTTTATGAGAGTTATGTTCCATAACATTGTAAAACCCATCGTTGAGATTGTAATCTCATAATTTACAAAGATAACGACATGTTTTACAATATCAACGTAAGTATGGAGGTTGGGAAAGTAAATTCGTTCGTTGTAGTTGTAAACATGGATGTTTACGAGAGTAAGGTTTGAATTTACTAAGTTTACGAGAGCTATGTTCCATAACATTGTAAAACCCATCGTTAATGTTGTAGTATCGTAATTTACAAAGATAACAACATGTTTTACAATATCAACGTAAGTAGGGACGTTGGGAAAGTAAATTCGTTTGTTGTAGTTGTAAATATGGATGTTTACAAGAGTAAGATCTGAATTTACTAAGTTTACGAGAGCTATGTTCCATAACATTGTAAAACCCATCGTTAATGTTGTAATATCGTAATTTACAAAGCTAACGACATGTATTACAATACGAAGGTAAGTAGGGATGTTGAAAAAGTAAATTCGTTCATTGTAGTTGTAAACATGAATGTTTACAAGAGTAAGGTATGATTTTACTAAGTTTACGAGAGGTATGTTCCATAACATTGTAAAACCCATCGTTGAGATTGTAATCTCGTAATTTACAAAGATAACGACATGTTTTACTATATCAACGTAAGTAGGGATGTTGGGAAAGTAATTTACAAAGATAACGACATGTTTCTGAATTGCATTCTTTTTTTGCAATTTCCAACATACCGTTTGACAATTGTATTCATCGTTTGCAATTTCAAATATCTTGTTTGTCGATTCTGCTTTCCTTATGCATCATTTATGTGAACCATTTTCACAACGTTATGGACATAGACATTCTGCAAATTTATGAACGATATCCTTACTTTTGTAAATTAAAATACTTCGATATTTACAAAATGCGATGCGGGCATTTTGATGTTAATATTTAAATACAAAGTAAGAAATATTTTCTTTAGGTTTTGTGTGATTTGAACTAAAATTCATTGTTTTTACTTTTAGGTACTTCAATCATGGAAACGGACAAATATCGAACAGAGGCAGTGAATTGCAATAATCGTTGTTTACCAATTACCAAACGGGCATGGAGATTTCGCACATTTGAATTACAAATACATAGGTACTTGTTTGTCAATTTTCAACATGGCACGGCCTAATCTTATAATTGCCAAACATGAGGCATTAATTGCACTTTGTAATGCAATTGGAATCCAGAAACAATATATTAAAGTCCCCCAATTTGGCAATTACTGTCACCAAATATGGTAAATTTGCTGAAAAAATGTGCATGAAAAATACATTCACTTTAGCCCATGCCAAGTATTTCATGCCAAAAAAAAACAAACTAAATGCCAAGTACAAGAAGGAAAAAAATTGAATTACAATCAAGATCTAAAGCCTAAATAACAACATTAGAAATAGAAAAAAAAATTTGAACTACAATCCACTACACTCTCATCTTCAATTCAGCCCGTGCCTTACATCACCAAGCTCATACAAAATTCCTTTATTTTGCTACAAGCACAACCACGTCATGTTGGCAATTGACAAACAGGTACCATGTAATTGCCATTCGAATTTGCGAAAGCCAATCGTTCGAATGGTAATTACCAAACGACTTTCTGTCATTTCATTTTCTTCTCTTCCATGATTTAAGTACCTACAAGTAAAAACAATAGAATTATAATTTCAAAAAAATACCAAATTCCTATATAAATCCAAAATATTACCAAAAAAAAAAATTAAGGACTTGCGATTCAATACCAAAATCATTAAACCCTAAATGAAAATAGGACATAAAAATCATTTTGTTAGAAAGCCTAGACCATAATTCAAAGTTTAAATACTTTATACTCTGATGTGAATCATCTAAATCGCACAGTTAGAAAGAGAGGGAGAGAATTAGATTTCTTACCTGCCAGAGAGAGGTTGAGAGAAAGCTAGTCACAGAGATCCAGATGAGAGTGAGACAGAGAAATAATAACTGTGAAAACCTAAACAAAACAAAACAAAGAAACCAGCGATGAAGCAAGGAACAAGGAGATTCAGTATTTATTTTGGAAAAGTTTAATCCGAAAAGAATCTACATAATATCAAGCTCTGTCCATACATGCATGCTAAAAGACATGTAAACATATATTACTCAAAGTTTTAAGGACAATTGTGCTACACTTATTTTGTTGACCCAATATTATATCATCTCAATTTTGTCACTAATCACATCATTTGAAATTTGTTGACCCAATAGCCATGCCTTGCAAGAAACATAATGCTAATAATCAATCAACAAATTAATCACGAGTACATGAAACTAGCAGCTCAATTAGAGATTTGCAATGAGATTCTAGTCAGAACATGAAATACCAACTAAAAATATAACACTAAACGTTTACCATATATCCAACACAAGAAAATGATCAAAAGAGACTAAAAAGTAATAGGCAATATTACCTTGAGCTACTTCCTTTGGGCTGGAAGGCAATTTCTGTCACCCTAGAGTAGTTGATAACAGGTGCACCCCTAAAATTGAATTCTCCAAAATCATTCAGGTATAAATATATATAATATATATATACACACATATATACATACATAATAAGTTAATAACTATACTAAAAAAGCCAATTGCTTGAAATCATTGAAGGCATTACAGAGTTCTTAGAAGTTCTGCTATGGAGCGATCGTCGCAAAGGAACATGGTTATTGGTTCCACAACTAAGCAAGGATTGTCGCTTTCTAACTCGTTCAGTTCTTCAAAGTGGAAGTCTAGTATTCCCTGCCATAAACATGGTGATTAATTAGTCTCTAATTTATATGATCATTCTTTGTCTGTTAAAAAGAAAAACTAGACTACCCAAATATTAACCCCATGATAAAGGTTGAAAAATGATCTAAAACTGAAGAGAGATTAATCTTAAATTCCAACAATAAGATTAGCTATACATAAACTCATAAATTGGGGTATGCTTGGTGGCACAGAGATAAAAGCATATTTTGTTTCCCTCTCCACTAATTTTCCTTCCTTTTTCACTAACCAAACTAATTGGAAGCTTCAAATTCATCAAGATTACATGCCAATTAAAAACATATCTTCTTTCTGTGCACACTCTGAAGAAAACCCAATTCCTTTTACTTATATTTCCCACAAACAAACTTATAGAACTCCTAAAACAAAACAAAAAGAAAAAAACCAAAACAAGGATTGTATCGAAAAATAGAGAGAGAATGAGAGAAGCAAAGCAATCAAATGGGGGTGATGAGGTGATATGTACTGGAGAAATGATTGAGTGGATCAATGATGAAATACCACTCATGATACAATTGAATCATTTTTTTGAAGTTGAATGGATTCATAAATGGAAAAAAGTCGCAACCATCTATAAAAAAATTTATTCATAGATTTCATGTGTATCAATACATCAAGCACAACAAAGGGAGAAAGTTTATACTTTATACCTTGACTCCAAGTCCAATTCGATCGGGAAGTGGCGGATTTCCCATACAGACTTCCTTATTTTGCTTCAGCACATACACATCTCGAAGGCAAAACAAGAACATAAAAACCAAAAATAAACACAAGAAAAACATACTTCAATTAAATACAGAAACTTCAGTTTTGTTTTACAATTTAGGCAGGAACACTTTGCCTTTGGAAAATCACTAAAAATCCATTTGGATTCCCAATGGTGTGAAAATTTCCAGATCACACGTAGACATATAAAACTTCAACATATCAAAATTTCATTCAATTCTGAGTTAAGAAAGCAAGTCAACGACACTAAATCCAAAACAGACTAGGCTGCAGAGTTTTCTGTTTTCTGCAGAATAATTCCAGCTTTGAAAATTTGCCAAAAATCCAATTTAACTCCAAATTGAATGAAATCAGTTTTGAAATACTCATCGAAATGTCTATTTTTACACATCAAAAACCCAGTTTAAAACATAAATACTAACTAGGTCATTTTGTCCAGAACAGAACACATACTCAGATTTCTGCATAAATGCAGATTTCATCAACATTCATCTCATTCTTTGACATTCACTTCTAATCAGCTTTAAACACCAAAACAGTCCCAAATTCAAGATAAAATGACTATTATCCTCATCAAACTCAGAATTATCTAACACAGCCAACTACAAAGGCCACAAACTTGAAAGTAGAAACCTACCCAACTTCCACTTCTTCACCGACTCACCAAAATTGGACCAGAAAAGAAAAGAAAACAGATTGGGTATTACAAGAAAAAACAAACCTGGAACTTAGTCTGGAGCATGGGCTTGGGGTGGAAGATTCTGACGGAGGCGATCCTATTGTGGTCTTGAGCAGCGAGAACTTGGCATTGGGGTTCATAAGGCTGTGCAGAAAACGATCAAAATTGGGATAGAGAGAAAGTGAGAGGAGTGCAAGCGTGAAGTCTGAAAACGAAGAGGAAAATTGATTTAGATGAGAAAGAGAGAGTGAGGGTTTGGGGTCAGAGATAGCGAGATAGAAGATGAAGGAAGTGAGAGGGGGCTTAGGTTTTGACGTGTTGGAGATTTTCTCTCAACCTGCTGAGCAGGTTTTCAGGTTTTCTATTCAATGGTATAGATTTACCCTTGAAATTTTGTCTAAATCTAACGGTTCATAAAACTGGCGCATCCATGCGCCAGGCGGACCGTAGAATTTGCGCTGTACCGTATACTTGGATACGCCTATCTGTCTCATATGGCGGAATGATTAGCGTGCATCAGCAATTGGATTCTCAGCTGGCTTAGGAATGATAATTAGAATGATTAGCCATAAAGCATGTAAAAACGTAATTAAAAGGATCCAAAGAGCAGATCTCAAAATCAACTCAAAAAAAAGTTATGTACTAATTTAGTCTTTCAGCCACTCGTGTTCTGGCCTTAGCTACTTTGAAGACACTTTTCTTATGCTTAAAACATTGGGGCCAAAACAAACCACCAAAAGAGCTACAATTAATCCTTCTTAAAATCAATAATGGAGACAAAGACTGAAACCTTTTTATTTTATTTTATAAGAACCGACTAGAAAATAAAAAGTGATTAGTTTTGGGGTTTTTCACTCCAAATAGATTCTATAAAGGTTTTTGTATATTATGTCATCCTAAAATGGGTTTATTAGTGAAATTCTCGACAAAGAATGAGCTTGGATAAGCAGTTTTTGTAGCGAAAGGGAAGGAAAAAGAGATAAGAAAATTTGCTTGTGAAGTACACATTTTGGTTGCTTTCAAAGTTCAACATTTTTCTTAGTTTGATACTAACAAGTAATCTCATAATCATTGTAACTAAGATCATGAAGAAAGAATAAAACATTGTTAAGATTGCCACATCTCTAGTGGAACACACTGCCCTCAAGTTTTCCTTATTGTGATTAATGGTGGCAAATTTCAACTATAAGCCAAAATAAAAATATATATTGTAGCAAAAAATTCCCACAAAATGAAGTTTTATTTTTTAATTTTTGTTCCTTTCTTTGTTTTTAAATATTAGGAGTCAAATTCAAAATGGTTGTGAGATGAGTGGAATAGGTTAGGGTGTCTAGATCAACATAGACATAGAGACACATTCCACATTTAGGTTTTGAACTTTGAAGGAATGAGATTGAGAGCTTCATGAGTACAACAAACAAGGTGCACAACACCAATATACCAAGTTTTTTAGGCAATGGAAATGGTAGATGGGATATCATTTCTATGTTTCCTATGGGGCGTCCAAGCCCACCAACCCCTGTCAAATACAAATAAATATTTTCATACCTAAAAATAAAATTTACAATATATATATATATATATATATATATATATTCATACCTAAAAATAAAACCACTATACTTAGTCGGTCATTTGCAAATGTGGTTGAGTTATGTGAAAGGGAAAGAGACAACAAATACAACCCAAATAAATGGAGAATACACGTCTTTAAAAAGAAAAGGTTAAGTGCACTAACAACAATGGAATATCTTTTATTTGTGTATAAAAAAACAATTTATAAAGAATTTATAAAATATACATAAAAAATAGCAAAGGCCTCAATGGAGATCATTCCAGCTGATATATGACAGAAGATCATTCTAAATTTGAAAATTAAGTTGATTAGTTATATTAAAATGTTAATGCCATTGATTGTAGACTGGGTATGCTTTGAATAACATAATAGTTTTAGGTGAAGAATAACATAATAGTTTTATTATTAGGTGAAGAAAAGGAGAGATAGGTGACTATCAATTGAGACTTTCTTTTTAATTCTTGTGAAATCAGGTTAGTTGTGAAATAAATAAGAGAAGAAAAAGCCTAGTCAATGATACTTCTGGCAAAAAATAGTAATCTTTATTTAATATATATTTTTAAAATGTTACATGCTGGATAGGTGCTATCAAAATATAGAAAATTTCTGGTAGCCAATTGATAGGTGAAATACTGAAAGACAGCAGCTGCCAATCGATTGGTTGAATATATATATATGTTATATTAACAGTGGAACATGTGTTATACTTTCTATGTAGTGATATACAGTGCTGTGAAAACTGAGGAAGTTATTTGAGTTGATTTATTGGCACAAGAATGTAAGCAAATCACAAAGTCTGGACTTTAAGAAAAATGCGGATGAATCCTGATCAACAAGATTGTAAATACTTGAATTATGATGAACAAGATTATGGATGAATCATGATGAACAATCAACATTTGCTTGAGTTATAGTTTACCACAAGGAATAAGCAGTTTAACTAAACCAGTTCGTTTGTCTCAAAACAGTTGAAATGAAAATCAAATCCGTTTTATTAACTCATTGACAGAATTGTGTTCTGATTAATATGTCAGATTGTGGTTGGGAGCTTCAGGCCAAATGGATACAAGGCACATAAAAAGAAGCATTATCGTGAGAACAATGTAGCTTCACCAATCTCAGGTTCTCTAGATACAGTCACAGTAGCAACACCCATTTCGCAAGCGCAACCCGAAAGTGAGAGCAGATTGACCGTGATATCCCCTTTACCAGCACAAAGTCATGGGGAAGCAGATAAAATCATGATCCAAATGCAGTCCTCCAATGCCATATCCACCAGTGCTGTTTGGAATGGAACAGAGCTCAAGTCAGAACATAGGCCATCACCGGACATTAATGTATCCGTTCCCGGTGTATCAGTAACTGGGGAATAGAATAAGGTATGATCCAATCATCCCTTCCATAAAAAATGAGTGTGTTGTATAAGACAAAAGGCTAAACGTTTTTACCTGAATCTCATATCTTATGCCTGCAGCTTGATGAATGCTTAACTGCAGATGTACTTAGAGTAAGACAGGATGCAGCATCAGACTAATCATTTTTTATTATTGCTGTTGTCACATTATGATTCAGTGACAGAATTGGACAATTTCAGCATTAGATTGTAACAAAGTAGTGACATATGCAGCATCAATTTTAGCTTGATATGGTTCTTAAACAATTATCGATTGAGTATTTCTCAGTAAATTTTAGTTATTTGACATGGATTCTGAGCAAAAAACAAACTTGCATGCATGCATTAAATCAAAGCAGAGCTACATTAATAGAACGTTCGAAAGCACAAGACATACTGCGGCTAAACAAGGCCAAGTTTAGTTCAAAATTCAAAATCAACAACTAAAATAATTAAACAACATAACCCTGATAACAGTTTCATTTAAGTCAATCCAGCTTCATCACAGTGGATTTTATTTTGGCAGCTGCTCAATCCTTCTGAAAACGACTGATAATCTTTGAATAGTAACCCCAATCAGAATGGGCAGTAGTTACTGCAGGCTGGCCAAATGGATGCTCTTTAACATAAGAAGTAACATCATCTGCATCTGCCAGTCCATCCAAATAAAGCCTCAACTCACCCTTGGGACCTAATGACACAATTAGAAATTAAACCAATTGAGTACATGAAAAATTAGATTACATTAAATCTAAAGACCAAGATACGACCATGAATAAATTCAACTCACCTAAAGCCATGTCATCAAGTTGGTCAACCTTGTATTCAGCAGGAAAGATAGCTGTGTGAGGCTGCAGAGAAAACAAATCCAAAAGTTAAAACAGAAAACAATCCAAGATGTTTACAAGAAAAATGGCAGTAAGCATAATATATTACAGGGTTTAGCAGGGCCTTGTAAGGCTGGTTATCTATCAACAGTGTGTTTGATGAAGAATATTTCCCAGTAGAAGATGAAGGTCTAGTTTTGGAGCACTTGTCTTCCCATACTTTTTTCAACTCCTTCAGAAAGAGAGGCTTGTCTCTCTTCTCCAAGGTATTGAACCCAGAAGCAGTGCATTTAACTTGATCCTAAAGAAAGCAAAAACATTACAAAAAATGTTTGAAACTTCCAGAAAATAACCTATATCAATGTCTAGAAATCGGACAGAAGCATTCGAAGGTTAAGAGTACAGTATTTACTTACCCAAGCAAATACCAATTTCCACCTCAATCCTTTCATCACACAATCCAAGGCATTGTCCAAATACCATCTGTTAATAAAATAAAAGACCAGAAACATTACTGCATCAAGTAAGGAAGCAAATATAGCTAAGCAAATTTGGGTGTAGACTGTAGAGTTGCATACTCCTTTGCAGAAGACCATATTCCAACATCAAATCTTTCTAAACAGAATTTCATAAAATCTTCACAGTGTGGCCTTTTGTAAACTGTGCAAGAGAAGAATAAAAAAAAAAAAAAAAAAGGGAATAGATTTTCAGTAAGGAACAAAATTCTAATTTTCTAACAAGTTAGAAGAAAAACAAATTGTGTGATACCATGAAAGCTTCCATATGATGCATCAACATAGCGAAAGCTTGGTATATTGGCTCTTCCTCTTTCGTAGCGGTATACCCTATGAGAAAGCAACCCTCCAAGGCTAAGAACAAGAAGCTTCTTTCTTGGACCAAGGTTCAGTTTCTCCAAGGGGAGGATACATTTGTCTAATGTGTTCACTTCAGCTTCACTATGCTCATCATCAGAACATGCAATTTTGCTCTTCATCTTTTCAGACATCTTTGGTATTTCAGATGGAAAGAAAGTCCAATAAAACTTGACAGCGCAGGGCTTGAGTTGAAGAGATGATTTGATGGCTGGTTGCTGAAAACGAATCATGCCTTTGGTTAAAGGGATAATTCTGTATGCATCTTATCGTGCTGGCAAAAAAGGAAGTTCCAACGTTTCCAATGGTAACAGTTGTCGGTTCCATGTGTTTGAATTGGATGCATTAGCGTAAAGAGTTATATGCCGAATTATTCCCCAAACTTGTGACATACTTTCGATTTATTCCCAAAACTATTTTTTGGCCAATTAATTATATAAATTAAATTTTGTTGCCAATTTATCCTTTATCGTCTAAATTCATCCAATTTGCCATGAAGATAAATTAGTCATTCATATGTTAAAATAAATTTTTTTTTTTTCTTCTTCTTTTTTCTTTCCTTCTTTTCTCTTTTCTCTTTTCTCCTTTTCTTCTTTTCTTCTCCGTGCCAGTCACGAACCAGTGGTTCTTCTTTTCCTTTTCTTCTTCTTTTCTTTCTCTGCCAGTCTCGAACCAGACCTTATGGGTTTTGGCTTGGACCACAAATCCAACAAACTAAAAAACAGAGCAAAAGCCACTGTCTCCTCCTCACGACCTTTTCTTCTTCTTTTCTTTCTCTGCTGCACCCACTGTCTCCTCCTCACGACCTAAACAGAGCAAAAGCCAAAAAACAACTGAGCAGAGATGGGGCTGAGAACTGTGAGATATATGGTAGAAACCCACCCAGATGGAAAGATTGGTTTTTTCTTTTCTTTTCTTTGTGGTTGTCTCTGTTTTTAAGAAAACAGAGAGTTTCTCTCTCTATAAATGGTGGATATGATTCGATGGGGAAAGTGGTGATGATGGTTTTTATGGTGGTTTGGTTTGATGGGTCTGGGGTATGATGGTGGTTTTGATGGAGGTGCCTGCTTTGATTCCGAAAGTTCAAAGAGACGGGATTGATTCTACCCACTCTGATACCAACTTTAAAAAAACAAGATTTGATTATGAATTAGCTTATTGTATTCTCAACAGAAATCTGGGGGAAAGAAATCGGGAGGGGGAGAGAAAAACAGAGGGTGAGAGAGGAAGAAAGGCAGAGAGGAAGGGAGGGATCGGGTGGGGAGGGGATGAAGGAGAAGTGGGTGGGCCCCACTGTTATTAAAATGATTTTTATTTAATTATTTTAATATATTTAAATGACCAATTTACTCTCATATTTAACTGAAATTGGATGAAATTAGATAATAGGGGATAAATTGGCAATAAAATTTAATTCATATTCTTAATAGGCCAAAAAAAAGTTTGGAGGCTAAATCGAAAGTATGTTACAAGTTTGGGGAGTAATTCGGCATATAACTTTTAGCGTAAATGAGTAATTTTCTATTGTTAGTAGGGGTGGGCATCCTGACCGGACCGAATCGGACCGAAAAGAAAAAATCGGTTGACCAAAAAATCAACAATGCTATATTTTTAATTCTTAAAGTTTAGTCGAAGGTTTACTATCTAAATCATATTTTTTACATATTTTGTAAAATCTAATGCTATATTTTTAATTTTATAATTAATATTTTTCCAAGTCAACTTCAATTTGACCGATGAATAAGATCAGTGAGCTTGAAACCGAACCGGACCGCGCCACCCCTAATTGTTAGTTGATGGTATGAAATTATGATATGGCGCTAACACGTCATAATGTTCAAATAATATACTAATATTGTTAGATATTTTATCGTATGCTATATCATCAATTTGAATCATTAGAGCGACTCAGGTGGTATAGCCTGGGCGGGGGATGGGTCCCATGGGCCTGAGGCCAAAATGCATTTCCAGCGGCAATACTTTGCCCGGCAAGCTGTGGAGCCCAGCAGTGGTGGCCTGGCAAGTCTTGCCTGGCTGCTTCAGTGACATCGTGATAGTTTGACGTCTGAAATAAAAAATATTTAAAAAATCTGAAAAAAATCTGAAAAAATCCAAAAAATTCAGAAATATTTTTTAATACATACCTATCAATTTTATTATTATTAATTGCATACATACAACTAAAATTAATCCCATGTAAAAATTAAAAAAAAATGAATAGTAGTTGGGCAAAGCAATGGGTGGAAATGCATATTACTATTTGCAAGGGGGACACTATTCACATGAATAGTAGCCCCCTAGCTCCCCCTCCCCTTGCCATGGCAACCCCCCAACGGGTGGAGTTGCTCTTAGTTGAGTGATTTCTTATTAAGATACATGATGTAAGTTAACAAACAAAATCACCTATATCTGTACCGTATACTTGGATACGCCTATCTGTCTCATATGGCGGAAATGATTAGCGTGCATCATTTCATCAAAACATAAAGAAACAATCAAGTAAATTCTTTCACTGAGATAACTACATTTTCAGCAGCAGAAGACAATCTGAGTCGACAAAAATATGAAAATGCTCAAGACAACAACATAAGTAGTAATCCGAGCAATGACAACAAAAATGTTCCGTTTTTATATTGTTTAATCCATCAAAAGCAAATGCTCTCAACATTTTAGCTGCTTCCCAAGTCTTCGGAGAACTTTAGAGTAAAAATCCCAATCAGAATGGTCAGGTGAAATGGCAGGCTGCCCAAATGGGTTCTCCTTCACATAAATCTGAACATCTTTTGCATCTGCAAGGCCATCCAAATACTTTCCCAGCTCTCCCCTTGGATCTATAAGACATGCAAAAAAGCCAAAAATAAAAAAAGCAGCTTTTAGATGAACTAACAGAAATTAACTTTTACATGCATCATATTTCTCCCCAGCATTACCTAATGCCTTGTCATCATCATTGTCAGCATTATATGGCTCCAAGAAAATACCAGTGTAAGGCTGTTCACATGAATCAAAGAAAGAAAATTATACAGAATCTTGAAAATAAATTAGTAGCACAATAAAAAAAGAGAAGGGCAGAGTTGTGATGAAATTACAGGATTGAGAAGGGCCTTGTAAGGTTGATCATCAATAAACAGTGTGTCTGATTCAGAATACTTCCCATCAAAATGCTTCCAGACTTTTCCCAGTTCTTTGAAAAACAGAGGCTTTCTTTTATTCTCCAGCGACTTGAACCCAGAATCAGTGCATTCATATTGATCCTATTGAGAAAAAAAAATTAGTAAAATTGTGCTGTCTATATGGCTCAGTGATGTAAATATTTTGCATTGAACTGTTTCAACTTACCCAGACAAACAACAGTTTCTCTTTCAGCCTACCCATCAAACAACCCAAGACACCATCAACATTTTTCCTGGCAATCAATCAGAAGAAGAAAAACATTATCAAAATGTAAAAAATTATCAAATTTGAAGAGGTTAAGTTTATTCAAACAAACACAGACTCTTGGGCAGAGCTCCAAATTCCAACTTCAAATCTTTCAAGGCAGAACTGCATGAACTCTTCAACAAAAGGTCTTTTAAAGACTGCACCAACAATGAAGAAGAAAGTGATTGCAATGAAAAATATTAATCGCTTTAAAATTTATGGTTGAAATTACAAAGATTTGTACCTAAATGTTTTCCATATCGGCCATCAGAATCACGGTTTCTTGGATTTTCCACGGAAAACCCTGTACACAAGCAACCCACTGAGACTGAAAACAAGAAGTTTCTTTCTTGGTCCTAAATTCAGCTTCTCCAGTGAAAGCCCACAGTCGCTTTCATAACTGTCATATGAAGCACTATTTTCATCTTCATCATCATCATAATCACTGTCATGGCAAACAAGCTTGTTTCTGAGGTTCTTTTCAGCCATAATTCAAACTATTCAATGCTCTAATACTTGTGATGAGTAAACGCATCGCCAATTTATATTACAGCAAGAAAGGCCGCTAGACTCTCATTAACTTCTGTGTTCCAACTTCCAAGGTTCATTTTATTGAGAACTGAAAAGAACACCCTTCAAATTCTTTACTAGGTTAGTTTTCTGCCTTGGACACAGTAGCGTCGTTTCGTAATACAATACAAAAGGGTCAAAGATATTCAAAGAAATGTTAATGGCGTTGCTTGGGACTCGCAACTCTTGCATACAGTTCTCATTACAATAACTCTTTATTTATCTGTTTCCCTCTTTTCGGCCGAGGTGGCCGATGGAAGGAACTTTTGGTCCTTCTTCTGTTGGATTGCGTAGGCGTGCCACCACCAAGCCACTGATTGGCTTGAATGGAAAAGGTCGGGTTGTTGTGTTCGCGCTTCTGACTTCCAACCAGCCGATCGATCGGCCAAGCAAGGAACCTTCTCTTGGCCTAGGTTCTTTCACTTCCTCGGGGTCAAGGATGGTTAGGTTTTGTATGGATGTTTTTGTTGTTTTTAGGTTTTTTTTTAGTAAGAATGGTGCAATTAACTTTAAAAACGAATTTAAACTAACAACAATAATTAAAGTGCGAGAAAATGAATCAAAGCGATAAATAACGTAAAATAAAGTAAGAACGAAATAAGAACGACAATAACAATAAACTAAATTAAACTTGAAATTAAACTCAATAAAATTCAATAACAATGAAAGTAAAGGAATTGAAATAGCTTGAATTTAAAAAGACAAGGTAACATTAATTGCGAGAAATTAAACTTACACTAATGAAAGCGAAGAACTGATCTAGTCTACTTGCTTGGAAAGTAAAACCTAGTCTATGAATAGAAAAGTGAAAGACAAAAAATAGGTTTTTGTGTCTGATGTCGGGGGCTTTTCTCTTCATCTGATGGGGTTTATATAGGGTGATCACCCACCCATGGGCTGGCCATTAAATGGCCCATAGGTCAACTTCGTTCAAAATCTTGCCTTGTGTGGCTTCCTAAATCCACGGAAGTGATTTACATGAGATCATCGGATTGAAATCTGATTCATTGATTCTCTCCTTCCTAGGAATGTTCAATTTACATCAATTTCTTTGATTGCTTTCCTGAGGTAGACCTCACCACGTGCATGAAAACATCCGGAGATTTCGGGCCTACGTTCGTGAGTTGGACTTGAACTCAAAGACTTGTCTTGACATCTGGTGAAATGGAGTTCTAATCTTGAGAGAATAGATCTCGCCACGTGCATGAAAACATCCGGAGGTTTCGGGCCTACGTTCGTGAGTTGGACTTGAACTCAAAGACTTGTCTTGACATCTGGTGAAATGGAGTTCTAATCATGATTGAAAACCATCTCCATAAGTTGGATAACTCGGAGCCCAATAAATCCACATGAATTTTTAAGGTATCTTGATATATATAATATGCATAAATTATCACTTAAAACGTAATATATCTGTCAAATGGGCCATTTAATGGCCATCGAGAATACCCAAACCACAAGGCCATGATTTAATATTTGTAACTATATATATATATATATATATATAAAATATACTAACACAATAATATGCTAACAGACCGAATTGGCCATTTCAAAAGCCATTGAATTGGCCATATAATATATATTGGCCACTTAGAGCATCCACAATGGACTCCCTAAACCACCTCCTTAGCTAAAATTTAGGGAGGAAATGAAAAAACCTACCTCCAACCATGCTCCCTATCCAGCTCCTAAAATAGGGAGACCTCTAGGAGCTCCTAAATCTGAGGAGAGAGAAGATACTCCTAGTGACTCCCTATAATTAAATGCTTCTATATTTAATATTATTTTAAGCATTTATTTAATGTCAATTATTTTTTATTGTTGTTTTTGTGTCTACACTTTATTCAAAAATTGAATTAAAAAATATTAAAAACATTTATAACTCTTTAAAGTAAGGAGTATGGTTGGAGTTGAAATTTTATAGAGAGCTCCTAAAATAGCTTTTTATTGTTTTTAGCCAAATTTTAACTAAAAAGTAGAGAGTATGATTGTGGATGCTCTTAGAGGCCATTAAGTTGGCCAAGTAGTCCGTGAAAGTCAATTGGCCTTCACAATTCGTGGTCTGATATATAATATATTAAATAGATAAAAGAAAACCAAGGCCATGGAATTTCAATGAGCAAAAGTTCACAAAACTCTCAGACTTAGTTCCAGCGGTGGGGCTTTATCTGTGCCCTTTCCACTTGACTTTATAGATATAGGGTGAAGCACTAGCCTATTCCATCTATCAACTCAAAGGCACAACCAAGTCAGAAAAACAAACTTCAACCACGCTATCTCTCTGTCAATGTGAAGTACCAGCCAGTTCTAAAAGGCCATCTCTTGGCCATATATATATAGCAATCGAACTGGCCAATTTAAAGACCATTGAATTGGCCAAGTTGAATTTGTGAAGGTAAATTCGTGCTGGGCAAAGGCTGGTTTGATATTCAAATATTAAATAATTCACGCATAGCTAATGACCATTTTGGCTTTCTAGCCTTTTGGTCAGTTTGAAAAATCGACGAACCCACGTGGGTCTTGTCATGTCATGTCTCCAACTCCTTTCACTACCTTCCAGCTAAAAACCCCAGCCACACAAAACAACTCCAGTTGCACTCTATTCTTTGGCCAGCCCAAGACTTAACCCACAACAACACTCCATTCTTCAAACCAACCACACCAGCCGAACACATCCTCCTTTTCCAGCCGACTCACAGACCTCATCCACATAAAAACATCCAACAGACCTCATCCACATAAAAACATCCACATCCAATTCAAAACCAGCCAACTCTTCCAGCCAACTGCTTTGGTCATTATATTAAAGCATTTCATTTGTAAATGATTATTGACCACAACATGCGTAGTCAAACGTTGGTTTTGACCAATACATATATATAAACATTTGCTTTGTTGTGTACAAGGTCCCTGACCAATTGCCTCCCTCATCAGTATACGGGTTTGGCTACTAATAGCCAACTATCCGATCCCCACACATTTCTCAGTACATCTCCAGCCGAAACTTTCACTCTCTATCCAACTCACAACATCAATAGCACAAAGACTCTTCCAAAAAGCTCCAGCTGCTATCTCACTAGCCACACTTCTCCATCCGACTCAAGATCAGTCACCTTAAAACCAACTTCTTGCAAACGTTGGATGAATACCACCCAACCCAAATTTGGAGAGATCGGTTAGTGAGACAACCCCCATTGGATTGTTCATTTAGCTTACTTTCTTCCCACTAATTGGATCTTACTTATTCATTGTTTTATTTCATGTGGCTAGGCCTTGTGGAGTTGAGGATCACTTGACTTGGTTGGAACTTGGTGACCACATCCAAACATTATCAAAGCAAATAACTGGACCAGCACAGGAGGGATGATGAGAAATGCTCTCTTGTGAAACTCTCATGTTGATTTTTGCTAGAATGTGTGTGGTTCAATGAGACAGCACAAGTATTTGTCTAGCAATATAGTTAAGTTCGGCACAAAGGATTTGTAGCTCAAATCAAATAATTAAGAACAATTATAAGTTTTGCAACAAAAAAAAAACATTACTTGGAATGATAATTATGAGATGAACAAGCCAATTCTTGTCAACACCCTTCTTTTACGTATACATTCAATTCAACTAGGTCTTCTGGCTATCTGGGTATCCACTTTATTGAATTGGGTCAAAGATTTATTAGAACTCGGCCCAAGTTGAAGTCTTTTGAATAATTTGGGCTTGTTCAAATTTAATAATATCCATGCAGAACCTTCTCAGAGTTACCAGAACAAAACGTGGGAATCTGCCATACGCCCACACGGCAGAAGCTCCTAGCAACACCTTTTCCAAACGCCCAATACCTTTCCAGCACCTTCTAGTGCTATCCTCTCTCTCCCTTTGTGCCTCTATCATATCTTATATAACAAACACAGACACTTGGGTCTCCTCCATTACAAAACGACATACACTTTGAGTGCAAAAATGGCAATGAAGCCCATCGACGCCAAGAAAGACACGGTGACGATCCGAGCGGTGAGCCACGACGAGGAGGGTCGAAAGAGAGTGGAGAAGACGGACCTCCACACCCACAACGTCGACACAATCAAGTACATCGAGAAGAAGCTCGTCGACAAAGGCGTGCAGCGCCTCGAGCGCCACCCGAGAGACGGGACTGGGATCGGGCAGCGGCCGCCGAAGTCCGGCCACGGCGGCAAGTACACGTGGGAGGGGCCTGATGACGTGGCGGAGAATGAGCTGGACCCGGTCCCACCGGCTATTGATGAGGGGGACCCGAACTACGTGGACGAGGTAGCGGAGGAGAGGATTGTGAAGGGGGAGGATGCTGACGTGGCGGGGTTGGTGGTGGGGAAGGTTGAGGTGGCTAAGGCTGCTGAGAACAGGGAAGGGGTTGCTAGGGTTGAGGTGGTTCCTCCTCACCACCACCCCAAAACTTAGTTGATTTCTAACTCCCACCAGAAGTGATGTGGTTTTGTTGACCAAAAAAAAATTTATCATGTCTGCTGTGTTTAAATTTGGTCTTTAAATTTATGTAACTTTGATTTTGTGCATCTTTTTTGTACCTATGACAAGACATGTTTGGATATAAGTTTGTTATCCACTTCCTCAAAAACTTGCACTTGTTGTTGCCTAATGGATGCTAAATTACTTGCCCCTACCCTACCATTAGAGGCCGACAAAAAACTGCCGCCACTTTAGGTGGTTAAGCCGCCGGAATCCGCCTAAATTGAAGCAAATTACTCGAAAAATCGCCATAAGTTTCCACACCTAATGGCTTATTTTAGTTTTATTTAATCTTTATATTTGGGCATTTTATTAGTAGAGTAGTGTTCTCTTGGTCATTTAGTAATCAAGGAATCGGTGGTCATCCACCTTTGGATTTAAATTCAAAGGCCTACTTACTTTTGTACTTCTTTTAAGAAACTCTATTGGACCGTTGGATTTAAATTGATTGTGGTGTGGATTCTTGGTCAACGGTCTTAAATCCAATTGTGGGTACATGTGGATTCTTGGTCACTAGGTGACCAAGAGATCACTACTCTTTATTAGTAATAATCATGTATTATTATGTATGTTTTATCCTCCCACATGTTTGCTTTTGTAAGTGATCACCATGTATAATAATGTTTTATCCAAACTTTCGCTTAGGAGAAATGATCGAACTAAACTGCTCACTACATGTGGTAATTTAGTTCTGTTATGGAACTAATTTGAGGCTTTAAACTCAACCAATTCCAGCCCTAAAGAATTTCAATTTGGGGTTTTTGAATTGTAAAACCTCACCCTTGTTTTTGAATTTTTTTTGGGTTTGGATTTATAAAAATGATTCTATTGTTTTTTGAGCTGTAGATTTAAATTTTGTTTTTGAGTTTATAAAATTGGATCTAAGTATGATACCAAACGGACCTTAAGAGTCCAACATGAGCCCAAGCCAAGTTGAAATTTGGACTGTGTTTGATGAATCGGAATCCGAGTTGCCGATGGACCATTGGGTGTGTTTGTTCAAACTTCAGAATTTAGTTGGGTTGTGTCTTAGGCCTTATTTGAAAGGGCGTGATGGGCTCTAAACACTTGTTTTGGGACCCAAAATGGAATAACCTTGATAAATAAGCTAATAACCACTTCTGTAGAGGTTTTAAAGTCACTCTCTCCAGAAGTCTCTTGAATTCATTTAAAGTGAGTATATGAAGAAGCACGGGTTGAGATGTGCATCCCAAAGTCACTTCCAAATATTGTAGAAATGTTGATGAACCATCCTTTTTATGAAGAATTCTGATCCCATTTCTGTTTTATTCGATAGGCCAGTTTGTGCTTTCCAAGTCCTCTCAGTTTCCTGTCTTGTTTCTAACCATTCTGATAAAGAATACATGAAGCTACGTTTGATCAGTAACATTATTATAATCCAAGTCCAGCAACAATCACATGAAAAACAAACTAAACTATCAAACCATGACTGCTATCTAACTTATGTTTTGAACGTTTAGCGGTCCCCACTACAACATGAGATCAAGTATGTGTGAACCTAAATTGACCTAATTGCTTCTAACTTAATTACCTATCCAAATGGTGACCCTCACATCACAACACATGCACGTTTCATAATTCTAATATTATTAAGAACAGGTTGGTAAAGCATTACAAGTTGTTGAACATGAAATTTTAATTAAAGACTAATGTCACATAACAAAGTACAAATGTTTTATTCCCTAATTCTGTTTGATAATGGAATATGATCATTGATCATATTATATAAGCATTCCTTAATTACAAAACTTGTTATTAGCGTCTTATTAATTAATAGCAAAAACGTGCCAAAACACTCTTCAACCTACCTAATCTTTTTTAACATGTATATAAGATTCGTATGAATACCTCATTTCTTGTTTAGGCGTAATTCTCTCTATATCAAATTAACATTTTGTTGTGTTCGGTCACTGGAGATATTATACATGTATTCGGCATTGTCACTATTTTGTACTTTGTTATGTTTCATTTGTTTTTCCTTTAAAAAAAACATTTGTATGAATCAGTAGATAATTAAACGACCAAATGTGTTTTAAAAAGATTTAAAAATTATGGAAGTAGTACAAGGTTTTCCTTGACTGCGAGTCATGGACTAACACATGTTTAGAGATGTTGTGGATCTATCACCAAAATGGTACAATCATTTGAACTTATTATTGAAGATTAAGAAAACCATCAAGCTTAAATATTTTCCAACACAGACAGAACACAAAATGGATGACAGCGCAGGGCTTGAGTTGAAGAGATGATTTGATGGCTGGTTGCTGAAAACGAATCATGCCTTTGGTTAAAAGGATAATTCTGTATGCATCTTATCGTGCTGGCAAAAAAGGAAGTTCCAACGTTTCCAATGGTAACCGTTGTCGGTTCCATGTGTTCTTCTATGTCTGTAAGATTTTATTAGTATTAGTGCGACCCGATTCATGCGTCGGTACAGACGACTGACCATAGCATATTTGTTTGTATTTTATAAATGTACTTACAGTCATATTTTACAAGTATTCGTTTCAAATGTTAATTAACTGCGTGTTTGAATTGGATGCATTAGCGTAAAGAGTTTTATGCCGAATTACTCCCCAAACTTGTAACATACTTTCGATTTACTCCCTAAATTTTTTTTTTACCAATTAAGAATATAAATTAAATTTTATTGCCAATTTACTCTTTATTGTCTAATTTCATCCAATTTGCCATTAAATATAAGGACAAAATAGCCATTTCATATGTTAAAATAAAATTTTTTTTTCTTATTTTTTCCTTTCTCCTTTTCTTCTTTTCTTCTCCGTGCCAGTCACGAACCAGTGGTTCTTCTTTTCCTTTTCCTCTTCTTTTCCTTTTCTTCTTCTTTTCTTTCTCTGCCAGTCTCGAACCAGAACTTATGGGTTTTGGCTTGGACCACAAATCCAACAAGCTAAAAAACAGAGCAAAAGCCACTGTCTCCTCCTCACGACCTAGAGCAAAAGCCAAAAAAAAAAAAAAAACTGAGCAGAGATGGGACTGAGAACTGTGAGATATATGGTAGAAACCCACCCAGAAGGAAAGATTGGTTTTTGTTTTCTTTTCTTTGTGGTTGTCTCTGTTTTTGAGAAAACAAACAGAGAGTTTCTCTCTCTAGAAATGGTGGATATGATTCGATGGGGAAAGTGGTGATGATGGTTTTTTGATGGTGGTTTGGTTTGATGGGTCTGGGGTATGATGGTGGTTTTGATGGAAGTGCCTGCTTTGATTCCGAAAGTTCAAAAGGGACGGGATTGATTCTACCCACTCTGATTCCAACTTTAAAAAAACAAGATTTGATTGTGAATTAGCTTATTGTATTCTCAACAGAAATCTGGGGGGAAAGAAATTGGGAGGGGGGGAGAGAAAAACAGAGGGTGAGAGGAAGAAAGGCGGAGAGGAAGAGAGGGATCGGGTGGGGGAGGGGATGAAGGAGAAGTGGGTGGGCCCCACTGTTATTAAAATGATTTTTTATTTAATTATTTTAACATATGAAATGACCAATTTGCCCTCATATTTAACGGCAAATTATATGAAATTAGACAATATAGGGTAAATTGACAATAAAATTTAATTCATATTCTTAATTGGCCAAAAAGAGGTTTGGGGGCTAAATTGAAAGTATGTTACAAGTTTGGGGAGTAATTCGGTATATAACTCTTAGCGTAAATGAGTAATTTTCTATTTTTAGTCGTTGGTATGAAATCATGATATGGCCCTAACACGTCATAATGTTCAAATAATATACTGATATTGCTAGATAATTTATCATGTTATGTTATCGGACTATCAATTTGAATTATTAGTTGAGTGATTTCTTATTAAGATGCATGATGTAATTTAACAAACAAAATCACCTATATCTGTACTGTATACTTGGATTCGCCTATCTGTCTCATATGGCGGAAATGATTAGCGTGCATCAGCAATGGCTTAGAAATGATAATTAGAATGATTAGCCATAAAGCATGTAAAAAAGTAATTAAAAGGATCCAAAGAGCAGATCTCAAAATCAACTCAAAAAAAGTTAAGTACTAATTTAATCCTTCAGCCACTCGTGTTCTGGCCTTGGCTACTTTGAAGACACTTTTCTTATGCTTAAAACACTGGGGCCAAAACAAACCACCAAAAGAGCTACAATTAATCCTTCTTAAAATCAATAATGGAGACAAAGAATGAAACCTTTTTTTTAAAATTTTATAAGAACCGACTAGAAAATAAAAAGTGATTAATTTTGGGTTTTTCACTCTAAATAGACTCTATAAGAGTTTTTGTATATTATGTCATCCTAAAATGGATTTATTAGTGAAATTCTCAACAAAGAATGAGTTTGGATAAGCAGTTTTTGTAGCGAAAAGGAAAGGAAAAAGAGATAAGAAAATTTGTTAGTGAAGTACACATTTTGGTTGCTTTCAAAGTTCAACATTTTTCTTAGTTTGATACTAAACAAGTAATCTCATAATCATTGTAACTAAGACCATGAAGTAAGAATAAAACATTGTTAAGATTGCCACATCTCTAGTGGAACACACTGCCCTCAAGTTTTCCTTATTGTGATTAATGGTGGCAAATTTCAACTATAAGCCAAATTAAAATATATATATTATAGCCAAAAATTCCCACACAATGAAGTTTTATTTTTTTATTTTTTTTATTTATTTTCCTTTCTTTGTTTTTAAATATTAGTAGTCAAATTCAAAATGGTTGTGAGATGAGTGGAATAGGTTAGGGTGTCTAGATCAACATAGACTTAGAGACACATTCCACATTTAGGTTTTGAACTTTGAAGGAATGAGATTGAGAGCTTCATGAGTACAACAAACAAGGTGCACAACACCAATATACCAAGTTTTTTAGGCAATGGAAATGGTAGATGGGATATCATTTCTATGTTTCCTATGGGGCGTCCAAGCCCACCAACCCCTGTCAAATATAAATAAATATTTTCATACCTAAAAATAAAATTTACAATATATATATATATATATTAATTAAAGAATAATAAAATGTGGTTGAGTTTTTTTTGTTTTTCTAGGACATTTCTTATTGAGAATAGTGATAATATATTAAACTCGCACACACTACACGGATGCTATGACTCGAACCCAAAACCTTGCTTGGGAGCAATTACTCCAAATCACTATACTAGTCGGTCATTTGCAAATGTGGTCGAGTTATGTGAAAGGGAAAGAAACAACAAATACAACCCAAACAAATGGAGAATACGCGTCTTTAAAAAGAAAAGGTTAAGTGCACTACCAACAATGGAATATCTTTTATTTGTATATATAAAAAAAAAACCCATTTTTTTAAAGAATTTATAAAATATACATACAAAAAAATAACAAAAGCCTTACTGGAGATCATTCTAGCTGTGATATATGAGATGAGAGAAGATCATTCTAAAATTGAAAATTAAGTTGATTAGTTATATTAAAATGTTAATGCTATTGATTGTAGATTGGATATGCTTTGAATAACATAATAGTTTTAGGTGAAGAATAACATAATAGTTTTATTAGGTGAAGAAAAGGAGAGATAGGTGACTATTAATTGAGACTTTCTTTTTAATTCTTGTGAAATAAGGTTAGTTGTGAAATAAATAAGAGAAGAAAAAGCCTAGTCAATGATACTTCTGGCAAAAAATAGTAATCTTTATTTAATATATATTTTTAAAATGTTACATGCTCGATCGGTTGCTATCAAAATATAGAAAATTTCTGGTAGCCAATTGATAGGTGAAATACTGAAAGACAGCAGCTGCCAATCGATTGGTTGAATATATGTATATGTTATATTAACAGTGGAACATGTGTTATACTTTCTATGTAGTGATATACAGTGCTGTGAAAACTGAGGAAGTTATTTGAGTTGATTTACTGGCACACGAATGTAAGCAAATCACAAAGTCTGGACTTTAAGAAAAATGCGGATGAATCCTGATCAACAAGATTATAAATACTTGAATTATGATGAACAAGATTATGGATGAATCATGATGAACAAGATTATAAATGCATGAATCATGATCAACAAGATTATATATATAAGTTCCCTTCTATTGAGGAACACCATTTAGGGTACTCTACGAATTTTTTTTCAATGATCCAAACCATCTATTTTTTAAGTCTACATTCATAGATCATCCTTGCAACAAATTAGACAAATCGGAAATCGTTTTGATATCCAATTGTGTCATACAAAATCAATAAACACAATGTTTCAAGAAAGTACTAAAATTTCAATAATTCAATTGAGTAGTCAAATGATATCGGATTTAAGTGATTTTTTGTAGAGATGATCTTTGAAGGAGTATCTACAAAATAGACAGTTTGGATTAGTAAAATACAATACAGAATGGGCCCTACAAGGGTGTCCCTCAAATAAGTTATTTGAGAAATCCCTCAACTGAAGCTCTATATATAAAGAGAGAGAGTGTGTGATCCTGATACATACAGAAAAATAAATTATAGATTGTATTACAAATTAATATATATTTTTAAAATGTTACATGCTCAAAATATAGAATGGATCACAATGCTAGTGTGATACATGCTAGTCCCTTCGGTTGACCCAATCACCCATACATCTCTTTAGTTTTAAAACTAGTGTGATACATGGTCAAAAGAAATATAGAAAATTTAAGCATGTCACACGAGAACCATCTGAGCTGTCCCACAGACATAAACATGGACTACACCGCCAACACCAATGCTTTTCCCCTCATTACATGATTTTTGGACCGTCTAGTCTACAACAACACCTCATCGTCCTTCTCCTTTTCTCTTCTTTTTGCTTTCTATTTGCCTTTTTGTAAATAGCTCAGTAGCATACCATTAAGGAAATACTCTTTTTTTGTGTGAATTACGGTTTGACACATATGCAAAAAAAATTCATAAAAAACATAAAAATAAAAACTTATGCACTTTTGTCATACTACTATTACCAAGAATGTCAAAACTCCTACTTACATTCATTTCTTTTATCATTTCAGCTATATTTTCGAAAAGAGAGAATCCAACACAGAACTTCGAGTGCATGAGCAAATACTTTTAAAACCACTTGAGCTATAAACCGCTTATTAATAATTTGATTTTTTTAAAAGAAATAAAAGAGGATGTCATATATTTTTTTGTTTCCTTGATAGAAAATGTAAACAATAAAGGGGTTACACCTTTTTGAGTTTGTAGCCGTTGATAAGAAAAATGTACAATTGTACAAAGTAGGTGATAGCTCTAGAGTGTGCTACAATTCATTTCCTTTCTCAAAATAGGGAATTTAAGCACAAGAAACAAGATCGACCGACTCATTAAATTGTTCTCTATTTTACGTAAGAGCATTTTGTGGCTCCACTCTCCCCCTAATCTAGGGCAGAAGAGAGGAGAGAGAGAAGCTCTCAAATCTTCTAATTGTACATCAATTTAAGCTCACTTAAATTAAAAATTGGTTAATTTAAAACAAAATTGTTATTCAATCTTAACATAGAAAACATGGTTGGAATATCCACCTTCAAATTGATGACTTAAAATAGTATTTTTAGTCGTTTTATTAACCAAAATTTAGTAAAGAAAAATGGTTTTTTATTTATTATAAAAAATAGAATTTCTCCACAACTCTAATGATCATAAATGTTAGGTGACAAAATTGGTAAAAGTTGATTGCGCCACAGAGCCGTGATATGACGTCAGCTGTCGGTTATCACACCGCCGGCACATTGCATATTTTCTTCTTCTCATTTTTTATCCGTCAACCTTTTTTTGGTTTACTTTTTATCCTTTGAACCTTTATGGTTGCGAATTTTTACAAGCCGCAACATCACAACAGTTGGGATTAGAGGCTTATTTGTGAGGAGAGAGAGAGAGCTAAAAGCATTATAAATTAGGAAGAGAGACAGAAACAGAGAAGCCAAGAACACCTCAAAAAACCCAAAGAGAGCTTCCATTACAGCTAGCTCTTTGATTCTCTCTTTGCTAGATCTCTCATTTTATCTTTCTGTTTCTGCTTTTTCCTGTTGCCACATTTTGTTCATCTATGCGCTGTTTTGCTTCTGTTTTCCTTGTTTTCAGAAGCAGAAAGGTTGTATTTTTAGGAAAAGGAGAAAGAGAGACAGGGAGCTTCTCGTGAGGCTTTTTATACAAATCTTCAGGTGCTGTGTTTTCTGTGCATTTGAGTTTGGTTGGTGCCTTGAGATCTCAACTGGGTTTGTGTTTGTTTTCTCAAATGTGGTGGAGGTTGAGCCACTGACTTAAGCTCTTCCTCCATTGTTTTTTGCGTATCAGACCTGCAAAATCACCCACAGAAAAGAAAGTACTCGCGCTCTTTTCAGAAAAAAACTCCTCTGAATCCATTTTTTGGTCTCTTGGGTTTCTCTCGGAAACCAGAAAAAAGCAATCTTTACACTTTTTCATAGCTTGCTTCATCCCATTTGCCTCTCCTCTGTTTCTGGCTCTGTTTTCTTGAGAAGAAATCACAGAAAAAGTCCACAATGGAACGGCTTTCAACGACGACCTTTATACCAGATACATTTTTAGGTGCCAGAGATGACTTTTCCATGCAAATGGGAGTGATTTGGAGTACGATCAAAGCCCCATTGATCGTTCCTCTGCTAAGAATCACAATTGTGCTGTGCTTGATCATGTCGGTTATGCTCTTCATTGAGAGGCTGTACATGGCCATTGTCATTGTTCTGATAAAGCTTTTTGGACGAAAACCAGATAAGAGATACAATTGGGAGCCCATGAAAGATGATGTTGAGTTGGGAAACTCAGCTTATCCCATGGTTCTGGTCCAAATCCCAATGTACAATGAAAGAGAGGTTCTTATAATCTTTCCCTCAACTTCTTTGATTCTTAATCAGCTGTTAATTATGTGAAATTATAGCATTAAATTTGTGTTTCATAATTAAAATGCAGGTTTATCAGCTTTCAATAGGAGCTGCATGTGGGCTATCATGGCCTTCTGATAGGATCATCATTCAAGTCCTTGATGATTCAACAGACTCAACTATCAAGGTTCCTAGCAAAAACCCAACACTCAAAAACAACCAAAAAGCTTCAATCTTTCACCAAAATTTTAACTACCCTTTTCAAAATTTTCTATGCTTGGGCTAATTTTTGTGCATGGTAATCAAAATGCAGGACATGGTGGAGCTAGAGTGCCAAAGATGGGCAGGTAAAGGAATAAACATCAAGTACGAGATAAGAGACAACAGAAATGGGTACAAAGCTGGGGCTCTCAAAGAAGGCATGAAGCGCAGCTACGTTAAACACTGCGATTATGTCGCCATCTTTGACGCTGATTTCCAACCTGAGTCAGATTTTCTCTGGCGCACCATTCCCTTCCTTGTCCACAACCCTGAGCTTGCTCTGGTTCAGACTCGCTGGAAATTCGGTAAGTCCACTGGTTTAATTAGTTTAGTGATTTAATCTGGTATACTTTATTTTGGTTGGATTCTAAAAACAGTACTACCATAAAAAAACTGTCGGTGCGTCTGTGCTTGTTTGAGAAGATTTCTAGGAAATCGCTAGGCCCCACCTTCTGCCTTTTACTATTGCCGTGGCTGCCACTGGTTTTGCCACGTGTGTGACCTTTCTGTCTGCTTTCTTTGCTTGGGGCCCATATTCTAAAACCAAGCCACATGAAAAATCAATTGTGAAAATCAATGGCATTTGGTGCTGTTTTCAAAAGGACCAGAGAATGCAGATGTTATTTTCATCCCTTGTCTGTTTTAAGATGTCTGATATATTTGTGCTTGAATTGATTTATTGTTTGTTGGTGGGTTATCAGTGGTCACAAATGAGAGCTCTTAGCTGGATAGCCCTACCCATACATAACCTCCAAGCTTTAATGTTATCAAAATAATTGACACATATTGGAGCAGATTAGATATGACAGATTGAAAATAACTTGTAACATGGTTCATTTATGGTAAGCAGCTATAATAGAGGGTCGTTAATGATAATTAAAGCATCAACTTCTGTGGCCGAAGAATTGGATGGACTGTTGAAATAATCATTGAAATATAATATGAAACTTGTAAGTTTGTGCATTAGCAAAGTAATATTAGTTTTTGCCCGGCCTCTTGCACCCGAGTTCGAACTCTCTCTCCGTACATTAGAATAGTTTAGAATATCTCCCTTGTTAAATTTTTTTTTTTGGATAACATAGAAGTTACAACAACAGAACACAACTTTTGCGGGGCCAAGTGTGCAGCTCTTCTTTTTGTTAAGAATGTTGCCATGTGCCTGGTGTTTCCCAGATAGGAAGTGCTAGATTTGGAGCACATGTAAGCGGTTCTGCTTTATAATGTTTGTTGGACCTAGGAATTGCAAGACATTGTAAGGGGTAAATCCGTCTTACATGGGATTCCTCTTCATTCTCAACCGGCAGCAGCATGTGCCATCTTAATGGTGTGCCTCTGTTCACTATACCCTAGCCACGGCCTACCCTGCTAAAAGTGACAGACAATTGAACTAGTTCTCTGCTACATCATTATTGTAATTTATACCAATAAAAAAGTCAAGCAGATTTCAGCTCCTACTTTTCTGACTTGGCATTTGCTTTTCTGGGCTGTTTTTGCAGTGAACTCAAATGAGTGCTTGATGACAAGAATGCAAGAAATGTCACTGGATTATCATTTCACAGTTGAGCAAGAAGTGGGCTCCTCCACTCATGCCTTCTTTGGATTCAATGGTAATTTACCAATTATCAGCAATTATTGTGCCATAAAAATATTTTATATTGAACAAAAGCTTATACCAATATCAAGTGATGGAAAGATCTGACTTTTAGTAGTCTTTGTGTTATAAAATGACAGAAAATTGGTATATTATAAGCTAAAATGGGTTTGAGATTGTATGCTAACTTTTGTTGGTGTGATGATATAGGGACCGCTGGTGTATGGAGAATTGCTGCAATCAATGAGGCTGGAGGATGGAAGGACAGAACCACAGTGGAAGATATGGATCTGGCTGTTCGAGCTAGTCTCAAAGGCTGGAAATTTGTATATCTTGGTAGCATAAAGGTACCATCGTTGACCTATGCTTGTACCTTTTTCTGCATTGATGTATTTGTGAATATTTAGCTGACTGATTCAATTGTGTCTCAAAAACAGTCACGATAGGAAAACGAAATTATAGAGAAAATGTGTCCTAGTGTGCATGATCTAGTTGTATTTGAGTCTATATGGGCACTATGTGCAGAGGTCACAAATTTGATTATTCACATAAGTTACCGAGTCTTATCCGGTCGACCTTTGAAGGTATGAAGTTATGATGAACTGATTGTTTCTAAAACATTTGCAAGTTATATTTCATGATCAGCTTTTGATTATGCCTGCACTTCTGAGTGCAACATCGGTCTAATCTATTTGGATAGCCGTTTTAATTACCAATGTTTAGTGTAGAGCCTTTCCAATTCCAGACATAATCCTTATTTCGTTTTCGCTACAGGTGAAGAATGAATTGCCAAGTACTTTCAAGGCCTACCGCTACCAACAGCACAGATGGTCTTGTGGTCCAGCTAACCTTTTCAGGAAAATGGTCATGGAAATTATAAGAAACAAGGTTTGCTTTTTTCGTACTTCGCATCAAATTTAGCCAATGGTTGGAGGTGAAGTGGAAATGAGTAAATAACTTATCCTTATCTGCATCTGTTTACTGCAGAAAGTATCACTATGGAAGAAGATCCATGTGATTTACAGCTTCTTCTTCGTCAGGAAGATCATAGCACATATCAACGCATTTGTATTTTACTGCATCGTCTTACCGGCAACTGTTTTGGTTCCTGAAGTTGTGGTGCCAAAGTGGGGAGGAATTTATATTCCTTCCATCATTACTCTTCTCAATGCAGTTGGCACTCCAAGGTCTAATTTCCTTTCAAGTTCTGCTTTTTCCCATTTTGGTTTGTATTTGTCTTTTGTTCAATTCTGTGTACTAGCTTCTTAATCTTGCTTTTGCTATTGTGCAATAAATTCATGTAATTTGGTGCCCCTGCTCTCGCCATTCTTCTTTTTCATGCTGTTCTACAATTTTGCAGGTCACTCCACTTATTGGTGTTCTGGATCCTATTTGAGAACGTCATGTCACTACACCGTACGAAGGCTACAATTATCGGTCTGCTAGAGGCTAGTCGAGTGAATGAATGGATTGTCACTGAGAAACTTGGAGATGCTCTTAAGACTTTGACAGTAGCAGCAAAATTACCCAGGAAACCTCGAATCAGGATTGGAGAAAGGTATGCATTCTCCCATGGACTCCCTATGCGAACTCAATTGTGTATTACTCCCTAAACTAAGACCTTGATGTTCGATAATACCTGACGTCAGTTTTCCATTTGTGTTTTCACATGTTAACAGACTTCATTTGCTAGAGCTTGCTGTTGGATGTTACCTCTTCTTCTGTGGCACTTATGACTTTGCCTTTGGGAAAAACTACTTCTACCTTTTCCTTTACATCCAAGCAATGGCCTTCTATATCATTGGGTTTGGGTATGTTGGGACATTTGTTCCCAACTCTTAGTGGGGCTGCTGCAGAAATACTACAAAATTCTGTTAACTGCCGTCACTATATGCCGGAATCGCTCTCCTCTTCAGCAAAATAGTAGCAAGCTTGTAAAACGAGAGACCAACAAGAAAAAAAAAAGGGTGGTCTTTTTTTTTTGGTACAGCATAAGATTTCGGGATGAGTCGTAGAATTTGTTCTCTTGTGAATATAAAAAAAAAAGTAAGGAAATTAAATTTACAGATTGTTCTTGTTATGGGAGTGCAACACAAAGGAAAAGGCAAAAAAAGGTCAAGGTAACTCAAGGGTGCTGACCCCAATCAGAGAAAACATATTTGTATGGATTGCTTGTAATTCTGAGATTTTTCAGATCTTTTTGTTGTTCATTTTGTTTTCCATTTTTGTTTGGATTTGCTAAAAAGGCTTATCAAAGGAATAAACTCCATGGAAATGGAATGTGCTCTCTCTCTCTCTCTCTCTCTCTCTCTCTCTCTCTCTCTCTCTCTCTCTCTCTCCCCAATTGTGTACAAGTTTTCACATTTAAAAAAGATTCACTATCCACTGCACAAAACAATGCAGATTTGTTGGCAACAACAGATTGATAACTACAAATAATTCAACACCATTCCTTCAGATAGCACCCACAGCAATCTTATCTTTTAGAGAAAATACAGAAAGACTAGTAATGACAATAGAGCCAAGACCTTTCTATAGCCCCACAGTTGGATGAGAGATGAAATTGGAACTGTATTGGTCTCCCATGCCTGCATAATTGCTTGCAGACCAAGCTAAATAATTTTTGGAACAATTCCTTTTCGTATAAATGAAGATCCACCAAAGACACTTAATACAGTGACTATGAGACAAGTCTTTTTCTCATTTATGCACGCATGTGAGGCTTGATAAATTATGGACTATAGCCCTACAACTTTATGGGTCCAGCACCAACAGCTGTGAGCTACAACACCATAACCAACCAGCCATTTGAGTAGGTGGTGGGTACCATAACACCATTCCAGCATGAACGCATATTTTGTGCGGATACAATAAGCGCTCTTAATCATTTAAATTACACGCTTCTTACTACTTGCAAGCATTTTTTGTGTGGCTTAATCATTTAAATTACATGCTTCTTACTACTTGCAAGCATTTTTTGTGTGGACATAATAAACACTCTTAATCATGTGAGATACACGAACATTGCCACTTGCGAGCATTTTGTGTGGGGATACACAAAATGTATATGATTCATGATTCTAGTCAAATTTTGGTGGCCTAGAAAAGTATGGATTGGATTATGTCTAATTCTACTATGACCAAATGTAGTAGGATTATGAATCCTACCAAAATGTTGGGACGAAGTTGGATTGGATTATATCTCATCCTACTATGCCATGTAATAGCACATTTCAATTCATCTAACCCCTTAATCATGTGTAGTAGTACCAAACACATAATTGGATTAGTGTTATCATTCCAATCCAATCCAATTCTACCCTATAATCTAATCTAATCCCAATCACTAAACATGGACTAAAGATTCTTAACTACTTGAGCTATAAGATTCTACTTCCAAGCACCAAATGTAATATGATTGAAAGTTGAATTAGACTTGGCCCAAAAAAGTTAGTGGGCCAATGAAAAGCCCAAGAAAGAGGCTGACCTCAAAACCCATGGGCTATATAGTAAAACAAGACTCTGACCTCAAAACCCAATGTGAAGTTCTCTTTTTCTTTTTGGTTTTAAATTTCCAAGGACAAAAGACAAAGAGGGTTTAAGAAGGGTTTATGATAAAAAAGCAAGGTATTTCTAAGACACTGAAAAGTTGAAAATGGCAAGGCGCGTCTATCTTCTTCCTAAATCCCCATTCACTGCCCCCAACAAATCCCAAAATCTCATATCAGTCCCTCTCTCCTTCTCTGTCTGCACAGACTCTGCTGCCGGCCAAACCCATCAACCACAAATCGAAGACCAAACAGAGAACCACAACCCCACAAGCCTCACCAACCTCCAAGACCAACAACGCCATGAGCAAGTCAGAAAGCTCCGAGTTCTCCTCCAACAGGGTCGTTCTGAAACTGCAAGGAGGCTCATCAAGTCGCTCATCCTCCCCAACTCGCCCTTCTCTTCGCCCACTGATCTTTACACCCTCTTTTCTCTCTCTGCACCCTCCATGAAACCCACATTCTCTGACATGCTTTTAGCCGCTTGTTCGGAGTCTAAGATGCCGAAGGAAGCAGTAGAATTGTACGGCTTGATGAGGAAAACCGGTACGCGTCCTTGCTTAGCTTCTCTCAATGCAATGCTTGAATCTTTGGTGACTTCAAAACAGTTTGGTAAGACCCTCGAATTGTTTGCGGAGATTTTTGAGTCAGGTCAGGGCATTCGACCCGATAGATTCACGTATGGGAAGGCGGTACAGGCTGCGGTGAAGATGGGGGACCTGGAAAGGGCTGGTCAGCTAGTGAATTCTATGAAGATGAAGAGGATGAGTCTCGGTGTGTTTGTTTATAATGTTTTGCTCGGTGGGTTGTGCAAGGAGAATAAAATGAGGGATGCACAGAAGGTGTTTGATGAAATGATTGAGGGAAAGACGGCACCAAATTTGGTCACCTACAACACGCTGATTGATGGGTTTTGTAAGGTGGGGGAGTTGGAGAAGGCGTTTGAACTGAGAGAGAGGATGAAGGATGAGAATGTGGCGGCAAATATTGTCACCTATAATACTATGCTTAGTGGACTTTGTCGGGCTAAGAGAATGGACGATACGAAAAGGATTTTGGAAGAGATGGAAGCTCATGGCTTTGTGCCTGATGGTTTTACTTATAGTATTCTTTTTGATGGGCAGTTCAAGTGTGGTGATAGTGAGGGGTCATTGGCTTTATTTGAAGAAGCATCCAGGAAAGGTGTGAAGCTTAATCATTATACTTGGAGCGTTTTGTTGAATGGCTTGTGCAAGCAAGGAAACGTTGAGAAGCTAGAAGAGGTTTTGAAGAAATTAATGGAAACTGGTTTTGTTCCAGATGTAGTAATTTATAATACCATCGTGAACGGTTATTGTCGAAGGTGTGACATGAACAGAGCCATTTTGGCCATTGAACAAATGGAAATTCATGGGTTAAGGCCGAATTGCATCACCTTCAATACTTTGATTGACAAATTCTGTGAGACAAGGGATATGGATATGGCTGAGGAATGGGTGAAGAAGATGGCAGAGAAGGGAGTTTGCCCAAATTTGGAGACGTATAACACCCTTATTAATGGCTACGGGCAGATGCGCATATTTGACAAGTGTTTCCAGATTCTTGAAGAGATGGAAAATAAGGGGATTAAGCCAAATGTTGTGAGCTATGGTTCTCTTATAAATGGTTTATGCAAGGATGGGAGGCTTCTTGAAGCTGAAATAGCACTGAGGGACATGATAAGCAGAGGGATTTCCCCAAATGCACAAATATATAATATTCTCATTGGTGGTAGCTGCACAGTTGGAAATCTGAAAGATGCTTTCAGATTTTTTGATGAGATGGCAAACACTGGGATAACTCCAACACTTATAACGTACAATTCACTCATTCATGGACTCTGCAAGAAAGGAAGGGTAATGGAAGCTGAAGACTATTTCTCTCAAATTACAAGTAGCGGTTATAGCCCTGATGTGATCACATACAACTCCCTAATTTCAGGTTATTCTGATATAAGAAACACCCAGAAATGTCTGGAATTATATGAAACTATGAAGAATTTGGGCATCAAACCGACTATATATACGTATCATCCTCTAATTAGTGGATGTAGCAGGGAAGATATGGCATTGGCAGATAAATTGTTTAGCGAAATGCTGCAGATGGGTTTGGTTCCCGATCGGGCTGTTTATAATGCACTCATTCACGGTTATGCAGAGCAAGGAGACACTCAAAAGGCACTTTCTTTGCACTCTGAGATGGGGAACCAGAAGATTAATGTTGACAAAATGACATATAATAGCTTGATTCTGGGGCACTTCAAACAAGGAAAAATTTCAGAGGTAAAGGGCCTAGTGGATGATATGAAGGCTCAAGGATTGGCTCCTAAAGCTGATACTTATAACTTACTCGTTAAGGGACACTGTGAACTCAAGGACTTCAGTGGTGCATATTTTTGGTATAGGGAAATGTTTGAGAATGGTTTTCTTCTGAACGTCTCCACATGCAATAAGCTTACAGATGGACTTGAAAAGGAGGGGAGGTTGCGAGAGGCCGGGATCGTCCGCTCAGAAATGAGTGTCAAGGGAATGAATGACTGCAGCTCTATTGAGGATGCTGTTTCTGTTGCCAAGGTGTAGGGAACAAGATGTTTGAAGTTCTCAGCACAAGAGTTAGCCAAGATAGATAGACATTTAGAATATTGCTATTGTAAAACCAGTAGCTGTACATCTCTGCTGGGATATTCTTGAAGAAGAAATGTTGGCAGGCGGGAGGGAGCAAGAAGCTTTTCATTGTTTTGAGGACTGGTAGAGAGTTATCAATGCGAATAAGCTTCGAGCCCCATATCTTTCTCCAAACGAAAAGGTATATTATCTGTATAACTATATTGTGAATTTCACTACTGCATATCTCTTTTATCCTCATGAATGTAAGCCAAGAATTATTTATTTTTCGGATTACCATTCCGAAAACAACCTTCAGCTAATTTACACCAGTCGCTGTTTGCATAATGACATTGTAACACAGAGGATCAAAACCATCAAGGATGATCTATTAGTACAAGCATCTATGCAAGCATTTACAACACTTTCTATGCCATTCTTTGGTTAATATTCCTTTGGTTGTGGTTTGCTTTTTATCACATAAATTTGCCTTTTCAATTCTTGTCAATAGTGAAACTAAAATAATTCATGAAAAACAAAACCCAACATTTTTCTATAGCCAGAAATTCAGAAAAAACCTACTTGGGCTGCACTGCATCATCCCATCCACTTTATTAAAACAAAACCAGAACTCCTCCACACCTATACTCATAAACCCAGAAACAAGACCCAAAAGAGAAAAAAAAAATAGAAACCTTACAGACCTAACAACTCAAAATCACAGCACTTTGAGAATGTCCTCAGCTCCACTTGAAGTAAAGGCACCGCCTTCCTCCAAATTCAAGACCTTCACAACTCCATCTTCAGCCAAAAGCGAGTACCTTCTGGACCTCACGCCCAGCCCCACAGGCTTATCGCTCAAATCGAGCTCAGCCCCAATGGCCCTGGTGAAATCCCCATTTCCATCAGACAACAGCAGCACCTCGTCCCCGATCTTGAGGCTCTCCTTCCAGGCCTTGATCACAAAGGCGTCGTTGACCGCAATGCAGGCGATGGTGTCGACCCCCTTGGCCTTGAGCTCGGCGGACTTCTCCACGAATCCGGGGACGTGCTTCAGAGAGCAGGTGGGGGTGAAGGCGCCGGGGACGGCGAAGAGGACGGCCTTCTTGGACTTGGTGAGCTCGGAGAGGGTGACGGTCTGGACGTCGCCGGCGGCGTCGAGGTATGAGAGGGTGGCTTCTGGGAGCTTGTCGCCGACGGCGATGGTGGCGGAGATGGCGGGTTTGGCGGTGGTGGAGAAGCGGAGGAGGGGTTTTGGGTGGGGGTAGTGTTTGAGCGGGAGAGGCGTGTAGGAGAGCTTTGAAGAGAAGGATTTGGGTGAGAAGAGAGAAGATTTGGGTGCGGTGGTGGAGAGAGAGAGGGATTTGGGGGCTGCGAGGAGCCTGGAGATGGTGAGAGAGGCTGCCATTTTTGCTTAGTTTTTCGAGTTTTGAGAGGAAGAGATTGACTGAGGGTTGGTTTTAGTAGCTAGCTTTAGTTAATACGTTGGGTTGTTGGGTCGGGTCGGGTTTGAGGGTTTCGGGCGGAGGGAACAATGAGAGGTTGTGAAGAGATTGTTGTGGGAATGGGAGGTTAGATAGGAGTTTGGAGTCTTGTGTTGTGGGCATCTGAATTTGACATACCGTCCGTCCAATGCTGGACCTATCAAAATTATCAATGTGTGTGGTTTCGTTTTGTTCATTTCAATTTTTATGGTACAGTAGACTGTCGTTTTCCTCCCTAAATTATCATACGATTCGAATTTATTCCCGGGTTAGGGTCAAACAATGTGGTACTTTTTAGACAGATATGTGGATGAAATTCGAAAAAAAACAAAGATAAGTGATGTAGTAACCATTTTAATATAGTTTCAGTGCTACATGGACAAAAATAATCTATAGACTCCGTTTGGTTCACGGAACGGATTTGAGAGGAAATCACTTCCCATGTCATTTCTCAATGGATGATAAATGGAAGATTCATTTTCCACATTTGATAATGTCAGGAACCGTGAGATATCATCCTTTTCCATGTTTGTTTTGAGTATGAATGGAAAACAAAGTTTGTATAATTTTTCAATTATATCTATATTAAATAAAGGGTAAAGTGCGGTTTGCAAACTATAAAGCGATTGACTACACTGAATTATTTCGTCTGCCGATTTAGTTCAACTCGTAATAAATAGTCAATTCCACTCTAATTAAGTTTATCTAATTCCATCAATTTTTCTATTAATAATAAGGGCAAATTTGTAATTCTAACTTAAAATTCATAACAATATTGTAAACAATTAACTTTTAGAAGAAAAAAAAATCTTTGGGGAGAAGAAATCGGTGGGGGTGGGGATTGGGGGGGGTTATGTGGGGAGAATAAATTTTTTTTTCTTACGAAAGTTAATTATTTACAATATTTTTATGAATTTTAAGTTAAAATTACAAATTTGCCCTTGTTATTAACAGAAAAGTTGATGGATTAGATAAACTTAACTTAAGGGGAAATTGACTATTTATTACGAGTTGAGGACTAAATCCAGACTAAATAATTGGGGGTAAGTTCAATTGCCTAATAGTTCAAGGGGCAAAATGGCTAAAAATCCTTAAATAAAATACAAAAATAATGCATTTAATGATATATTGTAATTTTAAATTGTTAATTGGGATAGAATGGTCATGAAAAATGTGCATTTAATGTTTGCTCATTTTCCCAAACTTTCCCATGATGAGGGAAAACAAAACCCAAGTTGAGATGAGTGCTTCACTTTCTCCCTACTTTCCCATGTGCCGGACAACCATTACCCATGCATGGACTTACCAAACATGGGAAATCAATTGATTTATCATCCCCAAGCCTCCTTTCCCATGAACCAAATGGGGCCATAGAGTAGGGCTCGTCAATGGGGCCAGTGCTAGCCCAAATTCAATGGGGCTTGAGGCCGGGCTTTAAGGAGGAGAGAGAAAATAGCGGGCCGGGCTGGGCTGGGCTTTTTAGAAAATTCAAAGTCCATGGGCTACCCATGGCCTGGCTGAGAAAGCCCATCGGGCGGGCCGGCTAAGCCCAACGGGCCGGGCCGAAATGGGCCTACTTCATTTAAAAGAAGAAGAAGAAGAGGAGAAAGAAACATAATTAAATATTTTTAAAAGCGGATGGTATGAATAAATATGAAAATACTTGTGACTGATTCAAAAAAACTTGATTATATTTGGTGATATGATATGATGTTCATCGTATTCTTGATATATATAATTGTTGTATTAATAATTAACACAAATTAATGTGATAAACATTCAATTATAAACTAGGAATGAGTAAAGAGAAGTAAAAGAAATGAAACAAAACAAAAAAAAACCCAAAATAAACACAAACAGTCATTTTTATCACCTTTTTATCACCATTGTATCGCCACTATATCGCCACTCTATCACCAGTTTATCATGTTTTAGGCAGAATTTTTCAGTTTCGACATCTGTTCAGTTTTTGACCTATAACTTTTCAACCGTTTATCCAAATTTTGTGTTCTTTATATGGTTGGATTCAGCACGAAAAAATGAAGAACACTACGCGGACGAAATGTCAAAAATGAATACAAAAATGAGCAGAATTCAGTGAAACAAACACTATGTTTTCAAACAAATAATATAATTCTAATGCTTGAATGTAACCAAATGCTAATTATCAATAGAGGGTATGTTTTCATCTTCCAAAGCTACTTAACTTTGATGCACAAGCTTTTGTTTTTTTTTTCAGAGACAAAATTCACCTTAGACCACCAGTCCTAAACCCTTATTTATAAATAATTATATATGTATGCGGGCCTAACGGGCCGGACTTTTGTGGGCGGGCGGTCGGGCTTTCTTGGGCTTAATCGGGCTGGCCTATGGGCGGGCTGGGCTTCGACACCCAAGCCCAAGCCCAACCCATTGCGGGCGGGCCATCCCAAAGCCCATAACGGCCGGTAGGCGCTTTTCTCAATGGTAGGCGGGCCCCATCGCCCATGAGCCGCGGGCCAAATGATGAGCCTGCCATAGAGTTAAGTTCCAATAGCGTGAAAGTTTATGGGGATATCAACACTATACTCAAAATATTAATACAATTACACATGTTGGTAATTGAGTTGTTTTTAATCATGTTATGTTGCCGAACTTTTGATCTAAATCATACTTTTAAATACAAATTAAAATTGCAGACATGAGATTAGCCAAGTACTTTTAAACACAAGTTAAAATTACATATATGAGTTTAGCTAAGTTGGTTAAAGCGAATGTACTCCCCATTTTGCACCCGAGTTCAAATCCCTCTCCCTTGTATACGAAAAAAACACAAGTCAAAATGAATACTTGGCATCATAACTTGTCATTAGAAAGAGAACAAATTTTAATTGCCGCTAACCTTTTTTTATCAAACGAAATTGGAGAAGAAATATCCATTTAATTCCCTCTCAATGACAATTAACTTGCATATAATTGAAATAGTTGTATCTCGTTTAATCTTTACAAGACCGAACTCAAGGCCAACGGGTCTAGTATAGTGGAAAAGGGTCTTGACTTGCAAACCCGTTGTCTCACGTTCGAATCTCCATGGCACCTTGGTAGTGTGTGTGTGAATCCCTCTCCCTCTTGTAGTTTAAATTATCACTTATATTATTATAAATAAATAAAAAAGCGAACTCAAGTGTTTAAATCTTAATCTGGTGATGACTATTAGTTTATAATTTGTGGTGAACTATACCATCAAATTTGAAACCATGTGACAATGTCAATTACCGAAAATTTTCATTTTCGAGGATCAAGTTTAAAAAGGAGATGAGAGATCTCCCTTTTCACGCTGCCAAAGTCAGCATATCTGCATGTGTCACGTGAGATCACGGGCTTGTGATTTGCTTGCAAAGATCATGTCTTTTTTGTCAAGCCCCCGCCCTGGCTCATATCATAAATCATCAGAACTAGGTCAAACGATCAACACGCATTTTGTCACACATTAAGACACACATTTTTAACTCTTAGATCTAAGAGCTTTCAATGGCTAAAATTGCATCTAAAATATATTATTATTTTTACAATAATAAAAAAACCATAAGTCCCCTCTCTCTCCATTTTCTTCCAGGAACACGACCACCCCCTCTAGATTTATTTGAATTTGTATTTTTTTTTACTCCTTATTCAATCTCTGTTGAAGAATATTGTTGTAAGTTCCACTTTGGTTTTGATTGGGAAGAAATCTTTAAAAATAAATTTATAAAAAAGGAAAGAGAGAAAGAAAAAAAAAAGGGATGAGAAATCTCACGTTCTCCCTCAATGTGATAAAATTTTCAGGTTAATTTTTCCCATTATAAATGCAAAGACAACTGGAAATGACCAGCTCTTTTTTCATGTAAATAATTTAATTTGCTTTATAAGCAATGGCGGACCCATGAATATTTACAAGAATGGGCTAATTTTTTTTTGTTGGGATCAATTATAAGTCCTATTTTTAAACAAATATATATATATCAAAAGCAATATTTTCTTCAGATGAATGAAAGTGGTATACTTTTTGACAAATTAAGTATATTTCCTTCAGATTAAAAACTATTTTTAGAATTCATTTAAAAAAATACTATTTTCAGAGAGATATTTGAACAAACAAAGAAAACCTAGAAAAACCAAAATTCAAAGGCTCAAACAAAGAACAATTTGAAGCTCGAGGACTTTGGGTAAACGAAGTGGTTTAGTTAGGGAGAGTCCATATTTCAATATTTCCAAAAGAAGCAACATCAATAAATTCGAAAAAAACAAAATCAGAGAGACATATAAATATTATTTGAGCCAAATCAAAAGCTAAATAAACCAAAGAAGAGAGAGAAAAAAAAATTAGTAATTGAAGTATTAAAGTATTTGGTTGTAGACACTGGTGGACCCATGAATTTTTTAGTGGAGGTGCAATTTTGAAAAGCTAAAAACTCTTTGTGGACTGAACATTTAAGACTTTTTACCTAGATTGACCTTAGGTCCCTTCATGCATTCATATCATACATGAAAAATGGTTTTATGTAAAAATATTGACTAAGTATGAAAAATGATTTTTCGAAATAATCATTTTCTCAAGATAATTTTTGGTGGCTTTTATTCCTTACACATCAAATAAGAAACCTTGATTTTATGGGATTTTAGTATGAAGTATTTATTGACTTAATGAGCCATCATTTTTAGCCTAAATCGTATTTTACACTAAAACCGATTTTTCATATTTTGATTTGGTGGGAAGTTGATTTTCTAGTATAGCAAAAGCCGCGTTCTTTCTTACCTGTCTCAATGATATCAAAACTCTAAACGTTAATTGTTGATTGCAAAGATGAAGTCGGTGATGGTAATGGTGATGGTGCAGATTTTATATACTGGGATGAATGTATTATATAAACTAGTGGCTCAAGAGGGCATGAATCTCACCATTCTTGTTGCCTACCGGCTATTTTTGCTGCTGCTACTATGATTCCACCCACCCTTATATTTGAAAGGTTAATATTTTGTTAGAGCACCAAGGAAGATAAAAAATTTACTACTTTAGGGGGTTTTTTTTTAAGACTTTACAAATAGAGGCTTCAAATTATGGATCTTGTACATCATTTCTGGACCGAAGAGGTTAAGGTTATAGTTTTTAGTTTTTATTTTTTGTACTAAAGTATAGAGGTCAAAGAGTGAGAATGGAAGTGAGAATGAGAGGGAAGATAAGATTGAGAGGGAAGATGAGAGGGGAGGATGAGAGTAGGAGTCACAATAGTGAAAACAAAAATTAAAAACTTGAAATCTATTTGAAATATTTGTTTTCACTTTGGTTACTCTTCCCTCTCATCCCTCCTTTCAATCTCATCCTCACTCATGTTTTCACTCTCATTTTCCTCTATACTCAATCACAAATAATGAAAACTAAAAAATAAAATTGAAATGGTTATTAAATGGACCCTTATAGGCTTTGTGGTTGATAATTCAAGTTACTTTTCTTTATTTCCTTTCAGTGTTTTATTTCTCAAACTTTTTTTTGTTCGTTATGTATTTTTTTTCAATTTATCAATGCATGAAAAAATGAATAAGACATTCCCATACCCTTTCTCAAGTACGGGAGAAATTTTTAAATGTTTCGGGTACACCACGTGACTAATTTATCATCCAATTACTCCAACCGGTGGAAATTTGGCTAGGATATTGAACTTCTCACAATTTCTTATTCGGTAACAAATCTACATGATTATAACATATCTAAAATAATTAATACTCGAGCTCTAATAGAATAATAATTAGAATACAATTAATACTGTTATTTGTTGCTACTATAATTTTTATTTGCAAATATCTCAGCATACTTAGGAGGACTGCTGATTGTGGGTGGATATTATACGCAGTATTGTGGGATAAAAAAAAGTAAGGATAATGAACCCGATTCTCAACCAAACCAAGAAGTTGTTACATCTGCTGCTGAGGGAGATGAGATGAAGAAGATATGTATTGTGCAGAAGGTCTAAGGGCAATCAAAGTCTAACTAATATCAAGCATGCAATCGCATGCGCATGAGGCACCCATTTTTTAATGACAGAAATAAACAAAGAGTCAAAGTGTTTGATATATTTTGAGAGAGAGAGAAAAAAAAATCATGTCAATTGTGAGATGATGAAGGAGACAATTTTCCAATTTGCAATACTAATAATTCATGAAAATAAATAAGGCCAATAATTCAGAATTGACTTTGTTGGATGGCATGAACCCATTTATCCATAATTTTAATAGTTTTAGCGGCTATTTCTAAAAATGAAAACCTGCAATTGTTCTAAATAATAAATATATTTGTTTTTTTCATCTGAATTTTTAGATAATAATATTTTGCAACTACATTATAATTATTTATTTCTATTATTTTAAATTGTGTGGACTCAAAGAGGCCCTGTTGTCGTCACGGACGATGGAGAGATAATAAGAAAATGCAGAGCTTGCAGTTTTGTCCTGAGAGTCAACCCTCAACATGCCACAATAAGGATATTCCCTCAGCTCCTGAGCATCTCCTGGTGTATCACATAGAAGTCAATAGATTAGCAAATTAGCAAATTAGCAATAACCTGATTCGAGTGGTTAAGAATAATTATCTATGCGTCGAAAGTTCTGAGTAATTATCTATGCGCCCGAAGTCATGTATTTGAAGATAACTATATAAATACTAATCTGATAACAATTTTGTCCACCACCACGTCCATCATTACAATCAAATTCATCGTCATATCATATATATGACTGTTCATATTTATTATAAAATGAAATTTAATTAGGCTTCTTTCCTATTTTGTGAGTGTAATTAATGAAAAAAATCTGCATCCGTGCACAAGAATCAAATTCCTTGCACAACAATCAAATTCCTTTTACCAAATAAAAAATATATAATTCCTTATTTACAAAAAAAGAAAAAAGGAATTAAATTCCTTGAGCATTTACCCACCAATGTACCCAAAAAAAGAAATTTTACATTTTCAAAAAGAGTAATGTTATTTGGACATACAATATTAACACACTTAGTGGCGTGATGTGCACAATGTGTATTCATTCGTCTTTTCTCTTTGCTTTCTCTTTCTAACAAGACGGCGAATCGTTGCACACAATCGAAAATATGTCAATGTTGTGTCCAAATAGCATTACTAAAGGGTTTATATCACAAAACATCCCTGGGTTTAAAACTATCGATTGCATCCTTAATGTTTTTGTGTCATTCTTGGCCTCGAGGTTAGTATGTGTGATCACGAATGGTCACTGCCGTTGGGTTTCAGTCAAAAACTCAGTTACTTTGACGTGGCATATACATATATCACAAACATCCTGGTTCACGCACCTATCAAAATGGTCCTTGCGAAATTTTTTTCATTTAAAATTCATAAATTTTTGGCTTTCTTTTAAATTATTTAAAAATATATTTTGTATTTTAAATACACGTATTACATATATTTTCAAGATGTGGCCCACATATACGCTACATCAACAAACTAATGAAGTTTTTGAAAAATAATTTAAAATTAAAAACCATTTATATAAGGATTTTAACCTGAGGAACATTTATGAACCCTAAACCCTTGGTTTTTTCATTTTTAAATTTTATGAATTTTAAATTATTTTTAAAAACGCTATTAGTTTGTTGATGTGGCGTATATGTGGGCCCAAATCTCCAATAATATAGTGTCGCGTGTATTTAAAATACAATATATATTTTTAAATAATTTAAAATTCATAAAATTTAAAAATGAAAAAATAAAAAAATTCGTAAGCAATTTGTGATAGGTGCGTGAGCGCCGGGGATGTTTTGTGATATATATATGCCACGTCGAACTAACGGAGTTTTTAACGGAACCTAACTGGCGTGACCATTCGTGATCATACATACTAACCTCGAGCGACTACGTGAATACAAAAACATTAAGGATGCAACTGATAGTTCATAAACCTTAATGACGTTTTGTGATATAAAGCCTTACTAAAAAAACTTTGAGCATTTGCTTGGCCCACCAATACCAAACTCTAATACTTTGACCGCCCACTGTTTTTTTTTTGCCACTTGTACAATGTTTTGGACTTATGGTTGGTTTGGTCGCCCAAGATAATCATCGAACACAGTTATGCCCCGTTTGGTTCACGGAATAAAACTCTTACCGACATCCGCACCAAGAAAAAAACAAAACAAAACAACTAGATAACTAAAAAGTCTAAAATGCCCCTAACTTTTTCCTTTGGCAACCCGTGCATGATGGACAACTAGAAAGTCACCTAACCCTTCCTCCAAAATAAATAAAAAATTAAAAGTAAAAAGAAAAAAGCCCTAATCAAAATTACAAAATAAATATTTGCTTAATGATTCAGCAAAACCTAAATTATTCAACCCAACGGCTGTAATTAACCGAGCCTCCTCTACAAATACGTGGTGCACCGTCCGTCTGTTCACACTACTTTGCCCACTCTCTCTCTGTTTCTCTCCTCTCTCTACGCGAACACTTCTCAACTTCTCTCAGTCTCTCACTTTCTGCATCTATGGCTACGATCCAGACCGTCAAGGCAAGGCAGATCTTCGACAGCCGTGGCAATCCCACCGTCGAGGTTCGCATCTCCACAATCTCTCTCTCTTTCTCTCTCTTCGATAATTTCGAAGTCTCCGATCTGCTTGTTTAAGCACCGAGGCACACTCATCCTGTCTAGTTTTGATTTTTTCGGTCCGTTTCTTGGTTTGATTTCTCTTCGAACTGAAACGATGCGTTTAATCCATGATAAGAGATGGAGATTCAGTAGTTTTGTGTTTCAGGCTGCACATAGTGTTATTCTGATTATATATATATATATATTTTAAAATTTGTTGTTTATTTCGAAAGTTAATTTTGTGATGTTCAATTTTTCAGTCCTTGATTTTGTTGCATGTAGTTCTGTATTAAGATCAATACGTATACGATTGAAAAAACTGGATGTGTGTTATTGTAGGTGGACATTGTTCTGTCAGACGGGACTTTGGCTAGAGCTGCTGTTCCAAGTGGTGCATCCACTGGTATATTTCTCTGATCTGATTTTCATTTGGTTCTTCAAAATCGAAAGGCTATGATTTTGATTCAATTGTAAAATCGGAATTCAGGGCCTAGCAGTCGATTGGTTAGCATGCCTATTGTCAAACACTCATTATTTATTGTTTTCTAATCAACTTTTAGGAGTTTACGAGGCCCTTGAGTTGCGTGATGGAGGATCAGACTACCTTGGAAAGGGTGTCTCAAAGGTGAGCTATCGCGTCACCGTTACTTGTTTTTGTATACCAGTACCATCCAGAATGAGCGTTGTGATGATCGATTTGCGATTCATTAGATTTTGTTTATGTTATAGTCATTAACTCAGTATTCTTCTGTATGTGTAGGCTGTCAACAATGTGAACTCAATCATTGGACCTGCTTTGATTGGCAAGGTTGGTTGAATTTACTCATTTACGTTTAAATATCGTGTTTCCGTTTTGTCATTATATTGTTTGGAGCCTTCGAATTGCTGCTGATGTTTTACCTTTCTCTGGATATAAACTAATGTTTCTGGTTACATCGTGCAGGACCCAAGTGCACAGACTGCTATTGACAACTTCATGGTTCAACAACTCGATGGAACTGTTAATGAGTGGGGTTGGTGCAAACAAAAGGTACAATATATATCTGTTTGTTATATTCGGCCTATACCTGCAAATCCTTGGTCGTAAAATTAAATTAACTGGTATATATTGTGGTTTTTCAGCTTGGTGCAAATGCCATCTTGGCAGTGTCTCTTGCAGTTGCCAAAGCTGGGGCTAGCGTCAAGAAAATTCCTCTTTACAAGGTAATACTTTCTAGATCAGATAATTTCTATTGCTTTTCTTTCCTGTTTGATTGTTCAGTGTTCTGATTTTAGTGTTACTGTATTTTCAATTACAGCATATTGCCAATCTTGCTGGCAACAAGAACTTAGTGTTGCCTGTTCCTGCTTTCAATGTCATCAATGGAGGATCACACGCAGGAAACAAACTTGCAATGCAGGTATGCTTCCTAAAAATCTCTTTGATTTTTCTTTTTTGTTGTTGTTAATTTGCTTCTTGATTTTGAGTATTTGGTTAACTTGTGTCTGCAGGAGTTCATGATTCTTCCTGTTGGAGCTTCCTCTTTCAAAGAGGCCATGAAGATGGGTGTGGAAGTGTATCACCATCTAAAGGTGAGTACCATGGGTTTCCTTTATTTTACGGGAGTGGGGGATGTACTCGCTTAGAGTTTTTGGGAATGTACTATCTTTATGATTCAGTCTTGCTCTTTAATTGCTCACTGACCACTCTGTCTTTTGTTCTCTTTAGGCTGTGATTAAGAAGAAATATGGTCAGGATGCAACCAATGTTGGTGATGAAGGTGGTTTTGCTCCTAACATTCAGGTTAACAATAGTTTGATGAAACCTAAGCATTTAACTGAAGTTACTAATTATTCCTTGTTGTTCCTTTCACATCTGTCTACTGAAATCATCATCCTTTTTGTGTGAATTCAGGAGAATAAGGAAGGTCTTGAATTGCTCAAGACAGCCATTGAGAAGGCTGGATACACAGGCAAAGTAAGTTTATTTTTCAAACCCAAGGTTTTTTTTTTCAAAGAAAATTTGATGACATTGCAAGAGTATTGAGGGAAAATTATTGTTGTTTTCTCTTCAGGTTGTCATTGGAATGGATGTTGCTGCTTCTGAGTTTTATGGATCAGATAAAACCTATGACCTGAACTTCAAGGAAGAGGTGAGTTGTCTGTTAATATATCCTCTAATTGGATGCAACTGTGTGTATCCGACCTCAAATTTTTTTGGCTTAAATGTTAAAATGGTCCCTGTATTTTACTCATTTGGCAAATTTAATCCATGTGTTTTCAATTTGGCTAATTTAGTCCCTGTGTTTTACACCGTTAGCCAATATTGTCCATTCTATTAAATTATGGTTAAACAAATGCATTAAAGTTTAAAAATTAATTAAAAAATTTGTTGAGTTCAGTTTATAATATTAATACAAATAACAAAATAAAAAAGAAATTTTGGAAACCCAACAGACTCTGTGTCCTACTCTCATGCTACCGCCGCCACCCAACCCAGCACCACAACCATCAATTGTCTGCCAATACTAATGTTGAATCTTTTTCACTCATATTTTGTGGGGGTGGGTGCGATGGAAAAAGGGAGAGAGAAAGAGAGATGGAGGGGTTGTGGGGTGGGTGGGTGGGTGGGATGGATCCTAGAGGAAGGGAGGGTTCAGGCCAGATTTATCTATCACTCCAAGGGTTGGTTGGTTCGTAAATTTGTGCCTCTCACCTGGGCTAGGGCCCGATTCTTTGATGGCTCCAAGAGATAATCCATCAAGGAAACCTCCAATTGTTGTACGGCCAGAGTTTCTGTACTCATGATATTGAAAGTTGAGCACTTACTACAATGAATGTGGAGAGAGCAAAAGAATCAGCAAAAAGAAACTGAAGAACTTGGTTGCCATGTTGGGATTCGACAATTGAAAAACATAGAGAGAGAATAGTGTGGTGGCTGGGACTGCTCATGGTGGTTGTGGTGGGGGTTGAGTGGTGGTGGTGGCATGAGAGAAGGACATAGAGGCTGTGGGTTTCCAGATTTTGTTATTTTAATTCATATTTGTTTTCTTCGTAAATAGAACTGAATAATTTTTTTAAAATTTAAATGAATTTTTTAACAGTAATTTAACAAAATGAACAACATTGACTAATAATGTAAAACACATGGACTAAATTGGCCAAATAGAAAACACAGGGACTAAATTTGCCAAATGAATAAAACACAAGGACTATTTTAACATTTAACCCAATTTTTTTTATTATTAATTACCATTAACTAAATATTCCATGTTTGTCTTGTCTGCACAGAAAAACGATGGTTCCCAAAAGATCTCAGGAAATGCTCTCAAGGACCTTTACAAGTCATTTGTGAGTGAGTACCCTATTGTGTCAATTGAAGATCCATTTGACCAAGATGACTGGGAACACTACGCCAAGATGACAGCTGAATGTGGAGAACAAGTACAAATTGTGGGAGATGATCTGTTGGTCACCAACCCCAAGGTCTGCATAGATTATTGATTTATTCTGTTGATATCTTAAAGCAGTATTTTTCTCACTCTTTTATCCAAAGAGAAAAGGGAATCAATTTGCAGTCTCTAACTGAAAGAACAGAACACAAAAGATAGGTTAGGACATCTCCTCACTTTTCTTGATATCTCCACTTTTCTATTCCTTTTTGCAGAGGGTTGAGAAGGCAATCAAAGAGAAATCTTGCAATGCTCTTCTTCTCAAGGTACAGCAAGAGTCTCACTCTTTAATAGATCTTATTAGAGCGTGTTTTCTTTACCATTATGAAAATGAATAACACCTTTTAAACTTGTTTGGATACAGGTTAATCAAATTGGAACCGTAACTGAGAGCATTGAGGCCGTAAGAATGTCCAAGAAAGCTGGGTGGGGTGTTATGGCCAGCCACCGAAGGTTAGGAAGTTGAACCTTAAATTGCAATGGCATAAACTGAAATTCATTTATCTTCACCATAATCTAGTGATTTCTAGTAGCTGATGTGGTTTAAATTTCTTGACTGCAGTGGAGAAACTGAGGATACCTTTATTGCTGATCTCTCTGTGGGTTTGGCCACGGTAATTATCTGACCCGAGTTCTGTGTCTGATGACATTAATTACAAGCTCCCCAACTTTTCCTCGAGTCCCAGTTCGATTTCTCATGAAATTATACTTTTTCTCAGGGACAAATCAAGACTGGAGCTCCCTGCAGGTCGGAGCGTCTTGCCAAGTATAACCAGGTCTGAACTAACATCAGTTTCTTTTGCCTTCGTATGATTTTGTAGAATTTTGTTGACCATTGTTTCTTCAAATCTCTTCAAATTAGATGTGTGGTTTTTGAACATCTTATGTTTTTGTATGTGCAGCTCTTGCGAATTGAGGAGGAGCTCGGTGCAGAGGCAGTCTATGCTGGAGCCAAGTTCCGCCTACCCGTTGAGCCCTATTAGAATATCAAGTGCTTAAAAAGCTTGTGCGGGATGAAAAGACAAAATAGAGCTTCTCAAGTAGGGAATAAGTTTTTACATGTAGAATGGGTTTTAGTTATGTGGAACTCGAAACCTTTTTTTCAATAATTTTCAGAGAAGTTTTGTTCTGAGAGCTTGAACACACTGCTTGCTCTACAGAGTTTTTTGAGTAAGCGTGTTCGTCTGTGTAATGTTTTGTGTTGCTTTTAAATGTTTGGTGCTACTAGTTTTGGCTTATGGTTTTACCAATGTGCCATCTGGAATTCTCTCTTTAAGTTTGCCTTTTGAGAGGGCACTTCTTCCTCGTCTTCATCTCCATGGTGTTCAATTATAATAGACGACATTGTGCTCAAACCGCAGAAGTCGTTGCCATAAAAACATGAACAAGAAACCTCCAAAAGCTCTTACTAGGCCCTTTATTTATTTATTTATCTGAGACAAGGCCAGCGTTATTTGAACTTATTAAATCCTAACCAAAGTTAATTTTTCAAAATTCTCTCTAATTTTGTACATTACGCACATTTCAATTACAAATTGCTATTGAATTGCATATGGGGGTTAGGCTCGTTGGTCAAAGCAATGGGCTCGTTTTCTTGGTCAAAGCAGTGGGCCCGTTTTCTTGCACTTAAGTTTGAATCCCCCCTCGTTGTAGAAAGTGCAATCTTCTAGCTCTAATTTAGAGTAGTTTAAATTATCGCTTATATCTATAAATAAAAATATAAAAAAACTACTATTGACATCCTAAAACTACACATTTCAATTGAAAAGAATCACCCCCGATCATTGATTACGTTGATGACCACATGTTGAAGATGCATGTACATTGCATAGGTTAAAATCTAGCAGTTAAGTCGGTGAATGCAGATTTGGAGCCGTACTAACATATAACAGTTTGAGAACATAAACTTTTAAATTATCTAAGCAAGAAAATATATCTATATATATTATGTATAAAAAAAATTGTATTTTTTCCATTTCATTAATTTGATAAGAAGCTAAATCATGGCAAGTAAATTATTAATTTATTTATTTAATTTAAAAAAAAACTCAAAATTAAATGTAAAATTACAAGATATGCAGGCTGTGGGGTTCGAACCCACGCGTACTTATGTACAGTAGATCTTAAGTCTACCCCCTTAACCTCTCGGGCAAACCTGCTCGTTGTTTATTGCTCTGAACTTTATATTATATATTCTTTGTTCACATAAACACAAGTTAGAAACAACATAGCGCTCCAGCTGTGCGTTTGTTCAAACTTAAAACCCTAATAAGATCAAAAACAGAGAGAAGGGCACCAACATCATAATTCACAGGTCACAGCTATGGCGGAGCACTTAGCATCCATCTTCGGCACAGAGAAGGACCGTGTCAACTGCCCCTTCTACTTCAAGATCGGTGCTTGCAGGCATGGCGACCGATGCTCTCGCCTCCACACCAAGCCCAGCATCAGCCCCACCCTTCTGCTTTCCAACATGTACCAGCGGCCCGATATGCTCACCAACCCCGGCGTCGACCCCCAGGGCCAAGCCTTAGACCCTCGAAAGATCCAAGACAACTTCGAGGTCTTCAATCACATCCCCAATTTCAATTGAAAGACACTCACATTCTCTCTTTCTTTAGGTTTGAATCAGAATTTGCTATTGGTTTTGTCATTGATTTTGTTGTTGTTGTGATTGTTGAGTGCAGGATTTTTATGAGGATCTGTTTGAGGAGCTGAGCAAGTATGGACAGATCGAGAGCTTGAATATCTGTGATAATTTGGCTGACCACATGGTAAAATTTCTAGGGTTTGTCTCTTTTTCTGTGTTTTGTTTTTGTTAATAAGTTTTGCGTTGGACTAATTGATTGTTTGTGTATGTGTTTGTGAGTAGGTTGGTAATGTGTACGTTCAGTTCAGGGAAGAAGAACATGCTCAAGCTGCGCTTCAGAATCTCACTGGGAGGTTCTATGCAGGTTACTTTTACCTTTCCCTTTCCATCTAAATTTCTGATACATTAGATTAATAGTCATGATGGTATGGCGACTTTGTTTGCCGCTGTAATCCGTTCAGTAGAAGTCAATTTTCATCTTTTGCTTGATATATGTTATGCAGATGTACTGTGTAACATCACAGTTCAGAGTGTGTACTTTCCAATGTAGAGTTGAGTTTCATTGAAGACTCAGTTGGTTTAGAATGCTTGAATCTCCCTTTTTTTTTAAACATGCCATCTATCAGGTCTGGCCTTAGGATTCATTCATATTTTATTTTTATATTGTTAGAAGACCTTACATATTTAGTAGATTTTGAGTCATTTGAATGAGTTACTCAAATTCCATCAGTCAGTCATTTCATGGGCTGGCATTAATGTAAACAGTCATATTTCCATAGGAAAACCTTTTGTATGCATAGTTTTTCAGATAATTGTCTCTTGGTGATACACTATTTTATAACCGTCTAGATATATATAAGAGAATGGTCAATGAATACCTGTGAGCTATATAGATACATGAGATTTAATAATAAATCTGGTTTCAGGTCTTTGGGATTTGAGATTCAAAGTTTCAAACCAGAGCTAGTTTAGCCCAAGTTGGGTTGGTAGGACCGAATTAAAATTTCTGAGCTATAAGCATTTGTAGTTTGGCTCATCTTTTACTCATCTTAGATTACGATCTGATGAACTACATTTTGGTCAGGTAACTCACAGTAAAGCAAGGATTAGCATAGTGTCTGCACTATATTTTTTTTAATTGGACAAAAGCACACAGATTTAGTTCCTCAGTGACATGTAAAACTGTTAATCAGTATAACCATTTACAAGTTAAGGTAATAAAGCTTTATTCTTTGAAATGAAGTATGTGGGTAGAATTCCGTCTTGTTTCAGGGATTTGTAATTGTATTTGTTGCAATTAGGAGAAAGCATGAGTTATGATCATTTTGTTAGTTGGTTGTATTGTGGCCACTGCTGTTTCTCTCTTATCTTTTTTAATATTTCTTCATCATAATGATAGTAATCATTGAGTGTAAGATTACTGTTTTCATGAAATCAATAACATATTGGCAATATGATGAATATTAAAAATACTAGGGCGCCCCATCATCGTCGACTTTTCCCCGGTGACGGATTTTCGTGAAGCTACATGTAGGCAGTATGAAGAAAATGTATGCAATCGAGGTGGCTATTGCAACTTCATGCATTTGAAGAAAATTAGCAGGTGAGATTATTCTTCTCTTGTTTTACAAACAGCCTGATTTTCATGATGACTTGGTAGTTCATTAACCTATTTGTGCCAATTGTAGGGAGTTGAGGAGGCGTTTATTTGGGAGAAACAGGAGAAGGAATAGTCGCAGTCGAAGCAGAAGCCGTAGTCCTCAAAGGCATCATCGTGGTGGTTATCAGGAGCGACCACATGGAGGTCGTGGTTTTGGCAGAAGAGGAGGAGGAGAGGATGACAGAGATCACCGTTTCCATGATAAAGCCAGGAGGCCTAGAAGCCGTAGTCCCGGACGTAGAGGAAGAAGTAGAAGCCCTGTGGGCACTGGGGGAAAAAGGAATAGGAGTCCTCCAGCCAGGGAAAGCAGTGCTGAAAGAAGGGCTAAGATTGAGCAATGGAACAGGGAACGGGAACAGGTGGACTCCGGAAGTAAGTATGATAATAACAACAACAACAACAACAACAATGATGATGAATGGAATGGTTATGCTGAGAACAGCGATCAGTACTACGAAGATCCTCAGCAGCTGCAGCAGCAGTAGCTTGATAGGTACAAAAGCAAGCTTCCTGCTTCTGAGATCAAGCCTCAGTTATTTCAGGCAGCTAACCGTGTTACTTGTATACAAGTTGGCTGTCGTCCAAGAGCTGTGTCCAGTATTAGATGTGATGGGTTTTGGAGGCGTTAGGGTAATTTCCGGATCCTGGTGCAGGAAAACGCTGGCTGCAAGGGTGAGTTATTATTATAGGAAAGATCCAAGTGTACGGGAAGTAAGAGACAATAATATTTTTACTAGAATTATGAAATATTGTCTGAGATGTCTTATTAAAGTCTTTAAGACCATGTTGTTAGAATTGTTAGCGTGATTTTTATTGCTGCTTTTGCTAATTTGAGCTGTGATATATTTATTGTTTCCCTAGTTCCCGTATTGAATTTTCTTAGATAGTATACTAGTATGGCTCGCTTTAAACAGTTTTTACCGTTAGTAACTATTTTGGGTTCCTGTGAAAACAGGATGCGCATCGCATGCCAAGCGTAATTGGCTTTTGGATTTTGGATGGGATGCATGATTTTAACTGGAACTGTGTAATTTTTGTTTGGGAAGGAATCAAATGATATCATATTTTTCTGAGTCTCAAATCCTGAGGGAGAATAATAGAAATTTATGAACATCACAATCCTAACCCTCAACCCAATCCTTCCTTATACCCTAATCACAAGTCTATCTCTTTATCCAATTTTGTGACTTATCATAATCCTAATCCCTTATTGTACCTCGCTCGCTTCGGATTATCATAATCCTTTTTTCTTGGGTTATCTCCAAGAGCTTGAATTGATTTCTGTTTTTTTCCTCTCTTATTTTCTTCACAAGTATGGTATTTATGTTCCCATTCCAATTAAACAATTTTAACTCTAAAAAGCACTTTGTGAAATGGCAAAGAATGTGAGTGCTTCTGTCGTCGGATGGAAAGGCATGTTAATACCAAATTTACCAATACCAATGGGAAGGCATGACAAGAAATGGAAGTGCTAAAATAGGCTCGATTATCTCCAAACTCATCATCAACCATAATTACATATTTCCTATCCTAGTTTGACTAGTAAATCATTTAAAAATGAAATCATACTCTTAGTAGGACTAGTAAAACCGTAAAAAAGAAATCACACTCCCTAGATTAATTGGAAACAATTAATCCTAATCTCTTATGACGAAGATAAATGAAAGGCATTTCTTGCGTAAAAAGGCATCCTGGTAAGAGTAGTACATGGATTATGATCATTATAAAAGGAAACCAATGTCAAGAGCAAACATCAATCTCTCACCCATCAACAAAAGCTTTTCGCATCTCTCTCACACACAAACGCAACCTTCGCTTTCCAATCGAGTTCAAGATGTCGCCTGCCTTCAAACCCAGTTACACCGATGACGACTATATCGTATACGTGACGGCAGAGGATCGATCAGGTTCCCGGCCGAATGGTGATGCTGATCCATCCCTTTCCATTGATCATCTGGTGGTCTCAGTTACTTGGAATGTCAAGAGAACCTACTATTCGGATACTGACCTCAACAAAAGATGGCCAATCAGAGACCTCGATGAAGAGCACGCATTCGATGGCATGCAATTACCATCACCACTAGAATCAGAACATTCACTGCGATTGCTTATAGGCACCATGACAGTTGATCATATGATAAACGAGAAAATACCGTTCCAGTTCCTTGGCCACAGGCTGCGCTGGAATGAGCATTCTTCTCGCTCTGCAGGCACCGCAGACGAAGATCAATGGACACCATTAGAGAGCGTACGTGATATGATTCACAAAATATCTGGTGTTCTTAATGGTATGGTTCTCTCAGGCCGCAAGAAGATGGACATTCGTGTGACACTTCATAAGCAAATTACACTCTCTCCTCAACAATATGAAGCAGTGGCTAGGCGGGCTAGGAGACTTTGAGGCTTTGCCTTGGAGAAGATGTATTTGACGGATTTATTCTGTACTTTTAAAGCACTTTTCTCGATTTTCTTTGTTTCTAGCATTTAATTTTCTGTAGTTTCTTCACTCAATGTGGTTATTTGAATTTTTTTACTGAAAAGTTTATTTTATTATTATTATTTGTTCTCGACTTCCAATAGACTGCGATTTCGTTTTGACCAATTCTGGGTAGGAAACGAGAGCGAAGGACCAATTTCTCATATATTAAGAAAAATGCATGGTTTACTCATAAGAACGTACCAAAACCATAGAATCCAAAACAAGCATATAAGAAAATGCCTCCCAGATCAACAGCAATAGATTTTCATACAAGCCTGGTAATAACAAGATCAGTTAGTAACCAATAATTAAGCTAATCTCTCCCTTCATATTTACTAAACCTAACTTCCTCCGGTAATCAATCCCAAACATCACCATGGTAGGAACTACTCCGCCTTTCACTTTGCAGCGCTGTGCTTTGCCTTTGTATGGCTTTGCAATGCACCATCTGAGTTGAACGACCTGCAAGAACAATAGCATAAGAAATTACAATTTTGTTTTAACAAGACAGAGATTAGGAAGAACCTTTTTTTCTAAAAAAAAAAATACCTGTTGCACGATTGGCAATTGAATGTGCCGCCTGATTTTGGAGCCTGCTGCTTTGACTGGTCAGAAGTAGCTGGTTTTTTTCCGGCCTGCTTTGCAGGGTGAGGAGTTGCTATGTGGACGCTGCCTTTCTTGCTATCTGCTCCAACAGTTAGCAGTCAGCCAAACATCTCCATTTTGATCATAGAATTAGGAGTTGAAACAGCTTAAAGACACCCAGACTCATATTCAATCTAAAGGGAACATATAACATCGTCAATTTGACTGATGCCACAGGCAGCCTATTCCAACACAAGTCCATAAGCGTTAAAACTTAGAAAATTAATTGTGTAAATTTATGAAATTTTGTAATATGTGTCTTCCACAGCAAGCAACGAAATTTAAAATTGTAACAAGATAAATAATAACATCGGAAGACAAAGAACTTACCAGTCTTTTCAGGGGTAACAAACTTTGCCTTCTTGTTATTAGCAAGTCTTTTAGTAGACTCGGCAGGTCGCTTCTTGCTCACATCAGCCTTAACAATAAATAAGACGAGTGCATTTACTTAACAATAATAATTGGATTATGATAACAATGCAGAACAATGTAGAAGGGTAGAGGCATCTGAAATTGAAACTCTCCACATGAAGGTGTTTATAAGAAGAGTGCTATTACCTTTTTTGGAGTCTCTTCATCCTCTTCCTCACTGTCATCAGTTTCATCTTCACTATCAGCATCGTCGTCATCATCATCCTCACTTTCATCCTCATCTTCACTGCTAACTTCCTCAAACTTGACCTTGGTCTGTATAACACACCAGCAAGCAGATATATTCAGTAATTACTGTTCTATCCAGATAATACCATGCAAAACCACATCAGTATACTTGAACAAAATTTCCAAATGCAAGGAGTTGATCATTCCAAAGTGTAGACAGAATCTTATAGCCCGAATGTCAATTCAATGTTTTAAAAGGTCAAACTTCTGGTATATGTAGTTATGTGTGGGAAACTTCTGTGCTCAAGTACTCATGCTCCAGAGCCCAACACTTATTTCCCAGTCCCAAAATCTATATTTCAAGAAATTAATACCTAAATAAAGTTTTTTCTGTTTAGAATCTTTAAAGACCATGACAAAATATACCTAAACAACAGAGATGAAGGCGACATTTCTACTTAAGTACATTGATACCCCATCCCAGAGCACAAGTCCTTGACATATATAACTTGGGCAACGAGCCATTATAATTGGCACTATTAACAAAATAAGACAAAACATGCTTGCTACAAATGTACCTTTTGTCAGTCAACCACTGTAGTCACAATAACTCTAGACAGGGTAAAATGGTTCAGTCACTCAACATGGTGTTCAAACAGATTTGAAGGATAATAAGAATACCTGATCAGCACCAACTTCTTCATCATCAGATTCATCATCATCACTAGTAGCTTCCTTTTGCTCAGATTTAATAGCTTTCTTAGCGTCCTCAGTAATCACCTTTGGTTTGCCTGATACGACAGGTTTTCCTACGTAAACATGTTATGAATCACAGAAGCAAAAGTTTACAAGACTCAGATCACATTACTCAATAATAAATAAGCATATCTTTACCATTATCAACCACAGTAAGTACTACATCCTCTTCAGAATCTGGAAGCAAAAAAAAAAAAAAAGGTTAAGAGCTTAAGAGTTAGAACTACAATAAAACCACATGCTAGAACAGTGACTCACCAGAATTATCACCTGTGGTGAGACAAATCAGAATGCAGTCAAGGAGATAACAAATGATTCAATGATCAAAGAAAGTACTGTTAGATGTAAAACACCACATTCAAACATGAAAAGGCATTAACAAAAAGGATATTCCGACAAAGACTTATATCCAGTGAAGTGGACGCTCCCATTTTTCCAGTTATGGGATAGCTCAAATTTCTCTCCAAAAAAAATATCCAAAGGCAACTGGGGGAATTTCTCAGCAGAAAGAATTCCAAGAACAAGCTTATGATTGCCAGTTTTAGCAAAGAGTGAAATAGGATTGCTTCCCTTTGCTTTCTTGACATCATCCAGACAAACCTACATTATAAAAGTCATTTGTACACCATGCTGAAATGACAATAGAGGAAAAAAGTAACAAATTTATACAGCTCGCTAATTACCTGTGAAAGATGAACGACCTTATTTTTAGGTTCAACAGAAACAGACTGCCCACTTTTTACCTCAACACCTGGAAATTGAGTCACATTAACGTAGTAAATTAACAATTGAAATATTGACAACTAACAGAAAGTAATGTGGCACAAGTTTTCAGAATGAAAACAAGACGTCGAAGGGTTTTTCTTTTCCCATGTGTGAAGCCAATATCATTTAGCGACAAACATGCAGAAGACAACAAAATAGTTCTTTTGCCTTCAGTTGAAATATGTACAGCGAACTCAGACTCAAATGTTCTTTCCATTTAATTTCTCGGTAAACTAACAGAGTGAAAGCAAACATATTAAGTTCTAAATGAGCATAAAACAAATCATTTGAAAAGAAAAAACTAAAAACCCTAGACGCTTTCCTACTTACTTGGAGTAAAATGACCAGGGAAAAAAACGAAAATAATAAAAAGACTCATCACGACCGAGTTAGACAGTTGAATTATGGCTCAGTCTGTCATGTTCCTGTAAGGTATCAAGCCACATCATGAAAACCTAACCAGACTAGTCCTACCATTTTCCCTAGTTTTCTCGGGAACCAAACGGCAAAACATTGCCAGAAACGAAAAGGCATAACTCGTATATGAGAAAACAAAATCCTAACAAATCAACGATCAGAGAGAGAGAGAGAGAGGCATACCCCAAAACTCCATTGTTGAATGGCAGAGATTGTGGCGCGGTCAGCGGTAGGTTTTCTAGAAGGCGCTACAGAGATTCTGGGTTTGGGTTTCTGGTTTCTGCGACAAATGAAATGAGGGGATGGTTTCCATGGGGATCATTTTTATAGTGTGAAGCAGAGTGAGGAAGTGATTCCTTTGACAACTGACACGTGTCAAACCCGAGTTGCTTGGGCGGGTAAAGGCTAATAAGGGTTTAATTTTTTAGGTCAGATTGGGCGGGAGGGGTTGAAATACCAAATTAAACCTTGGGCACCCAAAAAGGTATTTTGTACACCCAATTCCTTTGACAAAATAAAGCCCATATTTAAAGGAAAAATCCAATCCAACAAGTACATATTAATAGTGTGACAAGAGAAATAGATTAATATACGATTATAATTGTGTGATGAGAAAGATAGATTAATATACGATCACAATTATTACAGCTAAAATTTTTTGTGTGGGGAGGGAACACCACTTTTAGTCAATAATTAAAGATCAAATAGAACTAGAGTTCAAGTGATCCCTTTTAATGAGTGATAAAAAAAAATTTATTTTCAAACAAAAAGTTAAATAATTTTAACCTTTTAACTATTTTTCGGACAAAAATGGCTTCAAAAGGCAGAGTGAAAGAAGTAACACGTATCAAAACAAAGTCTCAGACCCGAGTTGGTTGGGCGGGTCAGGGTTGAAACACCAAATCAAACCAAAGATTGAGTATTGACATCAAAACGGTGTCGTTGCACACCGAAATACCTTTGATAAAACAAGCCCCAACATCCAAGGGAAAAATCTAAAGCTTGTAAGCGATCAAAGACTTGGAGGCCAATTCCAGCTACCAATTTTATCATGCAATTTTGAGTTTAATTAAAATATTGCAATACATTTTATTCATCAATCAGCAGTTCTACACTGACGATTGCAAATTACACAAATAAATTTCTATGGTTCCAATGAAAAAACTGAAAAAATAGAATTACAGGATAACCAAATATCAGCCCAGAAGACAGAATGTAAACCCTTTGAACAAACTAAGGTCTATGTAGAAGAAATTTTTAGTTCATTTCTAATAATAGTAAACTCATCCTAACTTCTTCTGGGATTCATTTAACACATTTGACATAAGAAAAAAATAGAGCAGGATAGAATGAACTTCAACAATGAATCTCAAACTTAAAACGAAGAACGTCGGCTACTGATTCTTTCTAATTTTTAGTTTTCTTCTTTGTTTCCTGCGTGTACTCCTCCATCTCATTCAACCACAGGTCTGCAAACTCACAATTCTTCCAAGCCTCAAACCATGGTCCTCCACGAGTATAGTGTACAGCCTTGGGGCGTGTTTGGGGATCATTTTCGACAACCTTGTTATGTCCCTCAAGAAAATTCCAAACGAATGGGATGGACCCAATTTCACCATCCTCAAGCCATGAAAACCTATGAAGAAAAGCACCCGTTTCTGTGTTCACAACCTCAGGTGTCAAGACCTTGTTCTTGGGATGCCCACAATTATACAACACCATGGAAGACCAGTTCTTCCTTGGATACACAGTTTGCACTGCTCCATCCATTTTCGTTGTCTCCTTTGGAGTATAATCATGTTGAACACACATTATGGCATACTTTTCATCAATCAAGTCTCTCAACTCCTTAATGTCAGCAAGGTAAAGAAAATCACAATCCACAAACATTGCCCAACCTTCATAATTGGCCAAATGTGGAGTCAAGAACCGAGAAAAAGAGAACTCGGTGCTTTCAAACTGCCCTCTTTCACGCCAATAGAGGCCATCCTTCCGCAGATCTGATTGTTTGATTGGTGTGATCTCAACAGGGATTGAAGATCGTTTCAAAATGGAGTGGCAACAGACTTCATATGCGAGATCTTCACGTGGATCATAACCCACAAAGATCTTGAAGGGCTTGTCCTTAATGTCTCCATTAGAACTCACTGGATGAATCTTCCCATCACTCAAACTCATCTTAGCTGATGAGGATTGTACCTCACTCTGTTCAGAATCGAAAAGACATGCAAAAGATTATTCAGACAATGAGTTTAGAACAATTTATTGGTAAACAAGGAAATATATTACTCCAATTGCCATAAGCTACCACCAATGCATACAATTCACAGATCTGAATCGAAATTTAAAGACGAAACCAAAGAGATCTACGAGGAACCACTGAAACAATGTGCTAACTAAAGAGAAGCTAAATTAACACCTTCAAAAAGAAAATGTTGCAATTGTTGGAGATTTAAGACATCAGAAACAACAAGAACACTTGTGTGTGTGCCTACCCCCTTGTGTGTGCATAAATTACCTCTTATTTGGTCATCAAGAAAATGAAGAAAATCCATGGATCTTACACTTATCTATTGTAATGGATCAATTATAAATTTTATGATTCACGATTGGAGCATTTAATTTCCTTCATTTTCTTCAGTTTCAATCCGACCCAAGAAAGCAAAATTCAGGGTTCTGGGCAATAAAAGAAAGTAAAATCAAATGCATATATCAAATGTGAGTGAATCAGCGTTAATCAAAGAGCAAAGATATTCAGACAAGATTTCTAGAAAAATCCCATTTCCGGTTTCAGAGCAAATGCATAAAACATAAACAGAAACTAAACTCCTAGGCATCAAAAACCCAGAAATATAAACACAGTTGCAGAAGTAAAAGGAGAAAGAGCAGTACCTAAAAACTGGAAATGACGCAGATCTTGATGTAGGAAGAAGAAGAAGATAAAGTCAGGCACGTTCAATGCGGTGCTTTGTTTTCTTCCTTTGTTGAAGTCTCTGATAAAATTTATAAGAGAAGAGACTGAGAAAGATATTTTCAAATCAATGGCGACGAGGGAGAGAGAGAGAGAGAATTGAGCGAAGAAGCGAGAATTAAGCGGCAGCGCAGTGTGTGGACTGTGATTTGTGCCCATCAAATATATAGGGAGGATGAGATCCAATTCAATTCCCGGCCTTCTAAAATAAAATTAGTAATTTTTCAAGTCATTTATTGACTATATTGTCCCCATGTGTCCTATGATTCGGTGGGTTGGACCGTTGGATTACCGCGTATAACATTTGATCAGAAAACCTGTTTTCTTTTTTCTTTTTTCTTTTTTAATTTCTAATTTTGATGGTCTACTATGCACAAACAAAACAATTTGCTAGAAGAAAGAAGCCCATAGTGTTCATGGCCACTATGCCATGTCGGCCCGCCCACAATATTGAGTGATCTGGTTACCAAAATTCTATATAAAGATTAATTCTTTCCCAACATTGAACGCAAATGAGATACTTTCTTTATACTTGGAGAGTCGAATGTAAGGGCCAGTTTAACATTATTGTGCTGTGAAAATAATCGCTGTCATATTTTTGTGAGAGAAAGCAGTTTGGCGTTTGGTAAATTTTTTGTTAAAAGTTTTGTTGGTACTGATTCCCGCATAATCATAAAATGATTCTGCATAATCATTAAACCCAACGCTTCTTCGAAACTGATTCCTTCATAATCAGAAAATGAAAGAATCTCATTAGTTGTTTTCCTTTATAGCTTTCTCTCTCATCAATTTTTAACAATAAGTGATTTTTCATATTTTACCAAATGGGCTGGGCTTCCCAAAATTGTTAAAAATCACTTATCACCTCCAATAAGCAAATGTCAAACGGGCACTAAGACAACTTGGTATAAGCATTCCTGACAATGTTTAGCAAAAAAACTTAAAAGTGTTTCTCGGTTGCTTTTTGAAGAAGGACTACATGATACTTTTCCAAAAAGTACTTGAATTTTTAATAAAAGTTTCAACATGATTCTAATAAATTCGCTTACAGTCCAAAACTAGCCCTTAGTCTAAAATGGAGTCGTTTTCCTTCCTTTTTTATGCGTCGTTTTCCTTAGCCCCTTTCTACAAAACAAACCTTTATATCATATAAGGGAAGCTCGAAGAGCTTTCTTCACATGCTTGAGCCGTTGATGAACATAAATCTATGTTCATTTGTAAAAATAAAAAGGTAAAAGGAAAATTTGAATACAACTCTATAGTTACGCATCGTTGTTGATCAAGACGGTCGGAAGTCAAATGTGACTCTACCTAACGAGAAATTATACTATGATACGGTACTACCATGTGACTCTACCTAACAAGAAATTATACTAACGAGCAGTGGCGGACTGTGCGGGCGCAAGGAGGTGCACTGCCTCCGGTCGCGGAGCCATTGCTGGAGTTGCACCTCGCTCGAGACCAGAGATGCCCAACTTTGTTCGATGAAATGCGCATAAGCGAACACATTGGCTGCTGGGTTCTGCTTTGTGGCTAGCGAATTCTTTTTAACGAAGCCTGGCCAAAGCAGCGTCGTTTTGGACCAGGCTTTAAAAATTTTAACTGACAAAAGCAGCGTCGTTTTGGACCAGGGTTTAAACAAAAGCTAGCAGCTGTCTGGGCCTATCGTGGGCTTCTAAAAGGGCTTTTATAACTCCTCACCTAATTGGGTTTTAATTGTGAGCTCTTTTTATTCAATTGGGTTTTGGGAATTCCTTATTTAAGTGGGATTGGGTTTTAATTGTGAGTTCTTTTTTATTCAATTGGGTTTGGGAATTCCTTATTTAAGTGGGATTGGGTTTTAATTGTGAGTTCTTTTTATTCAATTGGGTTTTGGGAATTCCTTATTTAAGTGGAATTGATAATTTTCTTTATAAAACACCAATTTAACATCACCAAATTTCATCAAAGTGTGTGTGCATCACAAGAATCCTACATTTTTTTCCTTCTTGATCGCCAATCCAAAGTAAGTCGAGATGCATATTTTTTTTTCTTGAGCAAACGCCAATTTTGTTTATTCTTTTTTTAATAATTTTTTCTTATTTAGCTCTCTACGTATTAGTAAGATCGATATGCAAACTCGAGGAGGAAGAGGCTACATTGACCACGCTATTAGAGTATAATTAATTTTATTTGTTTATTTAATTGATAATTTGATATTGATTTGTTTATTTAATTGATAAATTATAGTCAATTAGTCATAGTTATAGATATAAAACCCTTCTTTTGTTTTAATTATACGATTATGGAGCGATACTTTAAGAGAATGAGTTCAAATTCTCCTTCAAATAATCCGTCTAGTTCCAACCCTCCTTCAAATAATCCGCTAGTTCAACCCTCCTTCAAATAATCCGGCTAGTTCCAACCCTCCTTCAAATAATCCGGCTAGTTCACATCCTCCCTTGAATAATTCGGGTAGTCCAAAGCGATCGGAGGTCACCGAGGTTGGATGAAATATTGGCTAATCTTCTGAGACCCTGGACTTAGACCTCCAATGACGTATTATATAATCCCAATTTTCGAGAACAAATCCGAAAGCCTATCTACAAAGGGGTCCTTGTCGGCCCTAAAAGCCAAAATGACATGCCCCAAACACTTATGGGGGAGAGTAATGTCGGCGTTTTCTTGTCAAATGGTTTGATTCATTTGTTTGGTTGGAGTATAGTAAAGAAAAAGATCTGCATTTTGTCTTCATTGTTATCTTTTTAAATGCGACTTTGATAAACAAGGAAGTGGGCGATGTCTTTCTTGAGAAAGGATTTAAAAATTGGAGGAAGGGACCGAGAATTTTAGGGACCATGTTGGACATGTTGGAAGTCTTCACAATAAAGCTACACAACATTGTCTGATTTAATGAATCGGAAACAACACGTTGAAACCATTGTGATCAAGCGAGACAGAGACCAAGCTCGTCTTAATTATAAGTATTCTATTAAGCTGCGGCACTTGATTGCACTAGATATTTATTGCGACAAGGTCTTCCTTTTATCGTGGCCATGATGAAAGCGAAACATCTAACAATAGGGGTAATTATGTGGAGCTTTTGCAATTTCTTGCGATCATGATGAGAAAGTTAGATGTAGTTGTGTTTGATAACGCTCAGGAATCTCAAGTATATTGCTCCTAAAATTCAAAAGATCAGATCTTGTCGAGTTCTTGTGCCGACGAAACCATTGATGCAATTATTAGTGATATGGACCGATGCATTCTTTTCTATATTGGTAGATGAATCACGTGATGTTTGATAAGAAGAGAGCAAATGGCGGTGGTGTTGCGTTATGTGAACAAAAAGGGCAAGTAATTGAAAGGTTTGTGGGTGTCCAATATGTCTACGATCACGACTAGTAGCAAATTGAAAGAGCAATTGAGCAATTGATTTCTTCAACAAATTTGAGCATGTCCAAGCTACGAGGACGGGGTATGATAGCGCTAGTAATATGAGAGGTGAGCTCAATGGTCTTAAACACAGATTTTGAGAGAATATCCTCAAGCATATTATGTCCATTGTTTTGCACATCAACTACAACTAGCTCTTGTAGCCGTGGCAAGGGAAATGAAAACATTGCTACTTTCTTCACAACGGCTAGTAGTGTCGTTAATATTATTGGAGCATCGTGTAGCGTCGTGATGCACTTAGAGAGCAACAACAAAAAGATATTATGAAAGCTCTTGAAATTGATGATCTTCAAGCGGGTGAGAGTTAAATCAAGAGACTAGTCTCAAACGTCCTTGTGATACACGTTGGAACTCACATTATGATACTTTGCTTAGTATTAATACTATGTTTCATCCGTGGTGAAGGTGCTTGAATGGATTGTTGATGATATCAACCAAGATAATTTTAGGTGAAGCAAATAGGTTATTGAAAGAAATACAAACTTTTGACTTTGTGTTTCACCTATATTTGATGAGATTTATATTGGGAATTACAAATGATTTGTCAAAGGCATTACAAAGAAAGATCAAGATATTGTGAATGCAATGATGTTGGTCCAAAGATGTAAGCAAAAGCTACAATCCGTGAGGATGATGACTTTGATGATTTGCTTGGCGAAGTATCAATATTTTGTGGCAACAATGATATTGGCGTTCCTAACATGGATGATTTATTTGTACCATAAGGGAGATCACGGCGTAAAGCTCGAGAAAATCACAAACCGCCATTATTATCGTGTGGACCTATTTCTTACTATCATTGATAAGCAACTAGTGGAACCGAATAATCGCTTCAGAGGTAAATCTGAATTGCTTCTTTGTATGGCATGTTTGAGTCCACGCTTATAATTTTGCAGCTTTTGACAAACAAAAATACTTAGTTTTGCTAAATTTTACCCTCAAGAATTTAATGACCGAGACCTCATGAAGCTTGAAGATCAACTTGGGCTTTATATTGTTGATATGCAAAGCGAACTTGAGCTTTCATCATTGAGCGGAATTGCTTGATCGGCAGAAAAATTGGTGAATACGAGGAAGGAGTAGAATATACAACTATGTGTATTTACTTCTTACATTGGCATTGGTTTACCCGTTACCTGCTTCGGTTGAGAGAGCTTTTTATGAATATTGTGAAAACACCATTGCGTAACAAAATGGGGAATCAATGGTTGAGTGATAGCTTGGTTGTTTACATTGAGAAAGATGTTTTTTCTTGTATTAGTAATGTAAATATAATGCGGCGTTTTCATGATATGAAACCTCGTGGCAACAATTGTGAGTTAATTGTAATGTTTTTTTCAATTAATTATGAATAACATTAGTATTGTTTAAATTATAAAGATATTTAGTTTTTTTTTTTTGAGTTCTTAGCTTTTAAAAATTACTTTCTCTTTGAAAAATTAAGATTAAAGCCCGCTGTGAGCGCCATAACATTTGGTCATAGTTGTGAACTTTAGATTTCACTGAAATCTACATGATCTCGTTAATAGGTATACCCAAGAGTTTTAATACCGTGTTTTACAAATCGTTCATTTTCCTATCCTGAAGAGAACCAACAAAATATTAAAGGCTACAATACAAAGTCTAAAGCCTATCCAGAAGTGCCATAAGTAAAGTATATGATGACCATAAGAAATCGTCTCATAATCGGAAAAGATGGCTCTCACATGCACATACTATTGGGAAAAGATAGATGCAGCCAGTGTCAGGGCCAGAAACTTTTCACAGAGGGGCACATCATATTTTGAAATATATTTTTCTTTAGAGTGACAACCAAACTAATTTTTTACATGATACAAAATCCCTAGTTTTAATTTACATACTTCATTATTTTACATGTTATATTAACTATCTACTCATTATCGATCCTAGCAAAAAATCAAATAAAATGTCCTTTATAAAAAATACTCATTAAGAAAATTTGAATGAGAATTTATCACTACAAAATCTAGAGTCAAACCAATAAGATGATGAAAGAGCAGCAATGATAGTGAGAAAGGAAAATTTGATTAAGAAAAGTATGATTGTATTACGAAGACAATAGCCTCAATGAAGATTTGAGAGGGGGCACATGCCCACCCTGGGCCTTAGCTCCCTCTGCCACTGGATGCAGCCATAGATTCTGGTTTCTTGCAATCCTCATTCTGCAGTGTTTATTCAGGCTTTCGACATGTAATAACGGAATACTTGATAAGATCCTTCTTGAAACCTTGGATCATCAATGGCATTGCCAATGCACCCTTTATTGTTTTTGTTCCTGATCAATTCAAATCAAGAAATACAAGTAAATAGATGGATTAAGTGAAAGCTGAGACAATATCTGTAGCTCTAAGCACACATAAACATAATCTTAAAGCAGCTACAAAAATTGACCAATGAAGTAATAACATGTGCATCTTGAAAGTTTTAGTAGACAAATTGAACAGACATTGAGCATATCTAAAGAGGGTGAGCAAACAAAGACCTGTCAGAAAATGAATTCAATTGGTTCAAACAGAACCTTAAGGGAGATAAAAGAAATGCTAAGTTTACCGGAGCGCAAGAGAGATGTGAAACCCTTCCACGTCAATGCCGAGCGTATAACAGCTGGCCAAAATGGGGCAACATACGAAGACCAATCTTCTGCCTTGATGTCCTGCCATGGAAGGTTCAGATGTCAGTGCAGGTTGGTGTAGAGACACCAAGTTGTTCACTCAAAAAGATGGGGCTCATGCCCCAAATGACTTTGACATGTTTTAAAGGAGCTTCCAACCAGCCAATTTTGAGCAAGTAAATACCTGGAGGGATAGAGACTGAAGTAATTGGACATAATCAGCAGTAGAACACCAGGCAGGAAGATAGAAAGCATTGCATATCTTGTCCAGGAGCCTTTTCTCCTCTGGCTTCAAGACTTTTTCAGAAGCACCAAGATCCCTATGGCACCATGTCACTAATATTATTGTTGCTCCTGGGGCAGCAACTCGAACCAACTCATTCACAAACTGCAGAGAATTTCTTGGTTAAGGGCTAAGGAGCAAGGAGGACCATTAGTAATAACAAAAGAACAAGTACTTGGAACTTCAAGAGAAAATAAACCTTGGCTTTGTCAGGCATGTGTTCCCCACTCTCCATGGACCAGACCAGATCAAATTGCCCATCAGGAAATGGTTGATCCAGAGCATCTGCAACTAGAAAGGAAGCCTGCAAACCTTTCACATTGTTACATAATGAATACGAATTTCATTGAATTAATTGAGTAACGTTACATGTATCGTATCTACTAATCAATCACATCTTTAGTAGATGGTGGATCCGATGATGAGTCCCATGTAAATACGTGATGTGGTCCATGATTGATAAGTGAATCCAGAAAAAAATAGTTTGATTCTAAATAATTTAAACCATTTCAAGCATAAAGGACACATTGGTACCTTGTTGGCCAACCCTTGAGCATCAGCAAGAGCATTGGCCCTCTGAGCTTGAACAGGGCTGAGGGTGATGCCTTTGAATTAATTGAGTAACGTTACATGTATCGTATCTACTAATCAATCACATCTTTAGTAGATGGTGGATCCGATGGTGGGTCCCACGTAAATACGTGATGTGGTCCATGATTGATGAGTGAATCCAGAAAAAAATAGTTTGATTCTAAATAATTTAAACCATTTCAAGCATAAAGGATACATTGGTACCTTGTTGGCCAACCCTTGAGCATCAGCAAGAGCATTGGCCCTCTGAGCTTGAACGGGGCTGAGGGTGATGCCTTTGCAATTGGCCCCATATTTACCTGCCAGGTATCTGGAGCTGCCCCCAATCCCACACCCAACATCAACCACATTCTTAGGCCCTCTGATTGGGGCTTCCTCTGCAACCACAAATCACAACCTTCATTACAATCTTAATCCAAAATAATTAATAACTAATTAATTACAGCAATTAAAAAAATTAAAAGATAAGAGACAGAGACAAAGAGAGAGACCAGAAATGCCGGCAAATCGGAGGACTTCGTCGATCATGCGAATCTGGGCAGCGCGGTGGTCCGGAGCGGAGACCGAAACGTCGGCGTTTGGGTCGTAGAAGCCATGATGCATGTGGTCGCCCCAGATGTCCTCCCATAAGCCAGACGACTCGTCGTACAGCTCAGCTATCCCCTTCTTCAGCTCCACGACCTCCATCGCCGCCGCCTCCGCAACCGCGTTCAATCTCCTCAACCCTCTCGTCTTCTTGGAGCTCGCTCCAGCTACTACTGTATTCGCACGAACACGAAGATGGCACGTCTTTGGTATTGATGACAACGACGATGACATCAACGCACACGTCTGGTACGATAAGCATGCCATGGGGGCTAGATAGAACAAATTAATATAACTCACAGATCTGAATTTAATTGAAATTTCAGAGATTAATAACAAAAAGTCAAACACACAGAAACAGAGAGAAGTGTTGCAGGGAGAGACCACCTTGATAATTTTTCTCAGTGAACCAGTCCTCTGTTCTTCGCTGTTTTGCTTTCAGTTTCAGAACCTACGTATGGAAGACGAGTTAATTATAAAACGCAGTTGGGCTTATTTAGACAGCAAAAGCTCCAAAAACCCAATAATCTGTGGCTCAAAATTAGCACTTTGAGTGGTTTAATTTGCTTACTGGTGGTGATTGGTAATGGAGTTTTGAAGCCTGTAGCTCTACCAGGAAAGGCTCGATGAAACAGAGCAGATAAGAGCAGCGGAAGAGGAAGAGTGAGTGAGCGACTGTTTTGGAAAGTACGTGGCTCTTGGAAAAAACAGGACATTGCTTGCCTCCTGATGTAAGGAGCCTTTCTTCCTCCACTTGCGACGTCGCCTCTTTGTGAAAAGACACCTTTTTTATAAAAAAAAAAAATTTATAAATTTTAAACTCTTTTCAATTCTTTTAACCCAAGTCTTTTTAAATTTTTTAACCTAAGTCCTTTTAAGGTGGCGTTTGGCATTGATTAAATTTTAAAAAAAGCAGCTTTAATAAAAATTTATGGTAGTTTGAGTGTTTGGTAAACATCAGAAACGGAGCTTTTTAAAAAAGTAGCTGTGAATGACCCCTGTTTTTCCAAAGCTCTCCCAACCTAGCTTCCAAAAGCTGCTTCTAAAAAAATTTAACCGGTGGTTTAATGAAATTTTGATTTTCCCACAATGTCCTCACTTATTTTTCAAAAGGACAGTCCTTTGTCCCTCAATTACATCGAGCGAAACTCTCCTCCATTCTACGAACTCTCCTTCTTCTCCTTCTTCGCCCCCACGATCTTCACGAGGACACCTCCACAATCTTCGCGATCTCCTTCATGAGGCCTCTCTTGAGACGCATGGTCTCTTCTCTTCCGTGCTTCTCCTTCTCTTCGTCGACCGTTCTCCCAGGTAATTTGAGGTTTCGTTTTGGTCTTTATCTCGACCTTTGTTTGGGCGATTGAGATTTGCAAGCGGCCGCTTATCGGGTGGTGGTTACTGAGTTGGATCGATGGTTCGTGATCACGATTCTGTTAGCCGTTGCGATTGGGTCCAAGTCTGGCGGCGACGGTTGTAGTGTAAATGTGATTCTGCTTTTGATTTATTTCTATTTATTTTGTTTATTTTTTAAATTGTTTTCTGTTTCACTGCCATTTTTGTTTCATAGAGCATAGATCTTCATAGGTTGTAACACAAAAATCTGTTGATCTTTTCCTTTTCCCCTTTTTGGTGGTGTTGATTGAGATTTGTTTAAGTTGGTCACAAATGAGGTTGGTGTGGTAGATTTTGGCTATATTCCTCCCTACCTGGTGTGTGGGATCGCTTATGCATGCGTTTATAAAATATTCTTTATGAAATGGATTGTTTCCATAAATCTTAAAGCCGAGATTGCTGGAGTGAAGCATGAATTTGTTAACAAATTGAAAACAACTTCTATTGGCTGTTTTCCTATTTCATTTGTGGTATCGCTACGATTGCTCTTGTAACATTTCCTTTTAGAGCGGACTTCTTTCTATAAACTCTGAGATTGTTCACTTAATAAATACATGGGGATGTATAGTTTTGATGTCATTTTAATTGGATGCTAGTGCTTGATCTACGTGACGTTTGGATGCACATCTTGATATTATTTTGATGCTTTAATGTCATCGATCCTTGGTATCATTTGTAGGAGAAATTGTTGCAAGCGGTTGATAATAACAAGTAGTATTAGGAGAGGGTTGTGGCTGCATGGGTGCAATTCGCTTGTCTTATAAATAGACTTTGTTGGAAAAGCAAGGGTAAACTATTGAAAAGTGGGGATTTGAGAAAGCAACTGCAGGACGTTGGATATTTAGTGGTTGCTTTGCAAGATCGCATGTGTGGGTTCTCGCTTAATTTTCATGAGATAACGCTTTTGGTGTTCCACTTGTTGCCTTTGATTTGGTTTTATTTTTATTTTTATGGCATATTATGTTTTAGCTTAATGTTGTTATCATTTATTTAATCAATGACCCACTAATGTATGATGTAAAGGTGATTAATTTTCTGGGTTATTCAATTTGAGGTAACATATCCAAGGAATCCATAAGAAGTTTGTGCCTAAATGATTTTTGTCGGATAAAGTGTAAACTTCTTGGGTAGGATATTTTGAGTTGGTTTTAGAGGAGAGAGATTTCTTAGTTTCTCGATCACTGGGGTTTTGAGTACTAAAGCCTAAAGCTTTAAGGCCCAAGCTTATAGATGTTAGCCGTCTGTTTCGAAGAAATGCTGCCAAATTAGTTAAAGTTGAGATTTCGGTTGCCGAGTGGGGTTTTGGATATGCAAGTCATCAAAAGCTCTGCTTATTGGCTATGATCTCAAATCTATTATTATTGGCCCTGTTTAATGAATGTGTATAGAATCATTGTTTAATGATCTCAATTGCTAGATCTCAAGTTTAGGTGAATTTATGTTGTAGTGATCTATCACAAATTAATGTTTGTTAGATTACAAATATTGTTAAAATGCTTGTCGTGATCTATCGTTACTAAACTTTTAGCCCAAATAGATCACAAGTTTAGGTGAATTTATGCAACACCTAAATATCGTTATTGACTGCTTTTGAAAAATTATTTTTTCATAGGCGGTGGATTGGATGGCAAAGCTTTGGCCATCGAGACGATTGGACCAACAATCCCATCTATGTACTTGGATAAGTGGCGTGAAGACGAGAGAATATGGTTTCAGCCTATATAACCCAAGCTTGATGATACTGCATGACATGGCTAAATGCAAAGCCAAAAGGGTCTGTAGCTTATGTGTCATTTGGAAGCTTAGCAGAACTTGGAGAAGATCAAATGGAGGAACTCGGGGCTGGGGCGAGGTAACTTGACAACAACTTTGGAGGCTTTGAGGTTTTGGCAAACGGGGCTGGTGGTTTGATGGTGCTCTCGTTGGAGGTTTTGGCAAATGAGTATTGGATGCTTTGTCACACATTGTGGTTGGAACTCTACTTTGGAGGCTTTGAGCTTTGGAGTTCTAATGGTGGCAGTGCCATAATGGACTAACCAAAGCACCAATGCCGCATTCATCATGGATGTGTGGAAAATGGGCCTCAAAGCTCAAGGCGATGAGAAAGGGATTGTGTGAGACGAGAAGAACTAGCACATTGGAACTCGAGTCACGCTTTTCTCTTAGAGAGACCTCTTCTCTCAGGTCACGCTTCAATCAGAAATATTTGATCATGCAATTGCATGACTAGTTATGCAATCACAAACTCACTGTGCACATAAATATTAGATCATGCAATTGCATGACTACCTATAATATAAATGCTAGCAATTGCATGACTAGTTATGCAATCACAAACACCTATATCATTTTTTTCTTTCACCAACTCTCTCTCTCCCTTCTCACCCAATCTCTTCTCCTCTCGTGCTCTCTCCTCTCTTCTCTCCAACTCTTTCCCTGCAACTCATATATGGAGGAGAGAGAGTGACGGCGGAGAAAAATTTTCTCCCCCAAGTCGTACCTTGTTCTTCCACCATTCTCAAAATTTCCAAAACTCCCCAATAAAATAAACTCAATAAAATTAAAAATTAAAAAGGAGAAATCAATACATAGTGTTTGGGTGATGATGATGGAGAGTGATTGGGTGATGATGATGATGATGGAGGAAGAGTGATTGGAGAGAGAACCGGGAATGGAGAAGGGGGAGGTGATGTAGAGATGGAAGATGGGCGGTTGACGTTGATGCTGAGAAAGGGGCTGAAATTTTCTTCTAAAGAATTGCAGGGGAGGAGACAAAGCTGAGAGATGAGAGAAGAGAGAGCAGGAAGAGGAGAGGAGAGGGTGAGAAGAGAGAGTCGGTGAAACAAAAACAAAAATAAAAAAAAGATACATGTGTTGTTTTTTAAGAAGGCCACATCATGTTGAGGAGGAATGGCTCCTGATATATCAGGAGCCAAGCATTGTCCGAAAAAAATAACTTTTAACTAAAAAAATAATAAAATATTTAACAATAAAATAAATAAAATAAATTTTAGTTACATTTCTGTTCTATTTTAAATGTGCAATTAGAATTGGGCCATGCCCATGCTTGCTGCATGTGCACTTTGACTCATGTAGACGAGGCCAAATATCTTCTGTGGTAAACTAAAAAATAATTTTCTGACCGGAAAAAATAATAATTTAGTTTTCTTGATAACATAAAAAGTTGGGTTAATTAAAGTTTTGGTTTGGCTCGAAATCATTTTAGTCACCGTGGTGTTAATTTTTCCGATTTTGTCATTATATTTGTAATCGTTAACAAATTAGGTTATATTTCTCAATTTCGTCAGTTTAATTGCACATACTAAATGTGTACATAAGCAAAATTGTATTTTCACCATTTGAACAATTAATAAAAAAATTATGATTTAAAAACAAAAACAAAAACAACAACAACCCATCCATTTCTCCCACCCCCATCCACCATCCCTATCCCCAAATCCTTCCTCATTTCTCCTCTCTCTGCAACCAACCACAGGTAGCCTTCTTTGAAAATTAAAATACACTAAATGTATTTTCATGTGATTCATCTCCATAAAACCTTAGTAGTCCACCCAAATAAAGCTTAGTAACCCATTGTCCACTCAACTTTGTAGGCTTATACTCATCTTAGATTAATTTATCTGCTCAATTAAGAAACATAATCCCTTAGAAAACACTCATGAATTTAACTCTCTACATATTCTTATTTTCTCCCATTGTGCACCCTTAATTTGTTTTCATCATAATTCATTTTAACGACACCTTTTTCAATTAGCTAGCCCTAAGCACTGGAGGATCCAAAAATTATTAATGGTGTGCCAAAGGTAGACGTTCAAACCAGATGGTGGAGGCGGCAACAACAATTAGAGTCTTGAGGTGGATGATGATGATTTGGGGGTTAATATGTATGTATTTTATGTTAAAATTTATTTGAAATTAGTCAATTGAGCTATGAACTAGCGTAATTTATATGATTTAATATATATTTTATTTCTATAAAAACTTTAAAGTACAAGAAAAATCATCATTAGATTTTAAGCCTACTTTAGCTAGTTCACCTGTTGAAAAATTCATGGTTTCGCCCTTACTCTCTTATTTGTTTTTTATAAATAAAAAACTCACAAAGCATTTAGTTCATGGAGAAATGAATTTAACCAGGGCTAGTCCATTGATTTTGGAGGCCCTGAGCAAAAATGAAAATGAGGCATTATTTGTTTAACACTTATCTCATTTTGGACAAAAATTATAATAAAAAGTTTAAAACTTAAGTGATAAGTAGGTTAGTTTAAGTAAAAAAGACCTATTATATGAAAATTAAAGAAAAATGCCCAACAAAGTTCAAAATAAAGTCTAAAAAGCATATGCTAGCATTTTTTGCTAGTATACTTATTGGACTCCCCATTTTTTTGCTAGCATTAGTTCCGCACAATCTGTGGTTCGGGCCTAAATTTAACTGTTTAGTAATGCGGAAAAGATACCACGAAATAAACATATTTTTTTCCCCATATTAAGTTTTTATGAAAGAATTGAAAACAAAATTTATTTAGGTTTCCAGTGTTTTTTTTTTGGGGGTCATAATTTAGGTTTCCAGTTATACTCGTAAGTTATGAGTTATGCAATTATTGACTTTACTTCTCATAACTTTTTAAATTATTAATAAGACTAAATTAGTCATAAACACATAACTAATGTTGCCTTGATTTCCCATGAGAAATGAAAATTCATTTTCTCAAATAATTTGTCATCCCAAATTATTATTTTTCGCGAACCAAATGCCTTGCCATTGAATTTTCTGTTATAAAAAAAAAAAAAAAAGCGAAGTGCGAAACCAAGCATTTAAAAATGTGAAGAACTGAGGCAGGCACCAATAGGCAACAAGAGAATCATTTCTGTCAAACAGTCGCGTCGTATAAGAAAGAAGCAGAGTATATCAAGTGCCTAATTGGGTAGCTCTTATTCTCTGCAACTATGGATCTGGGTCATGTTCTCCACCTCCTAATTCCCTCATGGAACTCTGTAAGTATGCCTCTCTAAACCCATCACCACCTTTTCTTCCATCCCCAATTTTGTTATAGTTAAATCAATTAATTGATTCTTAATATTCAGGTTGCTATACTCGCATTGTTCTTTGCTTACTTGGCCATTGCTGGATCTATATTGCCCGGCAAAGTTGTTCCCGGAGCAACCTTACCAGATGGCTCTCGTCTTTATTATCGCTGCAATGGTTTGTTTCTTTTTAAGTATGTTCATACTTGCACACACACTATCTGTTTGTTTAATTGCTTGAGTAGCTGTGGTTTAGAGAGTGTGATGTATTTTGACTTAAAATCAATTTCTTTTGTTGTACTTGTAAGGTCTGCTATCACTTCTGTTGCTGGTTGGGCTTCTTGGGTTTGGCGCTAAGATGGATTTCGTATCACTTACTGTATGTGGTCATAACTTCATTGTGTTTTTTGGATTATTAATTTCCTTGTAGTGACTGCATTTGGGTTGATGGTTCTTGAGAGTGCTAATTAATGTCATGTTCATTTACAGCCAGCTTCCAATTTCCATTTACATATTCTGTAATATCACATGCAATTGATCATGTTGTGGAAATTCAAGATGATATATTTGTATCTACATTTTGGTTAAAATTTGAATAAGTGTCAACTGTCATACAGAAAAATCACTTTAGTAACCCAAAATAGGATTGATGGTTTTTCTTGGAAAGACAAATTTGAATGCTTTCACTTTTCATATTCAGCGTTGAGCTCCAATTTGAAAACTCTGTCAAACCTGAAATGCATACTAGAAAGATGAAGGCAGTTCCATATGCATTTGAGTGCATCCTATCTCTAAACTTCCAATCCACCAGCTATATATCATTCTTCTTTTTTTGCCATGAGAGGGGTTATTTCACTTTCCTGAATATGGGTCCAGCTCCATGCAACAGAACCAGATTGATACATCATAATATGTAGCTTTGCTGTTCTCCAGGGATACAAATCTCTATCTCTCTCTCTATCCTAAAGTTGTATAAATAAATTAATGGAGATATAGTGTTAAAAATGTTGTCATCAGTTTTTGTGTTTGTGTGCTCCAAAAATTGAATAATATTAACATCAAAAGAATGTTTGCAGGCAATATCAGACAGAGGATTTGAGCTGTTATCAACAACTTTTCTGTTTAGTGTTCTGGTAAGTCAGTAAGCAATTGACATTTAGTAGTCCATGTTTCAGTTGTAGCATTTGAAATAGACATTGGTGTTGTAGTTGGTGAAGTACATGAACAAACCTTGTGCTGGCATCCTTGTTTAAGATAAAATGAAACTCTCTTTTCTTTTCTGTTTTCAACTCAGACTGACAATTTTGTGACTTAAACGTTGAGCTTCTCATGGTCTCATGTGGAAGAGCCTCCATATGGCCACCGCCACAACCTCACCGTAATTTAGACGATTTCACTCTGAAATTACCAAAGAAAAGCCAAAACTTCAGTATGAAACTAATATAATGAGAAAAATGATTCAATTATTCTGGCTTGCAAATATATAGGGATAAAAAAAATACCAGCTTCCAAATAGTTTTTCATAATAATGGATTCTTCATTTACCTTTGAAAAGCCCCTGAATGGTAAAGAGTAAACTCACTTGTCTGCATCCACTTTTAGTTAACCCTTTGAGACCATATCGTCCATCTTCTGTCAATGAGTATTGGATCATCATTATTAAGTTGTCTTCTTTTATCAAAATTGATATATAATTGTTTCCTTTAATTTCATACAATGATAGGTCACACTGGTACTTTACGCTGCTGGCTGCAAGTCGAGCAACCGAGGTTCTTCCCTAAAGCCTCATGTGACAGGGAACCTTCTACATGACTGGTAGTTTAAACTTTAAACAACTTGTCTAACTTATTCCAAGCCATCTCCATTTGGTGTATTGGTTTATATTCGTATATGATATAGTGAATAGTTAAAAATTGTTTATATAAATTCAGATGAGCATATATATATATAGTGCCTGCCCACACTTTTCTTTACCTGCCTTATAACATTTGCATTTTCTCAATTAGACAAATGGTAGAAAGAAAAAAAAAAGGTAGAGGGATTTTAGGAGTGATATGTTTAAACCTTGAGTTACCAACCTATCCTAACTCTGTGCCATCTGCATGTTAATACAATCGAAAACCTCCTTGGTTTCAAACAGGTTTTGATTCAAAATCATCTTTTTGGAATACTCTTTCAATGGTGAAAATAATTACCAAATATTAAAGATTGAAAAGTCATTATTTATGTTGTGGTTTAGAAAACGAACATAAATAAGTTAATGTCTTGATGATTTTTATCTTCACCGATTCATAACATGCAATGATTGACTACTAAATCCTTTATTGTCTTAAAAATGAAATTTTCAGTTCCTGTATTTGCTTCAATCCCTTGTTGAATGCATCTTACAGTTATATTAATACAGACACTCTAAATTTGTTTAATAGGTGGTTTGGAATACAGCTTAATCCTCAGTTTATGGGCGTTGACCTCAAGTATGTAATCCAGTCTTCAATATTTGTGGCATGCTTTCCATATAGCCACTCTAACATACACCAATAGAATTAGTAGTACTTACTTTTAATTTCAGACCTTATTTTATCTTTCTTGTATTATGTTTATATGAAGCTTATAAAGATGATATTCTCTTCTGTAGATTTTTCTTTGTTAGAGCTGGAATGATGGGCTGGCTTTTTATCAACCTTTCGGTTCTTGCGAGAAGTATCCAAGATGGCACCTTGAGTCAATCCATGATCCTCTTCCAGTTGTTCTGTGCGGTAATCTGGGACCTCATTTTATATGTGTATAATATTTGTTTCTCTCTGTCTATCAAAATTGTATATATAGTATATATTCTTTAGTTTACTTGTTGTAAGTGATTGCTGAAAGTTCTGTCCTTTTCCTTTTTCTTTTTTCCAGTTATACATCCTGGACTACTTTTTTCATGAGGAGTACATGACCTCCACGTAAGTGCATTACCATGACGTCTAGCTGAATCATTCAACTTAGTTTTATCCTGTGTCACTCTTTGCTTTTACATTATCAAGAATCTTTTCTCACCTGTATATCCTAGGGTTCCCATTCGCTCCCCAGACAGAATCTGCCACACACATTTTTCTGAAATATGCTGAACACACGATTCTGATTTTATCTGTAGTCATTTTTTTTATTGCTATAGCCATTTATTTTATTTTTTCCTCTGTCTTCTAGTTGTATATCCATTTTCATTTGTGTTTTTGGATGTTGAGGAAAGAATTCTATAAGTTTGGTCTGCTATATTTCTTCATGCATTCTCTTCACTGTCTTTGTGATGATTGAATAACATGCCAATTTGGGTCGTTACATTTGTCTTTGCATTTTTGATTTATTTTCACATGGTTTGCCTTTTACAGATGGGACATAATTGCAGAGAGACTGGGTTTCATGCTTGTATTTGGAGATCTAGTGTGGATTCCTTTCACTTTTAGCATCCAGGCATGTCACCTGAACTACAGCTTAAATAACTCAACTGGTTTTTTCTTTCCTACTTCCCCCCACCCATAAGATCACACTGTAATACTTGATTTGGTGTGTTTCCATACACTTCTGTTTGATAACTCAGAATGGGCGTTGTCATAGAACTGTAAAAGATCAAACATATTTGTTATAGATTCTGTGAAACAGAAGAGTGATTTAAAGCAACATTGAAACCCTTAGCCATTGTGTTCTTCATTGTTATAAATTTTTGCCTTGTTATTTCCTTTGTTAAAGGGATGGTGGCTTCTGAGTAACAAGGTGGAGTTAGGAACAGCTGCTGTTGTAGCAAATTGTTTGACTTTTCTGATCGGGTAAGCTTCCCATCAACTTGTAGTTGGCATTCAGAGCATTATAACCTAATTTCTCTGTGTATTTGCAAACATTGAACTTATAAAATCCATACTGGTCAGGTACACGGTATTCAGAGGAGCCAACAAGCAAAAGCATGTCTTTAAGAAGAATCCTAAAGCACCTATATGGGGTAGGCCTGCAAGGGTCATTGGGGGAAAGTTGCTTGCTTCTGGTTATTGGTAAGATTTACCTCAACGACCTTCTATATCATCTTGTTCTTTTCTTCTTCTCATCATTTTTGTCAATTAAGCACAACAGGTCAAGTGAAATGACTTGATCTGTCAATTAAGCATTATTGGTATTTGAATCAATCACCCAGCAATGTTTCAAACTCTGAGGAGAACCAAGTAACCCATTTAATTGGGCTCTAATACAATCTGGTAGGAGGAATACCTGCCTAGACTGGCTGTTGATGGAATCTTAACTTCACAAAAGGTCAAGTAATTGAAAAATGAATTAGATGATGTATTGACTTGTTATTCACTCATTCTCTCTCTGTGGGGAAGCTACATGCATTATATTTCATAAAATTAACTATAACCCCTGACTTTCTGTTCCTTACATTCACAATGCTACTTACAAGCAAAATATATATAAAGTTCATTATTCTTCATCACAACCATTTTCTCATAGTCTGATTATTTTGGTGAAGGGGAATTGCAAGGCACTGTAATTACCTTGGGGACTTGTTACTTGCACTGTCTTTCAGTTTACCGTGTGGGATAAGGTAGTTTACCTATTCCTTTACCAATGTTGATATAACTTTCATAGAAAAAGAGACTTCCATTATTAAAAGTCGCTCATTTTGCAGTTCCCCAGTTCCATACTTCTATCCAATTTATCTTCTCATTCTGCTCATATGGAGAGAAAGAAGAGATGAAGCTCGTTGTGCAGAGAAGTACAAAGAAATCTGGGCAGAATACTGCAAACTTGTCCCATGGAGAATATTGCCTTATGTTTATTAAGCTACCAGACTCTGGACTTTGTAAACGCATCATCAAGTTTAGCTGCAGTGGACCTCATGCTTTCTTGTTTGTACTATAAAATGCACTTTATTCCTGACTGTTGAGTTATTTCAGAAAGAAAGAAAAAAAGTAGTGTATCTTTTTTGACAAAATGCTTGCACATTTAACTATCATGGCTCTTGTTATATAGCTCATGTTCCTCGTCAATGTCATGAAAAATAAAAATAAAAATTTGGGCCGCCTGGCCCATGGTCATGGAAGTAATGTGCCCTTACTATACTAATCTTCTTGATTCAGTAATTAGTTTAATTAATAAAGGCATAATGAAAGAAAGAACCCAATAATTAATTGTTGTGGTAGTTGAGCAAGCTTTTTCAATCCCAATCGAGTAATGCTATTAGGACACACAACATTGACACTCGTTGATATGTTAATGTGTCATTCGCTCGTCTTGTTAGAAAGAAAAAACAAGGAGAAAAGACGAGCGAATTACACATTGACACATCAGCAGATGTCAGCTAAGTGTATCAATGTTGTGTGTCCAAATAACATTACTCCTTTTCAATTACCTTGTTTGGGCACATCAGTCAAATGCACAAAGACAGAGAATGAGTAAAAGAGAGGTGGGTGGTGGGGTGGCCCTTTTTCTTTTGTCATCCTTTTGTCTCTTTATATCTTTAATCGATTCTTATCACTTGGAAGAAAAAAAGAAGAAAGGAGGGATGCTTCTTTCTCTCTGCCTCTGTTGGCTAACATTGTGGCATTATGCAGTGAAGGGTTGCACATGTAAATAATCGCAATGCAGAGAGGTACTACCAACAACTCTTGATGGCATTTCATTGAATAAGTGGTCCCTACTCAATAAAAGGATGAAAAAGAGGGCAGAGGGAGGGGCGGTGATTTTGGTTTTGGACTATAAGTCTATGATGCACTCATCTTTGGGACCAACTCATATACTCAGAATTGTTACAGCTGTACATGATTTGTTTGATTTTGTTTCCATTTTTTGGAAACTTGGAAATTGTAGATGAAGTCTAGGGTTACGCTACTTATCTCTACTCGCCTTTCACCTTTCGGAAATAAATTTTCAATTACAAAATTTGTTCTAAGAACAAGAGAATTTGGATTGGAGGATTGTATGGGGTGAGATTCATAAGGTTTAACGAAGAATGTGGGTATACATCACATTTTGTAAAAGTTTAGAGTATTCAATTCAAGATAAATAGTAATAGGTAAGGTGAGATACTATAATCACAATAAGCTCATTTTACATTCGGCGGGACTTTGAGATAAACATGTGGACGTGTTTATCTCAAAGGTTGGTTTATTGATTTTGGAGGTCTTGGGCAGAAATAAAAGGTGAGGCCTTCTATATTCAACACTCGGCTTCTTTTGTAAAAGATTCCACATTTAAGTGCTATATTGGTTAGTTTAAATAAAAGAGGTCCACTATATGAAGAAGAAAAAAATTTAAAAAGTTTTAGGATAAAGCCCAAAATGCATAAATCACACACCTAAAAGACATTTTTTGCTTATTTATTTATTGGACTAAAAGGTTTTATAAGATGCCCCATTTTTCTGGGAGCCCTGTGCGATTATCCAGCTCCGCACACCTATGGGTTAGACCTGCTTGCGAGACGTAGAGTACGTGCAGTCCAACAATGTGGTTTTAACATGTAGAAGTCCAAGCTTCTCACCCAAAACCAATTAGTAATCAACGAAATAGTACTATTGAATGATGTGGAGCACGTGCAGTCCAACAATAGAGCTTTAAGATTGAAATTCTATGCTCTCCAACAATTTTCCCTCTTTGGCTAACATTATTTTGTATAATCTCTTAGCATCTTTGTCACGTTTCCATGTTCAACTTCTTAAGTGTTTTGGTTCTTATTATTTGTATTTGCACGGATTTTTCTTATGAGTTCGAAGATAGATAGACCTAAATAAGTGTTTTGGTTCTTATTATTTATACTTGCATGGACTTTCCTATGATTTCAAATATGTTTTTTATTATTTGTACTTGCACATAATTTCTTATGATTTTGAAAATAGATAGAACCAAGCGAGCATCTTGGTTCTTATTATTTATACCTGCATAGATTTTCTTATGATTTCGGAGAATAAACGGACCCAAACAAAGTGGACTTTCTTATAATTTCGGAGATAGACGGACCCAAATGGAGCGAGCACAACCCAACGCACCCCAATATCAGTAAACGTTCAATAAAGTTTTCTAGCGGTCACACGCGATAGCACCAAAATAATATGAGGTGGAGGCACAGAGACACACAGTACACTCACTTTTAGAAAGACAGACGTTAAAGCATCTTTTACACAAGTGCTCCAATTTTGCATATTTGATTTGATTATTGAGCATCAAATTCAATACAAATTAGTATAATTTGTTTTGGTTTTTAAGCTGATAATTTATGTAATAGTATAGTTCTTCACCGACAGAGGTACACGTGGACTTGTCTAGCCTGCTTGGTGGTACAAAACTCACTGATGTTTGAGTCAGACAGATGAGAGAGAGAGAGAGAGAGGCAGGCGGCTAAACGCAATGTGATGAATCATATGGGAAGATAGGTAGGTATGGGTACTTGTCAAACTTTGCCTTGCGTAATGGTCCTTCTTATGAGCGGTAGAGCAAGAGATGCAAGAAATTCCTACAATCACATCTTTCTTATCTTTGTTTTTCAATTCATTTTGCAATTAAAGTTTTCAGCCTAGTTGATTTGTGAATCAATGGGTGGAGGTATTTGGGGTTTTGCCAGGGAAAGTCACGCACGCTTAATCGAACAACGTTTATTCGTTTATGCATTGTGAGTCTCATATGTATTTATAGTTATCAATCATTCGTTGACTTGCAAGTTTATTCAAACATTTTTAAAAAAATAATATCCACCAAACTTAAACTATGTGCAAACCCCACCAACCCAATAAAAATTTACACAAAGTTGGGAAAAGAGGGAGCAAAGATAGATGAAATAAACAAAAAATGTGGCAAATGTGACAAATTGAACAGTGAGACAGGTGCACCAAATTAGGCTGCCGCAAGACGGGGTGCACAAGTGGTGCACCAATGCCACTCACATATTGCCACATTTTCACACACAAAAAACTACTTCTAAATCTTTAGAAAGGTGAAGAGGAGACACACAATGACACAACAAAAAAGACACATATTTCAACTCATCACCGTCATTTTAGAAATCATTTGTTTTCTTGGGAACATTAAAATACATCACAATACTAAAACTAGATAATAAAGATAAAGAAGAGATAAAACAAAACTGAGGGCATCATATTATATCTAAAAACTCACAACCATCATCTTAGAAATCATTCTTTTAAAAAACCTTAACCACGTCACATCAAATTAAAAGCACATGCACATAATTTCTTAACTCCAATGAAAAAATAGGATAATTTTTTTCTTAACCTTTTTTCGTAACTAAACAATCCAATTGTTAGATAATTTCAGCATAAAATAATTGTGAGATAGCTTTTTTGTCAGACTCCAATCATTAGATATTAGATTATAGGGCCACGTGAGAGTGACTGAAGTTTATATATTGGCCTTTTATCACAAATAGTCCATGAAGTTGGTGAAATTATCATATTTCGTCCATAATGTTTTTTTGTGACACTAATGGTCCTTAAGATTATTTTAGACATCAAAATGATCCCTGCCGTTAGATTCCGTCAAATTTTATGTTAAATTACTGACGTGGCATATGTGTATAATCCACACATCCAATGGTATAGAGGCATGTGGTTTTAAAATATATAAAAAGATTTAAGTTGCTTTTATTTTAATTTATTTTTATGAATTTTAAGTTTTAAAAATATTTAAAAAATATTATATTATATTTAAAACCACATGGCTCTGTACCATTGGATGTGTGGGCTACACACATGTGCCACGTCAGCAATTTAACAGAAAATTTGATGAAAGCTAACAGCATGGACCATTTTGATGTGTGGAGGGTAACCTTAAGGACCATTAGTGTCACAAAAAAATGTTAGGGACGAAAGGTGATAATTTTGTAAACCTCAGGGACCATTTGTGATAAAAAGTCTTATATATTTGATTTATAAGGGAATTATTATTAACATTCCAAAAAATTGTTTTGCATGTTTCTCTTGTAAAAATATAAAAATGAAATTGCATATGAGACTCATAATGACGTGATTTTTAGGATTTTTAAATGAGCGATTTTTAACTATTAATGCATATGAGACTCATAATGTATGAATGAATGAAAATTGGATTGTGCGTAGAGAGAAATTGCACGTAGAGAAATTCATAATGATGCTTTCAAAGTGCATTCCTATAATCATTATTTGTTTATATTCATATTAAGATAAAACAATTTTATGGTACTAGCTAAGAAAAATAGGAGAAGTCTTATGCATGACTTGAAATAGTATGACTGGTAGAACAAAAAAAAACAAGATTTGAATTGTACACTTTTTTGTTGTTGCCAAAGTTAGGAAGAGAGAGGAAGATTTTCACACACGCACTACTAAGTTGCCTTGGAGATTGTACACATTAAAAGAATTCCACAATACATATTATGCAAAGAATAGTATAGAATAGTCAATGAAAATTATGCAATTGCATATTATTAACCATGAGTAAAGAAAACCCTTGAGCGAGAGAAAACCCTAGCAAAAGCATCCTCAGCCGCCACCATTTTCTCTCTCTACTCCCATTCTCTTGCTTTCCATTTGGTTGCTTCTTGTTGTTTTGCCATTTTGGCTGGTTTGTTAGCTGTACTTGTTTGTTTTTGTTTGTCTTATTTTTGCAGATTTGGAGCTCATGCTTTAGATCTACTTCAAATCTCTGTGGTTCGTTTCAACTTGTGATTTGGAGATAGACAAAGTGATTGAGCGGTTTTATTTACGTGTGTGTTTGCAGTTGCTTGAGTTGTAGTAGTTGCATTAACTCTTTGTGAGTTTGGTGCTTGTTTGTAGTCTAGTCTCTACTTGTGGGAATTTAAAGGTTGTTGTTGCAGATATAGTTTGGTGTGTGGAGGTATTTACTTGGTTTTCTAGACTAGTGGCTTTTATGAAGGAATTTCTTTGGCCATGTGTGGCCATATTTGGACTAACCCTTTGTGGTTATTGTGCTTCCATATTTGTAATAACCCTTTGGGGCTATGTGTATTTGTATAAGTTCTTGTGATTGATGACCTTTGTGCCTGCATTATGAATGCAACTTATGGCTTTTATCTCCAAAAAAAAAAAAAAAAACCTAGTATAGAATAGGATTAGGGGTCACAACCAAGTTGTATTATGTTGCATTATTTTGTATTTGTGTTTAATACTAGTCAATCCTAACTTGATTAGCACTAAAACTAATACAATATTTAGAATTCCACTCCGCCAAACTTTCTTCTACACTATGTTTAGCCTTATCATCAAATAACTTTTTAAACTTCAACCTCAATGATTATTTCCCCCCACTTATACAATTCAAATTGGCACATCTACATTTTAAAAAGTAATGTCACATATATCACATTGGTTGTTTTTGTTTGTCTTATTTTTGCATATTTGGAGCTCATGCTTTAGATATACTTCAGATCTCTGTGCTTCATTTCAACTTGTGATTTGGAGATAGACAATGTGATTGAGTGGTTTTATTTACTTGTGTGTGTGCAATTGCTTGAGTTGTAGTAGTTGCATCAACTCTTTGCGAGTTTGGTGCTTATTTGTAGTCTAGTCTCTACTTGTAGTTTCTACTTGTGGGAATTTAAAGGTTGTAGTTGCAGATATAGTTTGGTGTGTGTAGGTATTTACCTGGTTTTCCAGACTAGTGGCTTTTATGCCGGAATTTCTTTGGCCATGTGTGGCTGTATTTGGACTAACCCTTTGTGGTTACTGTGCTTCCATATTTGTAATAACCCTATGTGACTATGTGTATTTGTATAAACTTTTGTGACTGATGACCTTTGTGCCTGCATTATGAATGCAACTTATGGCCTTTATCTCCAAAAAAAAAAAAACCTAGTATAGAATAGGATTAGGGGTCACAACCAAGTCGTATTATTTTGCATTATTTTGTATTCGTGTTTAATACTAGTCAATCCTAACTTGATTAGCACTAAAACTAATACAATATTTAGAATTCCACTCCGCCAAACTTTCTTCTACACTATGTCTTAGCCTTATCATCAAATAACTTTTAAAACTTCAACCTCAATGATTATTTCCCCCCACTTATACACTTCAAATTGACACATCTACATTTAAAAAAGTAATGTCACATATATCATATTTGTTGACACTTAATCCTCTCCTCTCTTTCCTCCTCGTGGATTATAATTAAGGTTTTCATGAGACTGATCACTTCTCTAAAGTTTCTCTCTCTTCTTATTTTCTTCTCTATTTAAACCCATTTAAGCATAAACCAAGGAGAAAGAAAGAAGTGAACACGTTTTCTTAAGTCAAAAGTCCATGAGTCATCATTGTTTTTTTATAATACAAATGATACTCTAAACTACAAGAGGGAGAGAGTTTTCTCATACACACTATCAAAGTGCTATGGAGTTCGAACCTGAGATCAATGGTCTGCAAGTCAATAACATTTTTTACTAAGCTAGTCCCCGTTCATTGGCTAAGTCATTCTTGTCTTAATTGAGAAATATGATGAACAATGTGATCGATAAAAGTTATGCAAATAATTTCACTTTATTTCAAATATCTTATTCACGTTGACAATGAATATACTAATAATTTGCGTTGACGAAAATAAATGTGATACAAATAATTTTACTTTATTTAAAGGGTCATGTTAGGGAGATCAACTTTAAGTACCAACTTGTGTACTATCTCTTTAATAAAAGTGAAACCCACTAATACAATGGATCTTATAGTCTATTAGAAAAATAGTACACAAGTTGATATCCATAATATTTTTCTTATTTAAAATGTCACATCTATGTCGATGATGAATATTTTAATAATTCGCGTTGACGCGAATGTTCTAATCATTCGCGTTGACTCGAATGTTCTAATCATTCGCGTTGACTCGAAACGAGAACATTAGGAACATTCTAATAATTATTATGAACTATCATGTCAGAACAAGCGCAGGCTAAATCATATACCACCACCAACCCGCGCAGGCTAAATCATATACCACCACCAACCAAAAGAAGAATCTGATACCAAAGAAATGGTGCATGTATTTGTTTATTTTGTTTAAACCCATTGCCAATCCTAGATATCTTAGCCCTAAAAAGCCCCCATAGCTAGTAGAAAGTGGGAATCTCCGGACCAAGTTGCAGAGATGCAGATATTATTTTCTTTTGGCCATGAGTGTTGTGGATAATTACTTCTTGGGGGACCTCTTCATTTTGTTTGCTTCCTAAACCCTCCTCACAACACAAAGCACAAAAAGCAACCAATGCATGACACTTCTGTTTTTTATTCGGCCGGCATGTACGACACTTCATGGCCCTCCCAATAGAAAAAAAGAAGAAAGAAACAGCAAAAACAGATGTCACTTCAATTGCTTGTACCTTCTAATCTCTAGCCACACCTCCTAATGGTAACTTCAAAAAATTTAATTTTTTTTTTGGGTTAAATACAATTTTGATTATTGAGATTTGAGTCAAAATCAAATTTAATCATCGTAATTATTTTTTTCATGATTTCATCAAGTCGTTAACAAATCTAATTATACCGTTGAATTCCGTCAGTTTAACAGGAATTTTATTGTCTTTTCCTAAATAACATTAGAATTTTAAAAACCATTTTACACCCCAACCTGTTTAACTTGTATAATCCCAAGATTATACTGCCTATTTTTTTACTGGTTTTGGGTTCAGTTGAATCTCATTATTATGATATCGCATTAATTTTGATTTCAAGTTTCTTCCCTTCTTAATGTTTTGTGTTCTGACTTTTTAAAAATAAGAAATTAGAATTTTTGGTACCCAATAAGAAAAAGAAATTAGAATTTTTCCAAAAAGGAACAAACGAAATAGCATTAAAACAGAAAAATGCAAATTGCTTCACATATTGGGAAAAAGAGAATCTTTACCAAGTTGACTGGTTCTTTTATGATTTTATCTGCTACCGAAAGATTTAACTGGAAGAGAAGTAAACCCACAAAAATGTTTCCCTTTTTCACAAAATACCACATAGCCCGATTTTTCTACTACTCGCTCTTTTTTTTTCTTTTTTTTTCTCAATAAAATACGATCGTTTTCCTCTAAAAATATCAGAATCTGCAGGCTGCACTGCATTCCAAGTCAAAAATATCAGATCGGGGTTTCCCGATCTGGGTTGGACCCAAAAAGCGCAGGAGCCTCACATTCCAAGTCAAACATAGGCCGAAAAAGATCCCAGGTAGAGAGAAACCGACCCGAGTGCGTTGAACCGCGCTCTTTCTCATTCCGATAGCGGCTCCGGAGCTTCTCCATCTTGTGACGGCATTGTATGGCGGTCTTGGGCGGCGAGACGAGTGGGTATCGGCTAGCCAGGGCGGCAGCCACCGTCTCTCAGTCGGAGGCTTTGAGATTGGATCAGGTGAGAGCCGACCACGTGTCCTTGTAGATGGAGATCAGGGCTTGGGCTTCGTCGTTGGTCCAGCAGGGTGGCGGGAACTTGCGGGGCTTGGGTTGGGTGGGAGTGGTCATGGCGGGTTTGGGTTGGGGTGTAGGATAAGGAGGAGGGTAGCGTAGGTTAGGAGAGGAAGGAAGGTTGTGGCCGGTGTGGGTAGAAGAGAGAGAGAGAGAGTTAGGCAAAGTGGCTACCTGGAGTCGCTGGGGTTGGGGTGTAAAACGGTTTTAAATTTTTTTTCTTTAAATTTTCAGTTCCAGTTTTTCTTAATTGACCCATTAATATCTCTAAAGTTGTTGCACCCACAAAAAACATAAATGGCAATGACATAGAAAGCACAGATGGTAAGCAACTGACCTGGCAGCCCTAGGACACGCGTCACGAAATGAGAACTGTAGTACGAACAACACGTTAAGCAACAAGTGAGGTTATCAAGCTGTTGAAACAGAAGAGTCAGAGGAGAACGCGAAAAGAGGGAGATAAGAGATTCGCTTTGGCTTGAGAGTCACGAGCGGTTGCCGACACATAAGAACGGTCAAGCAAAAAAAAAAAAAGAAAAAGAAATTAAATAGTAGAGAGAGATGAGAACGGTTACACCACTTTTTTGTGCATGAGATCCATGTGTTGATGCTTACAAGTGCAAAGAAAGCAACAAAATTGCTTCATCAAATTCACACATTATCGCCCTAATTTTCGGTTTTGGATCAAATTGGGGGTTTTGGATCTTACCTACCAAACCCTATCCCTTTCCTCATCCAAGCAAACAGAAACGTTTTCCAAACGTTTGATTATTCTAAATTTTAAATTCACATCTTATAGTTAATCTTATTGGTAATTAGTGAAAAATAATGTTAAAAGACGGACTAAACATCTTATAGTTAATCTTATTGGTAATTAGTGAAAAATAATATTAAAAGACGGACTAATATATGTGTATGTCTATGTGCGCGCTGTGATGTGATAGTGTCACTGAAGAAGTGGTATGTTTGAAGATCCCAATAACAACTCAGGACAGTTGATATAGTTAATGACAAAGACCCTGCATGTGTTTTGTTAAAAAAGCAGAGGTTCTTCAAAAAGTTCTTATTGAAAACGAACGTGCCACCGTTAAATAATAAAATATTTAAAGAATTTTTGAATAAAAAGCGCATGATAAATAATTTAATTCTTTATATAAATGCGGAAAACATCTGCCAATCATCATAGAAGTCAGGTGAAATGAAAACAATAAACTAGGTTGACTTCTGTTCCTCAAAAAGATTGTGGGACATGGGACTTGGGACCCATATAAAATACATCTATTTTAAAATTTCGTCGCGAAAGTTAGACAAATTGTGATTATATATAGATGTTACAAAAATTTTATCGACACAATCGAACTAGGTAGCTCGAGAGTATAGTAAGCTCAACAATGATAATTATATGTGATCAATAATAATAATCATAGATTAGCACTAATCATAAGCAAATTACCATTCTTCAATTTTGTTAACCAATAAAATTACGACCCCACCCCATGCGATGACCATCATAAATTCATGCCACATGCGCGCCAAATTTAATCAACACCCCAACCTTTACTTAGAAAATTGTGTACCTTTTGTTCAGCCAAAGAGGGGACCACTAACGCCGTAACCGATGGCTCCGTTACCTGGAATTTGACGTAGCTATAGGGGCAAAAATATAATCCCCCGCATCGTATTCATCGCCCAAGTCCCAACTCATTTCCCCGAACGATGCCGTATGTTCGCCACGTAAGCATCTTTGATTTTCCGTTCGATCACGTGTACGAGTCCTGCCTCGACGATTCACACGCCGCGGTCGTTGGGCAAATGTTCTTTGACCAATTTGGCCCTGTCCTCGCGCCATAATTTCACTACCCAGCAGACATGGTAACATTTTCCATATCCCACCAGTTGTTAAGCAAACAAACAAACAAGTGCACAGAAAGAAACAGATAAATAAAGTCATATTATATAATTTCGTGTAGTTATTATATTGAGATTAAATCGTTTACCGGGAAAAGGAGTTTTCAGTTATCAATTAGCTCTCTCTCTCTCTCTCTCTCTCCCTCTTTCTCTCTCTGGGACTTTGTGTATGGTTTTTTTTTCTTTTCAGTTTCCTTCACGGTTTTCTGAGAGACTTTTTCACCATTTTGGGTTCCTCCTGAGACTGAGATGAGATCTAGGCACTGGCTCAGCTTGTGGGTTAGCTCTCTCATGAAGTCTCTGAATAATTGCTAATTTTTTGTTTATCAAATTCTTCCAACAGCAGAGAATAAAGTGGCATTATCTGTGGAGATCAGTGAAAGCATCTGTACGATTTTCTGTTCCGCCTTCTAATTTTATGAAACTGCAAATTTCAGTGATTGTGAGGAGGTGGAATTCTAAATCAATTATGTGCTCTTCTTGCTGGCCACTCTAGTCTGAATTTGCCATTTTGATTGAAAGATCTGGTTTTCAACAAGATGATGGTTTTTGGGGAGCTGGGTAAGACTGATAATTGTTGTGTTTTTAGCTGAAAACTGTGTTTTCTCTGTTGAAAATTCTCAAAATTGCCTCATTTTCCTATATGGCAGGTGATTCTGTAAAATGAGCTTAACAGGGAGGAAGAGTTTCAAAGCTTGATGTGCAGAAATCAAAATCTGCCTTGGGAAAGACTAAATTGAGTGAGAAGTGAGGAGCTGGAAACCAGAGGGAGAGAAGAAATCTAAAAAACCCAACAGGTGGGTCCCTCAGAAGGCTGGGGGATGGATATCGGTGGGCAGGGGGAAGATGCCTTACAAGATCAAGGCTCTTCTTGCAATTGGATGCCAACAACTCCTTATAGGCCTATTCTCCCAAAACAACAGCCAGAAAATTTGATGGCCTCAGAGACATTGAGATTTGGTGTAGAAGAAACTGAAGAGGACAGAGTACTTATAAACTTCGGCTCGCTGGATCGCGAGAAAGATAATATTTTTGTTTACCATGGAGCTGGAGCTGGAGCTTGTACTTCAGCAGAGTCTCACTTTGACCATATGGCTCCGTGGAAAGGAATTCCTTGTCAAGAGCTCCTCGCCCTCGCGAATGTCGCTGCTGGGAACCCCTTGCTGCATGAGGATGGGAATGGTGATGGTTGTGCAGTGCTGGGAGAAACTCAGCGTAAGTTAAATCAATTAAACTATAGTGTTGCTATTTGTACCATATTTACTAACGGCAAACTTTACGTGCCACGTAAAGTGCCGACCACGTGACCGCCCGGTGTGGGTCTCACTCTCTAATCATTAGAGGGTGGTGGTCAGGTGGTTGACCACGTGCACCCTTGTGGATGAGTCTAAAAGTTTCTCTCATGTTGTATCTCGCGTCACGGGATGAGAGAGATTGACACATAGACATATAAAGGGCCAAAGCTGCCCCATAAGTTTTTCATAGGGGAGAGTAACGTTTGCCACGTCAAGTGCCGACCACGTGACCGCCCAGTGTGGTGGGTCTCACTCTCTAATCATTAGAGGGTGGTGGTCAGGTGGTTGACCACGTGCACCCTTGTGGTGGGTCTAAAAGTTTTTCTCTCTCATGTTGTATCCTCGCGTCACGTGATGAGAGAGATTGACACATGCACTTGATTAGAGAAAGACACGAGATAGACACATAACGGGACAGAGGCTGTCCCATAAGTTTTTCATAGAGGAGAGTTCAGTGGCCAATGAATGTGGTCTAAATAGCTTTATTATTAATTTGTTATGAACTCTCATTTTAATATCTTACACCTTAAGGAAAGCATGTAAGACAAATTCACCAGAGTTGACCGAGAGGGGACATATAGTTACCACATGAGAAGTGAACTCAGGAGTCACTGAATTTAAGAGCATGCTGTAGTGTGGATAGCTAGAAGAAGTGACTGCCAATAGCATGAAGATGATAATAGTTGTAAGAAAAAAGAAAACAGCATTTGAAACGAAAAATTAATAATCAGTTATATAATGGCTAGAAGGTTCAGAATGAGAATATCTATAAGACAGTAAAGACTGTTCAAGGAAATAAAAAATACTTGATTATGTATAACAAGAAATGAAAAGTATTCTGTTTATAACAAATTTGATCACACAGTGTTCTTGTTCGATTACCTCATTCATCATGCGTTCTGACTGCAAGACTTCAATTATGTATATGACATGGTGTATGCATTTGTGGTTTTTGGTAACAATTTCATCTTGAGGAACAAGTTCTCCATAATTACTTTATGTGCCTTCAAATAGATGTCAACTTTAATTGCAGCTCTATATATCAACAAAGAAGTTTGGAGTTTGTTTTTGTTACCTCTCTGATCTGGAGATGAACCAATGTTACTATGCAGATGAATTCTCTTTTGCTGACCAACATCCTCCTTGTGATCTGAACTTTCCACCTGCGACTACATATGGCCAATTTGCACCCATAACACCAGATAAGTCCAAGAGAGTAGACAGAGAACCAATGTCTCAAACACCAAACCCCAATGCAGATGATGGAAGAGGCCAGGAAATAGAGGAGCAATGGGATGCAAATTCTGCAACAATCAACATCCATGAGCTGGATAACAATAAAGATCTAGCAAAAGCTTCTCCTGATTCACCGCATGCTACTCTTTCCACAGTGCTCCAGGAGAATGACAACTCTGACAAGGGAGTAAACAACATTATTGACTTGAACAAGACACCACAACTAAAACAAAGAAGGAGAAAGCACAGGCCCAAGGTAATTAGAGAAGGCAAGCCAAAAAGAACCCCAAAGCCTCCTGGTTCTAAGGAAAATCCAACGGTCAAAAGAAAGTATGTGCGGAAGAATGCACTCAAAGAAAATAAAACTCCTCCACCATCAACAGAATTTAGGGAGCATACTGATTCAAATAAACTGAAGCCTACGAAAAGATCGTGCAGAAGGGCCTTAAACTTTGAAATAGAAGAACCGGGAGATGGAAGTTCCTCATGCAGGTCTTTGAATATGGATTTACAATCACATGAGCTGAATTCTTGCAGCAATGGAGTTGAATTGGTAGCAGATAACACCCAAGTAGGCATAGCCCATGATCTAGTCAGTTCTACAAATCAAATCCTGAAAGATTATTTGTCACTGCCTGAACAACCCCCAAGCACACCACATTCCACCAGAAATAGTTCCATACAATATACAGATTCCCAAAAGGAGGATACCACAAAAGGAAGAGGACAAATGAGCACTGATTTTGGAGAGGTACACAATGCACAAATCATGTTGAATTGTGACACTCAATCATCCCAACAAAGTCCACATGAAGAACAAGCAAAGGGAACCAAGAGAAGATATTCTAATGCTGCTGAGCAAGCAGATCCAAGGGCCAGAAATTTAATTGGGGCTAACTATAATAATTTTCAGGCATACTACAATCTAATGTCGTGGGTGCATTTTCCGTACATATACAAGAAGAAGAGGACTGACAAGGCACACAATTCTACCACACCAAGCACCTCGTATCGTGTGAATATGGCAGAAAACGTTTGGAGACCATCAACATCTAGCTACTTGACTTCTGGTCCTCAATTTAATGCTAGTAATGTTTTGCCTGCACTTGGAGAAGCAGGGAAAGGCCCTCAGGATAAACTGCAAGCTTTTGAGAATATTCTACCTTTGTATCATACTGAGAGGTCAACAAAGAGAAGATCTAGAGGTCCTACAAGGGTTCGTGACTTGGCTTCACTGACTAGGACACCAGAGCACATTTTGCACAGAGCCTATCTCACCAAACAACCACCAAGTGATTGTAATGGGCAAAGAGTTAATCACTATGACAGAACTCAGACATGCATTGATGCCCTAGTCACAGACATGGGTGCAACACTTGCAAAAAAGAAGAGGACAAAGAGACATCCACTTTCCACTTCGCAACGAAGTCTTGTAATATATAAGAACCAACCATTTTTCGCCACAGCATCAGGTATGCCAATAAAATATTTGTTTATGTATGCAAGTTGTTACCCACTCTGCCATGCAATTTTGGATGTAATTTAACTTGGCCATTAATTGCAGGTGTTCCCCCAGAAGTAACATTCGAACAACTGCTTTCTGCTATCACTGAGCACTTCAAATGTTTGGACATACATAGAGAAAGTAGCAGATTTTCCTATCAAGGGTATAATGTCATCTCTTCCTATAAGACACAAAATCAAGAGCCCAACGCACTGGTTCTTTATAGACGAGATGGCACTGTTGTACCATTTGACGGTTCTTTTGATCCAACTAAGAAACGTCGAGCACGACCTAAAGTTGACCTTGATCAAGAGACTGATAGAGTATGGAAGCTTTTGATGGATAATATAAACAGTGAAGGTATTGACGGAACAGATGAAGAGAAAGCAAGATGGTGGGAAGAAGAGCGTAGAGTGTTCCATGGACGTGCAGACTCTTTCATCGCACGAATGCATCTTGTGCAAGGTACATAAACTTTCACCTTCAAAGAAATTCATGTTAAACAAGTTTCCAACGTATCTTTCATAATTATATGATGATTAGCTAGTTAGAGGATGCACTTGGGAACTCTTCTTTAATTTCAGATATAAGAAGTCACAACTTCATATTGTAACAGAATAATATTATTTCCACAGGGGATAGACGCTTCTCTCCATGGAAGGGTTCAGTTGTGGATTCAGTGGTTGGAGTTTTCCTTACCCAAAATGTCTCAGATCATCTGTCTAGGTGAAGTACTGTTTCTTGATAAGTATAAAATTTGACATAAGAGAAATTCCAAGTGATAAAATTTCTAATCTGTACCTCCTTGCAGCTCTGCATTCATGTCACTCGCTGCACATTTTCCCCTGAAGTCAAGGAGGAATGAAGATGCATGCCATGAAGAGGTTGGAAGCTTAGTAGTAGATGAACCAGCAGTCTGCATTAGTGAGAATTCAAACCAGCCAGCTTGTGACTGCAGTTCCATAACATTCCATGACACTGAGCATAGTGAAAAAAATGTTAACGGAAATGAGAACTCTGTAAGCACTACTGAGGGAGTTATCTCAACAACTGAATCAGAATGCAAGCTATTACATTCATCTGAACCTGGTCTAGTGAACAGGTCAACAACCAAGATCACAAGAACAGTATCTCATTGTTCCTTAGAGGAGGATATGAGAACAACATACGATGTATCTTCATCTCAAAATTCTGTGGATTCTTCAACTTCTCAGACTGTGGAAAAGGCTGGATCATGCGAGAGCAACTCAGAAACAGAGGATCCACCTAATCGATGTGAAAAGAGCAGCTTGGATCACTCCACTTCGTTTGTAGAGCTTTTACAGAAGGCTGAATCAACTAGGGTGCATCAAGTTTACAGCCTCAAGAGCAGCTGCATGTCATCTCATCTCACTTCAAACTGTGAAGGTTACCAACCTACATGTATGCAGCATACTGACCAAAGACATAATATAAACCAACAAGCAGCATCCCTAGCTGAGTGCTTTGATTTGTTCAGAGAAATAACCGAATCTTCTAATACTTCAAAAAACAAATATGAAGACAGCCTTAGTGAAAGGAGTGCAGTAACAGCAGAATCTGCCAGTCAAGATACAGTACATAATGGGCTGAGAGTGAATGTTCAAGAAGCACCAAGCTGTTCTAGAAAACTGTGCAATAACATTCAGATAGGCAAAAACATGGCCCAGTCTCAAATTGGGGTGGTTGGGAACTCAAATAATGTTGATATATTTGCTCAGGAGCAAAACAATAAGATGCATCAAAGTTGCTTGAACATTTCTGGAGAGACCATAGATGTTATGCAGAAAGTAGCAGAGTCAGATTTAAATGAGCAGGGTCATTCAATAAACAAGGAGGTCAGTAAGACGAAAGCTGCTACCTCAAATACAAAGAGCACAAGAGCTGGAAAAGAGAAAAAAGATCAGCTTGATTGGGACAAATTAAGGAAACAAGCAGAATCAAATGGAAGGAAAAGGGAAAAAACAGCCAACACAATGGATTCCTTGGATTGGGAAGCTGTAAGATGTGCAGATGTTAGTGAGATTGCCCAAACCATCAAAGAGCGAGGGATGAATAATATGCTTGCAGAAAGAATCAAGGTAAGTATAACATTTAATATAGTTCTCAAATTTTTCAGTATACCCACCTACACGCACCAAAACTTTTAGATCAGCTGATGTTGATTGAGAAATTTGTGCAGGATTTCCTTAACCGACTGGTCAGAGAACACGGTAGTGTTGATCTTGAATGGTTGAGGGATGTTCCACCTGACCAAGCAAAGTAAGCCCGCAGAATTATTCCAACCCATTTCTACCTTTAAAAACTAAATTCTAGCAACTCAATCATGCCCATGTCATATAAAAATGATATGGCTGTGTTTATACAGTATACAATGTTCTGAATATGCATTATGCTTCTGTGGTTTTCATTCCAAAACTATCTGATATGTGCCTATAGAGAGTTTCTGCTGAGCTTTCGCGGACTGGGGCTGAAAAGTGTGGAGTGTGTGCGGCTTTTGACACTGCACCATCTTGCTTTTCCGGTGAGTATGTATTAGAAGTATTACTGACCAGAATAAATGCAACAGATCTCAACATATGTAGTTATATCTTTGAAGGTGGACACAAATGTTGGACGTATAGCAGTGCGGCTTGGATGGGTACCCCTACAGCCATTGCCTGAGTCACTGCAATTGCATCTTCTCGAACTGTGAGTTTTATGAGCTCCATTTACTTATGGAAAGCATATCCAAATTGAACTGGAACTGATGTTTCTGTCTCTCATAGGTACCCAGTGCTGGAATCCATTCAAAAATATTTGTGGCCACGACTGTGCAAGCTTGACCAAAGAACATTGTAAATACAAATCAGACAATACCTTCACATTAGTACACTATATCTTATCCATAAACATGACTTTGCAAGTCAAAAAACAAAATTTGCTCTTCTATAACATTGGATGCTAATTGAACAATACTATTTCAATATTTGCTAACAGGTATGAGCTGCATTACCAGATGATAACATTTGGAAAGGTATGTTGTCTTATTTCGCACATGAAGTGATTTGTCTTCTTCACTTTACGGGCTAAGAATGAATTAAATGGCATTCTTTGACGCAGGTCTTCTGCACAAAAAGCAAACCAAATTGCAATGCATGTCCAATGAGAGGAGAATGTAGGCATTTTGCAAGTGCATTTGCGAGGTTTGCAAATCAATTCTTCCAATCATTTGTACTTAAAGGCCACTATAGTTCCAATAAAACAACCATATGAATAAAAATTCATTATGACTCATTCAAGGTATATTAACTATTGTAAACCTCAATTTATCAACATATGGAAATAAACTTAAGCATACCAAAAAAAAAGCCCTCATGAATCAGAAGCATAATAACAATCCTCATAATTGCACTTTACTGCAAGGTCATTTGATAAGTTACTAACAAAGCATGTTGGATGCAGTGCAAGGCTTGCTCTTCCAGGGCCAGAGGAGAAAAGCATAGTAAGTGCAACTGAAGCCGGAACTACCTATACAAACCCTACTGAGATGAACAATAGAATGCCCTTGCCTCTCCCTCAGGCAACAAAACAGTTGGATGGATACCAGCAATTGGAAGCAAGCCAAGAATCAGAAGCAAAATCTGAATTTGGTAGATGTGAACCTATCATTGAAGAACCAGCAACACCAGAGCCAGACTGCACACAGATAGTAGAGGACATTGAAGACTTCTATGATGATCCTAACGAAATCCCTACAATTAGACTTAACATGGAAGAGTTCACTCAGAATTTACAAAACTATATGCAAGAAAACATGGAACTCCAAGACGGTGAAATGTCAAAAGCTTTAGTTTCTCTCACACCAGAAGCTGCATCTATTCCAACACCCAAGCTAAAGAACGTGAGCCGACTACGAACTGAACACCAAGTGTAAGTAGGAGCTGTCATCTCTCTAATAATTCATGAAAGATGTATGAAAGATTTGGTATTGTTAGGATTAAATGGATGGAGCAATGTTTAAGTAAGCAATGGAAAACGAAATGGAGTTTGTTGTCAAAAAAGGTTTCCAATAGAAATCACAAAACATCACCTCTGTCCAGATTGCATCCATGATAATTGATATGAATATTATCATTTTAATAGTGAGCCAAACTTCTCTTATGTATGTTACTGATTCTTGTTCTTCACAATGCAGCTATGAACTTCCCGACACACACCCTCTTCTAGAACTGGTTAGTAATGTCTACGTACTTACCTAATAACATGGTTTAACTATCCCTTTTTGGGTTTGTAAGGGATAAGTAGCTATCTCTTCTTTCTTTTTTTTCCACTACATACTTAACTAATAATATGGTTTAACTATCCCTTTTTGAGCTTGTAAGGGATAAGTAGCTATCTCTTCTTTCTTTCTTTTTTCCACTAAGTACCTATCCGAATTTAATCTTCACTAAATCTGCCTTTGCTTAATACAGTTGCAGTTGGATAAGCGAGAACCTGATGATCCCTGCAATTACTTGTTGGCTATTTGGACACCAGGTATGTAGATATCAATAAAAAAAATGACTACCATATAATACTTAAATCTGACTATCCAATTTTCCTTTTTCATCCCCAAATTCTCAACCCTCATTTGAGAGTTTAGCCTAAAACAATCTTCCAAAGTGGATAACATAGCTTTACAAAACCTAACTGAACAGTCCCTAATGTCAAAATGACTACTCTTATCATTTGGACCCATAAAGAAAAACCAGTATAGGATTAACATATTAAGATTAGAGACATGGCATAGAGCATCTCTATACTTATCAAGTGGTGTACTTCCCAAAGCTAACATATATCCTCTTTTTCTACATGTTGAATATACAATTTCACTAAATGCCTTAATGTTCATACCAGGTGAAACACCAAATTCCATTCAACCACCAGAGAAGAGGTGTAGTTCTCAAGAACTTGGAAAATTGTGTGACGATAAGGAATGTTTCTCATGCAACAGTGAACGGGAAGCAAATTCACAAACAGTCCGAGGAACTCTCTTGGTAAGAGTATGCTAAACAAAACTACCCTTCATAGCTTTTAATGTTATACAACACAAATGAACACTTGTAACACCAATAGAAGTGATCACAACAATGATGAGTATTTACCTGTTTTGATCATGAACAGATACCATGTCGGACAGCAATGAGAGGGAGCTTTCCACTTAATGGCACATACTTTCAAGTTAACGAGGTGAGATGCAGTTTCATTCTTCTCAAGCTCCTTCTGTTTCATGTTGAGGTGATATTGATTATAAATGCCATCCGATGCAGGTATTCGCTGACCATGATTCGAGCCTTAACCCACTTGATGTTCCAAGATCTTGGTTGTGGAAGCTAAATCGGAGAACGGTGTACTTCGGAACCTCTATACCAACGATATTTAAAGGTAACGATGGTAAAACTTTACATTTTTATATTTTTACTAATGATTCAAACAATAGCACTCAGTATATGTTTCTTCTTGCCAGGGTTATCAACACCAGAAATTCAGCAATGCTTTTGGAGAGGTATGAGAAAATGTCACTTATCTGTTTATGTGTTATCGTAGTAGCTTTAATTTTTTTTTCCTAAAAAGAGCTTTAATGGGGAATTCATCCGTTAGTCCTTTCAATTGGCTATATGCATGCACAAAGTAGCCATTAGTCTATTATTGTTGACTTGTGTACGCACATATTCAAAACCTTTGTACTTCTAAGAAAGGGAACATAAGACCTACTTCCTCTGGAATCTTGCAATTTCTAACATCTTATTCCTATGAGCTAATGATATTTTCAAAAATATATTCTTTCTGGTAACTACTTGTGCAGATAGAGCTCTTTGATTAGCATTTTGTAGGTTCATACCAAGAATGTACTCAAACAAGCATGACAAGGATTATTGGTACCTTAGGAAACCTAATTGCTAGGGGAGTGCACTTTCCTAACTTAGAATGAAAAATTCTGAAACTTGCCTTAGCATGGCTTTCTCAATGACTGTTGGAACAGATATGCATGTTATGGCTGAACTACAAGCAAATATGCTCAAGTTCACTTTTTTAGACTTAGTTGTTGTGTCACAAAATGTCTCAGCGAAAGTTCATAGAATTCTCTGTTTACTCAAAAGTTTGATTTGCAGGATTTGTCTGCGTGAGGGGATTTGACCAAAAAACACGAGGGCCACGTCCATTAATGGCCAGACTACACTTCCCAGCCAGCAAGTTGTCCAGAACAAAAGATAAGAGAGATGAGTAGGCACCGAGAAGTTTCAATGCATGTCTAAAGAGCAAGACAAAGCCCACATTGAGTGGCACAACATTAAACATTTGTAAATTGGCTCGTGGAGCAAAAAGTGAGGTTCTAATTTAGTTGTTTGCTCACATGACTGAGAGGGCATTTAGCCAATTGTGTAAAAACGGCGAGCATAACCAAAAGATGTCATACAGTTTAATACACTAGCTAGTTTCTTGAGCAAGTTACTTGAAGGTTGCGAGTTTAATAGCCAAAGGCATATTAGAAGATAGTGCAAGAACACCAAAGGAGCTAGTGCACAAGCATTCCAACTACACTGAAAAAAAGTTCTTTTACGAGCAACAAAATCTCGTTAAAATTAATCATCCAAACATACAAACAAACGGAGGATAAGATGTCCACTGAATACCAAATCCAGCTAATAACAAACACACATGAGTAACCTGTTAAAACAACCTAATCAGCCCCTACAATAAAGCCACCCTCCAATCAGAAAACTAGCAAAAGATCGAATTTCCTCCTCAACTACTATAATCTTTAATTTCCAATTTCTCACTGAAATTCATTTTCCTGCTCCCACTAACCAACCTGCAACACATTCTTGTGTTACTATCTCCCTTATTTGCCCTCTCTACAAAATGATTTCTTCTCTGAACACTAGCTCCTCAAACTTTAACCCTAACTTTGTCCTCTCACTTCCCCTTCTTCACTCAAACTGTCTTCTTCTTCTAACAAATTCATCCCCTCAATTCTCCCAAAACCTCATTTCAATCCCTCTCAACCTTCTCTTCTGTATTTTCTAAACAGAATGATGCTCCTGGAATTCTGATACTAAAAAATTGTTCAGAGCATCTCCAACACATTTCCCTACCTAGCCATAAACAAGCAATGTGTATACATATATAACTGTGAACGAAAAGTTCCTAACCATTTAGAGGGAAGAAGTTTGTAATCTATGAACTTTTTTCCTCAAAGCTATTCAGATGAACAGATTATGCATTTCTATAGGACTCAAAACACAAAATCGTCAACAGAGAGATCAACAGCGCAATCAATCGCCTGGCGACAATTGATTGATACAATCACAAAGCACAGATGCAGATTTCAAATTGCTAAGATGCACAGGCCGAAAGTAAAATCGAATACAATAAAGAAATTTGAAAGTGAGAAGATAAAATTGAAGCACACCTTTGAACTTGCATCTGCTTGCGAGCTGCGAGAGCTGGATCGTGGATGGGAAGACTAAAAAGAGCGAATCTTCAGTCGCAGCTAAAGCGCTGGATAGAGAAACACGCTTGACTATTTTGCCGCCATAACGCCACTTTCCATTTTTGGTTTCCCTCCTAATCTGAACTCGTTGTACTTTTTTATCGTTTAAAATGACACGCAGTATTCGTCCAAAAAAAAAATGACACGCAGTACGTGGCGAGTTATTAGCTGTTGGTGGATTCGGCGGGTTCTGCATTTCTCAAAAAGAAAAACAAGCATACCTTATACGTGTCTCGCTCACTAAACAACACGCATACTTGTCAATGAATCGAATTTTGATATGAAATTGAATTTAGGGCAACGACAAAAGACCGCAAAGGTTTGGGGTAAATTCGTACACATGTAAGCGCAGAGTTTTAATTTCATCAACGACGCTCTAACGTTTTTAAATTGATAACTTGATCCTTAGTTAAATTGGCCGTTCGATCTGAGTTAAAGGCGGCGTTGCGGCATGTGGGACCCATTCCACTAAGCGTGAGCATTCCACCTAGATTTTGCGTTTTGAAAATTGAAATTTAAAAATAAATAAATAAATAAAACAAATGCGTTCGATCAAAACGCATCGAACCCATCGTCCTCAACCTCGGACCCAAAACTCCATAGTCATTCGATCAAAAACTCGAAAGTCCATAGTTTTAGGGTTTTAGAACCCGGTCGTCTCAAGCGCACAACCCATCGACAAAAGTCCTCAACCTCCATTGAAAGCAAAAGCATCGCTGTTCCATGAAACCATCGAATGAAAAATGGAGAATCAGCGAGATGTTGTGTTGGTGTGGCAAGAATCACGAGAATCCGAACCTCTTGGACAAGTGCGAATCTGGGAGGCGATTTGCTAGCGTGCAAAGGTAAGTTATTGGGAAAATCTAAGATTTTGATTTCTATGAGGTGCAAATCTAAAAGAGTGCATCGGTTTGTGAGTGTGCAGAAGGAGGTTGTGATTTTTGGGTTTGGTATGATGTGCAAATGTGTGAAAGATCAACAATTGTTATTCGAGTACGCTAAAATCACGAGATAAGTTGGAGAATTCACTAGCAAGGCAAGCGAGAGAGAAAGGTTCTTGGGTACTATTGGTGATGTCTTGGTTCTTTGAATGCATGGTGCATTTTGGAAGGAATGGTGGTTCAAATGGATTGAAGCGGAAGACTTTGGAATTGGCATGAAGTGGGTTTTGTATGGATTGTGGTGTTGGTTTTGTAATGGGCATTAATACCTTTTGTGTTGGTTTAGGTATGATTATGTTTTCGTTTTGCTTGAATTGGCATGAAGTTGGTTATGTAGGGATGGTGGTTTTGGTTTTGTAATGGCGATGTCACGCCTTTGTGTTGGTTTAGGGTTTAGGGTATGATTATGCTTTGGTTATGCAATGATCATGCAATGATTATGCTTTGGTTATGCAATGATGTATATGTGGCACTCCATGAACACAATGATGTAGAAGAGTTTTGACATGTGAAAATGTCATTCATGAATTTGCACAAAACTTGACCCTTAACAGCAAATCAGTTAGCGAAGCTATTTACCACTTGCACAATAGCAACAAAATAAGATTGACAGAACAATACCACAAGAGGAGACAACATGTCTTCCAAAATACAGTCAATGTATCCTCCAAAAAACCCAACCTGAATCCATAAACATATTTCCCTTCCAAAATGACACAACCTATATTCACAAATAACCCAAGGTGTCTTACAAGTACGTGATTCGAAAATAACCCTTAAGACAAGTTGAAACAAAAAAAGAGTAATTGCGTGGTTGTGAAACACAAAAAAGACTAATTGCAAGTTGAAGCTTGAGTTGAGGCATGAGGGCAGATGTTGAGGATGGTGCAGATGAATCACCTTGTACATTTAAACGCCGATTGCATTTGTGCACTTTTTATTTTGTTTTCCTTTTTGCACAAGTCTTGGAGGCTTAGATCACCTTGTTCGGTTTTGGGACCGGCTTGACTTCAAGAGTAATTGGCTGCAATAAGGCAACAACGAATTGACTGTTAGTGAGTTGCATGGGTTAATAACAAGTGAGTTGTAGATTCATAATGCAACTAACTGCATGAGTGTCTCAAAAAGCTTTACAAACCAAAAGTGAGTTGTAGCTTTACAAACCTAATGAAAACCGCACCAAAACCAAAACCAAAAGCTATACACACCAAAACCAAAGTGTTTAACAAAAAGCTTTACAAACCTAATCAAAACCTTACCAAACCCAAAAACCTATACAAATGAAAACCAAAGTGTTTAACAAAAAGCTTTACAAACCTAAGCCCATCAAAACCTTACCATACCCAAAAGCTATACCAAATTCCCAACCAAAGTGTTTAACAAAAAGCTTTACAAACCTAATCCCATCAAAACCTTACCAAAACTAACCTTACCATACCCAAAAGCTATACAAACCAAAACCAAAGTGTTTAACAAAAAGCTTTACAAACCCAATCCCATCAAAACCTTACCAAAACCAAAAGCTATACAAACCAAGAGTAATTCTAACCTTACAATAACCAAAGTCTTTAACACAAACCCTTATTAAATTTTCCAAAACAGCCCCTAAAACCAAATACAAACCAAAGTAATACACAACATTTTGTATATTTCAGCCCCTTCCAAATTAGACTAGTTATACGAACCTTACCAAAACCAAAACCAAGCTTTTGGCGTATTAAATTTTCGAGCCCCTAAAACCAAAAGCAAAGCAATACAAAGCAAAACCAAAACAAAGCACAAACCAAAACAAACCAGTACACAAACCAAGCAATAACAAACAAAAACTAACCAATGAAAAGCAAAGAAACCAAAACTATCCAATCAAAAAACAAAACCTAGCAATAACAAACCAACCACAAGTGAGGGCACATTACCTCGGTTGTCTCTCAATACGCTCATCAACAACCTTCTTCTTTTTTGGTTTTTGTTTTGGGGGAAATTCCTATGGCAAGTCCTTTTGTTATGGCCTTTTTGTCTACATTGGCCACATTTGAGTGAGTCTTGTCGAGGTGAGAAAACATTTGGTATCTCGGCTAGACTCTCCTCTCTCCCTCTTTGCGATTTTTGCTACTTTGCTCTCCAACTTCCTTCTTTCTAGCTTTCCTTGGTCTTCCAGTGTTTGGAGTATGAAGGTGGCACATGTGTGGCATATTGCTTTTTCCCACAACTCCATCCCATTCATAGGTAATATCGGGTTTTCATAGGCCTTGAAGTAGGTCTACTGTTGTATAGTATGCATCCACACAAAATCCCATATGTTCGAGACCACCCTTGTTATTTATAGTGACACTCCATGAACACATGGCCATCCAGTCAAATCTCATTCTCTGCAAGAACAACTCCTCAAATCCAAGTCAACAATGTACTGTGATATCCCACAGTGGCAACTTGAAATTTACCTCCACCTGGACCAGGATAGTGACACAACGACCACTTTTGCTTTATGTGGCTCTACCTTCTTAAAAACTTTAGGAGCATATTGGCTTATTCCATGTCTTCATTTTATCCCTTCTACCTTGTATTCTCCTCATCAACTTACATCTAATTATCTTAAGCATTGTCGGGATGGGCTTCTCTACATTGCAATATGAATGAATTGAATGACTCAGGAGGTTGTTTAAAAGCATATCACACTTGAGTGTTGAAGTGTGATCGAGACCCATACGGAAGGTTTCTCACGGTCTTGACCATTGATAAGCATTCTTATCAAGAAGTTTGAGCTCTTCCATAACCCTTGCAAGCGTGAGCAGGTTGTTGCTTTCGGCGCCCAATTTGTCGACAAAGTTTTCCCTTTGAATTGTCCTCTAAAGTTTGTGAAAAGATGTCGTGCACAAAACCTTTGATCAGCTATTAGGCACCACTTGGTCAAAAGCAGGTAATAACCCTTTATGCTTGTCGGAGATGAAAGTAAATCCAAATTGGTGGACAATTTGAAGATCCTTACAAGCAATTCCAGAAAACCAAACCCATGAGTCCTTACACTTAGACTCAACCACAGCATATGCAATCACCCATGTTTCATTATTAGCATCTATACCAACTGCAGCTAATAATTGCCCTCCATATACACTCTTCAAGAAGCAACCATCCAATCCAATAATGGGTTTGCATCCAGCAATAAACCCAGCTTTACATGCACCTAGACACACATATATCCGTTGAAACACTGGATGACCCAACTGTTCATTGAAATCACATTGAACTTGGGCGGGTTGTTCCTGGATTGGTCTTCTTTAACTCTTCACAATAATCCCAAATTGCAGGTATTGTTGCTGTGAATACTCCCTCAATCTTCTCAAGGCTCTGCTTTTGCCCTATAAACTTGTTGCCTAGAAACTCCAGTGTTATAGTCTTTCTCCACTTTGTTTCCATGAATGATCTAGCCAAGTTGGATTGGTCTTGATGTTCCAAATATTTCTCACTTATCCAACTAGACTTGATAGTGGGGTTCTCCCATAAACAATACCACAGTTGTGCTCACCCTCATATTTCTTAACTTGAAGGGTTTTTCGTCTTTGCATTTTAGAAGCATATATCATCCATGGACAAATACGGATCAGCACAAACAACCCTTAGCTTCAAAGCCTCACTTCGACAAATACAACATCCACTATTCCTCTTTATAAAGTGTTCTCTCACAGTGACCCTAAAAACTTTACAACACTTGAACTTTATATCAATCTCAAATTGTGGATCTCCCTTATCGGTGGGGATTGAACTCTTGCCATCTATCCTTCATTGGAGTTTCATCATCGAAGTCATATATAGGTTGCACATTATCGAGAATCATAATCCTCAATCAATTCGACATCGCACCCCAATCCCAATCAAAACACCAACATCGTTGACTCTTGCTGTTTTCCTTGTGCCCCATCTCCACCCCACTCAGTCTGTTTGTCTACCCATTCATCCAAAATCAACATCATCATCATCATAATTATCATCACAACTGAAATTAGGGTCAACAATCGAGTCAAACCTGGTTGTATCCTCATGAACAACATCACAGTGGACCTTTGTCTTTACTTTTCTTGTCTTCATTGGATGACACTAACAATATTGCTCTTGCCTTTAGTTGGTTCAACAACTTCTCTGTCAAAAGTCCATTCTGTCTTGGACCTTTGCTCCTCTTCAACAACATCTTCCTTATACCTTTGCACCTTCTTTACCATAAGCTTTTGCAATCCTTTTCCCAAACACATATTTTTTTACCTTTGCCTTTCTCGAGCAGGAGAAGATTCCTCTCAACTACTTTTTCTTTACCTTTGTCCACGAGAAGAAGACATAGGGACAACTTTTTCTTTGTCTTTTGCCATTGTGGAAGACTCCCACTCATGTGCTTTTTCTTGGCTTCTATTTCAAAACACATTTGCTTCTTCATTGAGCTCCTCAATGACAACACTTGTTTTTTTGTCCCCCCCTTCATTGCCACGACTGAAACATTTTGTCCTACTTCATTGCCTCTCAACCAACAGGGAACAATAACCCCATAATTATCATCAAGCTCTTCAATCACAACTCAACATTAGGCACAATGTCATCACCTAAATCAACTTGAAAACATTTTATCCACCTTGACTATAAAACATATCCTCATTAATATGAACCCTTGGATGTAGGAACATATCTATTACCCTTGTATACGGCACAAATACTAGCATGTCTATCACATCTCGATCATCATTAAGCTTAGTTAGCCCACCATTGCCATATCCAGGACACTATACCAGTAACTCATCACCCCAATGTACCCTAACTCCCTTACCATATTATCTATCTCGGTGAGTGACATTTTGTCCTTGTCACAATAATCAAACCAAGCTACGTTGCCACCAGCATAATAATTACCACTAATGTGACCACCATGTAGTACGTTGAATAGAAAACAGTTCAAGATCACATGCATATCAAAAGGCATAAAGCGAGTGTTACTTTAGGACCACTTATAGTTTTGGGACCACTTATATTTTAGGACCACTTATATTTGGAAATCGCTTATAAAGTAATCGATAAATACCTCTATCACTATTCGACAAAGATTATAAAACACTTCATTCAAACCACTTGCTCATACGACCTCAAACCCATATGTTCCAAGATAATTGAAATCATAAATTTTTGGAAGAAACGCATTACCATAAGGTGGCTGCAAGGCGCTAGAGGTGAAAATCCCAACTCATTCGTCTTCTTCGTTCTTCCAAAATCACAATGCCTAGAGATTTCTCTCCGTTCTTCAAGGGTTTCTATGGGTTCGGAGATTTCTCTCCGTTTTGCTTTCGATGGAGGTTGAGGACTTGCCCAGTTCGATGGGTTGTGCGGTTGAGGCACTTGGTTCTAAACCCTAAACTATGGACTTTTTGGGTTTTGATCGAATGGCTATGGAGTTTTGGAGTGCGAGGTTGAGACGATGGGTTCGTGCGTTTTGATCGAACGCATTTGTTTTATTTCTTTTTTAATTTCAATTTTCAAAACACAAAAATCCTAGGTGGAATGCTCGGTCCAGTTAGTGGAATGGGTCCCATGTGCCCGCGTCGACCTTTAACGGTTGGCCGACGATCAATTTAACGGAAGGATCAAGTTAGTCAATTTTAAAAGCGTTAGGGCGTGCATTGATGAAATTAAAACCTCGGGGCCCATGCGATAATGACCCCAAATCTTTAGGGGTCTTTTGTCGTTGCCCTTGAATTTATTCCACATGTAACATAACTACGGGCTAACAACAAAAGACATCCTGCAAGTTTGGGGTGGTTCTCAATACGGACCATATGGTATAAATTTTATCAATTTACACCCGAACGTTTTCAACATCGTCCAATTTCATCCTTCCGTTAAGTTGACCGTGTGGTCAATCGTTAAATGTTGACGTGGCACCTGTGGGACCCACCCTACCAACGGACTAACCATTCCACGTATGAAATTCGAAGGGCATTTTGGGGTTGGAAGTTTTTTAAAAAAAATCGAAATCACGCCCAATTTGGCATGTGTTCCAAAGTCATTCTTTATCGATTTGGAACCAAAATCCTCAAATGTTGTCCTCAACCTCAGTTTTAACTTAAAACATAAAACTCCATAACTAAGGAGAGAGAGAAATCCAGGCACTATGATTTTGGAAGAAATGAGTTAGGATTTCAGGCCTCTAGGCATTGTGCAGCCCATGTATAGTAAGTTCCTCTAAATTTTTGCGATTTTCGGTTATTTGTGGTGAATGGGTTTGAGGTCGTACGGGTTATTGTGCTTTGAGTGGTGTGTTTTATAATTCTTGTCGAATAGTGGGAAAAGTATGAAAGAATGAAGGGTTATTGTTATTTTATAAGGGTTGTCGAATATAGGTGGTCTTTCTGCATAATTGTTTTATAAGGGTTTCACATGTGCTAGCAATGTCTGCCTTTAATAAGGCCAAAGTGTTAGGTGGAAGGGTGTGAAAAGGGTTGTTTAATAGAAACTTTGCCTTATCTATAAGGATCCTAAAATGAAAATAATTGAATACTGTGTTTTGTCTAATGGTTTATATGATGTGGTCCAAAACTAACCCATGTTTAGGACATGTGATATGTAGGTGATGCTGAAATGTTTTCTTTTCGAATATACCATAGTGGTCAAATTTGTGGTAACTATTATGCTTGTTGCAATGTAGCTTGGGTTGATTATTGTGACAAGGATAGAATGTCAATGACTGATATAGACAATATGGTAAAGGAGTTAGGCTACAATGGGGTGATTAGTTACTGGTATAGTATCCCTACCTATAGCAATTGTAACATCCCTGGTCCTAAATTAATATTCAAATCTTAAAGTATTCAAGTAAAATACATTTTTACCCTCGGAAGTAAAATAAACTAAATAATTATGTTGTGTTGACTAAATAAAGAAAATAAATTGAAGGGTTTAAAACTAAATTAAATTATAATTTAGGACCGGGATGTTACAAGAATGGTGGCCTAACAAAGCTTAATGATGATCAAGATGTCATAGACATGCTTGTATTTGTACAAGATACAAGGCTAATAGACATCTTCCTACATCATGAGGTTAATAGTAATGATGATATGTTTTATAGTCAAGCAGGATCAAATGTGTTTATTGATTTAGAAGATGATATTGTGCCTAACAGAGGAGTTGTGATTGAGGAGCTTGATGACAATTATGGGGCTATTGTTCCTGTTGGTGGGAAAGGCAAATAAGGGAGACAACAGAAAAAAAAAAAAACATGTGTTATGATAGAAGAGCTCAATGAAGACCCAAAAGGGGAACAAAGTGGTGGGGGTGCGCAAAAGGCACGGGAATCTTATACAAAGGCTATTTACGAAAAAGACCAAAAAACAACACATCAAAGGGAATCTTCTGCAATGAAAAAAGGCAAAGAAAAAGCACTAGAGAGGGAATCTTCTATAGTGGAAAATGGCAATGAAAAAGCAAAAAAGTGGGAATATGCCCTTATAAACAAAGGGAAAAGTAAAGTCACTTATGTTTTTGGGAAAAGAAAGGCAAGAGCCTTTGGTAAAATGAGGTGCAAAACTATAAAGAAGACCAAAGGTCCAATACAGTAACTAAGGGACTATTTGAGAATGAAGTTGTTGAAGCAAATTTTTTTATAAAAAAAGCAAGTTATCAAGATATCATCCTATGAAGACAAGAAAAGCAAGGAAAATGACCGCAGTTTGTGATGATGAGCAATCATCAGATAGTTTTGACTATGATTTTGTAGAACCTAACTTCAATTGTGATGATAACGATGATGATCTTGATTTTGATGAACGGGTGGAGAAACATATTGAGTGGGTTGGAGATAAGGCAAAAGGAAAAGAGCCAAACTCAACAAATGTTGGGGTTGAAGATTGGAATTGGGGTGCAGATGTTGAACTGGATTTAGAGGAGTATGATTTTGATAATGTGCAGCCTAAATATGACTATGATGATGACACTCCAATAAAGGATAGATGGGCATATTTCAATCCGACAACTGACATGGAAAATCCACAATTTGAGATTGGGATGAAGTTCAATGATTGTAAAGTTTTATAGTTGTTGTCAGAGAACAATTTATAAAGATGAATAGGGATGTTGTATTTGTGAGAAGTGAGGCTTTCAAGCTAAGGGTTGTTTGTGCAGATCCAGATTGTCCATTGGAGATATATGAATGCAACATGAAAAGACCATTCATGTTAAGAAATATGAGGGTGAACATACTTGTGGTATTGTTTGGGAGAACCCCACTATTAAGTATAGTTGGATAAGTGCCAAATATATGGAAACATTGAAGACCAATCCAACTTGGCCAGTTAGCTCATTCATGGAGACTGTGGAGAAGGACTATAACATTGGAGTTTCTAGGCAACAAGTTTATAGGGCAAAAGAGAGGGCATTGAGACAGATTGAAGGAGTATTCATAGAATAAAACTCCAGAATTTGGGATTATTGTGAAGAGTTAAGGAATACCAATCCAAGAACAACAACGAAAGTTCAAGGTGATTTCAATGAACAATTGGGAAATCCAGTGTTTCAAAGGTTGTATGTGTGTCTAGGTGCATGTAATGCAAGGTTTATTGCTGGATGCATACCCATTATTGGATCGGATGGCTGCTTCTTGAATGGTGTATATGAAGGGCAATTGTTAGCAACAGTTGGTATAATAAGGAAAATGGGTGATTGTGTAATATCTCGTTCCTAAATTAATATTAAATCCTTAAATTAGTCCAGTAAAAGACAATTTTACCCATTTGTGTAAAATTCCGATCCTAAAAGGAATTTAAATTAAATAAACAAAAATAAATAAAGTAATAGGAATTAATAAATAATTCTTGGATTTAAAATGAAATTTAATATTTTTAAAGGGTAAAAAGGTCAATTTTAATTTCGGGAAAGAATTTGGCAAAACGAGTTGCGCTATTGCGTCCGGCTCGTTGAAACGAGTCCGTAGATGGGCGGCACATTCGATTTCGAATTTTAACGAATAAAAATGACAAAATGGGTATTTTAAAAATTGAATAAAAAAATTCAAAATAAAACCCAGGCCAATCAGCCACGTGCGTATGGCCCACCCCCCTTTTCTCTCTCCTCCATCACGGTCTCTCTCTCTCTCTCTCTTCGACTCTGAACCCTCTCACCTTCGCAGAACCGCCATCCGATCAAGGCTGGACTTGAGACCGGTCCCAAAAGAACCGGCTCGTCGCCCTGATCAAGTCCGACCTAAAAACCCCGCCTAAAACCTCGATAATGTTATTGAAGTAGACTCTCGAGATTCCTACTTATCTGTAATGAGCTATTATATATATGTATATGTACATTTACATAACAGAGAATTTGATAACGCTTTTGTTAAATTATGTATGTTGCTTCAGTTTATGAGGAAGAGCTACGTGTGGCTTGATCCCTCAAGGAGGGTACGTAGGCAGCCTAGATTAATGTCAGTGCAGCCACAGAAGAGGATATCTCATAAGTTGGTTATAGAGTTGATTTGGGAACCTATTTAATATTGCAACTAAATTCAATTGAATTGATGTAACTGTTAAGATAATTATTGAAATTATTGCAGTTGAATGTTTGGTTAGGATTCTTTTGGATTTTAAAGGGAAAGACTTATTGCTGAATGATTGAGAAATATAAATTGTGTTTTATATGTGTAAATTTTTTTGGGAAACGAGCAAATTACAGGGGAGGCTCAGACGAATTTTCGGAAGTCAAACTTTAAAAAATAGTTTTTCTTTTGAGTTTTGGTTTAAAAGGACTTTTTGGTCAATTGTGCCCAGCACCCGACAGGTGTCGGACACTCACAGAGCTCGACACGAATTCTAAAGTGGTGGTTGTGTAAGGATTTTTAAGAAGGTATAGATAAATAGGCAAAAGCAGGTGGTTGTGTCACTATGTGGTCAGGTTGAGGCAATTTTCAAGTTAGTACTGGTGGGATATCACAGTATATTGTGGACTTGGATTTGAGGACTTGTTCTTGCAGAGAATGGGATTTGACTGATTGTCCTTGTGTTCATGTAGTGGCAGCTATAAATTACAATGATGGCATGAACGTAATGGATTTTATGGATGCATGTTATTTTACTCAGACATATTTCAAGGCATATGAAAACTTCATACTACCTATGAATGGGATATAGTTGTGGGATAGAACTAATATGCCACCATGTGTGCCTCTTTCATGCTCCAAACAACCTGGAAGGCCAAGGAAGGCTAGAAGGAAGGAAGTAGGAGAGCTAGGTAGCAAGACTCAATATGAGGGTGAGTCAACCAGGAAGGCAAATGTTGTTTCACATGTTCAAGACTCACTGAAGTGTAGCCAATGTGGAAGAAAGGGCCACAATAAAAGGACTTGCAATAGAAATCTACCCCCCAAAACAAAAATAAAAAAGAGGAAGGTTGAGGTAAATATCAGAGGATGAACACTTGTTACTTTTATGTTTTTAGATAGAATCTTGCAACTAACTGTATATTATTTTTTGCATCAACCTAGCAAACTACTGAAACAAGTGAAGCTGGTCCAATTACAAGAACAAGGCGAGCTAAGCCTGCTAAAGTTGTGCATAAAGGAAAATGGAAGAGAAAGGGCACCACTGTAGCTAGAAGTTCAAATGTACTGCCAAGTGATTCAGCTGCTCCATCATCAACATTTGCCCCTCCTGCATCAACTGAAGCTTTAACTAGAAATTCTTATGTATTGATGAAATGACTAATGGTGCTGAGAGTATCAGACTTGAGCAAGGAATTATGATGATCTTACAATTGGTCCTTTTGAAATGCACATGTATCCTTGTTATTTTGAAATCATAGACTTGTATTAGCTGGTTGGGTTATGTTATTTTGGATTCAAAAAACAATTTAGCTAGTTGGGTTATTTTGGAAGACAAGTTGGCTTATTTTGGAAGATAACTTGTGTTGTTTTGGAAGACACGTTCTATTTTTTTGGAAGACATATTTTGTTATTTTGTGGCCTATTTTGTTGATTTTGTACATATCAAAAGTCTAACTACATCATTGCATTACCAGAACATCACATTGTATGCAGATTACATCATTCACAGTCCAATGCCCATTACATAGTCAAAATGCTTATTCCCATTACATAACCAAAAGCACAGTACATTACGCCAAAAGCACAGTACATCCCTAAAAAAACCCCATTTCATGCCAATTCCAAAATCTTTAGCTTCAGTCCATCTGATCCACCATTCCTTCCAAATATGAACCTTGTGTTCAGCATCCACGACATCACCAATATTGCCCAAAGAACCTTCTCTCTGCATCTTGCCTTTGCTAGTGAATTCTCCAACTTATCCCGCGATTTTAACAAGCCCGAAATCACAACTTTAAACCTTTGACACATTTCGACATCATACCAAACCCAGAAATCACAACCTCTTCTACTTGCACAAAAACCACTCTGTAAATTCATGTTTGCACCTGCTATAATTCAAAATCTCATATTTTGCCTCAAGTCTAATTTTTTTTTTTTACCGTTGTACACACATCAAATGGCCTTCCATGATTCAAAATTGTCAAAGAGGTTCAGATTCTCGCATTTTTACCACACCAACACACCATTGCATGTTCCTCCATTTCTCCTTCATTTTCTGGGTTAACGAGCCACTACAGTCGAATAAACCTTTTGGGCTGCTCACTTCTTCCAAATCATAGCTCTCAGCTCTCAACTATGGAGTTTTAGGTGGCCTTAGGTTAAATGTGAGGTTGACGATGACTGATTGGGTTAAAGGCTAATCATGCCAAATTGGGCGCGATTTCGATTTTTTTATAAAAAATTTCCAACCCCAAAATACCCTTCGAATTTTGTACGTGAAATGGTCAGTCCGCTAGTGGGGTGAGTCCCACGGGTGCCATGTCAGCATTTATCGATTGACCACACAGTCAACTTAACAGAAGGATGAAATTGGATGATGCTGAAAATGTTAGAGTGTAAATTGATAAAATTGATACCCCGGGGTCCATATTGAGAACCACCCCAAATTTGCAGGGTGTTTTTTGTTGTTAGCCCAATAACAAATAAGATATCAATCAAAACTTTCAATGGAAATATGATAATTTGTTGTTTTAACAAATCAAATATTTATAATTAATTTGATTATAGGATTTGTTTGAGACTACTTCTCTAAGAAGCATTTTTGCTTTTAATTTATAAACACGTCTAAAAAGTACTGTTATTATAAAAACTTTGAAATTTTCATAAGAAATTCATAAGCACTTGGGAGTGCTTTATGAAAAAAGCATATAACATGTGATTCTTCAAAAAGTGTTTCTATGACCCATAAGCATTTCTAAATTTTTATACCAAACCCTATCAAAAGCGTTTTATGCTATAGTATCAATATCAATGTGATATACATGTTAGATGGGTTAGATTAGTAACACATTTTAAGTGACGTGAAATCTATGCATAAATAATAACAAAAAAATTGTTGTACTTCAATTGAAGACCCCCAAGTCACAACTTGATTGTTAATTTGTTGAAAATGTATGAACTTGCACTTATTTGTGAGCCGGGTTGGGGGGGAGCTGGGTTTAAATAGAATATTTGGAGCGCAGGAAAGGGAAGAGGTGAAGTCCATATTTGCCATTTTAGAAAGAATGAAGTATGGAAAAAATACCATCATAACATCCACCACCTTTCTTCCACCAGCCCACCACCTAATGCATACTCCTCCAATCAAATCTAATGGCGGACAGTTGCCTGTTAGTGAGAGACTTCATAGATGAATCACTGGTTTGGCTTGGTTGAAGTGATAGACTTCAAACAGGCCACATCAGCAAGTTAGTTTGGAGTTAGTTGAACAGGGAAGCTATGTAATCTGTTTGTTAGTTTGTGGGATTGAGAGGGAAAGAAGGTCGTTCTTGTATAAATGTGGTGAAGGTGTTTGATAGTAAGTCATTGAGAAAGTAATAACCAAAGCTTCAGAGGCTTCTTTTCAATATCAGCACGAAATTCCATTTCATTTTCATTGCAACACAGTTAGGTGGAAAGGTCAGTTCCTTAGAAGCCTAATTAATTCTGCAGGATCTTTAATTACACAGTTTTTCTTACATAATTTTTTTAATAACCATTGAAGCTTGGCATGTTATTGCTTTTCTAATCAGCAAGTTTAGTAGTTTTCTTGCATTTCTTTATTAAATTCTTAAATGGGTTGTATAAGATTGTCACTTTCGATCTTTTTTTGCCAGAATATGGGCTAAGATGAATGCAGAATCCAACCCATTGTTTAAATTTTCACTCTAAGTTTGCTAAGTTTTAGTGTATCTTGGTGAAAAAAGCTGTTCTTGGTATTTAATTGTTTCTTGTCTTGGAGAAATTAAGAGGGTCGTCTATTTAGATTAGAATTTTGAATCTTTTAGAGTTGGCTTGAATTGGCCCTCAATATACGTGACTTGGAATGAGTTAACATGTGAAGAACATAAATGGAAATACTTTTCTTGAGTTGAGTTTTATGGAGTAGGGAACGAAGTAGCTAGCTGGACAATATGTCTGGTTACCTAGGTTTTTTATTTTTTTTTGGGGTTTGTGGTTACCTACTACATGCATATTTTAATTTTCTCAACATGGCTGCCTTTTCTTTTTGGTTTTCTTGGGCATGTGGATCACTCATATATGCGCTTAAGAATGTGCAATTGGTTCAAATTCATTATGGATTGTCTCGTTGTGTTATTAAATTTAGGCATTATGTAGTAATCACCTTTTCATATTTTAAGTGAATTGTTTAAGAACAGGTTGGCATATGTGGAATAGGGTTATGGCTTGCTCTGAACCTGGGAATAGTGGAGGATCAAAGCCAATACAAGCCAATGATGCTACGAGGAAGCCACGGATTCTACTTGCTGCTACCGGAAATGTAGCTGCCTTCAGGTTTGGTGACCTCTGCCATAGTTTTTCCCGATGGGCAGAAGTAAAAGCAGTTGCCACAGGAGAAGCTTTGCATTTCCTTGATAGAGCATCACTTCCCAATGATGTAATTCTTTACATTGATGAGGATGAGTGGTCCAGTTGGAACAATATGGGTGATAGCGTGCTTCACATCGAGCTTCGCCGTTGGGCTGATATCATGGTTATTGCTCCATTATCAGCAAACACACTAAGCAAGGTAATATTTCATAACCTGGATGTCTCATTACTTTATAAAGTTGTTTTGAGTTAGTATATAGTAGAACAGGTCATACCTAAAACTGAAAGTACCTTATGGCATTAGCCTTCTAAGATATTACTTTATGAGATTATCAAATGGATAAGAAAAATCTCATTCACAAGGCAACCAAGCTGACAATTGTATTATATTTGGGACTTATAAATGAAATTTAGTTGTTCTTAGGCAACTGCATCTTGCAAGGAATTGCATAAAGCAGAGAAGGCGCATGCTTTTAGAGTTGGGGATTATAATGCTTCATGATTGCCTTCCTTTCTTGTCATTTCACTCAGACAGGGAAAATAAAAATTAGTTTGCTTTGGTAAATTTGGCCCAATATCATTAATTGTATACATACAGGTATGTATGTTTCTTTGGCTTTGCTCTGCTTTATCTGGTTTAATGTCTGAAATCTATATTTTGTACTCCTACATTTGTGTATATGTTTTATAATTGATGTCCCATGTTTTTGTAGATTGCTGAGGGATTGTGTGACAATCTACTCACCTGTGTTGTACATGCATGAGATTACAGCAAGCCTTTCTTTGTCGCACCGGCCACGAATACACCTTATGATGTCTATTGATGAACAAGGAATTTCTCTCGTCCCACCAATCAGTGGTGCAATGGCTGAACCTTCCATAATCCACCCTACTGTAAGACTCTTTTACAGTCACGATTTCAACAACGTGACATTATTGCTTAGCAAGATGTTTTCTTTGTGGTTTGTTGGGCATGCAGATTGGTCTAAATTGAGGCTTTATGCATAGCCTGATTTTCTTTTGTTTTAAATAGTTTTGATCTTGTGTAAACTTAGGATGTTTAAGAACATGTTGGCATCTCATGAATAGGTTATGGCTTGTGCTGGACCTAGGATCTCTCCTTGGGAGCCAACGCAAGCTGACGCGGCTCTGAGCAAGCCACGGATTCACCTCGCTGCTAGCGGGAGTATAGCTGCCACAAAGTTTGCTCACCTTTGCCGTAGTTTTTCTGGATGGTCAGAAGTAAGAGCAGTTGCCACAAAAGCATCTTTTCATTTCATTGATAGAGCATCACTCTCCAGGGATGTAATACTTTACACCGATGAGGATGAACGGTCCAGATGGAACACAACAGGTGATAGCTTGCTTCCCATTGAGCTCCGCAGTTGGGCTGATATCATGGTTATTGCCCCCATTATCAGCAAACACACTAGGCAAGGTAATATTTAACATTATGGAAATCTCATTACCTTATAAAGTTGTTTTAAGTTAGTATTTCAAAAGAAACTTTCTTTTTCTAATGTTTCTGTAGATTGCTGGGGGATTGTGTGACAATCTGCTCTCCTCTATTATATATGCATGGGATTTCAGCAAGCCTTTATTTGTTGCACTGGCCATGAACACCTTGATGTGGAACAATCCGTTCACGCAACGACATATCAGGATGATCAAAGATGAACTCAGAATTTCACTCATCCTTCCTCTCACTAAAAGTGGTGCAATGGCTGAAACTGATGAGATTTACGGTGATGTACGATGCCGTTTACAGTCACAATTTCCGAGAGGCCATGTTGCCAGTATATAAATGTTGTTTACCAAGCAGTGTAACGCTGCCATCTTGAGACCTGATCATAGAATTTGAATTGCAATGTATAACATCCTAGAGTTGTTGCTGTGATTTTGTATTAGGTGCATATTCTGTTTTGGTTGTCCCATAATTGGCTCTAAATCTCATAAGAAATTATCCATGTTTTATCTTAGGAAGTATTTGAGATTAAAATGATAATAGTAATTAGGTGATTGCAATGGACTGGCTCTATTTGAGAAGGATACAGTGTTCAAAGAAGCGACGCATCTCAAAAAGGCGATGAGGGGAAGCTCTTTGATGTCATCTTCGCTATTGTGGATATCATATCACCCTCAACATGAGACTAATGTTATCTTAAGTTATGACTCTCTCACATCCATAATTATTAAAAGCATCTTGACCTTTTATCAATGTGGTAAAACAAAAGGAGTGCCTTCTACTAAGAGAGTGCAATTATACTATCATATTGATGCAGTGAAAGAATTTTGCTAATGTGAATTGCCCATTTGAATGTGGGTAATTTATGACCATTTACCAAATACGAGTTCCCCAATTATTCACGGCCAAAAATCATACACTAATTGACTGCATCATAGCTCTCTAGTGTAATTTATGACCATTGATTGAATATGGGTCCACCAATTATCTACGACCATAAATTGTACACCAATTGAACTGTAGCATAGCTCTCCATAGTAACTTATGAACATTGACCAAAATATGGGTTCCCCAATCATATACGGCCAAAAAGAATGCACCTAATTGCCTAAAGGTAGGGAAAGCGTCCATTGGCGACATCATTTTTTATGGGCCAGACATTTCTTGCAATAAATCAAACTCAAAAGCCAATTAACGTAACTCACTTTTACGTACGATTCAACACTTCTAATCCTAGAAATAAATACTCAAATTACATTACTTAATACTAATTTTACCATTAGAAACAAGTATCCAAAAAACACAAAGTGGATGATGCGAGCAGAGTTCATGTTATAATGAAGCCATTTCTTTTAATAATTTCTGTCATTTTGCAGAAAATGCTTAATACAGGGTTATTTACTCAAATGGTCTTCAAATTTATACCCAAATTGCATTTTGGTCCCTTAACTAAATTATTCATTCAAATGGTCCACCAACTCTTTATTAATCGGCAAATTTGTCATACCGTTAAATTTAGTTATGTGAGCAGCACATGCCATTTGTGGGAGTAAATAAGACTTTTGACATGTAAAAAAATAAAATATACGGTTAAAAATTAATACAAAATTTTCTTTATTTTTAAAATTAATTAAAAATTATAAAAGAATTAAACAACAACAACAAAAAGTAACCAAAAAAAAAAACCAGCCCACCAAACCTCTCTCCCAGCCTCTTATTCTCTCTCCTCTCCGCCTTCAGTTTCCTAAATTGAGATAGAAGGGTTGCGGATGCGTCTACTACATGCGTCTGGGTTTGTTTGAAGAGAGAAAGGGGGAAGAGAGAGATAGAGGGAGAGATGAGGAGGGGACATGGAGGGAGGGAGGGGAAGAGAGGGTGGGGTGCATGGAGGAGAAGTTGGGGCGCTTGGGCGATGGTTATTGAGCTAGGGGCTGGGAGGTTGGGAGGTGGGAGAGGGAGAGAGGTTTTTTTTCTTTTGATTTTTTTAGTTTTTAATTTATTTAGTATTATTTAACTGAACTGTTTTATTCTTATATTTGGCGACAACATTGATAGAATGGGACTAATTAGCCGATTTAATATAAAATTGGTGAACCATTTGAACGAATAATTTAATTAAAGAATTAAAATGCAACTCTGATATATGATTGAGAACCATTTGAATAAATAACCCGGGAAAAATAATATAAAGAATGACGTACATACCAAATACCTTGACAAAGAAAGAAAATCCTAAAAATGAAAAAGAAACAAAGATGCATTGAACCCCACCCAACTTTTGTACTAAAAATTGAAATCATGCATGTACCTCAAAAAAAAGAAAATTAATAATAAATCACCACCTAACTGTCCTAACCCAATCATTAATTTCCCCCCAAACCCAATTAAACAACAATTAATCACTCGCGTGTTAAGCCATGAAGACAAAAAGGAAACAAGGAATTCTTGATCAAGCGTGTGAAAGGCAAAATGGGGTCTGGGGGACGCACGCACGGAAAAGCACAATCCAAAATTAATATTAATTACTTTTAATTAAGTTTTTTTAAAAAGGAAAAAATTTGAAACAATATTTACGATTACGCCACCGAATGAAAACCTCACCACCGCTTTCGCTTTTTCTCTCTCCGACAGTGGAAAATTATAGAGAGAGAAACTCAGACCTTCTCTGAAGTCCTCTGACTCCTGTGACCTTTTTGTTTTCAACGATGGCGGGTTTAAGAGTTTCTAGGGTTTTGTGACGAATCGATTTCTCCAAAGTCTCGATGGAAATGCCCGGTAGGAGATCGAACTACACGCTTCTGAGCCAAGTCCCCGACGATCAGACGGCGGCGTTTTGCGAGTCGGAGAGCAAGAACAACAAGGGAAAAGCTGAGAGAGGATTCGAGTGGGAAACTGGAGCGGATTTTCGGGCGAATCGGGTTGGGAACCCGTACTCGTCAGTCGGGTTACAGAGGCAGTCGAGTGGGAGCAGTTTCGGCGAGAGCTCGCTCTCCGGCGAATACTACGCTCCGACTCTATCGAATACAGCGGCGAATGAGATCGATGGGTTCGGGTACGTGCCCGACGATGTGTTCAAGGTTGGTGGAGGTGGTGAATTTCGAATGAAAGGTGGGGATGGAGCTGTAGGGACCACCGGTGGCGGTGGCTCGTCTTTGGGGAAGAGCTGGGCTCAGCAGACTGAGGAGAGTTATCAGCTGCAGCTGGCTTTGGCTCTTCGGCTATCGTCGGAGGCCACTTGCGCCGATGATCCCAATTTCTTGGATCTAGTGCCGGATGTATCGGCATCGAGGTCGTCCGGCTCCGTTGACGCTGTTTCGCATCGGTTTTGGGTAGGGTTTCTTGTGCTTTCTGTCCTCAATGGATATTTTTGATATGCTATGTTACATTGGATGTTTGGTTTGTTGCTTTGCTTTGTTAATTGAGTCAATTTATATGCTCATTTTCGCGTCTTTTGAGCTGAATTCTTAGTGTCTTACGAATTATGTCTTAATCATATTGATAAACTAACATTATATCTCAAATGCCCTATATTATTCCATTCCTTTCACATGCTTCACATCAAACAAGAAAACAATGTTCATGATGGAACTGATTTCTTTCACAACCTAGCCTATTGCTTGAGCAAGCAATTGATCACTGAACAATGTATGACCTCAGTTAAACCACATGGGCATTTCTTACATTATCGTATTCAATTTCTAAGAAAAATGTGTTATGTAGCATTGTGTGATCCTATGTTAGGTTGCAGCTCAGTTTTATGAGTGGATTTACATCTTTAAGGTAAAACTAATTTAATAAAGTCACAAAACTGTTATGCAAGATGAAATAGTCAGTAATGGAATTTGGAAATGTAATGCCTCTTTGGGTCTGACCTTACAGTAACTGGAAAGATAGATTAATAAATTCCTGTAGAATGTTGTCAATGAATTAAGATTTCACTTACTAAAATTGTTTGTTATGGAAGTTAAGTTTTTGTAATAAATATAACTATGGATATGGGTATATAGGTATGTTAGGAATAGTTTTCTCTTGTAAGGTATGGTAAAATCATGTTGTGTGGTCCAGATTCACAGCCTAACAACATTGCATGCCAGATATCTAACAAGAGATCATTTCATTCCACTTCCCCGCCCAAAATTTCTCAGAAAGCTAATGGAGTTTAAGAAATTCTTTTGAAACATCATTGTTCATACATTTGGTTTGCATTTTCTGGTGATAAATGGATTAATCCTATCCTATTGAAATAATGTGCATCAGGTGAATGGCTGCCTATCGTACTTTGACATAGTGCCTGATGGATTTTACCTAATTCATGGGATAGATCCGTATGTATGGACTGTGTGCACTGATATGCAAGAGAATGGTCGTATACCATCAATTGAATCATTAAGGTCTGTTGATCCTGGCATTGGTTCTTCAATTGAAGTGGTTTTAATTGATCGACGTAGTGATCCCAGCTTAAAGGAACTCCAAAATAGGGTCTTCAGCCTTTCTTGTACTTGCATAACTACAAAAGAGATAGTAGATCAGCTGGCAAAACTTGTATGCAACCGCATGGGGTAAGTTGTCTATAAATTCTATCCTCATCTTTCTGGAACATCTACGTTTGGCATTCATATGTAACTGAGTTCTTATTTCTATCACAAGGGGTTCAGCTTCTGTAGGAGAGGATGAAATTGTCCCCATATGGAGGGAGAGCAGCGATGATCTGAAAGATTGCTTAGGATCTGTTGTTGTTCCAATAGGCAGCCTTTCTGTTGGTCTCTGTAGACATCGTGCTTTATTATTCAAAGTAAGGTTCCAATTTAATATGATATATTTGTTATCCTTGGTAGAAATGTATTCAGCTTGATCTATTTTGTTGTTGGAGCTATTATTTCAAATAGAAATATGGACTTGTTCTCTCTTATTTATTATAAACAAAACTATTTTTGTTGTTTTTGCCTGTTAAACAATATGTAGTTTCATAAATTTATTTGTTGGTTTGAAATTTTAATTTGATAAGAATTGAGAGAAATTGTAACCCCTATAAGGCAATCTTTGTGCGTTTAAAATTATTCATATGGTTCATGATGTGATTCAAACAAGGTTCATGTCTGATCTTTGAAGGTGCTAGCTGACAGAATTGATCTATCATGTCGAATTGCCAAAGGCTGTAAATATTGCACAAGGGATGATGCTTCCTCTTGTCTTGTCCGGTTTGGGCTTGACAGGTATGCAGTTTTATTAACTATTGTATCTATTAATGTTATAAACTAGTAATGTAATTTACTTTTCAGAGTTGCATGGTGCATAACTGCATAAGTCATCCAAGTTACTGTACGGAAATAAGTTATTTATATCTTTGTATCTGTTTGAATTTCTTGGTTGATGGTGATCGTCTAATCCAAGACTATAGATTCTGTATCCCAAATAGAATTATATAGTAAAACAACATGATCAAATTAAATTTGGATATAATATTTATCTATTTGGAGAATAGGATTGTCCTAAATTTCATTCCCTTGTTATCAAATTGGTGGAGACATATAACATGGTGTATTTGTTTCACTTCAGGGAGTATTTAGTAGATTTGATTGCAAATCCAGGTTACTTATGCGAGCCCGATTCCTTGCTCAATGGTCCATCATCCATCTCAATTTCTTCACCGCTGCGCTTTCCAAGACTAAAACCAGTTGAACCTACCATTGATTTCAGGTCACTGGCCAAACAGTATTTCTCAGACTGTCAATCGCTTAATCTTGTATTTGATGAAGCTTCTGCAGGTGACTGTTTATTTTTCAAAGCAATGACACACACACACATATACAAGTCCATCTTGTGGTGGCTTATCTGTTCATTTTATCATTTTATCATTTTTTGATGATCAAGATTTTATTTCACTGTTATGATCTGCTTAGCATAACAGTTTGGAGGTTTATATCTGCTCGAAGTTTAATCATCTCAAGCTCTCAAATAAATTAATTAAAAAAGAGAAATATTTTCTGGGCATGCATATAACCAACTGGTGTTGTATTGACTTTTTTTTTATATACGATCAACTATTAAATTTTTTTTAATGACAATATGTCCTTGCTAAATCAGATAATATTAAGCATAGACATGGATCTAGGATTCAGGTACAGTATGACGCAGATACATCAATCAGGAGAATCCTAAAAGTAGATCAGGATAAGCCTGGATGCATCACATATCTTTCTGTTCATCTACAGTTTGGAGAACCTGATAAAATCTATGCAAATAAAGTTGGATACAACAGCATCTCACACCATGCTCTACACCCTTTGTGTTGATATTATATTTTCTCTGGTGTAGGTAGTACATCTAGGGTTTTTTTAGGTACAACTTGTAAAAATCCCAATGGATATTCTTTGACATTTGTTTCAGTTTTGAATTTGGTATAAACGAGCAGAGATGGTATGTTCTGCTGATGCATCATTTAGTGTTACCTTTTTAGTTCTTTTCTTTTGATTCTTTGGGGTTGGGGGGAACTTGGGATACATACAATTTTAATGTCAAGCAACTGGGATGATTCTGAGCTCATACAGAATGGATAAACAGAATGTCTATGTTTTTATTCTGTAAATTGGCATTCATCATCATGACATTCCAGTTCACGGATGCTTGTTTTCCATCATCACAGGAAGTGCTGTTGGCGAGGACAATAAGGAATTCTCTATGTATCCTAAACAGTTAGATAGGAAGATTACATATGGAAACAACCTTTTACTGGTTTCAAGTCTCAATGACAACACTTCTATGCATGCAAAAGTTTCTCAGCAGAGTTTTGAAGATAGAAATCCCCAATTATTTAACCCTTCTCAGAACATTGTACACACACCAGGCATGGTAAAAGATCCAATCCCTCTAAAGCGTATACCACCCATAGGGCATAGAGATGTTTCAAGAGTGGATACAACTAAAGACTCGAGGTTTGTCGAGGGAGTTCAACTGGTTCCTAGTAAACCAAGTAAAGAGCTCACATTCGATATAGAGGATTTGGACATCCCATGGAATGATCTTGTACTAAAAGAGAGAATTGGTGCAGGTATTTTACCCTCCTTTTTGGCTGTCATTTAGAGTACAATCATGAAAGTCATTTAATAGCTTGGAGATGAAAAATAAAAAAAGATAGCTTGAAGAGCTCATATTCTCTTCATGCATTTCATAAAATTGAGTTTGTATGAGGATGTAAAATCTGATATCGTGCATTTGCAGGTTCTTTTGGAACTGTTCATCGTGCCGATTGGCATGGCTCTGTAAGCACCTAATCTGTTTTACTCTGGGCTCATGAAATCTTATTTTTATCCCTTTATTCATAAGACTGATAAAAAGTTGTACTTTTAAGGATGTTGCTGTGAAAATTCTTATGGAGCAAGACTTTCATGCTGAACGCTTTAAAGAATTTTTGAGAGAGGTATGTAATAGCAACATAATTGAAATTTTAAAAACATAATTGATTGCAGTGTGAATTTCTTTGTCTTGATTTTGATATGCAGCTTGGCTTTCTCTGTTTGCTAGGTTACTATAATGAAACGGCTGCGGCATCCAAATATTGTTCTCTTTATGGGTGCAGTTACGAAGCCCCCAAACTTGTCCATTGTGACAGAATATTTATCAAGGTTTTATGATTTCCTCTTACATCCACACCTTCCCCTATTACCACCCCCTCAAATAGGAACTTGATGCCTGTTAGACATTTAGGCTGCATCAATCTAAATTATGGGCTCTAAACTGCAGAGGTAGCTTGTATAGGCTTTTGCATAAACCTGGCGCAATGGAGGCATTGGATGAGAGGCGCCGGTTGAATATGGCTTATGATGTGGTGTGCATTTGAAGAATCCATATTATTTTTCTTTTTCTGTGGCTTCTTATTCTTCCTTTCTCTTTATATATTTAAGTTTTTATTCAATATTTTTGGCTACATGATTTGAATTGTTTCACACAGGCAAAAGGAATGAATTATCTTCATAGACGCAATCCTCCTATTGTTCATCGAGATTTAAAATCTCCAAATCTGTTGGTTGACAGAAAATATACAGTGAAGGTGAGGATCCTTAAGCTCACCCACATTTATTTTGCTTGTGGTTTGGGTGCTGGGAATGCATTGTTAATTTTATCTTAATGTTTAATTAGCTTGGTGAAAGAATCTTGTTGCTTCATGATTTCTCATGGCTCTCATAAGTTCAATTTTTAGTGGCATGCGCCCCACTATTAAGTACTTTTATGTATTTGGAATGGAGCATGACTATAAGCTTACCTGCATTTATTTACTTACTGTAATATTGCCATTTTGTTTATACAATTTGTCTTGCCTGTTCATTTGTAGGTTTGTGACTTTGGTCTTTCCCGTTTAAAGGCAAACACTTTTCTTTCATCAAAGTCAGCTGCTGGGACTGTAAGTTCTTTAAAACTAGACAAGAACCTGAAGGTTATCGTTTTAAGTTGGCTTTACATGTTCATGACAATTGAAAATTGAAACTTTTACTCTTATTAGCCGGAATGGATGGCACCAGAAGTCCTGCGTGATGAACCGTCAAATGAGAAGTCAGATGTTTACAGTTTTGGTGTAATATTGTGGGAACTAGCTACACTGCAACAGCCGTGGGGTAATTTAAATCCAGCGCAGGTTTGTTTTTCTTGTTAATAAGTTGAATGATGGAAGTGTACATCCATACATATAATCTGTGTTATGCTCTTATATTATAGATTAGAACGGGGAATGTAACTATGAAAATGTTTTACATTATTCTTTACAGTTTCTCCTTCAGTTGAGAATTTTACTGAAATGTGGATGTTGTATACTTTTACATGAGTTCATACATCATGATGATACATAGTGTTTCTTTTATATGTTGTGTAGGTTGTGGCAGCTGTTGGTTTTAAGAACAAAAGGCTTGAGATTCCACGTGATTTGAATCCTCAAGTGGCTTCGATCATTGAGGCTTGCTGGGCCAAGTGAGTTTGAGATTCTAATTTTCATATATTAGATTAACTTCTGTATGCAAATCTCCCCTTTCAATACTTTTCTCTAAAAACAATGGTCATACTGCAGTGAGCCCTGGAAACGACCTTCATTTGCTAGTATCATGGAATCTTTGACGCCGTTGATTAAAGCTCCTGCGACTCAACCTAGTCGTCCAGGCGTGCCATTACTCAGCTGAATGGGCGAACACTTATTCATGCACATAATACAGCATTCTTTTGAGAAGTGATGTCTGGCAGGCATGCATGCTGTTCATAGTCTCGGGTATGTCTAAAATTTACATTTCAGTTTTCCAAAATTGAGTAGTGCCCTACTAGTAATGACATAGGTATCTTAAGATTGGTATAGAAATAGTGAAGCTTGGGATCTTTATACAGCCACACAATTTCAACCTGTATGCAATTCAAGTTTAACCTATTCCAACAGTGTGTAACTTCATGCTTCGGTGTGTGCATGGAATCCTGTTGTCTCTTTCTTTATATGCTAGTTGATCAGTATAGCATGTAACTCCATGCTTTCTGTAACTGTAATCATCATGTGCATGCAGCCTGTGTGGACTGTTGCCTCTTTTTTGTGTGCTAATTGGAACAGCATGCGACGTCATGCTTCCTTTAATAGTCGTGTGTAGCCTGCTGGTACTGTGGCCTCACTAATCAGAACGTCACGTAACATCTTCCTCTAGTAGTTTGTGGATACAAACCTGTTAGGACTGTCATTTAACTGCGCGTGCACATGCACACTCATTTAATAGCTGCTGGTAGCTGTGGATAAAATACCGTTCAAATGTGGATTTCGAGGGCTTGCAATAAAACTTTCTATTTACCCTGAGTGCATGTGCTATCGGCACGCTTAAGTGTTGTTTACTTCAAATATTTTTATTTCTTACTTTTGCTTGGTCAATTTCCTGTATATTAAACTTGTATGTGTGAATTTCTGAGGCTTGTTCTCTGGCTGCAGAACCATTGTACAGTTTTGTTCTCATCTCCAATTCAGTATTCTTTATCGCCATCTCGTCTTACCCATAGAAGTCCACCGAAAAACCGTCCTGTCACGCCATCTTGGGTAAGTTGTATCATTTCTATTCATAATTTTTGTATGTAAAAGAGTGCAACTAGAATCAGGTAGCAGCTTTCCCATCATGGTACACAACTTGACCTTGTCTTTCAACATGTAATGACTTTGTATAAACTGTGAAGGTTAGTCACTCAGTTTAGCAGGTTTCAATTTTTTCTCCCCAAGTGCAATGGAGAAAACAAAAGTAGAAAGCTAATACATACTATTTTAGCATCTCTACAACGGTCTGATTGATCATGGACGCATCGTCTTGTGATCATTTTTTTCAAGTAGTTTGCAGCATGTTGCAGATGATAATAAGCAGAGAAATCATCTACTTAAAGTAGTTTGCAGCAAATTTTTCCTTGTAATTTATAGTAGGAATTATTGAGCCATGTGCTTTTATTCGTTTTGCTTTGCTTAAAGCAGCCCAAAAAAGTTTGCAAATCAAATCCTTATTTATAGAATGTTGAATATTAGCAATTTTTCAACGAAATGTTGAATATTATATTATAGGCCTGTGAGTGGGCAGAAGTTTCTTACTAAGAACGTGGGGGAGATTCTCCAATAAGTATTTTAAGTTAAGGATTGATTACATACTTCTAATTTTAGCTGTTGGATTGCATTTATTAAATGTGTTGGTAGTCTTTTAGATGCAATTCAACGGCCGAAATTAGAAGTATGTAACTAGTCCTCAACTTAAATACGTATTGGAGAATGTCCTAAGAATGTGAATCGGCAAAAGCTTGCTTAACAGATTCTGTGATATATTCGAAGTACTTGTCCGGAGAAATATTATAAAATTAATTCGACAAAAAAAATTGATATTAAAATTTTGGACCTCTATTTTTGGTCGTTGGATTTTGAACAAAATGAACTTGTCTGAGTAGGCAGGCATACATGTGATTAGTGTGCTGTAGTCATTTTCGAAGAGGGGTGGTGAACGTCAATAAAACCAGAATTATGAATCCTTAAAAAAAAAAAACACCAGATAATGCAAAGCACCCACTCAAAACTCAAATTGGAGTAAATGACCTAGGTGTACAAAATTATTAAAATATTTCTATCACGTTATCAAATTTAATGAACTTTTAGATGGAGTTGATAGTATGGAACAATGTGGAACATCAAACTTTGATCAAGGGGGCGAAGTGGATCAATTTGACGTTAAGGAGGTAAAGTGAGATTTTACTAATGTTTCAGGGTCCACTCAAATTGGAGTAAATGACCTAGGTGTTCAAAATTATTAAAATATTCATGCTATGTCATCAAACTTAACGGACTTTTAGTTGAAGTTGATAGTATGAGACAATGTGAAACATCAAATCTTGATCAAGGAGATGAAGTGGGTCACTTTAACTTTAAAGAGTAAAATGAGATTTGACTAATATTTCGAAGTACACTATAACAATTAAGCCTAAATTGTAAGCTAATTTTCAGTTTTTAAGATACTTTGAGATAGGACGCTCTGAACCACATTTAAACATGGAGTGGGCAGAGCTCCACAACAGCAAACATATACTTGTGGACATCACTAAAGACAACCGACCTTTTTTGACATACGTAAGTGGGCCAGTGGGCAAATGAGCAAGAGTCAAGACCAAACTTATTATTGATTGAATAGCTGAACATCACGTTGAATTGATGATTTTGTGATTTGATTAAATGCGTTATAGGGAAAAGAACTGTTGTGTCGATATTCTACTTTTCAACCATATTTGCAGGCTAAACATTTTTTTTTTAAAGGACTGTTTTTATTGAAAGGGGTGATAATATACTAAACTCACATACACAACACTGATACTAGGATTCGAATACAGGACCTTGCCTGGAGGAACAATTATTCCAAACCACTACACTAGTGAGTCATTTGCTGCCGGCTAAACATTTAAACCTCTTTCTTTAGTGTAAATAAATCCTTCCACACATGACATGATATCCAAAGCCAGGTTTTACATCAAAGCGTCTCCAATTGATTTGTTTTTCTGATTCTACATAGCACATGGATGCTTTATTGCTGATGTTTCCTTTGAAGCATTGATATAGAGGAATTCAATTGTAAAAATAGACCACTTCTCAACTTTGTAATGAACATATGTCCTTGTTCGGACAGAAATGAAGAAACAGAGAGAGAGAGGAAGAGACAGAGACAGAGACTAGACAAGTAAAGAGGGAAAGAAAAAGATGAGGAAGAGAGAGAAATGGAGAGGTTAAATTTGGGTAGGTGAGACACGGGGAGTTGGGTGGGTTAGGGGGATTTAATTCTGTTGAATAAAGGTTGGATTTTCAACTGTGACTGGAAAGAATGGAGGGAGCTTGGGGATTGCAATGGGAAGGGTCCAAGTGCTTATAAGTACCACATTATTCTCAAAATACGAGGCACGTGTCTGTCACGTCACTTTTTTGACGAAATTGTTTCAAATGGTTGCAAGATTGACTATTTATGAGTGATCGACCAAAAAATAATTGGGTGTTGTTGAAGCCTAATTTAGGTTAACTTGTGGCGAGTGTTCTTCCAATTACGCTTCAATGTACGATAGTCATTAGAATAAATATTATGGCAACTAATTATGATGCGCCACGTGGATAATAAAAATATCTCTTAGGTTAATAATTATCTCAATTTAATGGGATAATTATTTAGACTAAAAATAAAGATATAATCATCAATTAGGGATTTGATTCTTATTAAAATTCCTAATTAACTCAAGCTCTCCATTTAAGGGAAATAATAATTCCCTTCCTTATAGGAATTATTCTTTGAAAAACCCTATGTGGCAAGAGCACTATAAATACATGACTACACAAGGCATTCAAGGTAATTCCAAAACCCTACTAAAACTTCTCCCTCTCTCTCTCCCTTGACGTCTCCCTCTCCCTTCACTCTCTCTCACACGGCTCGGCCACCCGGCTCTCCCCGTGAGAGAAAACTCCGTTCACTTTAGTTATTGTCGTATCTTTCTCAAGATCCAATCGAACTAATTTAGGCATCAGATGTCCTTTGGCCAACACCCCCTGGGCGTGGTCCGTTGACCTAGATTTGTTTTACATGAATCAAGGGAGAAGAAAAAGAAGGACGTTCGAGGGTCGAAGAATCTACGTGCGAATATTCCCTGTTTGGAAATTTGCTCAAACAACAGTCATTTTCCGTTCAACATTTTTGGTTCGGAGGTTGTCATAGTTCTCTCTGACCTTAGCGACATCAGCACGAAGGCACTCCACTTCGGCATACAGATCGGCATTGGTGGAATGCCTCATTTTGGATGACTCGATACGGGGATTATTATGCTGAGTGTCAAGGCTAGCTTCGGTTGGCATGGTGGTTTGTAGTTGGCTGAAGAGACGGAGAGGTCTGCTGGGTGAAGGAGCCAGCAGAACTAGGAGAGAAGTGAGATTCAGAAGTCAGTTCCCACAGACGACACCAATTTATTGATGTCCAAAATTCGTATCAACTTAAGATGAGGAATTGTAAGTCTTCAGCAGGATTAGAAGGTGTGGGCTTTCGGCTTGTGATGCGAATGGCGAAGGCTTTTGGCAGGAAGACCTTCGGTAGTTGAATCAATATGCATAAAGGGAATGGAAGAAGTAGTCGTCAAGTTTCGGATACTGGTGAAGTACCGGCCAAAGGCTCTCTGATGCTTAAGTCAACAATGGTGAAAAGTAATTTTGGTAGGGTGATAGTAAGGGTGAAAAGTAATTACTTTTTTACTTGGGCACTATTCCTCTTTTATAGAGAAATGGAAGTGGATGTTTGCCCAAAGTTTTGATGTGGGACTTTAAGCAGATCATCATGGTGGCGACATGTGTCCCAAGGCATAGGTTTAGTAGCCTAGAGCTTTGGCAACCACCTTCGTTAGGGTTTTGCCGTGTCGAAGAGAGACGTTGACAAGACCGGCCCCGAATTCCCCGGAACCCGAGACCGACCTTGTGGTTTTTACGACATTATTCAAATGCCGGCCCATTTACTAATTTATAACTTTTCTTTTTCAGAGTTAAACAAAAAGAGGGCTGAGACTTCTGCCGAAAATTCGGTAGAGTCTCCCCTAAAATCAACTAAAAAGGAAGCTAGAACTGACCTTAATCGATGGTGGGAGTCGATGGTTTGGTCGGAAATCCGACAAGAAAAACCGGACATTTTTCTTCGTTTTACCCAGTCGGAATCGTGGTGGTTTTGGCCGGAAAAAAAACCAGGTGGGGTGGCTGCTAGGAAGAGGGGAGGAAGTCGGGAGGAGGTTGGGGGTGGTTGGAAGGCCGGACGGCCCTAGATTTGGTTGCGCCGTCGCCTGGTTCGAATGGGAGGGAATGGATTAATCGGGGAAGAAAAATAGAATGGGGGTGGGGGTGACGTGCACTGCTTGAGGTTTTTAGTTTTTTTTCCTTTCTTTTCTATTAACAATTTCCTTAAATAAATTCTTTTATTCTATTTTATTTATTTATTCATTTACTTTACTTATTCCAATTTGATTTATTTAAATTCATTTATTTTCTTATAATTTAGTTGAATTCATTTACTTTTAGTTTCGGGATGTTATAGACATCCCTTCGGAACCATGATTGTGATGACGTCATTAGTATTTTAGAGGTTTTCTCTTTGGCAGTTCGTGGGTCTATCCGCGTGCCAATCCCCTTAGTGCCGAATGTGCTCCATTGATTATGGTACAAACAACTTCTTCAAGATCGAGGTCGGCAATCCTTCCAAACTAACTTGGTATGAATAAGTAAGTCGTCCTCTAGAACAAGTTCTAGTGCTTATATAGAGCCTACCAGCATGAGCCTTTATTGCGATAGAGAGAGCTTCCAACAAAAGCAGGGGTTTTAGCCAGTTTTACCTACTATTGGATTGAACAAATGACTCTTAGGGATTGCACTTTGTAAATAGAAATTGAGAGAGAACATGCAATCAACCAACACAATAGATTTACGTGGTTCACCCATAATCAGGCTACGTCCATGGGGTGTTGGGTATTTTCACTATTGAATGAAGAAAGAACAAAGGTACAAAGTGTTTGATCCTCACAACTCATATCCCAATTACAACCATAACACTCATAATTGTGATGAAGAAGATATAATATCGATATTGTAGAGTTGAATTCTAGCGGAAGGATCCGAGAGAATTCGAGAGGATCATCAGAGCATCTGGGAGGAGCCTGGGAGCATGCGAGAGGATGCAAGATGAGCCCGGGAGGAACCTCTCATGTGTTTGAAAGTTGTTTTTATATAAAAGCTTGGAGATGACTGTGACACCCTAAAAAATTCCAAAATATTATTATGATCACAATTTTGTTTACACAGTCCTATTTGAGGTAAGTGTAATTTTTCTGTAATTAAATACCACTATTATATTGGAGAATAAATTCTTTTCGGCAAATTTGAGTTAGAATTTTGGTGTTTTGATTTCATAAAAAATAGTAGACATCGATACGAGCTTGTGGTATTTTTCGGATACTTTTTCGGAGTTTGGACGTATTTTTAATGAATTTTCGAAGTTGGAGAATAAGAAAATTGAAATATCAACCGCCACATGGCAGCTTGTGATTGGACCACTTGACAGCTTATGATTGGTTGGTCCATCAATGATTGAGTTCATATATTTTTGAGTTACAACTAGGTTTTACGATACTATTCCATGAGCTCGTTTAATCTAGGTCGTTGATCTATTATAGGATTAGATCGGGACCGTAGGATCAAATCAAAGAGTTCTGATTTGATCTGGGCCATTAGATAGGTAGTTAGGAATACATTTGTACCATCTATCTACAAACTATCATGCTCCTTCCCATATTTTATCGAAACTCAACTTTTAATCTAGGCCTTGGAATTAAATATTACAATTCATCCGAACCGTTCGAGTATTCTATAAATAACCTTCATCTCCTCCTATTTTCTTCACACCAAAACTCTCCAAAAACCTTCCTTCCTCTCTTCCTCTCCCCCTCCACCATCAAAGTCACTATTCCGATATTTTTTGAAATTACTATTCATCTCAAGAAGTCACTATCATGGTTACTATTCACTTATCACTATTCATATGAAATTACTGTTTATACAGAAACCGCTAATGGTGTCTACCATTCATCATTTCGTGTCATCTTCACCCTGGGGTACTATTCACTGGAGGTCACTATTCATTCATCTCATTATTTTACCGAGGTAATTTCTAAACCTTACATCTTCATCCATTTATTTTAATTCCATATTCCCTTTCTACAGTGTTATTCTGCCCAATTTAAAATTATTCAATTCTATTTTCTTAAATTGGATAATTTTTCAAGTTATTCCTAAAATTGGACTCATATGCCGTTACTCTGCCTGTTTGAATTCTGATCAAATATTCTACTGGACCTATATTCCTTGGACTATTATTACTGGAACTTATTATACATATTTCCTCTGATCCAGATGTATGAGCAATATTTGTCACAACCCGACTCTCCTAGTACAATATTGTCAGCTTTGGGCCCTTGCCATCACGGTTTTGTTTCTGGGAACTCACGAGCAACTTCCCAGTGGGTCACCCATCCTGAGATTGCTCTAGCCCCAATTCGCTTAACTTCGGAGTTTCAAAGAATCCGAAGCCAGTGAACTCCCAAAAAGCCTCGTGCTAGGAGGATACGTGCTCACACATATAAGGTACTTCACATTTCCCTCCTCGAGCGATGTGGGATTGCTCATCGTTCTTGCTACCTCAAGCTCACGGGTCTTACAATCCATCCCCCTTGGGGCCCAGAGTCCTCGCTGGCACACTTTCGATCGGGGTCCAGCTCTGATACCATTATGTCACGACCCGACTCTCTTAGCACGATATTGTCCGCTTTGGGTCCCTGCCCTCACGATTTTGTTTCTGGGAACTCATGAGCAACTTCCCAGTGGGTCACCCATCCTGGAATTGCTCTAGCCCCAACCCGCTGAACTTCGGAGTTCCAAGGAATCCGAAGCTAGTGAGCTCCCAAAAGGCCTCGTGCTAGGAGGATATGTGCCCACACAAATAAGGCACTTCACCTTTCCCTCCCCGAGTGATGTGGGATTGCTCACCGTTCTTGCTTCCTCAAGCTCACGGGTCTTACAATATTAGACTATTTGGACTTTAACTTTATCGTACCATGAACTAACCGTTTTTGGACTAGGGATGGAACTTAAAGGACTTATGGACATTTTGGACTATATTGCCATTACCTGAGACTTTAAGGACCTATGGATGATTATTGGACAATATGAGGACTGAATGACAATTTGGACGTAAGTGAAAATAAAATAAATATAAGGACCAAAGTGAAAATAAACACAAGTATAAGGACTTAAGTGTAAATAGGGAATTTTTAGTAACTTTTTTAAATGTTGGACTAGGACTCAATTTCCCTGGCAAGGCAGGGTGAGCTCGAAGGTGCAGAGGGCAAGTCAAGCTTGAGCTTTGGATTCTAGGTAGGGAGACTCACTCTCGGACTTGTATTTTTTGTGTATGTATGACATAGTAAATATTGTTGTGTGCAAAAGATGCACTATTTTTGGATGCCATATTGTTTGGTTTTATGGATGATTGGCTTTAGATTTCCAAATTTTTGGAGGGTATATTCCTGTGGGCTTTACCCTCGACGACCTGAGGGTGAATGAGGTTTAACGACTTCCCTAGGTTTCGATCCCCTAAACCTCCGGAAGGGCTACATAGACTAACTTTTCCAATACCCTACACGTGAGGTCTAGTTGAAGTAGTGTAGCTGGTAAATGGGCACTCTCGCTACCGTACCAGGTAAGTTGGTTATAATTTTATTTATGGTATGGGTAGTTGGTCTATAGGGATCGGTTGTCATACAAGCATATTTGGGGTGCCTGGAAAACGTTTGTGAAAGTTGTGTGAGCATGCCACTTGTTTTGATCCTATATTTATATGGAAAATGGTTTGTGTTTGTGCATATTCTTTCACTGATTTTGAAATAAATCTCTGGTCATTATTATTATCATTATTATATTTGTTATTTACTTTGAAACCTGGCCGGGAGCCTCCTACGGGGCAAATGAACTTATGTGATGCTCACCCCTAATTTTGTTGTATATTCTTTTCGTGGGTGACATCTTGGTGCGACCTCCTCACTTGTCAGCATTTGGCTCGTGTCTCACGTTGTTGTCAGGTTGTGAACCCTATTCATCACAGCTGATTATGTTTCACTACATATGTATAAATTTGAATCCTAAATGATTGGTATATTTTCATTATTGGCTTGTAAAACAATTTCTGAGGTTGTTGATATTATTCCATGACCTCTAGGGTTGGTTTAACTTTCAAATAAATTTCGTATAATATTATAAATTATTTTTTCGATGTTCTTTAACACTCTGATCCAACCCGTTTTAATTTATTTATAAAGGCTTAGCGTGTTTTGGGAATCTTGGAAGTATAACCCTCAGACTTAGATGTTATATTTTCGGGATCCTCAAGGTACGTGCCTCTATCACGTGTCTCAATTTTGGGGCGTGACAATGACCAAATCCTTGTAGAAGTAGGCTTCCTAATTGGAGTAAAAGTCAATCTTTGAATGAAATTCCAATTTATATGAAGCTCGGCCTTAAGGTAATTTTACCTATAAACAAGGTTCAAGTTCGAATTGCGTGATAATTCATGGTGGAAAACAACATTTTACGACTATATGGTTAATTAAGATCCTCTAACACAATTTTGAATCCCCATATAATAACCACTGATTACAAAATAAACCTAGGACAACAACGTCGTGAGCATATCACTAAAGAAATTTTTTTTCTTTCTATTTTTATAAGTACAGTTATTTAATGGATTTTTGGACGGAACCTGATGACACAAACTACTTTTGAGCACGAAAATTAACCTTGAGGCCCATTAATGACACCAAAAAAAAATATTAAGGACACAACTTAATAGTTTCGTTAACCTCATGTTTTATGATAATAATAAAAAACCCTTTAAAGAAAAAGGTTAAAATGATGTGGACATTTTGTTGGGTTGATGTTTAGCCACGTCCTCCATTTTAAGGACTTGTGGAAAACAAGTATCTATTCTATCCCTTCTTTTGTTAGTCACTCTTCTATAAATACTTAACAATCGATGTGCTATGAAGAAAGTATAATTTCAAGTACAAACACTATGGAGTTGGAGGAATGGGAAGGACAAGAACCAGTGAGCCCAAATGGTCAGTACCTCAGTAGCAATGTGATATCTCTATCGGTTCTTGCTGTTTGGGAATTTGAGATTCCAATCGATCCAGAGTCTCAAACAATATCGTTGCTTAAGAACGTCTTCCTCCCTATCAGCCCTCGTTTCTCCTCTATCATGGTATGCTCTCTCTCTCTCTCTCTCTCTCTCTCTCTCTCTCTCTCTCTCTCTCTCTCTCTCTCTCTCTCTCTCTCTCTCAATTCTTGTATTTTAATTTCTTGTTTAAGCAAACAAATAATTAGAGAAAAGAAGAGCACTAATAATCATGACTAGAAAAGCTCCATATAAGCCACGGAATACTCGTGGCCAAGCTTACACTTAATATATTTTCTCACTTCTTTCATATCTCCTTGCGATATAATCTTTAACTACCTTTTTTTGTAAAACCTAGTTAGCATTTTCCCGTATAATTATATAGTACTTGTATTATACATGTAGGTAGGTACTTTTTAAAAAATACTTCTTCTTTCTGTACAAATCTTAAAGACTCAGAAAAATATATTATTTTTAAAAATTAAATGTACAATACACGTAATCTTCATGTTTAATATAAGTATTTTTTTACAAACTTTTCAATAATAGGAAAAAATTCATGTACGTATACACGTAATTGTCACATATTATTGAATAAAAATAATATATATTTTAAATTTTAAATTTTAAATAAATAATATTATAATATTATATAGTGACCAAATTTGAGAACTTGAGCAATAGTTTATTTGGAAACAGATTGAAAATAATGGAAAGAAAGAGTGGGAAAGGGTAGAAGTGAAGCTTGAAGACCACGTTAACACCCCTACTTTCCCTTCCGGCCTGTCGCTTGAATTATACGACAACTATTTTGACGACTATATTTCAAAGCTATTAACAGAAAGATTTCCGCAAGGCAAACCACTATGGGAAATTCATATTATCAACTACCCAACTAGCAATGCTGCTGCTAATGTAATCTTCAAGTTTCACCATGCGCTTGGAGATGGTTACTCTCTCATGGGTGCCCTGATTTCTTCTGTGCAAAGGGCTGACAACCCTTCTCTTCCCTTAACTTTTCCTTCACGGCAGCGATCCGAATCAAAGAGAGAAAATTTTGTGACTAAAACTTTCTCAGGTTTCTGCAACACCATTTCAGACTTGTGGTCGGGCACTTTAAAGACCATGAACGAAGATGTTCTAACACCAATCAAGTCTGGTAATGATGCAATTGAATTTCGGCCAGCAACTGTATCAACTATGACATTCTCTCTTGATCAAATCAAATCAATCAAGGACAAGCTTGGAGTGGTAAGATGAATCAACTATACTAGGATTTCGTCTGAGGAATGTTATATATATGCAATTATATTTCTCTCTCATACTTCATTTCCTTAAGGCACGGCCCACTCTGACTTTAGAGTGGCCCCATGTGAATTCCGCTCTAATTTTTTATTGTACAAATGTCACCTAGACTTACATCTCAGTTTCAATTTGTCATCTGACTTTAACATCATCCAATTTTCCAGCCATTTTTAAGGGTATTTTAGTCTTTCTATTTTTTTTTTTAAAAAAAGTGACCTCTCCCTTTCTCCCCCACTCTAACCCCACCTGCCCCCAAACACATCGCACATCACCCCTTCCTCTCTCTCTCTCTCTCTCTCTCTCTCTCTATCTCTCTCTCTCTCTGAGTTTGTATAAAAAAATTTTATGGTGTTCATTAAGCATAGAAATGGAAAAATACCAAAAATAAAAAAGAAGAAGAAAAAGGTGGACTTGGTTTGGGTGGGCTGAGGAAATTTGTGTGTGGAGGGTAGGTGTTTCATGGTAAATAGAGGAGGAATGGGCTATGAAGAGGGAAGGGGGAAATGGATTTCAAGGTGGGCGGGGTTGGTTGGAGCTGCCAGTGGCACACAGGGGAGGGGGAAAATGATATTTTTTTTCTTCAGTTTTAATTGTTTAAAAGATATATATAAAAAATTTATGATGATTTTTACATTTTAAAAATACCCTTGAAAATGGAAAGACTTAAATACCCTTTAAAATGTATGAAAAATTGGATGGTGTTAAAGTCATATGACAAATCATGAATTTTGAAAAATTAAGGTGACATTTCTCTTAAATTTTTCTTTAAGGTAACAAATTGAAATTGAGGTATAAGTTCAAGTGACATTTCTAAAAAAATCCCTAAAATTAATTAGAGCATCCCATCCAAAATCAATATTAATTAACAATACATAATTGGATAAACCTAGGACATTACATTCTAATTAGGAAATAAAAGCATCCTTATAAAGTTGGAAAAGCTGTGACTATTTAACTGGGAAATAAAGTATTGTTTGAGTGGGAAGCCATTTAGGAAATAAAGAAATTATGCATTTCTTGCATCTTCAAAATAAGTCACGTAATTTGAGAAATAGATCAATAAATATGGTAGTCCGCATGCAATTCTCAATTCGGATTTTTTCACTCTTGCATACTCATGTATTTAGTGGCTCATTGAGCGTATGATTGTTGTGTCTTGATATCAAACTAAATCTACTTATTTATTCATTATATACAAATGCAATTTACCTTTTCACTTACTATTACAGACTGTAAATGATGTTCTGACCGGGATGATCTTCTTCGGAACTCGACTGTACATGCAAGAGAAGAACCAAAGTTCAAGCAAAGCAGATTGTACAGCAATGGTGTTGCTCAACACAAGGATCATGGGGGATTATGTGCCAATTGAGGAGATGATCAAACCCAACAGCAAGACGCCATGGGGAAATCGTTTTACATTCTTGCATGTACCCATACCCAAGTTAACTGAACTCCCAAATGCTCTGGACTTTATCTGGAACACCCACAAAATAATAAAGAGAAAGAGAAACTCTTTGGCTGCTTATTTCAATAGTAGGCTATTGGAGATTGTGCACAAATTTGGAAGCCATGAGGTTAGTAAATTTAAAGTGAAGACTACACTACGAAATCCTTTAGGCACTATGCCGGCACGGCAGAGCTCAAACTTAGAAATTTTTATTATTTAGTAGTGTTAACATATTGCTAGTTTTGCAGGCATGCGGGAAATACATTCATGGCACATTGAAGAACACGAGCATGCTAATCTCAAATTTGATTGGACCTGTGGAACAAATGTCTTTGGCTAATCATCCAATAAAAGGTTTTTACTTTTTGGTCGGTGGTGGACCTCTGGTATGTCAGAGATTGTTATGAATCTTATAAAATTTGAAAATATATTAACCAATTACGAAAGACGTCCTTCCAAAAGAATCTGTATACATATATTTAGGGTGTATTTTTGCTCACCACTTTAACCATAGGTGTACCCTCATTACCATCTCCAATGCTTGACATGTGTCTATATGTATAACCATGATTCCATAAATACAAAGCAAAAGTTAACTATGATTAGGCCTATGGACACGTGTCAAGCATTGAGGATAATGGTGAAGGGTACACTTATGGTTAAAGTGGTGAGCAAAAATGCTCCCATATAATAAAAACTTAATATGTTTTCTTACTAGAAAACATAAGTTCCCTCCTATTTATTATTCCTTAAAGAAGCAATTATTAGTCAGTGAAATTTAGCTAAGTTCTTCCATCTCTACCTATATAGGCAGAGGTTCGATAACCCCATACACCCATTGAATATTTGTGCAAACCAACACTCCCCCAATTATTTGTATAAATAAATTTAAAAAAATTACTAAATAAATGGTTCAACAGTAAAAAAAAGTTAGAATTAATGAACCTTCTTTTGTACTTTTCAAGTTCAATTTGTATTATTAATTTTTTCCATTACGAAATTTAGCAACTAATGTAACATGACTTGGATGGATCTGCAGGGCTTTGAAATAACCATTGTAAGTTACATGGGAAAAGTGAGGGTAGCCTTCAAAATGGAAAAAGGTGTCATAGATCCACAAAAGTTGAAGTCGTGCATGGAAAATGCCTTGCAAATGATACTCAACGACTTGGACGAACATAAGTCGCTAAACATTTAAGATGCTGCACATGTCCAAGTTCCACCACTATTCTAAATAAAAAGGTGTTATAAATTTATGGAATGTGGATGACCACAATAACATCTATTACCTCCACTCCTTATTGCTTTGTAACCTATGTCCTTATTATTGTAATTAGTAGCTTTAAATTGTGGGTTAAATACCTCTATTGTAAGCTTATAAATAGACGCTTATCAAAGATGAATAAGATAAGTTGATACAAGTTTATAGAACAAATTCTTTGTCTTTCTCTTCCTCTTATTGCTTTCTACAATTCCCCCTAGTTTTATAACACGTTATTAGCACGACTCTTCAATATTTTCTCCCTTCTTACACCACAATGATATGTACAACTTGGACGATGCAATTGCGCATCAATAAAATACCAATGTACAATGTGGGTATCATATATACATATTTTTATTATTGTTTCATGATATGTTTCACGCTTTAGTTTACTATGTTAAATTTTGTTTGGCTAACCTGTGTGCAGATCATATAGTTAACATAGATCATATTGAAGTTTTTTTTTCTCTTTAATTTCTTTTATTGCAAATATAAGAAACTCAATTATGGCGTTCACTTTATGAATCATGTACCTGACATGATACAGCTGGGAGTTATTGTTATTATTTTTTAATGATAATATGTATGCATGTTTCCTAGAATGCTTGTTTCGTTTTTTTTCTTTTTGTCCTTTCCTACTAATGGAAATTATGTGGCAATTACAATATAAATAAAAATAGAATGGTTGTATACCATCAATTGAATCATTAAGGTCTGTTGATCCTGGCATTGGTTCTTCTATTGAAGTGGTTTTAATTGATCGACGTAGTGATCCCAGCTTAAAGGAACTCCAAAATAGGGTCTTCAGCCTTTCTTGTACTTGCATAACTACAAAAGAGATAGTAGATCAGCTGGCAAAACTTGTATGCAACCGCATGGGGTAAGTTGTCCTTACATTCTATCCTCATTTTTCTGGAACAACTATGTTTGGCATTCATATGTAACTGAGTTCTTATTTCTCTCACAAGGGGTTCAGCTTCTTTAGGAGAGGATGAATTTGTCCCCATATGGAGGGAGAACAGCAATGATCTGGAAGATTGCTTAGGATCTGTTCTTGTTCCAATAGGAGGCCTTTCTGTTGGTCTATGTAGACATCGTGCTTTATTATTCAAAGTAAGGTTCCTATTTAATATGATATATTCGTTATCCTTGGCAGAAATGTATTCAGCTTGATCTATTTTGTTGTTGGAGCTATTATTTTAAATAGAAATATGGACTTGTTCTCTCTTATTTACTATAAACAAAACTATTTTTGTTGTTTTTGCTGGTTAAACAATATGTAGTTTCATAAATTCATGTGTGCTTTTGGTTTGACATTTTAATTTGATAAGAATTGAGAGAAATTGTAAACCATATAAGGCAATCTTTGTGCGTTTAAAATTATTCATATGGTTCATGATATGATTCAAACAAGGTTCAGTCTGATCTTTGAAGGTGCTAGCTGACAGAATTGATCTATCATGGCGAATTGCCAAAGGCTGTAAATATTGCACAAGAGATGATGCTTCCTTTTGTCTTGTCCGGTTTGGGCTTGACAGGTATGCAGTTTTATTAACTTTTGTATCTATTAATGTTATAAACTAGTAATGTAATTTACTTTTCAGAGTTGCATGGTGCATAACTGCATAAGTCATCCAAGTTACTGTACGGAAATAAGTTATTTATGATCTTTGTATCTGTTTGAATTTCTTGGTTGATGGTGATAGTCTTGGATTAGACTATAGATTCTGTATGCCAAAAAGAATTATATAGTAAAACAACATGATCAAATTATATTTGGAGAATAGGATTGTCCTAAATTTCATTCCCTTGTTATCAAATTGGTGGAGACATATAACATGGTGTATTTGTTTCCCTTCAGGGAGTATTTAGTAGATTTGATTGCAAATCCAGGTTACTTATGCGAGCCCGATTCCTTGCTCAATGGTCCATCATCCATCTCAATTTCTTCAACGCTGCACTTTCCAAGACTAAAACCAGTTGAACCTACCATTGATTTCAGGTCACTGCCAAACAGTATTTCTCGGACTGTCAATCGCTTAATCTTGTATTTGATGAAGCTTCCGCAGGTGACTGTTTATTTTTCAAAGCAATGACACACGCACATATACAAGTCCATGTTGTGGTAGCTTATCTGTTCATTTTATCATCTTTTGATGATCAAGATTTTATTTCACTGTTATGATCTGCTTAGCATAACAGTTTGGAGGTTTATATCTGCTCGAAGTTTAATCATCTCAAGCTCTCAAATAAATTAATTAAAAAAGAGAAATATTTTCTGGGCATGCATATAACCAACTGGTGTTGTATTAACGTTTTTTTTTTATATACGATCAACAATTACATTTTTTCTAATGACAATATTGTTGAAATATAATCCTTCTGCAGATTTCTTAGAGCTGAAGTTATTAAAGTTCATTTTTCTATTTCTTTTATGTCTATTTCTAAGTGATGTAATGAGAGCCATTAGATCATAGTCTAGGTGGATTCTCTAGCTTAGATTTGGCATGACAAGTGTAATCACCTCATAGGGTGACAGCTATAATTCTGTTAGAGAGAATCACATTTCTCTCACTGTCAGTCACACTATGTAAGCCTGCAGACTGTACGTTTTTAATAGAACAGTGCCTTCTTCATTCTTCTTCATTCTCTCTAGCTAAATTCTCCAGAATATACATCCTTTCCTAGACTAAAATACATATACAACCATAGAACTCTAACATGGCCTCAGAGCCAGGTTCGATCGCTTGCTGGGCGTGAATCTGTGTAAATCGAGAGCTGGTGTTTGGCTGAGCTGACGTTGAGCTCACTCAAAACTTCACGAAGCTTTTCTAGCTGAACCTGATGTCTAACATGGCAGGATCAAGCTCTGCTGAGCTTCGTACACCAGTTTTCAATGGAGAAAACTATGAGTTTTGGAGCATTCGAATGAAGACCATTTTGAAATCTCATGGATTGTGGGATTTGGTTGAAAATGGTTTTGATGTTCCAGATCCAAAGAAGGGAAAGGAGAAATAGGAAGGATCTAAAGCTGCTGAAGTGGAGAAGTCTACGATGGCTGAGACCTTAATGAAGGATGCTCGTGCACTTGGTTTGATCCAAAGTGCAGTCTCAGACCAAATCTTCCCCAGAATAGTGAATGAAGAAATCTCAAAGGGTGCTTGGGATATTCTAAAGCAGGAGTTTAGAGGCGATAAACAGGTAAGAAGTGTTAAGCTACAAGGCTTACGTAGAGAGTTTGAATATATTCGTATGAAGGATAGTGAATCATTCTCTGTTTATGTTGCTAAACTGTTTGATCTAATCAATCAAATGAAAAGTTATGGTGAAGAGTTATCTAGAGAAAGAGTTGTGCAGAAACTGCTTATTAGCTTGCCTAGATCTTATGACTCTATATGTTCTGTGATTGAGCATTCAAAGGATCTTGACACTCTTGAAATTCAAGAAGTGGTTGCATCTCTCAAGAACTTTGAGCTTAGATTGGATAGGCACACTAAAAATTCCACAGAAAAGGCTTTTACTAGCCTGAACATAGAGAGTAAAAATTATAAGAATGGCAGCTCTTCTGGAGGTAACAAGCCTCAGAAGAACTGGAAGGGAAATGGGAAGAATTGGCATAATAAGTCCAATTCTAATCCCAAACCAAATGCATCAAATGAGGGAACTAAAACACCTTGCAAGCACTGTGAAAAACTGCACTATGGCAAGTGCTGGTTTGAGGGAAAACCAAAATGCAGAGGATGTGGAAAGTTTGGACACATGGTTAGAGATTGCCATGGAAATCAACCTGTGCAGAAGGTGAACTATGCCAATCAGGTTGAAGAAACTGGAACACTGTTTTATGCATGCAATGTCATGACAGATGTGAAGTTGAACAATTCCTGGTATGTGGACAGTGGTTGCAGTAACCACATGACTGGAGATGAAAGGCTGCTAGTAGATATTCGAAGGGATGTAACTTCCAAGGTTAAAATGGGGACTGGAGAGACAGTTCAAGTTGCAGGGAAAGGCACTCTTGTGATAGAAACCAAGACAGGCAGAAAACACATTCAAGAAGTGATGTTGGTGCCTGGTTTAGAAGAGAACTTGCTCAGTGTTGGTCAAATGATGGAACATGGGTATTGCTTAGTATTTGGAAAGGGAATGGTGACAATTTTTGATGATTGGTCACTGCAAAATCCTATAGCTAAGGTCCAAATGACTAGCAATAGGTGTTTCTCTCTCACAATGGTACCTGCCACTCAGTTGGTGCTAAGAGCAAGTGTGACTCACAGCTTGCAGATTTGGCATAAAAGGCTGGGGCACCTTAATGATCAAAGCATCAGGATGCTGGCAAATCAGGACATGGTTCATGGACTGCCTAGTCTGGAGAAGGATCTTGCAGTTTGTGAAGGCTGCAAGCTAGGAAAGCAGCACAGAGACTCATTTCCTGCAGAATCTACTTGGAGAGCTCAGTTTCCACTTGAATTAGTTCACACTGACATCTGTGGTCCAATGCAAACTGCATCAATGTCAGAAAATAGGTATTTCCTGCTGTTCATTGATGACTGCACAAGAATGGTTTGGGTCTATTTTCTTAGAAATAAATCTAATGCTTTTGAATGTTTCAAGAAGTTCAAAGCAATGACAGAACTGCAGAGTGGGCACAAAGTGAAAACTCTTAGGAGTGACAGAGGTGGGGAATTCATGTCAAATGAGTTTCTTGAGTATTGCAGTGAGCATGGAATACAAAGACAGCTAACAGTAGCATATTCCCCTCAGCAAAATGGAGTAGCTGAGAGGAAGAACAGGACTGTCATTGAGATGGCAAAGTCTATGCTACATGAAAAGAGTCTTCCATATGAGTTTTGGGCAGAAGCTGTTCATACAGCAGTCTATCTTCTCAACAGGTGTCCTTCTAAGTCCCTTAAGAAGATGACACCATTTGAAGCTTACACTGGAAGAAAGCCAGGTATTGCACACTTGAAAGTGTTTGGATGCATATGTCATGTGCTCATTCCTGCTGTTTTGAGACACAAGTTGGAAGAAAACAGTCACAAATGCATTTTTGTAGGCTATGGATTGTGTGAAAAAGGCTATAGATTGTATGATCCTAAGACTAGAAAGATTATCTTGTCTAGGGATGTCTATTTTGATGAAGAAGCCTCATGGAAATGGGAGAATCCTAGCAATGCAGATTTGAGAATGACTATGTCAGATGGAAATCAAGGTACTGCAGAAACTGAACAGAGGGAATTGGATGAACAAACTCAGCCCTTGGATACTCAAATGCAGATGGAAGAAGAAATGGCATCTCAAGGGGAAGAAATGCTTGATGAGTCTAAATCTTTTGATCACACACCTCACAAGTGGAGGAGTATTAATGACATCATGGCACAATGCAACATGTGCATTGTGGAACCTGACAGCTTTGAAGAAGCAGACTTGGATGAATCATGGAGAAGTGCAATGGAGGCTGAATTGGAGATGATTGAGAAGAACAATACATGGGAATTAGTTGACAGGCCATTTGACAAACCAGTAATTGGTGTTAAGTGGGTCTACAAGGTCAAACTGAACTTAGATGGTACTGTGCAGAAGAATAAAGCTAGGCTAGTGGCTAAAGGCTATTCACAGAAGCCTGGGATCGACTATAATGAAACATTTGCCCCTGTGGCAAGACTTGACACCATCAGAACCTTGATTGCTCTTGCTGCACAAAAGCAATGGAGTTTGTATCAGCTGGATGTGAAATCTGCCTTTCTCAATGGCATTCTAAATGAGGAAGTTTATGTTGAACAACCTCAAGGCTATATTCAAGAGAACAAGGAAACCAAGGTCTACAGGTTAAACAAGGCTCTATATGGACTGAAACAAGCCCCAAGGGCCTGGTATGATGAGATAGATGCCTACTTTAACACTGCAGGTTTTAAGAAGAGCTTAAGTGAGGCTACTCTCTATATCAAGACAAGTAACACTTCAGGTATTATCATTGTCTCCCTTTATGTAGATGACATTATATATACTGGAAGTTGTCCTAAACTGCTTGAAGATTTTAAACAAGATATGATGCAACACTATGAGATGACAGATTTGGGTCTGTTGCACCATTTTCTTGGTATGGGAGTGGAACAAACTGATAAACACATTTTCATCCACCAAAAGAAGTATGCTACAAAAATTCTTGAGAAGTTTGGAATGAGAGATTGCAAGTCAGTGGCAATTCCATTAGTGGTGAATGAGAAGCTGTGTAAAGAAGATGGAAGTGAAGCAGCAGATGAAAGTGAATTCAGACAGATTGTAGGAAGTTTGCTTTATTTGACTGCCACAAGACCAGATGTCATGTTTGCATCTAGCTTACTTGCTAGGTTTATGCACAATCCCACAAAGAAACACATAGGGACTGCTAAGAGGGTGCTGAGGTATATACAAGGCACACTAGATTTTGGAATTGAGTTTGAAAAGGGGAAAACTGCTACTCTAATTGGATATTGTGACAGTGACTGGGCTGGGAGTGAGGATGATATGAGAAGCACCTTAGGATATGCTTTCACACTAGGCTCAGGCATGTTCTCTTGGGCTTCCATCAAGCAAAACACAGTTGCTTTGTCTACAGCCGAAGCTGAGTATGTGAGTGCTGCAGAAGCAACTTCACAAGCTAAGTGGCTCAGATTTGTGCTTGAGGATTTTGGTGAAGAACAGGTAGATGGGACTCCAATCCTATGTGACAACACCTCTGCAATTGCAATGGCAAGAAATCCAGTTCATCACCAGAAGACAAGACACATCAGCAGGAAGTTCCATTTCATAAGGGAAGCCATTCAAGCAAAGAGGTTGAACTCATTTACTGTAAGACAGAAGATCAGATAGCAGACATTTTGACTAAGGCTCTGCCTAAGGATCGGTTTGTGAGATTGAGAAGTCTGCTTGGAGTGAAATCAGCTAAAGGATTAGAAGGGAGTGTTGAAATATAATCCTTCTGCAGATTTCTTAGAGCTGAAGTTATTAAAGTTCATTTTTCTATTTCTTTTATGTCTATTTCTAAGTGATGTAATGAGAGCCATTAGATCATAGTCTAGGTGGATTCTCTAGCTTAGATTTGGCATGACAAGTGTAATCACCTCATAGGGTGACAGCTGTAATTCTGTTAGAGAGAATCACATTTCTCTCACTGTCAGTCACACTATGTAAGCCTGCAGACTGTACGTTTTCAATAGAACAGTGCCTTCTTCATTCTTCTTCATTCTCTCTAGCTAAATTCTCCAGAATCTACATCCTTTCCTAGACTAAAATACATATACAACCATAGAACTCTAACAAATATGTCCTTGCCAAATCAGATAATATTAAGCATAGACATGGATATAGGATTCAGGTACAGTATGACACGGATACATCGATCAGGAGAATCCTAAAAGTAGATCAGGATAAGCCTGGATGCATCACGTATCTTTCTGTTCATCTACAGTTTGGAGAACCTGATACAAACTATGCAAATAAAGTTGGATACATCAGCATCTCACACCATGCTCTACACCACCCTTTGTGTTGATATTATATTTTCTCTGGTGTAGGTAGTACATCTAAGGTTTTTTTAGGTACAACTTGTAAAATTCCCAATGGATATTCTTTGAGGTTTGTTTCAGTTTTGAATTTGGTATAAATGAGCAGAGATGGTATGTTCTGCTGATGCATCATTTAGTGTGACCTTTTTAGTTCTTTTCTTTTGATTCTTTGGGGTTGGGGGGAACTTGGGATAGATACAATTTTATTGTCAAACAACTGGGATGATTCTGAGCTCTTACAGAATGGATAAACGGAATGTCTATGTTTTTATTCTGTAAATTGGCATTCATCATCATGACATTCCAGTTCACGGATGCTTGTTTTCCATCATCACAGGAAGTGCTGTTGACGAGGACAATAAGGCATTCTCTATGTATCCTAAACAGTTAGATAGGAAGATTACAGATGGAAACAACCTTTTACTGGTTTCAAGTCTCAATGACGACACTTCTATGCACGCAAAAGTTTCTCAGCCGAGTTTTGAAGATAGAAATCCCCAATTATTTAACCCTTCTCAGAACGTTGTACACACACCAGGCATGGTAAAAGATCCAATCCCTCTAAAGCGTATACCGCCCATAGGGCTTAGAGATGTTTCAAGAGTGGATACAACTAAAGACTCGAGGTTTGTCGAGGGAGTTCAACTGGTTCCTAGTAAACCAAGTAAAGAGCTCACATTCGATATAGAGGATTTGGACATCCCATGGAATGATCTTGTACTAAAAGAGGGAATTGGTGCATGTATTTTACCCTCCTTTTTGGCTATCATTTAGAGTGCAATCATGAAAGTCATTTAATAGCTTGGAGATGAAAAACAAAAAGATAGCTTGAAGAGCTCATATTCTCTTCATGCATTTCATAAAATTGAGTTTGTATGAGGATGTAAAATCTGATATCGTGCATGGCACGGCTCTGTAAGCACCTAATCTGTTTATACTCTGGGCTCATGAAATCTTATTTTTATCCCTTTATTCATAAGACTGATAAAAAGTTGTACTTTTAAGGATGTTGCTGTGAAAATTCTTATGGAGCAAGTCTTTCATCCCGAACGCTTTAAAGAATTTTTGAGAGATGTATGTAATAGCAACATAATTGAAATTTTAAAAACATAATTGATTGCAGTGTGAATTTCTTTGTCTTGATTTTGATATGCAGATTGGCTTTTTCTGTTTGCTAGGTTACTATAATGAAACGGCTGCGGCATCCAAATATTGTTCTCTTTATGGGTGCAGTTACGAAGCCCCCAAACTTGTCCATTGTGACAGAATATTTATCAAGGTTTTATGATTTCCTATTATATCCACTCCTTCCCCTACTACCGCCCCCTCAAATGGGAACTTGATGCCTATTAGACATTTAGGCTGCATCAAGAGCTTTTACAATTGTTTAATGATCTAAATTATGGGCTCTAAACTGCAGAGGTAGCTTGTATAGGCTTTTGCATAAACCAGCTGGTGCAATGGAGGCATTGGATGAGAGGCGCCGGTTGAATATGGCTTACGATGTGGTGTGCATTTGAAGAATCCATATTTTTTTTCTTTTCTGTGGCTTCTTATTCTTCCTTTCTCTTTATATATTTAAGTTTTTATTCAATATTTTTGGCTACATGATTTGAATTGTTTCACACAGGCAAAAGGAATGAATTATCTTCATAGACGCAATCCTCCTATTGTTCATGGAGATATAAAATCTCCAAATCTGTTGGTTGACAAAAAATATACAGTGAAGGTGAGGATCCTTAAGCTCACCCACATTTATTTTGCTTGTGGTTTGGGTGCTGGGAATGCATTGTCAATTTTATCGTAATGTTTAATGAGCTTGGTAAAAGAATCTTGTTGCTTCATGATTTCTCATGGCTCTCATAAGTTCAATTTTTAGTGGCATGCGCCCCACTATTAAGTACTTTTATGTATTTGGAATGGAGCATGACTATAAGCTTACCTGCATGTATTTACTTACTGTAATATTGCCATTTTGTTTATACAATTTGTCTTGCCTGTTCATTTGTATAGGTTTGTGACTTTGGTCTTTCCCGTTTAAAGGCAAACACTTTTCTTTCATCAAAGTCAGCTGCTGGGACCGTAAGTTCTTTAAAACTAGACAAGAACCTGAAGGTTATCGTTTTAAGGTGGATTTACATGTTCATGACAATTGAAAATTGAAAATTTTACTCTTATTAGCCGGAATGGATGGCACCGGAAGTCCTGCGTGATGAACCGTCAAATGAGAAGTCAGATGTTTACAGTTTTGGTGTAATATTGTGGGAACTGGCTACACTGCAACAGCCGTGGGGTAATTCAAATCCAGCGCAGGTTTGTTTTTCATGTTAATAAGTTGAATGATGGAAGTGTACATCCATACATATAATCTGTGTTATGCTCTTATATTATAGATTAGAACGGGGAAGGTGACTATGAAAATGTTTTACATTATTCTTTACAGTTTCTCCTTCAGTTGAGAATTTTACTGAAATGTGTATGTTGTATACTTTTACATGAGTTCATACATCATGATGATACATAGTGTTTCTCTTATATGTTGTGTAGGTGGTGGCAGCTGTTGGTTTTAAGAACAAAAGGCTTGAGGTTCCATATGATTTGAATCCTCAAGTGGCTTCGATCATTGAGGCTTGCTGGGCCAAGTGAGTTTGAGATTCTAATTTTCATATATTAGGTTAACTTCTGTATGCAAATCTCCCCTTTCAATACTATTCTCTAATAACAATGGTCATACTGCAGTGAGCCCTGGAAACGACCTTCATTTGCTAGTATCATGGAATCTTTGACGCCGTTGATTAGAGCTCCTGCGACTCAACCTAGTCGTCCAGGCGTGCCATTACTCAGCTGAATGGGCGAACACTTATTCACGCACATAATACAGCATTCTTTTGAGAAGTGATGTCTGGCAGGCATGCATGCTGTTCATAGTCTCGGGTATGCCTAAAATTTCCATTTCAGTTTTCCAAAATTGAGTAGTGCCCTATTCTTGGACTAGTAATGACATAGGTATCTTAAGATTGGTAACTTCATGCAGCCCCAAAAAGTTTGCAAATCAAATCATTATCTTATAGAATGTTGAATATTAGCAAATTTTCAATGAAATGTTGAATATTATATTATGGGCCTGTGAGTGGGCAGGCAGAGTAAGAAGTTTCTTACTAAGAACGTGGGGAGATTCTCCAATAAGTGTTTTAAGTTAAGGATTGGTTGCATACTTCTAATTTTGGTTGTTAGATTGCATTCATTAATTGTGTTGGCAGTTTTTTAAATGCAATTCAACAGCCGAAATTAGAAGTATGTAATCAATCCTCAACTTAAATACTTATTAGAGAATGTCCTAAGAATGTGAATGGGCAAAAGCTTGCTTAACAGATTCTGTGATATACTCGAAGTACTTGTCCGGAAAAATATTATAAAATTATTTCGACAAAAAAAAATGATATTAAAATTTTGGACCTCTGTTTTTGGTCGTTGGATTTTGAACAAAATGAATTTGTCTGAGTAGGCAGGCATACATGTGATTAGTGTGCTGTAGTCATTTTCGAAGAGGTGATCAGTGGGGTGGTGAACGTCAATAAAACCAGAATTATGAATCCTTAAAAAAAAAAATAATAACACCAGATAATGCAAAGCACCCACTCAAATTGGATTTGAGTAAATGACCTAAGTGCACAAAATTATTAAAATATTCATATCTTGTCATCAAATTTAATTGACTTTGGTATGGGGCAATATGGAATATCAAACCTTGATTAAGGAGGCGAAGTGGGTTATTTTGACTTTAAGGAGGTAAAGTGGGATTTAACCAATGTTTTAGAGCATCTACAATGGACTCCCTAAACCACCTCCTTAGACAAATTTTAGGGAGGAATTGGAAAAATACATCTCCAACCATGCTCCCTATCCACCTCCTAAAATAGGGAGACCTTTAGGAGCTCCTAAATCTGAGGAGAGAGAAAGGACTCCTAGTGGCTCCCTATAATTTAATGTTGCTTTGTTTTATGCATAATTTAAAATTTTAATTAATGCTAATTGTTTTTTATATTATTTTTTATAAAGATAGACCAATCATATTGAATTTAAAAATAACTTTAGTATTTATGACTCCTTAAACTAGAGAGTATGATTGGAGTTCAAATTTTATAGAGAGCTCCTAAAATAACTTTTGTGTGTTTTTAGCTAAATTTTAACTAAAAAATAGAGAGCATGATTGTGGATGCTCTTAGGGTGTACTGTAACAATTAAGCCTAAATTGTAAGCTAATTCTCAGTTTTCAAGATACTTTGAGATAGGACGCTCTGAACCACATTTGAACATGGAGTGGGCAGAGCTCCACAAGAGCAAACATATAATTGTGGATCATGACTAAAGACAACCCACCTTTTTTGACGTACGTAAGTGGGTAAGTGGGCAAGGGGGCAAGTGAGCAAGAGTCAAAGACCAAACTTATTATTGACGTACTTTTCAACCATATTTGCAGGCTAAACATTTAAACCTCTTTCTTTGGTGTAAATAAAGCTTTTAAATCGAACCCCTCTTTCTTTAGTGTAAATAAATCCTTCCACACATGAGACATGACATGATATCCAAAGCCAGGTTTTACATCAAAGCGTCTCCACTTGATTTGTTTGTGGTTCTAGGGGAATTCACATGGATGCTTTACTGCTGATCTTTCCTTCGAACCATTCATATAGGGGAATTCAATTGTAAAAATAGACCACTTCTCAACTTTTTAATTAACATATGTCCTTGTTCGTACAGAAATGAAGATACACAGAGAGACAGAGAGACAGAAACTAGACAAGTAAATAGGGAAATAAAAACGTGAGACACTGGAACTTGAATAAAGGTTGAATTTTCAAACTAATACTTTTGAGCACGAAAATTAACCTTAATAGTTTCGTTAACCTCAAGTTTTGTTATGATTTTAAAAAAAAAACCCTTTAAAGATAAAGGTTTAAATGATGTGGACATTTTTGGGTTTAATGTTTAGCCACATCCTCCATTTTAAGGACTTGTTGAAAACAAGTATCTATTCTATCCCTTCTTTTGTTAGTCACTCCTATAAATACGTAATAATCGATGTGCTATGAAGAAAGTATAATTTCAAATACAAACACTATGGAGTTGGAGGAATTGGAAGGACAAGAGCCAGTGAGCCCAAATGGTCAGTACTTCAGTAGCAATGTGATATCTCTATCGGTTCTTGCTGTTTGGGAATTTGAGATTCCAATCGATCCGGAGTCTCAAACAATATCGTTGCTTAAGAACGTCTTCCTCCCCATCAGCCCTCGTTTCTCCTCTATCATGGTATGCTCTCTCTCTCTCTCTCTCTCTCTCTCTCTCTCTCTCAATTCTTTTATTTTATTTTCTTGTTTAAGCAAACAAATAATTAGAGAAAAGAAGAGCACTAATAACCACTACTAGAAAAGCTCTATATAAGCCACGGAATACTAGTGGCCAAGCTTACACTTAATATACTTTCTCACTTCTTTTATAACTCTTTGCGATATAATCTTTAACTACCTTTTTTTGTAAAACTTAGTTAGCATTTTTCCCGTATAATCATATGATACTCGTATTATACATGTAGGTAAGTATTTTTTTTTTAAATACTTCTTTTTTCTGTACACGTCTCAAAGAATACACGCGTATTCTTCATGTTTAATATAAGTTTTTTTTTACAAACTTTTTAATAATAGGGAAACATTCATGTACGTATACGCATAATTGTCACATATTATTGAATAAAAATAATATATATTTTAAATTTTAAATAAATAATATTACAAAGCAATAGTTTATTTGGAAACAGGTTGAAAATAATGGAAAGAAAGAGTGGAAAAGGGTGGAAGTGAAGCTTGAAGACCACGTTAACACCCCTACTTTCCCTTCCGGCCTGTCGCTTGAATCATACGACAAGTATTTTGACGACTATATTTCAAAGCTATTAACAGAAAGATTTCCACAAGGCAAACCACTATGGGAAATTCATATTATCAACTACCCAACTAGCAATGCTGCTGCTAATGTAATCTTCAAGTTTCACCATGCGCTTGGAGATGGTTACTCTCTCATGGGTGCCCTGATTTCTTCTGTGCAAAGGGCTGACAACCCTTCTCTTCCCTTAACTTTTCCTTCACGGCAGCGTTCCGAATCAAAGAGAGAAAATTTTGTGACTAAAACTTTCTCAGGTTTCTGCAACACCATTTCAGACTTGTGGTCGGGCACTTTAAAGACCATGAACGAAGATGTTCTAACACCAATCAGGTCTGGTAATGATGCAATTGAATTTTGGCCAGCAACTGTATCAACTATGACATTCTCTCTTGATCAAATCAAATCAATCAAGGACAAACTTGGAGTGGTAAGATGTATCAACTATACTAGGATTTCGTCTGAGGAATGTTATATATATGCAATTATATTTCTCTCTCATACTTCATTTCCTTAAGGCACAGCCTGCTCTGACTTTAGAGTGGCCCCGTGTGAATTCCACTCTGATTTTTTATTATAGAAATGTCACCTAGACTTATACCTCAGTTTCAATTTATCACTTTAAAGAAAAATTTAAGAAAAATGTCATTTTAATTTTTCAAATTCCATGATTTCTCATCTGACTTTAACATCATCCAATTTTCCATATATTTTTAAGGGTATTTTAGTCTTTTCATTCTCAAGAAAAAAAAAGAGAAAAAAGTGACCACTTCCTTTCTCCCCTTCCCCAACCTCACCTGACCCCAAAACACATCGCACATGACCCCCTTCCCCCCTCTTCTGTCAATCTCTCTCACTCTCTCTCTCTCTGAGCATGTGTTAAAAAATTTATGGTGTTCATTGAGCATGGAAATGGAAAAATACCAAAAATAAAAAAGAAAAAGAAAAAGGTGGACTCGGTTTGGGTGGGTTGAAGAAATTTGTGTGTGGAAGGTAGGTGTTTCATGGTAGATAGAGAAGGAGGAAGGGGCTGTGAAGAGGGAAGGGGGAATGGATTTCAAGGTGAGCGGGGTTGGTTGGAGCCGCCAGTGGCGCACAGGGGAGGGGGAAGGTGATATATTTTTTTTCAATTTTAATTGTTTAAAAGATATAATAAAAAATATTATAATTATTTTTACATTTTTAAAATACCATTGAAAATGGAAAGACTAAAATACCCTTTACAATGTATGAAAAATTGGATTGTGTTAAAGTCAGATGACAAATCAAGGTGACATTTCTCTTAAATTTTTCTTTAAGGTGACAAATTGAAATTGAGGTATAAGTTCAGGTGACATTTCTTTAAAAATCCCTAAAATTAATTAGAGCATCCCATCCAAAATCAATATTAATTAACAATATATAATTGGATAAACCTAGGACATTACATTCTAATTAGGAAATAAAAGCATCCTTATAAAGTTGGAAAAGCTGTGACTATTTAAGTGGGAAATAGCAAAGGACCCACTAGTGTAGTGGTTGGGAGTTTACTCCATCTAGACAAGGTCCTGGGTTCGAGTCCTGACATCCGTGTTGTGTGTATGAGTTTAGTATATTATCTCCCCTTTAAATAGGAAAGATCTTCAAAAAAAAAAGGTGGGAAATAAAGCATTGTTTGAGTGGGAAGTCATTTAGGAAATAAAGAAATTATGCATTTCTTGCATCTTCAAAATAAGTCACGTAATTTGAGAAATGGATCAATAAAATGGTAGTCCACATGCAATTCTCATTTCAGTTTTTTTCACTCTTGCATACTCATCTATTTAGTGGCTCATTGAGTCCATAGTTGACGTTTTGGAGTAGTATGTATTACCATTATATACTAAAATTGACGTTTTGGATCAATAAAAACATGATTGTTGTGTCTTGATATCAAACTAAATCTGCTTATTTATTCATTATATACAATATAATTTACCTTTTCACTTACTATTACAGACTGTAAATGATGTTCTGACCGGGATGATCTTCTTCGGAACTCGACTGTACATGCAAGAGATGAACCAAAGTTCAAGCAAAGCAGATTGTACAGCAATGGTGTTGCTCAACACAAGGACCATGGGGGATTATGTGCCAATTGAGGAGATGATCAAACCCAACAGCAAGACGCCATGGGGAAATCGTTTTACATTCTTGCATGTACCCATACCCAAGTTAACTGAACTCTCAAATGCGCTGGACTTTATCTGGAACACACACAAAATAATAAAGAGAAAGAGAAACTCGTTCGCTGCTTATTTCAATAGTAGGCTATTGGAGATTGTGCACAAATTTGGAAGCCATTAGGTTAGTAAATTTAAAGTGAAGACTACAAGATGAAATCCTTTAGGCACTATGCCGGCACGGCACGGCACGACCTGATTAATTTGAACCTGTTCAATTTCCTTCGGAGCTCAAACTTATAAATTTTTATGATTTAGTAGTATTAACATATTGCTAGTTTTGCAGGCATGCGGGAAATACATTCATCGCACATTGAAGAACACGAGCATGGTAATCTCAAATTTGATTGGACCTGTGGAACAAATGTCTTTGGCTAATCATCCAATAAAAGGTTTTTACTTTTTGGTCGGTGGTGGACCTCTGGTATGTCACAGATTGTTATGAATCTTCTAAATTTTGAAAATATATTAATCAATTACGAAGGACGTCCTTTCAAAAGAATCTGTATACATACACATATATATACATATTATACAATAAAAACTTAATAAACTATCAATGATTAAATGGCTTCACGCTTTGATGTATGGCTTCACCCATATAGGCAGAGATTCGAAACCCCAGACACCCATTGAATATTTGTGCAAACTAAAACTCTCCCAATCATTTGTATAAAAAAGTAAAAAAAAATTACTAAATAAATGGTTCCACAGTAAAAAAAAAAAAGTAAGAATTAATGAACCTTCTTTTGTAGTTTTCAAGTTCAATTTGTATTATTAATTTTTTCCATTACGAAATTTAGCAACTAATGTAACATGACTTGGATGGATCTGCAGGGCTTTGAAATAACCATTGTAAGTTACATGGGAAAAGTGAGGGTCGCCTTCAAAATGGAAAAAGGTGTCATAGATCCACAAAAGTTGAAGTCGTGCATGGAAAATGCCTTGCAAATGATACTCAACGACGCGCACGAACATTTGTCGCTAAACATTTAAGATGCTGCACATGTCTAAGTTCCACCACTATTTAAAATAAAAAGGCTTTATTTTCCAGCATTGTTGTTGAAAGCAACAAGTCTTGAAAAGACAGAAAGTGCAAATTTGTTCTTTGAATATTTTTGTTTGGGTGATGATGAGATACTAAATCTTGGAATAACTCAAATGCATGCAGTTTTTCTAGCGTATTTGTTGCGTGCATATTCTTCACTTTTGCTTAGGGGTGTGTAACATCCAATCCAATTTAATTCGTCCAAATTGATCGATCTAATTCAATCCAATTTAAATCAGTTTCGATGATTTGGTGGATTGAATTAGATCCCTAATTTTCAAAGTCGATATGATTGGATCAGATGATGGATTTGCTTGTGAGAATCCAATTCATTCTAGTTACTTTCATGCTTATTTTACTCAAGTAGGTAATTGTAATCATTAACATTTTAAGTCATTTGATGGATTCAAGATGTTTGATTGTTTTTGTCTAATTTGTTTTTGTTTTGTTTTGCTTAGAGCTATGACTTTCATGTTCCCCTATAGGCTATAGGTTAATCTATTTTGTTCCTAGCTAGTAATATTTCCCAAGGTGCTATAATCTTGCGTTTTTAAGGTCTGGTGTCAAAAACTAAAATAGGGCTTCTTTACACACGCCCGCATTCTCTACAATGGTAGACTTTTATAGTGAAGACTTTATCCAAGACTCTTAGATGAGATCTTATCTCCTAATCATTATATCAAACTAACCAATGTTATCCAACGGCTAATCAATTTGATCAAATAGTTAAAAGATAAGACCTTACTATGAACGACTCCTCCACACTGACTAACTTGGGTTATAGCTCACGTTATTTTTTTTTCAGCCCAAACTAATAGACCAGCCCACCCAAAAATAATAAAAATATTTACTAACAAAATACAACCACTTTTATACACCAAAATGCGTCGAACTTGATCTTCCCCACCAGACCATGAAAGTCTCAGCCAACGAACTACAGCTGCTTTTGTGTAATCTGATAGTTACTCAAGGATAATGTACAATTCGACCAAAAAGATAGGGTAATGTACAATAAAAACCAATATCAATTACTGCAATTATTATTTATTTATTTTATTTTTGTTACATTAGAGGAAAGAAACTCCATCACCACTGTGGGGCAAGAATTATTATTTTGGGATTTATGTGATGGCTACAAGACTTTCTTTTTCAATTGAGGGTGCCCAGTCCAAAAAATACAAAAACTAGTCATTAAGGCTTATACATATAACATTGGGCTTAAAAAGGCCGACAAGATCATCGGAAACAGTATAAATAACATATGAATTGGGTCCTACAAAAACATACAACCCAAATAACTAGATTATGTACATAAAAGGGGCACCAAATTGAGGACAATGGATCCACTCTCAACTTCCATTTTTTATTTTGTTAACTTGTTAGAGATCTGCTGTCTCAAAATTTGGTGTCTCCCCATGTCCCTGTTTCATTTAGTTGACATCTGCCCATTTACTTAATCCTCAATTTAACACTGTTAATTTGGAAAAATATTTAAAAGTTAAAAACCAAAAAGTAATCATGAATCAAAAATAATTTAGACTATCACTTGTATTAAAAAAAATTATCGAAAACAAAAAGAAAAAAGTTAATATGTACGTTTTAGTATGGTTTAAGAGGTATCCATACGGGTTGGCCCAAGTTTGGTTCAATTCAATCAAATATGAAACTTTATTAGTGTAAAAATAGAACCAAACCACTCGAATTTATTTCATTTGATCAGTCCAAATGGATTGACAATGTGTGGCCCAGCTTTAATTTTGCTTTTTTCATCTATAGCCGCTTAAACTATTAAACTATTAAACTATACGGAACCTGGTTACCCACCCCTAGTTTTGATAATCCAGAATTGGATTTCTAACAGTATTTTGCCACCTCATGTGTTACATCAATCGGTATCTAAATAATAAAAATAAATAAAATAGACAACCTTTTGATCTATCCTTTCACTTGTATTCCATAGCCTTTAATATGTTGGAAACGTAAATGGTCATTTCTCATACAATAGTATGATATTAAGATGGGTTAATTTTAATTTAATATTATGAACTCTTACTTTTAAAACACGTTTGTTTTGCATTCTTAATTTTAACGATTATATACTCTATGTTTTTCAATTTTTTGCAATATGGTTCCGACGTTAACTTTGACATCAAAATTTCGATTAATTGCTTGTATGGCAGGCATGAGTCTCACCTATTCACTTATTTCGATGTCAATTGAAGAGTATTTTTGGATAATTAGTGTCTTCCAACCCATAAAGAACACATTACACGCATTAATACGGAACTATTTTTTAACAAAGTACCTTTCAACTGACATTAAAAGAAGTGAATATGTGGGAGCCAAGCCTGTCACACAAGCAATTAACAGAAATTTTAACGATGAAGTTAACGGCGAAACTAGATTGCACAAAAGTGAAAAGATTAAGGTATATAATGATTAAAATTAAGAGAGCTTGGACAAATATACTTTAAAATAAGATTTCAGGGTAATTAAATTGAAATTAACCCTAAATTTAAGGATTTTTAGCCATTTTGCCTCGAACTATTAGCAATTTGAACTTACCCCTAAATTATTTCATCTCACGATTTAGTCCCTCAACTTGTAATAAATAGTCAATTTCTTCCTTACCGTTAAGTTTATCTAATTCCATCAACTTTTCTCGTTAATAACAAGGGCAAAATTGTAATTTTAACTTAAAATTCATAAAAATATTGTAAATAATTAACTTTTAGAAGAAAAAAATTATTCTCCCCACTCCCACCGATTTATTCTCCCCAAAGATTTTTTTTTTTGCTTCTAAAAGTTAATTATTTACAATATTTTTATGAATTTTAAGTTAGAATTACAAATTTGCCTTGTTATTAACAGAAAAATGGATGAAATTAGATAAACTTAACTATGAATCACTATTTATTACGAAATAAGTGACTAAATCAAGAACAAATAGTATGAAGTTAATTACCTTATAGCTCAGTATGAAACCGCACTTTACCCTAAATTTAATGCACAACAAAAGAAACCAAATAATTTTGACCAAAACAGTAACCAAACACAATGGCTGAGACGTCAGCACCTGTCAAAACTGTAGCCCCAAATCTAATAATGACGAAATCTCATCTCCTGATTGGTCCTCCCGCTTAACTTCATCCCCAAGTATTATACCCTGCCCTACCAAATCATTTTCAAACTTACAACAGTGCCAATCTCACGTCACCTGGTCCAGACAAAATATCGAGAGACAAAAATATCCAGCCCGGCCGTGGGTCCCCGCCAAAACAGAACCACCATAACTGATTTTCAAAAAAGCGTAGCTCCAAGGAAACTACGCCCTCTCTCTCTCTCAAGGTCGGTGCTGAAAGCACTTTCAAATTGCAGAAGCCCCACTTTCTTGTGACCCAAACTGAATGGCCCGGAGCTGGGATGACCAAGAAGGCGACTGTAACAGTGGCAAAACCTTCACCGCCTTTGAACGCTCTTTCGAGATTTTTATCGAACACCTTGTCGGCAAAACCTTTCGACCTTCTTATATAACGCTCCCCAAGCTCACAATCCCCATTTTTCACCTGCCACACCCACCTCTCTCTCTCTCTCTCTCTCTTACCCAGAAGTCGGTTTGCTGCCATTACAAATAGTATTAATTTCGTTCTATGAACCCAAAAGACGAGAGCTACCCAAAGTCTCCACCTACTTCAGCTGAATTGGACCCGGAGAATCCGCTTCGACCCGAAATGTCAGAACCGTTGTTGGGTTCTCAGCCAATTCCTTCGTTTACTTCTCCTCTGATGGAATTTGAAGCCTTTTGTGCTCTAAATCCATCGGAGTCTTCTTGGTCATCTGGTGCTTTCGAGTTTGATGAGAAAGCTCCGACTGCAACGTCGTCGTTTATGGACGCTGGTGGCGCGGAGCACGTAGCCGTCCCGCAGCCTCTTAAATGTCTACAGGACAGTCCGGTTCCGCCGTTTCTGTCCAAGACTTTCGATCTGGTCGACGACCCGTCGCTTGATTCGATCATATCGTGGGGCTCCGGCGGCAACAGCTTCGTGGTGTGGGACCCATTGGAGTTTTCCAGGCTCATCTTGCCGAGGAATTTCAAGCACAACAATTTCTCAAGTTTTGTCCGGCAACTTAATACTTATGTGGGTATTTGCAGCCTGTATTGGCTGCCGTTATGATCTGTATGTAAATGTTGTTGTTTTGTTGTTCTCTTTTTTGTTTTTTTTTTATTTGGTTTTGTTTCTTTTTTTATGATGATGCTGTTTATCGTCTAAATTGGGTTTGATGAGTCTAATTCTGTCGAGATGTAGTCATGTAGCTGAGGCCATTAGTTTTTTATCTTTTAAACTTACCATGTAAGACTTTGAAGGAGGTGATGGCTTTGTATCCTTAACTCCCAATTTTTTGTATTGAAGAGATTCATATGTAATTGACCAAAACTAAATAAAAGAGGGTTCATTTTTATGTAAACAGCTTCTTGTCGTGAAATGCTTGGCAATTTGTTTGTCTTTTTCATTAATGGTTTACACAGGTGAAGTGATAGTCATTTGTTCTTGATGATGATATGTATTGTGGTTTCTGTGGTTCGAGAAGATGTATGTGTTGGAATGATCTCTACCATTTTTTACCTTGAAGTTTGAATTTCTCATGATAATATATAACAGTTTTGTAAGACTTGAATGTATCATGAAACTTAGTATAGAGAATCTAATGGGAATTGTAAAGGTTCTTTCATTGATTTCATAGTTTGGACTGGAGGCTTACTTGTACGAAAAGAACATCCTCGTCTTTTGCAGGTAGAATTCAGGTTCCTATTGTTCAGATCTCTCTATATTATCATCTCAACTGCTCCCCTCCTCCCAACCACCACTTGTTAATGCTTCAAGAAGCTTTTCTCTATTCGTTTTTGGTGATTTGCAGATTGCATAGCGAGGTTCAGCTCCTCATATGAATGAAAGTTGATGGATTCAAATTGTCTTGTGTGATCATTTGTGTAGAATAATTATATCTATCTTTTGGTTTCTGTACTGTTTCGTTTCCATTCATTATTGAAATTCTTTGGGTACTGTGTTCAGGGGTTTCGCAAGGTTGATACAGATAAGTGGGAGTTTGCGAATGAAGCTTTCAAAAGGGGCAAAAGACATTTGTTGAAGAAGATCCAGAGGCGCAAGTCACCTCAATCACTGCAGGTTGGGCCTTCTGCCGAAGCAGGGAGGCCTGGACTGGAAGGTGACATTGAGACTTTGAGGAAAGAGAGAAGTCTGTTAATGCAGGAAGTTGGTGATCTGCAGCAGCAACAGCGGGGTACAGTTCACCATATGAAAGTAGTGAACGAGAGGCTTCAGTCTGCGGAGCAGAGACAGAAGCAGATGTTTTCTTTCTTGTCCAAGTTGCTTCAAAACCCAGCATTCTTAGCCCGCCTTCAACAGAAGACAGGACAGAAAGGCATAGACTCTCCAAGGATGAAGAGGAAATTTGTTAAGCAGCATCAGCATGAACTAGGTAAATCAGATTCTTGTATGCAAGGGCAGATTGTGAAGTACCAACCTGCTTGGAGAAATCTCTCCGCAGTCCCAGATGTGAATCCAGTAGTTCCTATTGAACAATCTCCTGATAATCTTTCACAATTTATGGCAGGAAAACTGGGTTTGGTTGCAGAAAGCAAACCATATCAATTTGCGGATGTAGCATCAGATGAGTTAAATTTATCAGCTGAACCAGCAGTAACGCGAGGGTTTATCAAAACACCAGAGCAAGAAGGTGAAGGGGCGTCAAGCATGGGAGCTGAAGATCCATTTCAAAAAGGGAAGAGTGTTCCAAACCCACAACAGGAGGTTAATCCCGAGTATTATGTCTCTTTCCAGGAGAATTTTGGGAAGAATAAGATGTTTCCGGAACTTTTCTCTCCAGGGTTCGATAGCATGATTAAACAAGAAGATATATGGAGCATGGGTTTTGATGTCAGTGCTGGTATGTCAAGTTCTAGCAATGAATTATGGAGTAACCTGGTCAACTATGATGTGCCAGAGATGGGAGTGACAAGCGGATTGTTAGATATCTGGGATATAGGTCCCCTGCATGCAGCAGGAGGGTCAGGCATTGAGAAGTGGCCAGCTGATGAATCTGCATTTGATGAGCCTGACAGTCAAGCTGGCCAGCCGAAGGACAATACATCTAAACGTATTGATCCATAGGGGCTGCATTTGCTTCTCCATTTGCTGCCCTTGAGGATCTTAGTCATTTTTAGTTGCAGGGGTCTATTATTTGGACGATATATTAATGGATATATTCAGTTGATATGAAAGTTCCATCCTTTCTTTATTGTCAGCTTTTATTCCTTCATCTTTGATATTCATTATGACTGTTTATTTATTTTATAGGTTGCATTCCTTCTAGTTCTAAGCTGCATTGATCTTATAGTCCTGTTGCTAACAGATAGTTTTGAGCTATGAACACTGCAGGTCTTAACCCTTGCGAAGGGCAGCACGTTTCTGTTGGGGAAACATGGTCATGCATGCTCAATTGCCCTTTCCAGCTCGAAAAATTCCAGCAAGATGAACTTATTCGATAGGTACAATAGATAGAAACTACTGGTTTAGTTTAGTCTGTTGAATGAATTTATTCTTATTCTTCTTTTGGGTCTCCCAACTTTTGACGTTTCCATTTTAGCTTCAATCTTCTGGACTTTCGTCATTTCTTCAGTTGGGGCGTGAATTATATACAGCGAAGAAGACAAAGTAAAGATTGATGAGCGGGGTTGCCTTAGCGTATCCTAATCCACCTTCTGCCATTCCTCCACCAATTGGAATTTGGAGCAGCATTATTGGGTTTGGACTCAGAGTGTCAATTTTTATTAGTTAAACAATCATTATTCAATAAAGGGAGGAGAGGAAGTTCAGACTTCAAAGTAAAACGCTTTTCTTTTTGGGGTGATAAGCCATATTCATCAAGGGGCGTGTGTCATATGCAGTTATACTTGTTCAAAGAGACGTCAGAGCAACCGTCAACTGCTCAGGTGTGGTTGACGGTGAGCTTTGTATAGTATGGTGGTCCTCAGAATCACTCATTTAAAGTTCGTTGTCTCTGGGATAAGCAAGAATATTTGTTTTATCTGTGAGTTCAACCCTGAACAGGGACCATTGGCATCAAAAATAGCAAAAACTCAGTTGAACAGTATGTGCTATTAATCCAACCATAGAATAGTTCGTATTCAGTTCAGTGTAGCGTAGCAAGCGAACATTTCTGAAATATGACTAACGAGAAAATAAAATACGAAACATAACCATTGAACCATTACAGGCCATCAACAACAACACATTATGTAAATATATGTTTCAGTAGCAAAGGAAAGCTTCTCTAACAATTGCTGACGTGGTAAGTAATTGAAACTCACGGGTGGGAAGAGACTGGAAAACGGAACAATTAGCTCAACACTAAATTATACGGTGTCACTTTTGCACATGAAAATGATAACAACACAACAGATGTAACTCATGCTAGGCATGCAACTAAATATATAATAAGTAAAACCTATGAAAGATGGGAAAGAACAAAATCCCGAGCTCCTTAGATCCCTACCACCTTTTGACTTCAATCCTTGCAAGCATTGGCCCAAAAGCAAAAGCCGAGGCCAGCAAGAGAGTAAACATGAATTGTTCCCAGCGCAGCCTGCTTATCCAAAAAGAATTACTCAGCACCCTCCTTCTGCCTTTTAGATGCATGCTCATTACCCTCCTCAGTCATTCCAGCTTCACGGCGTTCCCTTTTAGCTTTTTTTGATTTCTTAGGCACAAGCATGTCTTGAACCTTTGGTGCACGCTCATTACTCTCGTGTTTCATTCTAGCCTCACGGCGCTCCCTTTTAACTCCCTTGGTTTTGCTAGGCACAAATGTGTCTCCAACCTTTGTGTGATAATACACCGTGTCTCCAATCTACACCCACAAATTTTGTTAACAAAAAAACATTTACAAATATTAGACAAAAATAAATTAGTCAGACAAATGCCATCCAAAAAGCCACCTTTGAAACGTCAGACATCCTTAACATCAGTGTACTGAGACCAAATTATGTACACTGAAACTTAAAAAAGTCCTGCAGCTGTGTAGTGAGAAAGATGCAAAGCTCTCCACCACACATCTTTGCCCAGGAGACTAAAGGGTAACCTTTTAGACAGGGAACTGCTACTAAATGAAAGAATTTATTTTCACTGTTTACCTTTTGGTTCGGGATGTTGATTTTCCCAACCTTGCCGCGCAGTGTGTCCTGTTTAATATTTTTGTCCTGGAAAGTAATAATAGGAATTGTGTTACAGGCATGTCAAAGGCAAAAGAAACAAGAGAGATAAGAAGAAGATTTAGAAATCAAACCTTCCTAGGCTGATTTTTGGCTTCTCTCATTGCTTCTTTCCTTAGGCTTTCATTAGGAAGACGATGCCGACGAACTACTAAATCCATGCAGGGGCCAACTTCAACAAGTTCCATTCTTGGAACTACTGTACCAGACTTTTTCAGTCGCAGTGCACAAAGAGTAAGGACCACTTTGTTTGAAGATATAGCTGTACATACATATACACGATCTAAACCAGCAAGATTTAATTTCTCTACAACCTGCACATATCATTTTTATGCATCTATTAATATCCCTCTAAAATTCATAATCAAATAATGTGCAAATGGCAGCAGAGATTAACCTCTCCTCGCAACAGATCAAGCAAAACTTCCTTCAAATGTTTCAGCTCTCCTGCGTTCTCAAATCCTTCTCCTATAAAGCAAATGAAAGGTTTCGACCCCACACGCGGTGCTAGTTTCTTGTCATATGTAAATGATTCCATGTGTTTATAATTTTCAACCCCAACCTCCACAAGATCATAAATATGGTGATCATAAGTTCTCCCTATTACAAGATTGTCAGGCCGCTTCTTTGAGTGAGAACCAAACTGTATAATAAGAACAATGGACAAAATTTTAAAAAATATGTTAAAGAAAAAAACACAATTAGAGAAACAAGCATCATTGGCATTCCAAAATATCAGATGAAGGTAAAAATGCTTTCAAATTTTAACTCTGACAAATAATCAAACAAGAACAATGTTCCCTACATAAGCAATCAAAGCTCATCAAATTCTTGTGAAAGAGATAATAGAATTAATATGCAAGTTCATTCATATGCTCTTCTGTGTAAATGGCAATCTTTTATACAGAAAGCCAAAAAATCCACAAGTATCAGACACAAGCAGGCAGCTAAAGCAAAGACAAAAGACAATTCAAAATTTCTTTTAATCCCATGAAGTACGATTATTTTCTTTGCAGTTACATTTTTTGGTTAATATCTGTGTTACTCTACTTTCTTGTCATGAAAGTTTCCCTAAAAAAATTATTCTCTTTACAATACAAATACTTTCATGGGTAATTTGCTTTTATTCTGTATTCTTTTACGAATTCAGAGTCTGCAACTTCCAAACATGCCTAAAACTAGTTGGTTCACGTACCAAATCCATCACAACTGTCACAAGAATAAAAGAGGCAGGTCCATATTAGAAACATAAACTGAGAGGACTCCACAAATTCCATGCTACAATTAATATCAATCAATTTGAGAATGGATTGTACAATAAAAATAAGCACCATCACAAGCCAAATTCGAGAGAACCGCAAAATCAATACACTACACAACACACACACACACACAAACACAGTCACTGCTCAAAGAAAGAAATAGAAAGCGTGCATCAGCTTCCAAAAAACATTCATAATAGTAACAATTAAGAATGTAAACTTAAACAAATGCTACAACACTATCAAAACCGAATTATCCCCCATAACTCAAAATAGAAAACACTTGCACAACACATATACATACATACACATACACATACACATACATATATATATATATATATGGTGGGAGAAACAAAAATCTGAGTTGGTTTTGTACTCACAACGAAAATGCTGCAATCGGTTTTTTGAGAAAAGAACTCGAGGGAAGTTTCACCGCCACTTTCAAAAGGGCTAATATCCTCATTCCTGCGGCTGAATTTCACAGCACTGTCCTTCTTCAAATGATAAAGGTCAGACAATACCGAATTCACCACATTGCTCGTCTTTCTGCCGTGAAGTATCAGCGTCTTCTTCCCGGTCTCAACCTTCAAATGATCAAAAACCCAATTGAAAAAACAATAACAAAGTTGAAAAGATCTTAACTTTCGCTTTTGGAAATGGGAAATTTGTTATTTTCCCGCGAAACAAACACATATGGAACTTACGATCTTGGGGGCGCGTTTCTCTAGCTCCCTTCTGGCCTTTCCTTTCTGTGGAGTTTTCACTGTCAACATGGTTGGCTGCAAACACTAAAACCTCTGAAAAACCAGTTGCAGGATTTTGGAAGGGAAGCTAGGGTTTTATTCCAAAGACCGACTATGGACTGAGGGCCTTTAGGGTTTTGTGGGCCCATTCTGCACTTTGAACATTTTCTGCTGTTCCCGGCCTTTTTTGGGCCCACCCAATTTTTCCTTTTGTAACCCAACCCAAGCCCAAACTCCTTCATTTTTTGTCTATTCCATAATCCATTCATGCTTTTTAATAATTTACTAATGAATTCATAGTTACCTAATAATTTACTAACGAACTATTTTTTCTAAAAATATAATAATAAGAAAAAGGGAGGCAGATGGCCTTCAATTTTTAAAATATTTGTTAATTCCAGTTTTGGAATATTATAAAATTGGGTGTCTTGAGTGATTGAGTGTCATACTGTTCTTATTTATATTTTGTTCTTAATTATATATATTTTTAATATACTACTTTTTACGTATTTTTTCCCTTTACAAATAAGTTGTCATTTATTTAATTTTTGAATTAACTACACTTTAGTCCCTGCAGGTTTAGGGTCAGTATCGAAATGGGCCCCGAGATTTCAATTTCATCAATTTCACACCTGACATTTCAAAATATGACCAATTTACACGGCCGTTACATTGACCGTCAAGTCTGACGTTAAATGATGACGTGGCAGTCGTGGAACCCACTAACAGGCTAGTCAAAATACTACTCATCTTCTCCAAAATTTTGAAAATTTTTCCCCAATTTTTCCAAACTAAAACTCAAATTTTGTGAGACATTTTGACCCACCAAAAGTTAATGAACTTGTGTACACTAGCAGTGGTTTTGAAGCTTATTCCATCTAGTTTCTAACCCAATAAACCACACTCAAAATGGAGCTAAAATGAAAAAGAAAACCAACTCCAAAGTTGGGCTCGTGGTTGGTTTTCTGCAGAAAACACAGTTTTTTTTAAAACTTTGCACATGTGTTTGACATATCAAAATTCAACAAATTCGACAACACCAATTGTGTTTTGTTCCTTGCCAAGTCTAGTGTAAAACAAAACAAATATATTCTTCAAAAACTCAAAGGATTAGAAGAAAAAGATAGCCAAAGAGAGGCTCGCGGACTGAAATTTTCCAGAAAAAGCACTTTTCCAGATTTGGTTCTAAGTCATTTTAAACCATTCTATCACTCCCAGATTGTTCCTAAGGCTTCTAAAACTCTTCTAAAGTTCATACCTATCATTGGAACTCATCAAAAACTCAAAATGGAACCAAAATCATAAACACCCACACTTGAAAAATTGCTCTATCCACCCAACCCGAAAATGAAAGTTCAAACTCTTCCAATTCAATTTCCCTATCACTCAAGTTACTCAAAATACTCTTTAAGGGACTAGAATCACACAAACACAAAGTTGAAAATCCAAAATCCGAAATTTAACTCACCTTAGAAGATTTTTGCCTCAAATCACAAACACTCTTCTATCATACCTATCATACCTAAAGTACATACCTATCACTTTAGAAGAGTTTTAGAAGCTTTAGGAACAATTTAGGAGTGATAGAATTGTTGAAATCAACTTAGAACAAAATCTGGAAATTTGTAGTCCGCGAGCCTCACTTTGGCTCTCTTTTTCTCCTAATCCTTTGAGGAAGATATTTTTTGTGTTTTACACTAGATTTGGCAAGGAATAAAACACAATTTGTTTTGTAATTTGGTTGAATTTTGATATGTCAAACACATGTGCAAAATTTGAAGAAAAAAAAAATAGTTTTTCTGCAGAAAACCAGCCATGAGCCCAATTTTGGAGTTGGTTTTCTCTTTCGTTTTAGCTCCATTTTGAGTGTGGTTTGTTGGGTTAGAAACTAGATGGAATAAGCTTCAAAACCACTGCTAGTGTACACAAGTTCATTAACTTTTGGTTGGTCAAAATGTCTCACAAAATATGGGTTTTAGTTTGGAAAAGATGGGGAAATTTTCAGAATTTTGGAGAAGATGAACAGTATTTCGACTGGCCTATTAGTGGGTCCCACGACTGCCACGCCAGCATTTAATGTCTGACCTGACGGTCAATGTAACGGCCGGTATAAATTGGTCATATTTTGAAATGTCATGTATGAAATTGATGAAATTGAAACCTCATGGCTCATTTCGATACTGACCCTAAATCTCTAGGGACTAAAGTATAGTAAATCCTTAATTTTTTTCTTAATGCGAATCATTTGGGATTATTTGAAAATTTAATCATAAGGTCTTCCGCTTTATATACGTAACTTTAAAAATTAAAAAAATAGAGGCCCATTATTACACACCTTCACATGCATGGGTGGATAAAGCAAATCAGGAACTAACACAGAATTATATGTGTGTGATGTGATGGAGATTATGCGATTAAATCACATAGAGATGATGAGATAAAATTTGGAATTTGTATTTATCTATCATATTGGTGTGGCATGTCCTTTAGTCATGTGCAAGTGGTACACACACATGCATATTGTCACGGGTCGCACATAAGCAAGTGCTACCGTGACTCCGCTGGGACATCTATGCGCTTATGAAGTTGTCTAAGTGTGGAAGGGCGAGAGCTTAAGAGCTAGAATGACTTGTGTTGGCCGGGTTGCATGGCTGAAGGGTATTTTGGGTATTTCCGAAGGTTACGGAGGAATCTGAGGAAGGTAAAAATACTGGGACGTCTGCGTGACGACAAGACGCACGAACGCAACCTGACGGTTCGTCATTATTCGTGAGTTCGTATGGAATTAGTTATGCCCAATTATGACTACAAGATAGCGATGCTCCTTCCGATGGCTAAATGCATAAAATGCTATATATGGTGTCATGCTCTCCACCACCCTGGTGCTTACACCCTTGTGGCACTAAGCGAGCATCCTTATGACATTGGAAGTAGTCATAGGGGCGGGCATGGGATTGTTGAAGGACAATCCGTGTCTCCGAGGGAAAGGACATTCCCGAGGACAAGATGGACACGGGGGCCGTCAGCAATGCGCATTGTTGGAAAGAGTGAGGTCAACGTATGGCATTCGCTATGCCGTCGGCTAGCGAGGCATTTGACAATACTGGCGATGGACTTGGGTTGCCCTACTTGTCCAATGTGGGAAGGAAGATATTCGGATGCCGCACGCATGGGTCGCGACCCCATGCAATGCATAGATGGTTATGTGGGACATTCGAATATATATGTCGCCAAGGCTTGGGCGACATGCGAGTGTGACGCGCGTGTATAGCTTGAGGATGTGAGCTATCCTGGAGTGCTAATCTTAATGACCGATGTAAGTGTAGGTAAACCGGGATGGTGTGTTGGATCGCTATGTCTTGACTTGATACATGAGCGAACATTTAGTTAGGCGCGACGTGGTCGATGCAGCTTGACGCGGTCTTATGCAACGCTTGATGTATGGGCCGAGGGTTCGCTGTTTGACGCGGGTGATTGTGTTGTCACAAGGTAATGTGACTCGTTGTTCAGCTATGGGGCATGGCGCCTGGGAGACGACACTTGATGGTGAACCTCTCATGAGTTGTGAGAGTCATGAATATCAAGGAGATGGGAGAAGGTCGATCGATCCGGCGAAGGATCCCCGGGCCGCACGGTTGTGGTTTATCGAAATAAATGCGAGTTTTGCTTCCGCCAAGGCCGCCGCTCCGTCATTCCGTGACATGGTAATGAGCCAATCAATTCGATGGTGGCTTCGCTCAAACGATTCGCACCTTGATCATTCGTAAGGTGGTTTCTATGAGAGATGCGCGTCTAGAAGAGATTGGTGATGGAGGAACTGGTGTAGCAAGTCGTTGCCTGTGATGGGTGGTAGACTTGGCGAAGTTGGAAGAGGACCCCAACGCCATCCGGATGATGATTGGAATCGGTTGTGTGACGTTGATGGAAACCCGTCTTGGTGCTAGATCCTATTAATGGGTGAAGGTATCCAAAAGTTTGCCTTGAAGTTTTGAGAAGACGCTAGCAGACGACTCTAAGATGTGGGATGATGGTTGGTTTTACGCTCTGGCTGATTGCTCTTTCGATCCGTGCACCAAGCGCCTAAGCTCTGGCAGGGCAGGTTCCTGACTTGTGACGAAGTGATGTTGCTTGTTCTGGGCCTGTGGATGTGGGGAGGATGGGAGCGCGAGTTTGGTGAGAAAGGTTGAAGATTGGCTTACACTCGAACCATGGTATACCATTGATGGTTGTGGCAAATCTGGGCTTATAACAAGAGTTGAACAGATAGGCAGACCCTTGTTCAGTGGAAGATTTAGAAGGTCAAGACCGAAACAAAGGCAGCTTCTAAAGGAGTAAGTCGATGAACTAGGCTTCATTGAAGGAGTAAGTTGTTGACGGGCTATGCTTTAATGAAGGAGTCACTTAAGTGGTTGCTCTTACAATTGCGAGAACGGTGGGCGATGTACAATGTTTGACATGAAGTTGCTAGCTATATTTGGAATGATGGAATGTTCCAAAGGTGGATCCTGAGTCTTTCTTGCGAGGATGGTTGCCGAGGACGTGGTATGTCCGCACTTAATGGCATGCAAAAGATGGAGTAACCTCGAGGGTGGACGCCTTGCTTGTTCCTTGGGGATGCCGCGAGTAGGTGGATCTACTCGAGTAGTAGGAGGATGTCGAACTCTCGTGAATCGGGAATGCCTAAGTGTTATGGAGCTTCACTGCAGGCACGTTGACGTGAGGGTGCTGGCCGACGAGATAAGTGGGGAGACCTACGAATGCCATGGAGGTATGGCCGCATGTGCGCAAAACAGGAGTGATGCCGTGGGGATACACAGTGGACAAAGTGGGGATACTTGTCCGAGATCAAAGTTGTGGGAAGATGGCAGCATGAGTTTGGTGAGAGCTGGAGGTTGGCTATACTCAACCTTAGCTTGCTATCGACGGTTGTGTTGAACTCATTGGTGTGACGAGTGTTAAACATGGTGTGGACCTTGTTCAAGGAAGAGTTGGGGAGCTCAAGACCAAAACGGTGCGATCTTCGAAGGAGTAAGTCGCTAATGGGCTAGGCTCCATTGAGGGAGTAAGTCCTGGCCAGGGCTTTAATGAAGGAGTCACTTAAATGGTTGTTCTTACAATTGTGGAGAATGTGAGGGTGGAGCACAGGATTTGACACAAGGTTGCTAACTCGATATCCCAACAGTGGAATGTTCAGTGTGGGAATCCCGAGTCTTACTTCATGGGCATAGTTGCTATGACATGGGGTTACAGGTCCGCACTTGATGGCAGGCAAAGTGGAAGTAACTGGGTGTTGACATCTTACTTGTTCCCTGTGAGGATGCTATAGAGGTGGTTCCTGCCGAGTCCAAGTTTGGGCGTTGGTAGTTAGGTGGTTCTACTCGTGAGTAGTGGACGATGTCTAACCCTTGGTGAATTGTGATGGCCTCGAGTGTTGTAGAACTCCTGCTTTGGTGACACATGGAGGGGTGTCGACGAGATGGGCGGGGAGACCCATGAATGCCATGAGGTATGGCAGCGCAGCTGGCGCAAGGAGGATGAGGGGCCGTGAGGACACATTTGCTATTTACGAGTCACACCTGTGGGGTGCCTCTCCTTAATGTGGAAAATGTGGAAGTACTTGACCAAATGAGCCACGTTTGTTCAATGGTCGAGTGCGACAAGAGACGGAGGTCTCGCCCAAAAGAGGGGAAAGATGTGGAACTCTCGAAAGAAGTTGAAAAGGGTAAACAATGGTGTATTGTGGTTCCCGGAGCGAAGAGAAGAGGATATTCCTATATGGTGTTGTTATGCGGCACAGTAAGTGGGCACGCCGACGAGGACGCCGACACTATCGCTGGGGAGATTGTCACGGGTCGCACATAAGCAAGTGCTACCGTGACTCCGCTTGGGACATCTATGCGCTTATGAAGTTGTCTAAGTGTGGAAGGGCGAGAGCTTAAGAGCTAGAATGACTTGTGTTGGCCTGCTTGCATGGCTGAAGGGTATTTTGGGTATTTCCGAAGGTTACGAGGAATCTGAGGAAGGTAAAAATACTGGGACGTCCGTGACGACAAGACGACGCAACGCAACTGACGCGTTTGGCTCATTCGGAGTTCGTATGAATTAGTTATGCCCAATTATGACTCCTCGCAAGATAGGGTGATGTTCCTTCCGATGTAAGGCTAAATGCATAAAATGCTATATGCGGGTGACATGGTGTCATGCTCTCCACCACCCCCTCGGTGCTTACACCCTTGTGGCACTAAGCGAGCATCCTTATGACATTGGAAGTAGTCATAGTGGGCTGCATGGGATTGTTGAAGGACAATCCGTGTCTCCGAGGGAAAGGACATTCCCGAGGACAAGATTTACACGCTGTGGCCGCTCAGGTATTGGCGATTGCTGGAAAGAGTGAGGTCAACGTATGGCATTCGCTATGTCACGGCTAGCGAGGCATTTGACAATACCATGGACTTGGCTTGGGTTCTGGCCTTGTCCAATGTGGGAAGGAAGATATTCGGATGCCGGCACGCATGGGTTGGGCGACCCATGCAATGCATAGATGGTTATGTGGGACATTCGGACATATATGTCGCCAAGGCTCACGACATGCGAGTGTGACACCTTTGCGGTATAGCTCGGAGGATGTGAGCTATCCTGGAGTGCTAACGGAATGACCGAAGTGTAGGTAAACCGATGGTGTGTTGGATCGCTATGTCTTGACTTGACATGAGCGAAGACGAAGTTAGGCATGCGACGTGGTCGGCGTAGCTTGACGGTCTTATGCAACGCTGATGTATGGGCGCCGAGGGTTCGCCGGATGCGGTGATTGTGTTGTCACAAGGTAATGTGACTCGTTGTCTAGCTATGGGGCATAGCGCCCATGGGAGACGACACTTGATGGTGAACCTCTCGCGGAGTTGTGAGAGTCATGAATATCAAGGAGATGGGAGAAGGCCGACTGGGATCCGGGGATCCCGGGCCGCACGGTTGTGGTTTATCGAGCGAAATGCGAAGTTTTGCTTCCGCTGCGCCACGCCGCCGCCCGTCCCGTGACAATATGCCCTCAACCATTATCCAACCAAAATGTATAATAGAATATATGTATATATGAGGAAATGGTTTGACTTATCAAATTGTGAATACGAATAAGATAAAGATAAGCATACACGAAATTTGGTCTTTGAACCACCAAGAGTGGCTCAGTGGTTTGTCCGCCATTTGAGTAAGGCTTTGGGGTTCAGTTGGGTTTGCTCCCCAGTTCGAATCCCAGCAGTTGCAACACTTGGTGGTCACCGGCAGGCTCAGTTCCGCGAGTAGGGATTAGTCGAGGTGCGTGCAAGCTGGTCCGGACACCTCGTGGTATTTACCAACAAAAACAAATTTGGTCTTTGAATTTTAAAATAGGTTTTTTATTGATATATGTGTGTTTGACTAATTCGTGAAAGCAATGTAATCTTCCCTTTGTTTTAAGTTCAATCTTACTTTCCGTACGTTTAAATAGTTTAGAATATCGCTATATAAAAATAAAGCAGTTTCTTATTGAATTATTACATACAAATACTGCACATAACCCATTGTGATTAAACCCATCAAACTTTTTTTTTTTTTTTTTTATATGTAGAACAAGCATAATTTCATTGAAGTATGGGCAAATACAAGAGATTTACAATAAGAACATACCCCAAATTAAGGTTCTTGCATACAAATTTTGGACAAAGTAAATCCAGCAAGACAGTGAACAATAAATATGGAAATATCAAACCCAGCTCACTGAGAGTTGAAAACTAGAGGATCAATAAGACTCATTGAAATTGGTACTTAGGTGATGAGGGGTAACTTTAAAATGATATTCTAACTGACAAAGAAATATTCATACACTTTGACTTAACTAATTAAGAGAATTATGACTAGTCAACTCCTAGTCATGAACCTAGCAACAAATGCACACATACACAGAGAATAACAATCTGTACCTGCAAGCCTAGAAGATTACTAGTGACAACCTAGGCACTCAGAAGGACCCGTCAATCTAGGCATCCCATGTGCTAGCAACAACTAAGGTAGAAGTGTGTGAATACATCATAATCACATAAATAGCAAATAGCAGATGATGACTAGTCAACAGTAAGAACACAAACCTAAAAATGCATTATCATCATAAGATGACTAGTCAACCTCAAGAACACAAACCCAGAAAAACATGAACATCATAAAATGACTAGTCAACCTCAAGAACAAAAACCCAGAAAATAATGAGCTACAAAGCAGAAAATTGTTTACCCATAAACCCACATCTGGGAAAAACTGGTGGTTATCAACCGACCAGGCAATCCACTAAGCAAAGAAGATTCTTACAAAGAAACTCAAGCAAGTTCAAGAAATCCTAGGTCTTTTTAGGAAAATAAGCTATACCTCATTTGTGCAATCTTCTTCTCCAACTTAGCAAAGCTTGAAGCTAAGTCCTTCATGGCAATGACAGCTCCTTCTCTAGCTCTTTCATCCCATGACACCAGCTTGCAAGCTCAACTCGAATAGAAACCAATAATTTGGATTCAAGGATAAAAAGACCAATTTCTTCAAGTTCCCATACTCTTGAAGAAACCAATCTTGAATCTGACCTAGAACTAAATGAGAGTGTATTTGTTCTAGTTAGATGCAGATTTCATATTTCAAAAGTAGTTTTCAAAAATAATTTAGAAAACTCATAGATGAAAAATGGTGGTTTTCTTTTGAGGAAGAAGATGAGCAAAAGAGTTTGCAAAAACCTTTTCAAACAATCCTCAAAAGTGACGGCTGCCCAAAGTGGAATGATTGAGGTTTTACCTAATCAATTTAGAAAACTCATAGATGAAAATGGAGGTTCACTCAAAGAAGAAGAAGAGCAAAGGAGAAAAGAAACCCTTTCAAAAAACTCTCCCAAAAGTGACAACTACCAAATAAGGAATGATTGAGGTTTTACCCAAAAATTCTTAGGTCAGAAAAGTCCACATGACAGTTGAGAAATTTCGTATAATAGGACAAAAAGTTTGTTGGAATCCAGCTGGAAACCAATGAGCTGAAAATCCTCCATATGCAAAAGTTGACTAGTCATACGTAACAAAGATGACTAGTCATAATCTCATAAATTCTATTGAATGCAATGTGATGCAAAAGATGAAATGCATAAGATAACTTTGTCAATTTGATTGAACCTCCATAAGATAGCAGCTACATAAGAACATTTAGAGTAACTATTCTTAATCTAAACTTGAGCTTGAGCTTGAGAAATACAATGAATGTCCTATTACAATACTGTCAAGGGAAGCCAAAAGAAAAAAAAACTTAGAAAGTATAAACCTAACACTCATGACAGAACCGAGTGCTTCAGAGATCATGGTAAAACAACATATTTTTGCAGTAACAGGGAATCAGAGGCACCAAAAGTGAAAGGACCTTACACCCGGCTAGAGAAGACCACAATACCTTTAATATCCCACATGATCCCACAACACCCATTAATGAAAGATCCACATAGATCTGACAACTCCACCTCTATAACAACCAGTCCAAGAAGACTGGTGAAAACCCAGTACAAAATTGGAGAGAAACAAAACTCAGCACAAAATTGTGAGAAAAAATCTCTCTACAACATGACAAAGGAGAAAGGCACCCGGTTTACTAGCCAAAAGGGTTGTTCTAGGTAAAACCCTTGAACCAAAAGGGTTTTAGAAGAGAGGGGCAACGCATGCGACCCTAAGAAATTCTTCTTGGACAAAAGAGTATCCATCCCCCTTGAAGACAAATAATATGTTCACTATTTGTTTTATAATTTTTTCAACAGTTTAAAATCACACATTATAATATTTTATTTTTCTTCATCTCAATATTGTCATACGTCCGTGATGCATTCGTTTAGTTGATTCATTACCACATTGTCATATGGACATCTAAAAAGGTTTTACTTTCTCGTATGATTATAAGTTTGAAGGCGAACACTAATCATATCATCATTTTGTTGAAGAAAAAAAAACTTACGCCTTAAGTGCACTTGTTTTTCTGAGTGGCAATTATAACTAGAGAAAAAAAAAACTCTTATTATCATTATTTTTTAATTTATTATTAAAATTGCTTAGAGAGGGTATTTGTTAATTTCTATTTTAAAAAATTGGCAATGCACTGTTAAAATAAAGATTTTATAATGAAAAATAATATTATAGCACAATTATTCAGTTAATACTTGCCCATTAAACAAAATCAATCAATAAAACATAATGAAATTTAAAAGCTGTTAGAACCAGAAAGAAAAAGAAAAAGAAAAAACTGTTAGCAAGAAAAAAAATAATAAAAAAAGCCCTCGTTTCATTCTCGATTCATGAATGCTCCTTTTTTTTTTGGGGTCCCTTTTCTTCTTCGTGTCTTAAAATGGGACATTCGTTATATATTTCTATCACACAGATAGACAAACTCCTCTACATCGCCTTGTTCTTAATCTAACCCTAAATCCCAATTCCCCAAGCTTGTAATCCCAATAAATCCCCAAACTTTAGCGCCAAATTGTCTAGTTTGTTTAAATTTTGTCATGTTATTGTTGTATAATTGTAATAAGAATCAGGGTTTATATTGATTCTCCATGTACTTAGGGTTGTTTTTAATTTCTTGTCATTTTGATAGCTAGGCCCTTGCGTTGTTAGCAGTATATGTTTTTTGGATTGAATTTTTGTAGATGACTGATTTGTAATCGTAGATTAGATTTAGGGTTAGGGTTTTCATTTCTAAGAGTGCGATGGAAATGGAGAGCTCGCGTAGGCCGTTTACCAGATCGACTGAACCAGTGAAGAAGCCCCGATTGGCCGACGACCGGGGCCTGAACCCGAACCCGAACCCAAATGGTCGAGCTTTCGCGCAAAGACCCGGTGGAGCTAACCCAGTGCTGTCAAGGTTCAGAGTGAGCGATAGAGACTCGGAGAGCAATGACGCGAGTCACGGCGGGGGCTATGTTCCGCAGCCACTGCAGCATCAGGAGCTTGTGAGCCAGTACAAGACGGCGTTGGCGGAGCTCACCTTCAATTCAAAGCCCATAATCACTAATTTGACGATAATTGCTGGGGAGAGCGTCCATGCGGCAAAGGCGATCGCGGCCACTGTATGCGGCAACATTATTGAGGTGAAACCCAGCTTTACACTGTGTATGTAGCTGTATTTGTGTTTAATATTTTGGTTATGGCGCCAGTTTTTGAATTCGTGTTGTACAAATGCAAAAAGGAAATGGAGGTGGGAAAGGAGAATTAAAATGGTGCTAGTGCTCGCTCTTATGCATGTCATGTTATGCCAATGATTTAGTGAAAAAAGTGGTTTTGTTAGATCCTTGTGTTTGTCTTGGATGTGAACTATTTATGTGCTCACAAAGTTGTGGTTTGGTTCTGAAATTAGCTCAATCCGGGTTTATTTGTTTTTGTTTTTTATTTATATTTCTTGAACCAAATACAAGGCTTCATGATCAGTGTGGTGTTCAAGTGTTGACCGTGAAAGGGAATGTTTGTATTCATCAGTGAAGCCATGGAAGTAATGAGCTGGTGTATCCCAGTTTCAACTTTTATTGTTCCAGTATGATATTGAATTGAGGGTTCGGCTACAACTTGCTTCGGTCAGGCCTTGTACATTGTAATCAATATCTTTTGTTGACATTCCCCCAGTTTAACAGGTTCCAATTCATGGTCTTCTGGTTGTCTCTGCCAAATTTGTTTACCATTGCACGCGAATGAGGCTGCATTTGTACTGAATAGCTGCATGAGAAGGGTTTCAACATTTGTGGAATGAGTTGTAGCAGGTTTTGAACCAAATAAATAAATAAATAAATGACATCCTTATGGTTATGGATTTACACAGAAAACCTCTGCATACTGTTTTGTGGTTTCGCTTTCTGCCTTTTTATTTTTGTTTTGTTTTTTCACAACAACAATGCAGCACTTCAAAAGAGTGTAAAACCACTTTCTTTCATCGCCTAATAGATGCCTCTATGTTTAGTAAACCCACATGAGATGTTATGGTTGTGTATGAGAACCTTATGCCTATAGATTTCTGGGGATTTTGTTTACACCTGACGGTAATCTCCTGCAATAGGTTGACTTTGACAGCTGATCTCTACTGGTGCAAGATCTCATATAGTTTTTCTTGGTGGTATTTTCCTTGAGATACTGATCCTCTAATGGTAATTAAAGATTGTGATATTGATAAAGCAGACAATACATATAAACCTCTTATTTTGTTAAGAAAAAACTTAAGGGATGGTGCCAATTTCATTCATATCCTTACATTTTAAAGGAGGGCATATTTGAGTCATTATTGTGGTTGCCACTAATTCATAGGATGTTCCATTACATTATACCTTGAAATCAATCAATTGTTTCCCAATGTCTTCTTGTTTGTTTAAACTCTTTTTAGTCAGATAGATTTATATCGTTAGTCTTGAATTATTCTCAATTAGGCTTCTGCTGCCGCACATTCCCATTCTAGCTTAAGCTGTCTCATGATTATCTGGTGTCTGGAGATGTGTCTTTAGATATTATATTATATTATGCTGGAGTGGCAGAGTGCTGGGTGTGTTGTTACTTAGTTAATTGTCAATGATCTTGCAAGGTAAAGACTTAAATCCTTGTGAGACAGAAATTGGAGTGAAAGACAAGTTATTTGAAGGATACATGAGTAACAAGTCATATAAGATGAATCACTTGTTCGAGAAAGGACTTGAAGAATTATTAAGGGAAGTATCTTCAATGTGACATGTACCTTTAGGCCTTGGTTCAGCTGCCAAGTACTGGGTGGGGAGGGGATGTATATTAGTTTTTGCCGCACAATGGGCTAGTTTAGAAGTGACAGTACCTGCAGATGTGTTGCTTCTGATATCTTTTCAATGGATTTGCAGAGCCTATACTGGAACATCTTCTCCTTCCCCTTTCCCTTCTCATTCGGGAAGCATTTTGGTGTTAGGCCTTTGGTTTATCAGTCACTTATTTGTTCAAACAATATTGGCTGTAACTAGTGTTTCGTATCTAATTGTAGAAAGTAATTTGCAGGTTTCTAGTGAGCAGAAGTTACCATCACTTTATCTTTTGGACAGTATTGTAAAGAATATCGGAAGGGATTACATAAAATATTTTGCTGCCAGACTCCCTGAGGTTAGATTTCTGTTCTTCGTGATGCCTCTCATTTCTCAGCATGCTTTTTCTGGTTACGTAAAGCATCTTCTTTATTTCTTGACATGTAACAATGTCTGAATGAACATGGAATACACAACATATTAAGTTTGAGGATTAACTAATGGCAATCAGGATTAAATTATCTTTGATATTCCCTGGTGTTCACTGCTTACCAATTACATTGTTTCTTTCAAATAAAATGATGTTTTTCTGCACAACGTGTCATTACTACCCCCGTGTGTCACAACCCATTATAGGCTTGACTCATTAGTTACTTTGTAGTGAAAAGTTTTTCCCCTTTTTTGCACTTCTAGGTGTTTTGCAAGGCATATAGGCAGGTTGAACCTAATGTACATCAAAGCATGCGCCATCTTTTTGGAACATGGAAGGGAGTATTCCCTGCGCAGACACTTCAGATGATCGAGAAAGAACTTGGGTTTGCTTCAACAGCAAATGGTTCATCCTCTGGAGCTGCAACATCAAGACTAGATTCCCAGTCGCAACGACCGGCACATAGCATTCATGTGAATCCCAAATATTTGGAAAGGCAACGTCTTCAGCAACCAACAAGGGTAAGTGGAGTTCAAGTTAATTATGGATGTGGATTACCATCTATTGAATTCTGACCTCCTAATATTAATTGTAAACATGTGAAGTGACATGGATGCTTGTCTTTCATCTTCCTTGCTTTATTTTCTACCATTTAGTGGTGGTTTGTTAAAATTATGCACACAAAAATATTATTAGCAGAATACTATCTTGTGATGAGTTTTTTTTCACTGGGCGTGAAATTACTAAAATGTAACAGTATTTAGCCATGTGGAAATTATAAGTGAATTTTAGAATCGTCTTATATCAGGTTGTAAAATTTCTGTATTGGTCTTTGTTTTCAGAGTGTTTATGAACAAAAGATTCACTTGTATTCTTATATTTTAGAGTGATCTTATACTTTCCAGCAGCATTTTGATCCTATACCCGATGATTTTTATCTGAGAATAGATTCTGTTTTCATGTGAAGACTAGCCATTTGTATGGGTCATTGGAGTCATTTACTCCGTGCAACCTTGATTTTACCATCATATTAATTACGAAGAGATGAGTGGTTTTACTTATTTAATAACCTTCCTATAATATCTGCTGAATTAGGTTTTCATGCTTCTGGAATTCTTTCTTCTCTAATTTTCATTTAGAAACTGAAGTTAGAATTGAAGTTATATGTGATATATTAATTATTATTTTTTCTTTTCTGCTGGTTTTGTTATGAAGGCAAAAGGAATGGCCAGTGACTTTTCTGGGGCTATGGCAAACTCAATTGATGATGCAGAAAGGCCAGACAGAGTAGCAAGTCTCAGTGCTGGACGACCGTGGGTTGATCCTATTGTTAAAATGCATGTATGTGAAGTACATGTTGATTTATGGGTGTACTATTTTCCTTTTTATTCTTTCTGTAGTTTCATGATATGGTTAACGTTTGCATAATATGCAGCATTCTAATACAGATGCACTAAGTGAGCGTGTTCATGAGAAGAACATCGGCGCTGAATATGGAGAATATGAATATGGTTCTGATCTTCCCAGGAGTTCAAACTTAGGAATTGGAAGAATTGGTGGGAAGATTACCGAGCAAGGAAATGATAAACCTTGGTATGGTGGTGGCAGCAGTGTTGCAGAAACAATATCCAGTCAAAGAAATGGTTTTAACATCAAGCATGGACTTACAAATTACTCAGCACCTAAATCTGCAAATGCTGATCCTCGCCTGAAGACATCACCGGCCATTGCAAGTCGAAGCAGTGGTGTGCTGTCTAGTAGCTGGAAGAATTCCGAGGAAGAGGAGTTCAAATGGGATGATATGAACTCGAGGTTAACAGACCATGGTCCCCCTGATATTTCTAGTAACTCAAGAAAAGATCGCTGGACTTCTGATGATTCAGAAAAATTGGTAAGCTCCAATGTTTTTTACTGGTTGAAAATTGGACCCTGAGATTCTCTCACCCCACTGGTTCAAATGTTAATTTCTCAGTGATACCGATACAAGAACTAATGCAAGGACTGGTTTCTTTGATGCTTCATTTCGTTATAGATAGCTAGCCAATTCCTGTAAAAGTTTACTTGATACTTAAATAGTTATCGGGCTGATGCCTGTTGGGTGCACAAACTCTGATCGTCTCTTAAATATTAAGGAATTTTTTTTTTCTTCCAAAAGTTTTAGTGATTGACATTGTCTATATGGACAGGGGTTTGGAGGCCACTTTCGTAAACCAAAAGGTGCAAATGACTTTGCAACAACAGTTGATCTGGATACATCTGCTGATCCTACTGAACATAATGACCTATCTGCTCTTGGGCACCGGATGTCATCGCCTTGGCCATTACCAGACTCTCACGGTGTGGATGGGCTGACCCCTACTGGCACTCCTGTGATTAGTTCAGTTCATTCAGAGCGTTATGCTTCAAGTTTAAGTGGGCTATCAACAAGTGGAGATTCTTCTGTAGATAGGCTGGGAAGTCGAGCACAGGTAGCGTCTTCTCGTATTGGAGCCTCAAGTTTCGGGTTTGGTGCAACATCAGGGCCTGCTGTAGCTGTAGGGAAACAGAAGCAGCTTCAGTCTGTGAGAGCCGCATCACCATCTGGACAGTCACTGGTGCACCAGCATTCACCCTCACCTACATCAACAGTACATCATCCTCATCATCATTTGCAAAGTTTAGCTGAACAAGACTATCTTGAATCCCCGTCCCTTCCTCCTCCTGATTTAAAAGTATCTCAACTTTTGGGAAAGTTAGACTTAGGATTGCATAACCACTATACTGAGGACTCTGCGCCTATCCCCACTCCCAATGTCCGGCTGGGTAGCACAGCAAAATCACGGCCACAAGATTTGCATTCTTCATCTTCGTCAATTAAGAATCCCTCTTTGCCACAGTTGTCTACTTATGTAACTCCCTCTACGGCTGGCATTTCTATACCAGATCATTCAAATCTCCTTGCTGCAGAAACTTCAGGACAATCAAGCACAAGTAGTTTGTTGGCTGCTGTTATGAAGACCGGAATTCTTTCTGACAAATCAATTACTGGTAGCCTACCCAGTTTAAATCTTCGGGACATGGGACAAATTCAATCACAATCAGGTGTTCAGCCCCCCTTGCCAAGTGGACCTCCCCCTACCCAGGTTGCACTCCCAGGGTCCAAGGTCGCATCAGCACCTTCATCAAGTCACCTTTCCCATGAGAACTCACCAGCTTCCTCAAATATTTCACTGAAGAAGGTAGGACATCTGCCACTTCCACCTAGCCAACCCCTCTCTTCTTCTCTTGAGGGTACTGCATCAGCAAATGCTTCAACTGTGGTGAATAATGCCTCAGATCCAATTTCAAACCTTCTAAGCTCTTTAGTTGCAAAGGGTTTGATATCTGCATCAAAGTCGGAGTCACCCACTCCTGTGTCATCCCAAATGCCGAATGAACTGCAAAACCAGAGCGTATCTACACCTGTCACCAGTTCAGTGTCAGTATCTCCAGTTTCAGCTTCTCCAAGTCTTCCTGTTTCATCTCGAACTGATGATGCATCTCTCACCGAACCTGTTGCTAAAACCTCTGCTGCCTTACCTCAATCCAGCAAGATAGAAACAAGATATCCCATTGGCATCGAGTTTAAGCCAGATAAAATCCGAGAATTCCATCCATCTGTGATCGAGGAACTTTTTGATGACCTTCCTCATAAGTGCAGCATATGCGGCCTTAGGCTCAAACTTAAAGAACGGCTTGAGAGACACTTGGAGTGGCATGCTTTGAAAACTCCTGAATCCAATGGTTCAGTTAAGGCATCAAGGAGGTGGTATGCAGATTCAACCAACTGGGTTGCTGGAAAGGCAGGATCTCCTTTAGGACCTGAAGACAACATGTCAATAGATAAGCCTAGCAAGACAATGGACAATGGTGAGCCCATGGTTCCAGCCGACGAAAGTCAATGTGTATGTGTTATATGTGGTGATATTTTTGAAGATCTTTACTGTCAAGAAAGGGATGAATGGATGTTCAAAGGAGCTTCATACTTGAGCATTCCATATGGGGTTGGTGATTTGGGAACTACAGAGGAGAGTGTTATGAAAGGTCCCATTGTTCATGCAAATTGTATAGCAGAAAATTCACTCTCTGATTTGGGACTGGCCAGCCGCATTAAATTGGTAAGCTTTATATGGAAAAAATGGATGTCAAAGTCCTATGCCCAAGGTGTTGCCAGCATTTTTTTAAATAATTTGGAATTCCTGGTCTTCTGGTTTGATCTCAATTGTAGATGATAAGATGTTACCTCTTTCTCTTTGGCAGGAAAAGGATGTCTAGTGCTTCAAGCTGAAAACATCAAACCATCACCATGCATTATGAACTTCTGAGGGAAATCCAGGTTTATGTTAGTGTGTATTTTAGATGTGAATCTTCACTCCTAATTTTGTTGTGCCACAAAATGGTGGTGAGAGCCTTCTACTAGTTCATCTTTTTTTACTTTTCTTTTTTCCTCTCCTTTTTGTTTAATTCATAGTTTGAGAGGAAAAGAAATACATCTATATGCCAGATAGTTTGCATCTCAATGATTTCTCTTATGTGGTTGATGTTTTGCTATATTTGCTCTGTTTTTTACTTTTGATGTTGCAAAACAAGGAAAAACACTTCTGATCCTCCGAACCGTATATCCTTCCAGCTTCACAATTGGAAAGTGGTTGTGGCCCGTGTGGGATTCCTCTGTATCAATATGACATCATTGGAGTGGAGCAATTATTTTATTTTATTTTGTTCTTTTCAATGTTATCTTTTCCAAAAGGTGTGGTTATGGCATTGTGAGTTGAATATTTTCTACTTCGGATGTTTCTGGAAAGATAATGGATACTGTTATATATTGGCATGTTCATCTTTTCCCTTTGTTTACTTAAAACTCTTGTGCACCTAATGCATTTGTGAATATCTTTCATGACTATTCATTGTGCAGCTCTTTCCCCTCCCTTTTGTAGTTTGTTTCATAATTTTCTTGTGCACCTGAATTCTGAAGGAACTAATAGTACAGGCAAAATGATGGTCCTCATCAATCATTAATTCTATTTTTTGGGCCAGATCAATGATTGATATTTTTTTAACCCAAAAAATTATTGATATGGTCAAACTCAAAGTGTGGAAATACTGGTTAAAAACTTAAACTTATGAGAGTATTTTCTTTGTCATTATCAAAAAGTTTTGTGAAGAAAATAGCTATTAGCAATGCTTTAACCCCCTCCATTATCAAAAACTTAAACTGAACAATAATTCAATATTATTCCTTGCTCAATTAACTTCATGAATGTTGGAATTTAATATTTATGTACATTTTGTATTATTAAATGGAAATTTTAAAGAAATGGTTCCAAACGAGCTCCCAAAGTTTTAATCATACAAAAAGTCCTTTGGCCAGGAATTTGCTCCCAAAAGAAAGGTTTTTTTAGTTCGAATCATATCAAATCTCTGAGACCATCCCATAATTTTCGCATGGTATTTTGGTGCTCTCCCCAGATTCCAGATGCCCCACAGGAAGACAAAAGAAATTTATACAAATATAATAATAAAGTGAAGGAAATCAATAATTTGGTAGCCATTTATATCTGATCATACTCATACGGTACCATTATGTAGCGATTACATGTATTTTCTTAAATAGTATGCTTTGTACTTGCACCCAAAAGGGAAAAGAAAAGAAAAAAAGAGAGCAGAGTTCTAGTATATATAATCTGCCTTTGGAGATGCTTATCTATGGCTTATGGTTTTGGGTGTAAATATAATCCAAGTGAGCTTCTGCAATCAACCTTCTCTTCAGACACTCTTCATCTCTGTCATCACATTCTTCTGATCCCATCAGCTGCAATTAATTACCACCCAAGAAACAAATTAAAGAAGAAGATCAGAAAATAAACAAAAATTAATGAACATGGTACAGAAATCACAGAGAAAAAACTGAAAGCGGAGGAGGAGGGGGTTATATTCTCACATCTACAGGATCATTTGTTGCAGAGAATGAAGCTTGGTGTTGTTGCAGAAGACGAGCATGTGATGAGTTGGAGAAAATAAGAAAAGCAAAGAGAGAAAACACGAGAAAGCCTTGGTAGTTTTGTTTCATTGCTTTTCTCTTGTATTTTGGCTTTTGGTTGTGCTTTGTGTGTGTGTTCTGAGAAAAAAGAAGGGTGGAGCAAGCAGTGTATAAATAGGACGAAAGAAGTAAACACGGCTACTGCTGCTGCTGCCCTTCAGTCACATGGAAGGACCCAAGCAAGCAGCTACATGCAGTACAGTTTGTGGGGTCTACCCACTTCTCTCCCTTGTTTATTATTATCATTTTTTTTATACAAGCGATATTGGAGGAGGGAGATTTTCTCATACACACACTGTCAAGGTTCTATGGGGATTCAACATGACATAACTGGTTTGCAAGTTAAGGCTTTTTCCATTGAACTAGACCCTGTTGGTGTTTATTATTATAATTTTTATTAAGTTGATCATCACAATAGACATATGACATTATTATTATTATTTGAGAGGAAACTTTATTGATGAAATATTATAAAATGTACGATGGATAGCGAGAATAGCAAAAGCGAATCTTAGTAAAAATATTCGCTCTTTTAATTATAATGTATGAGTAACATGTGTCTCACATGTGCCTCATCAAATTGCACACCATCCACGCGTACAGTGGTAATCTTCCTACACAAAAGAAAATGAAAGATTATTGAGTAAAATGGTCCACAAATAAGATAGACATTAAGCTAATTAGAGGGTTGGTGATGTGATAACTACCAAACCACAGTCCATATGGCAGTGTGTGTGTGTGTATGGATGTAGGCACTTGCATTCTTTTACTGGTTTGTCATTTTCATGGTGGTCATTGCGGTCCAACCAAGTCAACAAAAATTTGCAAACAAAACAATAAAGATTCGAAAGTGAGAAAGAAAGAAGCTTCACGGCTCGATGCTCCGATGCTTCTTCCACTTTCTCTCTAGAGATAGAAAGAGAATAAGCATAATATATGTCCACCCACACAAACATAAAGGGTCAACGAAGTCAATTTTTTGTGACAGGCTTGACATGCAATCTATGGCCTACAGCTGTTTTCCCTTTGATAATTGATGATAATTGATATTTTTTAACTTTGGGAATTTCAACACGGCTTATAATTCAAGTAGTTAAGAACAATTACTTCTACACTCTACACGTAATTGTGGTCTTTTCGTTTTCTCATGATACACACATAACACATTGACTTCTCAATAGGGTTTTCTCTGATCATAGTCTTCAACAGCCAATGTATAAGCAAATTGAGGTTATATTTATATATGTGCCTAACAAATCGGGTTTGGTCTTCTGGCTCTAATTAAACTTTTACCCCATAATTAGCAAAACAAGAACAGGAGCTTTGAAGTTCCAACAGTGCTTAACCCTTAATTCTCATTAATGAAATGAGGTAAAGAAGAATATAGTAAAGTGCATGTGTAAACATGAAGAACATATTCTTTAGGTCAACAGTTTTTTCTTCCTTTTAGGCCATATTTTCCTAGTTCAAAGGGAAGATGCCAAGGGAAAAAGTTATAATCATCCCATGATTCTGTTCCCACACTAGCTAAACCTTTGCTCTGTTTTTCTCATTGTCCTCATGGCCTTTAAGCCTTTATAGGAGTGTTGATCTTGTCGTGTCGTGTCCTTTCGTGTCTCGGCATGTTTGTTTTTGTAGAATTTCATAATTGTGTCGAATACTAATAAATTTTAATTTGACTTGTTTAATTAACTGTTTCGAATGTCATGTTTAATAATATCAGGGGTATATTATTTTTCTCTGTTTTTCATTCAAAGAAGTTGCAGTAGAAAAGATTTATATAGGCCGATTCCCGGATTATATGGAAGATTTTGACCACATCTTCTAGATGCTGAACAAAAACTACGATGTCAGATCAAACCCAAAAACAAAAAAACAAAATTGAAGATGGACTTTTAGTGCTGGAACTTTGTCACATGACTTTTAAATAAAATGATCACTTTTCTGAACATTAAATATATCAATTATTTTAAGCACTGTTAACCACCTGTAAATTCTTCTATTTTGTTAACTTCCTTTTCAAACTTAGCCTTTCATCTCAATCTCGTTTTAAGTACTGTTATCAATTGAAGTAAATCACACTAAATTTGTGTTATCAAATAATACGTACGTGTGACGACATGTTTCAATATATTGTCGAAAATAAAAGTGCTTCAAAATGAATTTATATTTAAATTAATGAAACACTGTCATATCATTTGGTGAACAAATTTGATAAACGTAGCTGTCTTGTTTGTCAATAGAAATGGACAGGATCGAACCTCACTCGACAACTCGCACAAGGGTGGTTCCCCATTCTTTCATAATTTTTACTGCAGTAAGACATAATTCATTCGAGCATGGTCTTAATTTAACCCAAGCTAGTCGGTCATGAGCTTGACAGATCGACATCACTAGCTAGGCAATTTTTCAAAAGGTTTGACGAGTAATTTCTAGTCTTTATCCCATGATATGAAATATGTACCTTAGAATTGAAGACACGGTCGGTGCCCATGTGTCTTTCTCGTCTCCCCTTTTTAGATGATTATGGGAAATGTACATGCTGCCCTAGGCCTGCAAATTGACATAAAGTAAGAAAGATACCTTACTCATAATATGCTTACCTGAAATGTGCACCTTATCACTTCTGGGAAATTATCCATTTATATTAGAGAATTAAAGCTGTTTAATGTCATTTTCATAATCTTATTATCTGTTATAATTATGAAGTGATAGGGTCTTCACAAGCAGAAAAATTCTTTTGTAACGGGGATAACACTGTTTTGCTATCTCTGACCAATAATGTAATGACACGTGGAATAAGCTTATTCCACGTGTCATTGCGCTATTGGCCGAATATAGCAAAAAGTGATATCCCCGTTTCATGAAAGTCTATCTCTATCACATGGCTCTAATTAAGAGGAGATTAGGTTAGACCTCCCATTGACTCAAACATAAATCTGTTCTTTTCTTAGGTAAACTATTTTTGTCTCTTTTGTTTTCAAGGTCAGTGAAAGCTACATAGCACCCATTACATTAATTGCATTTGGCACAAACTTATAATCTTTGAATTTGAGTCTCAAGTTGAAAGCAAATGTTTTTTATTTTTATTTTTATACAAGTAATATTGAGGGAGAGGAAAATCGAACCTTGGACCTCTGGTGCATGTGTCTTAAACTACAATTCCATTTAGCAAATGCTTTGATAATCATCCGTTGAGGTCTAACCATAACATTGCTTGAATATAATTTCAGATATGTATACAAAAAACTTATATTCACCATTTAATTAGGATGTAATTTTGCCTGAGAAATAGATATTTAAGATTGACTCAAATCCGTGGGCTGCGTTTTTATTCCCTTTCGACGATTTATATTGCTCGGCTTTTCGTCTCCTGTCAACAAGGTTGAGATGGCCGAGTTGGTCTAAGGCGCCAGATTAAGGTTCTGGTCCGAAAGGGCGTGGGTTCAAATCCCACTCTCAACATTTCTTTTTGTAATTTTTTTCATTTACTTTAGCAATGTTTTGGGCCAATGCACTTTGGGATATTTAATTTTATTGAAACGGCCCAGTACATTAAAAATATACAAAGCAAAAAGATATTTTCATATCTCATAATAAAAGATAGAGCTCAAAGTCTTCGGCCAATTGGTTTCATTTTTGAGCTGATATCTATCGGCAATTTATTATTGTTTGCAAACCCAAGTGGTATCGTATCTATTTGGCGGCTAAGCATCCATGCTTTGACTGGAGGAGGTAAGTTTGATAAGGATTTGCTTTTGTTTATGGACCGTATTAAAGGAGGCTTTTAGCATCGTATATAATCGGCTTTCATGCTCCATTCTTTTCTAGAGTATCAAATTGGTGACACCATCTTCCTTTCTTATAAAATATCATTTAATGAATTAGGTTTAACCTCACAACTAAAAAAGAAACTCACACACACCAATTGACTACTAAGAAGTTTAACTTGACACCATCTTCCTCTCGCAGTCATCAGTTAACCACTAAAATCGAGCCAATTCAAACCGTACGACCGGTTAATTGAGGACTCGGTTAATCGGAGTTGGTGGTTCGGTGCCGGTGCTAAAAATCTCTCCACCAAAAATTACGGTGTGATATGCAGTTTTGGATGAAACCCGAACCAATCCAAACTAAGCTCACCACTAATATAAACTTATATAAGCATAAGAATCCATAAGCTTTTTTGAAACAATAAAATAATGATCGAGTCCGAGTGAGACACAGCATTGAAGGAACACAGAAAAACCGTGACCACGCTACATACATATCCAGCCCAAGGTATATCCATAGGACAAGTTGATCATTTGATTAGGTCTTGATTTTTATATATATGTGTGTGTGTGTTGGAGGTAACATAAAGAAAGAAACATTCACGGGTTGTTGTGAATTTTCTGCAGTTGCGTGTAGAAAGAAACACCTTCAAATAAACTATAATAAGATAACATAATCTAGAAGGAAAACGAAAGGAGATATTGACAAGTGCATGAGCAAAAAGTAGATATAGACTATAACAAAGAGAAAGCAAGCAATATTCTTTATGTTCCTGAACTTTATATCTGAGGTGGTTAAGTCACAGACAGTATCGATGTTAGACCAAATAACAGTGAATCGTTGGTCGGTCTCTCTTAAATCAATTCTTACCTAATAGCATAGCTGGCCAACTTGTACAATTTCCTCTTGATGTTCCAGGTCGTGACCCATTATGGTTTAACTAATCTAACTGATCTAGAATCTTGATGAACTGAAGCTTCTCCTATCACATGCCGACTGTTTGACCTCTACCTCATCAATTCTATATTAACTTCAGACAATCCTATCTGGGCAGGACACAGCTCTCTGCTTTGTTGCTAGACAACACCGATAGCTGCTTCAGCAGAAGCTGCTAAATTATGTTTATTATTCCATATAATGGTTTAAAAACTCTAAGCTTCTATATTCTTGTCTTCTTCCCACAAATAAAAAATCTGGCAGAATTAATATTTTACATGTCAAATTACAAATGCAGTGATATCTTTTATCTTGTACTTTGTTCTTGTTAATATGATGCTTATATGTACATGGGGTGATAACACAGTGAAAAAATGAGTCAAAGTCTCCCCCTCTCCCCTTCCTCCCACAAAGTGCGCTCAAGTTCGATTCATGTAGAAAACAAATTTGAGACAACCCAATATAATTCTCTCCCTTTCCCCCTCCCCCTGCGAATGACAACAAAAAAATGGTGCTTATATTTATATGCATATAATTGCGTTGAACATATATGATTCATGTGGTGTGTTTCTATATTGCTCTAGGGCCATTACTTCACGTGCGCTGAGAGGGAGAGATATAAATGTATATATACAGGCAAAAGTCAGGATCTAGCTAGACTCTGCTCTAGAGAAAAGCAAGGCTTTGAATGGAGGGAAAAACGGCTGCTGGGCGATGTGTAAAGGTCAAGGCCTTAAGAAATGCAGATCAAAGAAGTAGAAAGCAGAGGAGGAGGGAGATCAAAAGGTCAAAAACTGATCTGAATCTTGGAAGAGAGAGAGAGAGAATGAGATGGGGGCATATGGTTTTAAAGAAGAGAGTAAAGAGAGCATGGTATATTTCGGTTGAATAAATTCTTAAAGGTCAAACAACATGCATGATGCATCTGTCTATTAAAGGTAATAATCGAGATGAGATTGGAGTTTTCCCATTTCTTTTTCATGTAGTCAACTCCCGATTCAATGCAATGGTGTAAATGTCAATCCAGCGCCCACCTGATGAGGATATCTTTTTCTAGATGCACCATACTATACTATATATTTCAAGAAACATTGATCTATGTAAGTTTCAACCTTCAAGAACTTAAGAACCGATTTACGAATTTAGAACCTCCAATACCATTAATTTAAGATATATAGTTGATAAAATTGGCTTAACTCAAAGTCATATAGTCGCACACATAGCTATTCCGAGAAAAAATTGAGCAGATGAAATGTCCCGTTGTATATAAGGCAGAATGAGTGACATGTATTGTCCAGTTATAATATACCATTGGTTAATAGATAATTGAATATAACCTATCATTCTATATACCGCTTGCATTGCAAGTTCATTGGTTTGATTTCAATTTTCTGAAGTGTTGGATGAGGATGGCATAGGCTGCATGCATATGCATATGTATGCCTTCTTAAATATTCAAGGTGCATGAGGTAGCAAGTAGCCTACCTCAACAAACATATCTAGAATCTCAACCATTTATAAATGCCAACTCTCCCCCTACTTTTAAAAATGGTTAACTCCAACACCCATCTAAGTCATAAACAGTTGTATAGGAATAGTAAAGAAGGCAACTAATCAACACCAAAATAGTTGACTAATTATTAACATTCTAATTGTCGCCCATTTTTAAGGTATATAATACACAGAAGTGCATATGATATGAGAAATGAAAGATGATATTTTTACGTACAAATTTATGAAAAAACTTGCACTTATTTCCTCTCCGAAACTAATGGAAAGGTCTCAAGAATACAATATTCCATTTTGTCCATCAAATATGGATCAGAGCAGAATTTGCGTTGAAGATGTGCAGAGTTCCAAAACAATATTGCAAGTTGCAACAGTCGAATATGGAAGATCTTGTTTATAAACTATATTTATTTGCTTTCAGCTTCAGCACTGATCCACATGTTGTGTTTTTAAATAAGATATAAAAAGCTTAAAACTTTAATTACTTCTCTTAACAATTTGTTAAAAAATGTGTTAATTAATTCGTAAACAACATTATTCAGTTGCTTCTTTCTAGCCTGCAACTCAAAATATTGTTATATATGAAGCTGCTGCTGCCCTTTTGTTTACTCTCAATGGCTGCTTTTGTTCTATAGTCATCACTCTCTCTCTCTCTCTCTCTCTCTCTCTCTCTCTCTCTCTCTCTCTCTATCTCTCTCTCTCTCTCTCTCTCTCTCTCTCTCTCTCTCTGTCTCTCTCTCTCTCTCTCTCGCTCTCTCTCTCTCTCTCTCTATTCTCTTCCATTCTCTTCCACCATGGAAATGTTCACTCACTTTGTGACTCGTTTAAGTTCAACTCAGCTTCTTGTTATCACACTCACTCTACTACTCTACACACCCACATGGCCATCTTCTGCTGCCGCCACCCAAACAGAGCTTCTCAGAGACTTCAAAGCCACTCCCGACCCTTCAATCCAAACCTTCCAATCTCTCCTCGCCGACCCAAATGGCAATTTCTCACTGGGTTTCCTCCGAGTCAACAAAACCCAACTCGCTCTCGCTCTCCTCCACGTGCCCTCCTCAGACCCGCTCTGGCTCGCCAACCCGGCCCAGCTCGCTCGCTGGTCCGACCGCACAACCGTCGTCTTCAATGGCAGCCTCGTCCTCTCCGATCCTCAGGGAAGGGTGTTCTGGTCAACACACACCCAAGGCGACCGAGTTGTGCTCCTCAACACCTCCAACGTCCAAGTACAAACCCAGAGCTCAGTTCTGTGGCAGAGCTTCGACTTTCCCACGAATACCCTCGTCGAGAATCAGAATTTCACATCGACCATGTCCCTCGTCTCCTCCAATGGGCTCTACTCAATGCGATTGGGGAACAATTTCATGGGTTTGTACGCAAAGTTAAAATCAGGCTCAAACTCGGACCAAATTTACTGGAGACACAGAGCCATGGAAGTCAAAGCTCAAATAGTCGAAGGCAAAGGACCGATTTACGCCCAAGTCAACTCGGACGGGTTCCTCGGAATGTACCAAACTGGGAACCCAGCGCCGGTCGATATTCAACCCTTCAACACCTTCCACAGACCCGTCAATGGCCTCCGCAAGGTCCGGTTAGAACCGGACGGAAACTTCAACGGGTTTTACTGGGACGGGTCCAAATGGGTTCTGGATTTCCAGGCGATTTCTCTCCCCTGCGAGCTCCCCAGCCCCTGCGGTGCGTACGGTTTGTGCCGAGCGGGGAACGGCTCGTGCTCCTGTTTGGATAACCGGACGGAGTTTCGATCCGGTGAGTGTTTTCCGGTTCAGTATGGTGACTTCTGCAGCGGCGGATTGGGAGAGATTAGTAACTTCTGGGTTCTGAGGAGGAGCGGCGTGGAGCTGCCGTACAAGGAGTTAATGGGCTACCAAACGACGTCGTCGTACGGGGAGTGCGAGAGAGTTTGCGAGAGGAACTGCAGTTGCTGGGGCGCGGTGTACAATAACGCATCCGGGTTTTGCTACACCATGGACTACCCGATCCAAACCCTGGTGGGGGTTGGGGATGAGAGCAAGATGGGTTATTTTAAGGTGCGGGAGGGTGCAGGGAGGAAGAAAATGAACGTCGGTTTTGGGGTGGGGATTGGGGTGGCGTGTGGGGCCCTGGTGATTTTTGTTGGGGTTGCTGGGGTTTGGAGTTTTAGGGCGTGGAGGAGGAAGAGAGGAGGAGGAGGGGTGAAGAGGTTTACGGGTCAAGATGGTGGGCTTTCACCCGGCCCGTATAAGGATCTCGGATCCGCAAGCTTTAGGTCCATTGAGATGGGAAATAATAGTAGATAGCTAGTGACGTAGGGAATGATGACATTTTTTTTGGGGTTTAGGGGTTTGGAGTTTGACCGACAATGATGTTGGATCACTAAACTCTTTTTGTTTTGTAACGGTGGGTGGGTGGGGCCAAATATCTTTGTTTTTTAACTGTATTATAGATGATTGGGTGGGCCCTTGCCTAATCTCATTGATAATGTATTAATTTTTGCATAGTTTATAGATATTAGAGCGCCTTCACATGCCACTTCGAATGCCTTTGTATATATTGATCAAAGTTGTACAAAATCTTGAATATGATATGAGGATCATAGATCAAGATTGAATTATGGTATATTTCAGAATTATGAGTGGATGGATGTATTGATAATCTTTATAATATATTAATAATATATCGGTATGTTTCACTGTCGATAATACGACACTATGAAAATCATATTGACACTCATGCAGTGAGAAGAATGAATTGTAGAATATGAAATTAGGTAATTCTAAAATTTTGATAGCCACTATTAACATTAGTGGTCATCTATAAATAGAATGAGTTTTTATTGTTATTATGTCATTTGTCATAAAAGAGAGCGTTTATAATTTTTTTGTTTCGTGACTATAATTTCTCATGTTAAGTTGGGTGCATTTTAAAATTGTCCAAAATCCAAAATGAAGATTTCGAAAGAACGAAGAGATGGGTTTTTCATTTTCATTTTTTCGTGTTTTCAAACACTACAACGAAAATATTGTATGTTTATGTTCCTAAAATATACAACACTCTGAATTTGTGATGCGAATCAATCTCAAAGATAAAAATGCTATAAGTGATATTGTGACTTGTGGAGGAGGCAATTGTTAATTAGGTGGGGGAGTTGAAGTTGTTAATCATTGGGAGGGAGTAGAGTTTGGTGGAAGAAAAAAAATATGGAGTTGACTGACGCATTGGATGACATGTTTTAGATTGTGATCCAACACTAAATATCCTAAGAGATTGGGAGGCCAATAGTTGGGTAGCACAAAGATGCCTTCATTGCAATTTTTAGAAGCCATCTTCTTCTTTTTATTTCGTTTAAATTAATCTAGACATTCTCCCAACTATCACATGAGAGATTCTACACCATATTAAAAGGAATAAACACCACCACCTCCATTTTAATTTGTTACAAACACAACTTCTTTATTCCCTGTCATCACTAACATCATCAATAATAATAATAGAGAGAATATACTCTCGAAAAACAATACTTAAAATAAGTCTGCTTTGAAAACCCGTCACGATAGAAGTAGAATCAAAGACCATAATATTAGCTTTGGGAAGCTCTTCCTAAACGAAAACTCGTCATCTTGGCTTAGAGTAGTAATGGTCTGATTGTGAACAATGGAGGAACATTGTACTTTCATTGATCCCATTGACTACAAAAGGACCAGATACCTAACGAGGGGCCACAGAAGCATTTAGTGGGCCAGAAGAAATGGTTCCAGATGTAATGAAACCTGTTGCAGGGAGAACGGGAGGAAGAGGTCCAGAGTTTTGGCGGCCAGTTGGTGTTACCCCACCAGATTGAGGACCAGACGACTTTTTAAGAGGTTCCCCATGCTTATTTAGCGGTCCAGAATTTGACTTCTTCAAGGAAGCTGGACCAGGCATGCCTCCAGATGATACGGGACCTGATGTGGTATAGCCAGCACGAACTGCAGAATTAGGGATTGATCCTGACTTTGATAACAAAATTCTAGAGAAGTTACTCCATTTATTCTCTTCAGGTCTGATGGAGATCAAGTAATTCTATCATCAAAATTTGAACATCAATAAACTTACACCAGAACCCCAAGTTCTGAAGCTAGCTCCATAAACATTCTAAGCAGGGAGTGTATATCATTGTCTATATGTTATTTCCTAGACACCAAAGAGGTTTATTCTCATTGCTACATATAAGAAAGAATCTGGAATTGATAGGTCACAAACGGAAAGATGGACCTCGAAAATAATCAAGAAGAGAGCACTCATACCAACAGATTGCCTAGAAATTCCAACAATGGTTATTGGTAAAAAAACTTCAAAATTTATTATTTAATTTTATGTGATCACTTTCAAGACATATGCAAAATTGTGCTCAATTTCAGACACGTGAATTCCACCAAGATCTCCCATGATGAAATGCTTAGTTACATAAACGCAGCAAGAATAAGACAGTGGACAGACCTATGAGGTCTACCCCTGGGAATAGGCGCATTTCAGTCCTCCATTCCTTTTCTAATGCTTTTCCATGTTTATCCAAAGTTGAGTTGCTGGTGCGAACCTGAAAATTACTGAGTTAAAACCATTCAATCTACTCGTGAACTACATAAGAAAAATTATGTGATTTGTTTTGGACTACAAACACTTACTAAACTAACAAATTGATTTTCCAGTTCGCAACATCAGTACAATATTTGTGACTGGTATTCAAATTTATACTCACTATAAATGCCAAAGATTCATATAATTCTATAGGCATAATATGTCATTGGCGACATTAGCTCCCTTTCCTTACTCATCTGAATATTTCCTTTTGCATGATGATGGGTAACAGGAATGGTGTAGAAGAGGGTCTTACCTTTGCTTTTAGCGTCACGAATGCTACTATTTCTATTCCCAACCAAGGTATGCTAGATTTTGCTCCTGCAATACCTTTTCCTTTATACACCCACACACGGGCATCACTTAAATATTATGTATCTATCCCGGCTAGAATGTCAGCCTTATCAAATGGATAACGTCAAATTATGGCATTCTTGAATTAGATTGATGGTGTGGTTTCAACAACCTTTATTAGGTTTTATATACTTGGGCACTAGGAATTGCAGATGCATAGAAGACCTTCGGAGAAAGACAAACACTGATATACTTGGGCATCGACCCTCGTCTGACTCCCATATACCCAAGTTCATGTAACATACGTGATTGCAAGAACTCCTTAGGAAATGAGCTCTATTTAGTTAGTTGATGAGCTACTTGTTACGTATATGAGAAGCATAAAATTCATATTAGAAATCTGATGACTGAGGATTTTTACTTTTAATGTCCTAATAAAGTCTTTTGTTTTTCATAATAGATACAATAGATTGATATGATACTTGCTGATTATTGAGCTTGTCTGATGTGTGTTAAAGGTTACACAATATATTTTATCATTTATCTTGATGTTTCCTATATTGATCCACATATGAATTTGGTTCATCTTCTTCATTATCTTCCATTCTCCTGTTATTATAGGAGTTGCAATTCCTCATTTTTTTTTCAAGAGTATAGCCCTTCAAATATTCGTTAAATATATTCAAATATTTTAAGAGTATAGCCGCGCGGCTATACTTGTGAAATATATTCTAATATTTTAACAGAATAGCCGCACGGCTATACTTGTTAAATATATTCGAATATTTTAAGCGTATAGCCGCGCGGCTATACCTATAATGGTTTTAATGAGATTAGTATACTCGTCAAATATATTCGAATATTTAAAATATTTTAAGAGTATAGCCGCGCGGCTATACTGCACAAAATGGTTTTTTTTCTAATTACTTTAATTAGTAATTATTTTTTCTTTAGTGAATAATTAGTATTTAAATATTTTACTAATTTCATAAATTACTTAATAAATAGTAATTAATTATTATAAATTATGTTGTGGACTTTGTTTTTTATTTTTTATACAAAATTAGTTTGTTTAGTTTAATATTTACAATTAAGTAATATCTTAGCCTTGTTTAATGATATTATTTATTATTTATGTTTTAATTATTCTTTATTTAATGAGCTTCAACAAAATAACCAAACAATTAAAAGTATAATTTTTCCCGCGTTTTGACACAAGCCAACCAATACCCAGATGAGAATTCAAATAAAAACGCAAGATTTCAACAAGATGATAACAAAGAGCCAAGCAAACCTTTCCGGGTAATTCATCTTCAGTCTTCTTGGGTGTGAGTATTAGACTGGGTTTTGAAATATCAAGGGGAGGAGCCCAATTGAAGGCAATGGAGATATAGGAATTAGAAAAACATCTTTTACATCTTTTTAAGCATCACTATATTAAGATTTAGGTAATAATTTATTAGGTTAATTTTCTTTTTCTTTTTCTTTTTTGGTAATAAAAAGTTTAGGGGAGGGAAGGCTACCTCATCCCAGGGTTAGGGCATATCAAGGCCTTTTTGAGGACTTACAGTGGGGGTCTTAGCTCATGTTTTGGTTTTTACAAATTACCAACCAAGAGGGATTGTCGGTAGCGTGGGAGTTGAATCTAGGCCTTGATAGCGAAAAGAACAATCCTTACCAACTCAATCAACCCTCGTTGGCATTAAGTTAGTCTTTCATCCAAAGTCTTGTGTGTGAATCCTCCTACTCCTATGTCGCTTGTATTAAAAAAAGAAAAAGAAATACATGACATAACTTGAAAACCAAGCAACATAGACTCTCTAATCTAGTTAGGGCCAACTTGTGTATTGCATGCCAAGAATGCTCAGTTGGAAAATGTCTCTGGCCCAGCATTGAGAGCCGAAGAAGGTTCATGCCCTTTTTTAAAAGTGTGGTCTGATCTCAGGCAACAAAGTGTCACGCAGACACAAGGTCTTCACACAAAGCCCAATTAGATAAGTGGGTGCTGAGTGCCTTGAAGTTGAAACATAATAATTAACAAGATCCATAAGCTCCTAGTTTTGCCTAATCGGCTCTGGATATCGTTAATTGACATGAAAAATACTAGAGACACGCAACCATTACCATTCCGAACATTTTAGACCCAAAAATTCACTATATCTAGTCTCTTGTCAGTTTGTTTCCAAGGACTACAACGTTATAGCTCATTCACTAACTTGATATATATTTGGACAGAGTCTCATCTCTCGGCGGATATGATGAAATGATTTGTATTATGAAAAAGAAAAGAAAACGCTAAAAGTTAAAATAGTGGTTAGTGTTTCTAATATATGTAACTCTTTCTCAATAGTTTCCCAGGTTCATCAGCCAAATATTTATAATAATAATAAAAAATTAAAAGAAAAAAAATGTTGCTGGGGTGCTTTTAATAAGTGAAGTAAGACTGATGCCACAAATGTTGTAAGAATGTAGATAATGAGTATCATCTAGTTTTGTTCTTCAAATAAGTCAAACGACAGTGTTCTCGATTCCAAAAAAAACATCTTTGAATTGCAGACAGACTGACAGCTTTGCAACTGTGCATTTTCGCAGTTATTTTATGAAACAAAAAGCTGGCAGTCTTCTCATAGCTAGAAAATATTATTGATTATCAATCGAATCTTATTAAGTACCTGAAGAAAAAAAGACCAAAACCAAGACAAAAAACAGTGAAAATATATATGTAATCTCCATATCCAAAGAGAAATAGGATTGCTCATTGCAGAAGCTACATCTTATTCCTTATGATGCTGTACTTGGTATATATGCTTCATTGTGACATTGACATGCAATCACATACAGCAGTGCAGTGCCTTGCACAAGTATATATGATAATTCTTGGTTTCATGGTATGGGAATATATTCCAATTCCACAACTCCAGATAATCTTCTGTTCAACTTTCAATCATCATAGCTGGTTCTTAGATATGTACAGAGTTTTTTTTTTATATCTCAACAGAGTGTAAGAAATAATTGCTTTATGGCTTGTGAGGAGGAAGGCAGGCATTTTTATGATGGGAAAAGGATATTCTTACTTGGCTTGTGCATCCTTCCATAAATATTTTGTTCACAACGTATATATATATGTGTGGTGTGTGTTTTGTCTTTTGTTTGCATGAGCTATCTTGTCATGTATAATTCATCACCATAGCTCATATGTTAATTACAGGATTGCATATATGACCAACAATTAATCAAACAGTTTGAACCAAGGAAACGGAGTTTTTGCTCCAATCTCAAAACTAATATTCTGTATGTTTCTAGACCGTGAATTTATAACCGACTAATTAAGATTTATAGTCCGGCAAGAGAACATTACCCTATACATATCATATTCAAAAATCCAATCATGGCCAAGTAAATTTTACTTGGATTATACTTTTGATTAGCATTAAAAATAAAGAAGGATGCTTTGATCAGGTGGTTAATTTGAATAATAACTAGTGGTACAAATAAGTGATTATTTTATCCCCCATGTTTCTGGGAGGAGGGGGTTTACACATGAAAGAAGTTACCCTTTACTTTCCTCCTCTACCCTCTTCTGCGCACGCACAGCATCACTCAATACACATCAGTACATACAGTCACTTTCACCACCGACATCACTGTTTTGGTTCAGCTTTTTCATTAGATCTGGGCTTCGATACATCCTCAAGAGAATTACAGAGCACCACATGGTGTAAATCATCAAACTGCTGCAAGCGTGAGCTCTATAATTAACAGTTGCTTTTCATTCTTGAGGTATTATGAGGACATGCATGTCTTCTGGTTTCTTTGCAGGCAAGATTCAATATATGGACTATCTCTTGTCATCATGTGTAAGTCCCAAAGCTAAAGGTGTTTATAGAGTATAGTCCACCCAAGCACAATTTTTTTTCTTTGGTGTGACTGTAAGTAGCACGGCCCAGGGATGCTAGGTAGCCGAAATTTTTTTCTTGAAATACAATAGTTATTTACACTAACACCCCTTGAGGTTTTCGTTGTTTTCACAAAACCCCTTGAGATTTTAAAAATTACACGAACACCCCCTTAGGCCATCTCTAGCCATGGGCTATATCCCAAATATAACCCTAAAATAATGCAAAACCCATCTCCAGCCATGGGCTAAACAAAATTTTGGCCAAATTTGGAGGGCAACATTTGGCCCTTTAGCCCTCCAACCGGGCCACATTTAGCCTAGGGGTGGGCTCGGTTTGGGTTGGTTCGATTTTGGGCTCAACTCGAACCGAATCATAAGCCTTCGGTTTGGCTATTTTGGAAACTGGAACCAAACCATAATAGATGAAAACCAATCACTTCGGTTAACCGGATTGGTGGTTTGGTTTGGTTTGGTTTCTGTTTTTGGCTTTCTTGGAGAGAGAGAGAGAGAGAGAGAGAGAGAGAGAGAGAGAGAGAGAGAGAGAGAGAGAGAGAGAGAGAGAGAGAGAGAGAGAGAGAAGAAGAGAGAGAGAGAAGAAGAAGAAGAAGGAAAAAAGAGAGAGGGAGAGATGAAGAAGAAGAAGAAGGGAAAAAGAAGAGATAGAGAAGAAGAAAAGGGAAAAAAAGATGTATTATATATATATATATATATATATATATATATATAAAGTATAAACTATGTAATATATATATATATTACATATAAATTATGTATTTTATAAATATATAAATTTTGTTAAACTATATATTATATATATATAAACTTCTTAAAACTATGTATTATATATATATATATATATATTTATTATAATATTATATATATTATTTTTAATATCATCGGTTTGGTTTGGTTAAACTGTGGTTTTGGATATTGCAAACCGTAAATCGAACCATAAATCTCGGTTTGATTTGGGTTCAAACCGATAACTAAAAAAAATTGAAAAAAAACCAAACCAAACCGACCTGATCGGTTTGGTTTGGGCGGGTTGGTCGGGTTTCCGGTTCAAATGTCCAGCCCTAATTTAGCCTACCTTTGGCATATGCCAAATTTTTTGTGGGCCCCATGCATGTGCTTTTCACATTGCACATTGAAATTCATCCACTTTTTTGTGGGCCCTATGCTTCTCAAAATAATAAAATATAAATTACCCTAAAATATAGCCTTGTATGGCTGGAGATGGAAAATTTTAGCCCTCCACTATTCTTTAAAAAATTAATATTTTGGAGGGCTAAATTTTTAGCCCTTGACTACATTTAGCCCTATGACTAGAGAATCATGGCCTTAGGTCTTAAATTGTTTTCACAAAATTCCTTTTCATTGATTTTTCATCCAAAAATTGATGGTTTTATATATAAAATTTCTTCAAATGACAAAGTTAGCCTTTAAGATTAGATTGCACATACATTCGTTGAGGTTAATTTGGTTATTTGCAAAAGTTTTTATGTATGAAATCATCAAATTTTTGGATGTAGATTCAATGAAAAGAGGTTTTGTGAAAGGATCATGCTAGGGAGACCAAGTTTGTGTACCAACTCTCTAATAGAGGTGGAGCCCACCAATACAATGGGTCCCACACTCTATTAGAGAGTTGGTACACAAACTTGGTCTCCCTAGCATTTTCCTCTGTGAAACCAAATTATTAAAACCTCAGGGGGTGTTCATGTAATTTTTAAAACCTTTGGGGGTTTTGTGACAACACCGAAAATCTCAGGGGGTGTTAGTGTAAATAACTCAATACAATAATAGTGTTGTATATAAAATACATTACAACTAATCATATTTCTAATAGAAATATTTCTAATAGAAATAATAACCCGTTTATATTTAAAGAGTAATACATCGGTTTCCCCTCTTATCTTCTCTGTAGCACGAGAGAAGGGGACTCAAACACAAGATCTTGAGTGCAAAAATAACTGCTTACATTACAAGCCCCATATCATATATAAAATTACTTTTATTAATAAGAAAGAGTAAGGTGATTAATGTCACATCCGGGATCGCTCAACCGTAGCACAATATTGTCCGCTTTGGGCGGGCCACTCGCGGTTTGTTTCTGGGAACTCACGAGCAACTTCCCGGGTAGGTCACCCATCCCCGGGATCTCTAAGCCATGGCACAACCGCTTAACTTCGGAGTTCGCACGACCTCGGCCCACGTGAGCTCCCAAAGGCCTCATGCTTTATTTGGAGGTGGGCATGTACATATAAGGCACATCACCCCCTCTCCGTTGGGTCGATGTGGGATCTCATAATCCACTCTCAGGAGCCCGACGCCCTCGTCGGCATACTCGCACTACACGGCAGAGTGGCTCTTATACCAAATTGTCACATCCTGAATCGCTCCGCGTGTACGATATTGTCCGCTTTGGGCGGGGCTAGAGAGGTGTCAAGCGGACAATGCCGGCGAAGACGACACGAGCCCACCCGTTTAAATTAGTACCGCGACGCAGCACGAATATTAAATGGGCCGGGCCGCACGGCATGAAAGCTTGGGTCGGGCCGGATATAAAAATGAGGTCGATGGACCGGACGGCCCGATGGCCCGACATGGGCCGGGCTTGGCGCAGCCCGCTTCAAGCACGCCAAGACGAGCCCGAGCCCGCTTCAAGCACGGCCCGAGCCCAAGCCCGCTTAACTTTTTTTTCTTCTCAAAAGTCATAAGAAACCTTTGCACAGGTGAAGAGAAGAGATAGAATTGAAAGCGTCAAACTCAAACTCAAACTCAAAGCATCAAACTCGAAGAACCAGCTGATGTCACTGCCATGCTTGCATCCGGGTTTATGTATGTACGGTAGATATCATATGAGCATAATGAGGATACTGTTATAAGCTCTGAAGAACCAGCTGATGTCACTGCCCTGCTCAATATATAAGAGAGTTGAATTATCAAAACCATAAATACATTGAAACAGACCTTGCAGCAGAGTTAGGTAATCCTCAAGTGTTCGATACATCCTGACAGTAAATCTATAAAATTGTGCACAACAAGATAAACTGTCTCCAGATTTTTAAAAAAAAAAATCTAGGAAAATGAAACACTAGATAAATACTTTAGTAGAGTTCAATTCTTCAATGTTTGGGCATGCTATGTTCGTTGCCTAAAAACATTTATGCTTGAACTTACATGAAAAGCATAGTAAGAAGAAGCACAGATCCTCATTTTCCCATCAAAGCTATAGCTATAGCAGAAGGAACAAGTCCACGACTTGCTTCACTCTTTGTAATTGGTAGATCAAGGGCCAATGCTCTCAGTCCCAATGATGTTGCCAATGAGAATGGGACTGCAAACCAGACAAGTCCACCTAGCAGGTAGCCCTTATGCGTTGACGAAGGCCGTGCAGCTATGGCACTTACCCAGTGTCCCAGAATTTTTCAATGTAACTCGTAAAATGTGACAAATTTTGAACTTGACATTTAAAAGATGCCTGCTTAGTTGCTTGTAATCTATTGATCAGCTTACAATATTAACAAAAACAATGCCAAAGTTTCCGACTATGTTGATAATCCCAAACACCAGCCCTCCAGAACTCAACATTGTTAGGTACGATCCTTTATAATTCCCACTAGCAGGACCACAAGACTGTCCATGATGAGAAATTGGCTCTTTGCAAATCCTTGATTTACTCGCTACCTACCTCTACCAGACAGTTGTACACGATGTTGGGGCTACCGAGCTCGCTGCTTGGAATGTACACAAGGTAAACGAATATGACTAGTACCACATGAACTGAAACCAAATACACCAAGAACGCATATCTCATGGTGACATGAATTAGAGTAAAGAGGAAAACATATCAAATTGCATCAAGGGCATTATAAAAGAAGTTTAAATGACTACCTATAATGTGTAGACAATTACTCCTAGAGGTATCAGGAAGCTAGCAACATAGATGTTTACTCCTGTAAGTGCATTTGCGACAGCTAAACCTCCGAGCAGCAGCATTGCAGTTACAATAATAATTGTCAAAAAGCAGAAACTGAGGAAGACAATGTGTGCTGCTGTGCCCAAGCAGCATTGCAGCTAAACCTCCGAGTAGCTGAAGAGGAATATTTATAATTTGAATTATCTAGTGAAGTTTGAAAAAAAAATTCAAAATAAATGGGCCAATGCTTGGGCCAGTGCGGCACGAGCAACGAGCACGGCACCTGAGCCCTCGGCCCGCACGTTTCTATATGGACTTGGGCTTTGGGCAGTCGGGGATCAATAGTTTTACTAAATGGGCTAAGCACGGCACGCCCGATAAATTTAATGGCCGTCATAAGACGAATAACTTAAAGGCACTGGTTAAATGGGCCGGGCCGGGCCGGCACGGCCCGTTGACACCTCTAGCGGGGCCCTCACGGTTTTGTTTCAGGAACTCACGAGCAACTTCCCAAAGTAGTCACCCATCCCGGGATTGCTCTAAGCCACAACTCGCTTAACCTCGGAGTTCCCACGACCGGGCTTGATGAGCTCCCAAAAGGCCTCACGCTATTTGGAGGTGGGCGTACGTATAAGCTGCACATCACCTCTCCGTTGATCGATGTGGGATCTCACAATTAATTTAAAATCCCCTTCATGTTTCAAATAATTAGCTAGGACGTCTAATTATGCCCTTCTTCATCTCTTTCACGTTAAAGTATTGGTCATTTGCCCTTGTTTAGGGTTGCCAATGGAGTAGAAGCTAAGCCTGCCTTCCCTCCCACTCAAATTGCAGTTGTGCTCAGCTAAGACAGACTTGACATTTGAAACCGATAAGTCAGTGACCAACTAACTCACCAACCTCACTCCTACCTCAACCGATAAGTCAAGTACTGATGATTCATGCGTGTGGCATCTCACTCTCACTGTTATGTGGAAAAAGGAAGGAATTTTTTTTGTCCATGTTTCGAGTTTTTGAGTAAATTGGAGGAAATTGAAAGATTAATCTCTCCTAATATCAACTCATTACTTCAACCACCCTCACTACTTGAACTAACTTTAAGGATAATGTTTCTTAATTTTCATCAACCATTGCGAGATTCTTTGTTTTAGTAGTAAATCTCACATATTTTGTGTGAAATTTCTACTTCTACACGTAACAAGAAATATACAATAATCTTGGAAAAAAGGAAGGGACTTTTTTTAAAAATATAAGCGATAATTTAAACTACAGGGAAGGGAGTAGAAGGAAAGGACTATAACTTTCCCAAGAAAGTAAGTTCCATATTCTCCCAATTGTAACTGTTTTCTGAATTTATTGAGGACTATGGTTTTATTAAATTCAAGCTTTTGTTTTCTCCCATTTTTGGGCTTCCCCTTTTTAAAACGTAAAGGTTAAGCTTTTGTTTAGCAATAACTGAATTGCATTAACAATAATAAAGAGGGGTTTTTTTTTGGTTTAATTTTAGGGAGAAAAACCTTAGATCCGCCTAATTTTATAAAGTTTTTAATCAAATTGAGTTTTCTTTCCAAAAAAAAAAAAAAGTCGTCTTGAGTCGTTGTAGGTGAATCCCACAGCTGCTTTCATTTGGTGGAAAAATTATAGAATACTACCGTAGTATGGCCACGTGGTACATCTTGTACATGTGTTATAATATGGGTGAATGACGGGTTTATTTTCCCCTTTTTAGGGTTTATTTTCCCCCTTTTAGGGAATAATATCTATAAATATCCACTAATATTATAAGACGTGCACGCAAGATGTCTGGCGTGGCCATACTACTAGTGATTCTATAATTTCTCCATTTGGTGGGCCCAATGATCACCATCATCCATACCATTCATCACTATCATAGGCACAACTCCACGTTGTCCAATATCATCCTAAAGCCAGTCACTACCCATCTTTTGCCTATTAGCACACATATATATATATATCTTAAGCTTAACTATTATCATTAATATTCTTTTAGACTGTAAATCTGAATTATTAGTTGGATTGTATCGTCACTCATAACTATCACGTGATATAAGCAACTCTACTAGAATTTTTCTCGTTTTAAATTAACAGTTGGAGAACATAACACACCAAATATATGACAATAAACATTACCCAAGTTGTCATATATACATACATAACATACATCAAAATTGCGGCCTCCAACCCTAAACCAATATAATAAAAAATACAGCATATATCATATATATGATAGATTCGTAGACCTATTCTTTAGGAAAATAAATTAACAAATTTCCCTCATATTGCGATTGTCAATCTTTTGGTTGACTCAAAACATAGTTTAAGGTAAAACCACGGTGGTTGGTGTGAGTGGTTCGGCACTCTCATTCCTTAAGAGAGGTCAGGGGTTCGATCCCTGTTCTCGTATGGAGTCACCTCTTTGGCCAGCACTTTACCCCTTACGGGCCGACCCGGTGTGAGCGGGGATTAGTCTGGGTTGTGGTTAAGGCTTAAAGGTGCCACCCATAGTTGAGGCCCATCCAGAACCACCTCGTGGTTCAAACCAAAAAAATATATATAGTTTAAGGTTAGGTTAGGAATTAACTAACCCAGATTAAATTTTATACTGCAGGCAAGGCATAACAGGTCAGGTTACTCAAATGAAAGCAAGGAGTTTTGGTCATCGCTTTCATTTTTGTTTAAAGAATTCTTCAGGTTAAGGGAATCGTAATTAATGAGGGATGGGCTGGCCAATAACATGGATTTCACTGTCTCTTCCTGTATTTGTCTCAACTGATTTATTATTATTATTATTATTTTTTCCATTTACATGTTAACACTTAAATGTTGTGAATAAGAAAGGACGCCCTCACATGGAAGTAAAACCAGAGAAGAGAAAGCACCCTTTTCTTTTTGCCACCTTCAATCCCTCCATTTTCCTTCTTCCATTGCCAAAGGGAAGACCAAACAAACACTCTGCCTACCTCTCCCAACTTTTAGCCCCAACCCTTCACTTATAACACAGATCCCTCCATCTTCAAACTTTTCATCTTTAATTTCCTTTTCGATTTCTTCGTTTTCGATTGAGTTTTATGCAGCAATGAGGAGCATAGCAACTTGTTACAGTGAACATGCCATAAAAATATCAGATTCATATTGTTCAGGGCCTTCAAACCGGGCTTATGTGACCCCAAGAGTGGCCCCTTCAATCCCAAATGAGGTTACATGTATATACAGAGCCAAGCTCTCAACCCAGAAGCATCTCCTCATCATACTCACCTGGTACAACAAATTTTCAGGCCAAGGCCTCAAAATCAGCATTGGGGACAAAGAAAATACCTCTTCACCAGTATCCAAATTCAATTCCAGTTCATATCAACTGCAAGGTCAAAAGGGTACCAGGACATTCCAATCCTGCAATTCAAATATGGAAGTTTTCTGGGATTTGTCCACTGCTAATTATGATGGAGGACCAGAACCAAGCAATGGGTTTTATGTGATGGTTTTAGCAGACTCAGAACTTAGCCTGCTTCTTGGGGACAAGGTTGAAGAAGTGCTTGATTTGGAGAAATACAAAACCATCATTTCTCAGCCAAAATTCTCATTGGTTTCTAGGAGTGAGCATTTTTCTGGCAATGCTGTGTATTCAACCAAGGCTCAATTCTGTGACAGAGGAGTTGCACATGACATCTTGATCAAGTGTGACAGAGACGACGAAGGCGGCTCGAAAGGCCCGGTGTTATCGGTCTGCATTGACAAGAAGAAAATATTTCAAGTGAAAAGATTGAAATGGAATTTCAGAGGGAACCAAGCAATTTTTTTGGACGGTTTGCTGGTGGATATGATGTGGGATATTCATGACTGGTTGTTCAATCCAAAATCTGGTTCTGCAGTTTTCATGTTCAGGACAAGGAGTGGATTGGATAGCAGGCTGTGGCTGGAAGAGAAGATTTTGGAACAGAAGGGACAAGAAAGAGCTGAGTTTTCTTTGTTGATCTGTGCCTGTAAGAGCCCTGACTGATTCTTTGTTTCTCCCTCTCTTTTTTTATTTAGTGAACAGAAAAAATATTATATTAACATTGACTTTATAAGTTCTTTGTTTGTTTTCATGGTTAATCTTCTTCAAGCTATAGAAAATTATATGCTTTACTTGGAGAAGGAACACTATACAGGTTCAAATTTTACTGGAAGCATTTGCGTTAAAATCCTCTGTCTCTGTCTGCTCTTCTTCCTCTCTGTTACACTTCCAAGGCAAAAGATTCCATTTTTATTATCTGTTGGGATGGATAGGAGAATAAGTTTGCTTTCCTCTCTTTTTTTTCTTTTTCCTAAAGTGATTCTTGGTCTTATTTTGGAAACCCAAGGGGGCAACTTTTGCCCTTTTTAGCAGTTAAACTTGCCATTGAAACATGCAGATTTTAATTGTCTGCCATTATAACATTTGTTTATGCATTTTTGCTGAGGTTAATCGCACGGAAACTTATGGGAAGTTTCTATGCATAGCTCAAGTCACAAGCTTGAAAACCATTAGTTTGCTAAGGACCGGCTGAGGTTGGCCTTGGGTTTATATTCTCCAAAGTAAAAGTTCACTTCATCCAAGTTGAAGGAAGAGTAAGAGGAAAAAAAATCTAGTGATTGTATAATCTAATCATGCTTTTCATGTCTATATCAGATTATTTATATCTAACACTAACCCGATAAGTTTCATGAAATGAATATCTCACACTCATACATTTATGCGTGCAAGTGGCACACGGGGCCATACGCGAGACACCCATTTTAAGCAAGTTTTTCTCCTTGTAACGTGAACTGCTGATCAGAGGCTGCCATCTTAATCAACATGGGCATGTTATGACTTGAATATCATTGAAAGAACAACGTCCACGATTAGGACTAGCTACTATTTTCACGGATTTAATTTGCAAGTGCCAAGTGGGTTAGGTCCAGCCTCACATGTGACATTAAATTTAAGTCACCATCTCATTGAAAATAAGTGCTATTGGATTCATCATCTATCCACCCCTACCCAAGGTTACAAATATTTTGTTTCATCGATCATATCACATCCCATTTCCATGGTATTTGTCAAGAGCCTGAAAAATTATATTTTTACTGCTTTGGTTGGGTGGTTTTAAGTTCAAAGCAATCCGCAGGCCTTGTTGGAGATGTAATTGAGCTTGGCTCAAAGCCCTGGCCCAAGGTTTTTCTTGATCCTTGCTTTTTTTTTCTTTTTTCTTTTTTTCACTTCTCAATTCAAGTGTTCTAGGATTTTACGTACATATTAGTTTGGTACATAAAAATGACACAAACTTTGGATCGTAGATTTTTATTTGACCTTATGATAAGGACTTGTGTATTTGTACAAACCATTTTTAAAATGTGGTGATTGTTATTCCACCTTATTTTGCCATGTAAATGGATAAGAACCAACTCCACTTGTTATATGCTATTAGAAATTATTATCATAGCCATAGATTTTACTTGACCCTTAACACAAAATGCTTAAAGTATGAACCTTGACACACCCTTCAACCTCTAAACTTATAACTAAATAAATTCGAAAGAAAATGGTACATCGTCGTGCTCATACATTGTTTTTTGTTTATCGTATATTTATACATATTTAAAGATATATACGTGACATATGAAGTAGGAGGAAATAATAACAATAAAAATAATGTTGATTCTGATCAAAATTCAAAGAGTAGACTCTAAATTTGTCAAGGCCACCTGCATTAAGCAAAAATCATTTTAAAATGTTGTAATCTCAATATTTTTTTGGTGAACGAATCATCGAATTTATTTGAATATTAATGTTCGAATCATCAAATTTATTCACCAAACTAGACAAATAGCGATTCTCCTTCTACCCTTTTGATTTTAGCATCATTGACGTTTTGGGAAACATCATCCCTAGGCTCATCCTCAAATCAATAATATTATTGAATGAACAAACTCTATATATATGCATTTTTGCATCATTTGATTGGTGATAAAGGAAAAGACATGTGGTAATAAAGCAGACCATAAAAGAGCTAAAAGAACTGGCAGACCTAAAAGGTCTCTCTTTTTGCGTTTCTTGTATGAACAACAACTATCAACTTTCTTGTATGAACAACAACTATCAACCTAACCCGCTGGTGTTGATGTTGGTGTTGGTGTTACTCTCGGTTTTCTCGCAAATTCCAACCAAACCACCAGACTCACTCCCCACCCCACACTATTATCTTTGGCCCTTTTTTTTTCCTTCTAATCAAGTTTTGTTTTGACCCTTCCTGCCCACCTATTAAGTCACCGCAGTGGTTTTCAGGAACTTTTTGTGTGAGCAGTAGTTTGGCGTCAATGGTTTGCTCACCCTTTATGCCCTTCATTAGTGACATCATTTTTTTATAATTTAAACTAATTTAATCTTCAAAGAGGGAACTCGAATTTGAGTGCAAGAAGATAAGCTCGCTATTTTGACCAACTGACACATAATTTATACAAAATTTTAAAATAAGAATACTGATTCATAGTCTCACAACAAAACATTAATATAAGACAATGTGACATATAACACAGAACAATTTTCACAAATTATTTTATATACTTTTTGGGCTTTTTTGGGTCGGTGGGTAGGCCACATGACCGCCATATGATAAGCCCAATATGAAACCAGGGTTAAACGAGTAAATGTTTGAGAAACCCAGATCATTCCAGAAACAGAGAGCAACGCGTTCTCCAAGGCCTTCGTCTCTCATATAAAGCCCTAAAATCCCACCGTTTTCTCTCCCATCTCCCTCCTCCCTCAATCTCTAGATAAACCAAAACCGTCGTTCAGATTCCAGTCTCTTCTTACTACCAACAATGTCGGCCTTCAAGGGAAAGTACCATGGTAATCATCTTCCACCACTTTTATATATTTTGTTCCTCGTTTTACCATTGATTGCGTATATCGCTTGAATTGATCAAATTAATGTTGCTCTCTGATCTTTGTTTTTATGAATTAAATTGTAAGTATGGATCAGTTTGATCATGTAACTTTCTGTGTAAAATTACTGTTTGCTAAATCGCCATCACTCTATATTGTTTGAATTTGTGCTTAATCTTGCAATTTAGTTCGGGATTAGTTGAAGTTTATGCATAATACGTTGTTGGATGAGCCTTGGTTTGATGCGCGAGTGGTCCTGCTCGTGTAGGGTAGAGAAAATCTTGAATTTTTGGACTGTGGCATATAAACAATTCTGTACGGATGCTCTATTTTGCTGTAAAATAATAGTTTTTTATCAAACCAATTTTTTTATTGTCACATTTAAATAGTGATTTACCATCCATTTTTATTGAGTTGGTGGCCTTTTTTTGGAACTTAGAGGCGATAATAAATTAAACTCACACACACTATACGGATCCAGTGACTCGAAACCAAGACCTTGCATGGGGAGCAATTACTTCAAATTACCATTATGGGTCCTTTGCGCCATTTTGTTTAAATAATGTGGAAATCTCAAGCTGATTGAAAATATACCCAAAAAGCTCTAATTTTGCCCGGGGTATTTAGCATGGCATATTTTGCATTCGTAGTTCAAACCATTTGGAGTTTTTAATTGAAGGGGTTATTGATTTCAGAGTTTGAGGTGTCAAAATTGGGTTCTTCCAGAATCTTTCGTGCTTTTATTTTGTTTCCTCTCTACATTTTGGTTTTGTTTTCTCTTATGGATATTAAAGTTTGGGATTTTACTCTGAAGCTAATGCTATGATATCGGGTTAATTTGTACTGCATTTTGTGTGGCTTGCAGATGAGCTCATTGCTAATGCTACCTACATTGGCACCCCTGGAAAGGGTATCCTTGCTGCTGATGAGTCAACTGGCACAATTGGCAAGCGTCTTTCAAGCATTAATGTTGAGAATACTGAGACGAACAGACGCGCTCTCCGTGAGTTACTCTTCACCACCCCTGGTGCCCTCCAATACCTCAGTGGAGTGATACTCTTTGAGGAAACCCTCTACCAAAAGACAGCTGCTGGTAATTTTCCATTTGCATTGTGAAAATCATGTTTAAAATTGGATTTCATCTGAAATTGATGAATGATTTTTAATATTCATGTGTTAGTTTGAACATGTTTCTTGAGCTTGCCATCCTGTTTCCATGTTGTATTTGGATGATTATTCCATGCCATGATATCCACATCTTGAATTATGCTATGCAGGTAAGCCATTTGTTGACGTTTTGAGGGAAGGCGGTGTTCTCCCGGGCATCAAGGTTGACAAGGGCACTGTTGAGCTTGCTGGTACCAATGGTGAGACCACAACACAGGGTCTGGATGGCCTTGGAGAGCGTTGCAAAAAGTACTATGAAGCTGGTGCTCGGTTTGCAAAATGGCGTGCTGTGCTCAAGATTGGCCCCAATGAGCCATCTCAGCTCTCAATCAATGAGAATGCCAATGGGTTGGCCCGATATGCTATCATCTGCCAGGAGAATGGCCTGGTCCCCATTGTTGAGCCAGAGATCCTGGTTGATGGATCCCATGACATTCGCAAGTGTGCTGAGGTGACCGAACGTGTTCTTGCTGCATGCTACAAAGCTCTTAACGACCACCATGTTCTGCTTGAAGGAACTCTCTTGAAGCCTAACATGGTGACTCCAGGATCTGATTCACCAAAGGTTGCACCAGAGGTGATTGCTGAGCACACAGTCCGTACCTTGCAGCGCACCATGCCTGTGGCTGTTCCTGCCGTGGTTTTCTTGTCTGGTGGGCAGAGTGAGGAGGAGGCCACCCTCAACCTCAATGCCATGAACAAATTGAAGGGGAAGAAACCATGGACTCTATCCTTCTCTTTCGGACGGGCTCTTCAGCAAAGCACCCTCAAGGCTTGGGCAGGAAAGGAGGAGAATGTTAAGGCGGCACAGGAGGCTTTCCTCACCAGGGCAAAGGCCAACTCGGAAGCGACGTTGGGAACCTACAAGGGTGATGCCAAGCTCGGTGAGGGTGCTGCAGAGAGCCTTCATGTCAAGGACTATAAGTATTGATGCAGAGCTGTGTAAAAGCCAATGGTTTTGCGCTTACAGAAACGGTGTTTTGGTGTCGTAGTATAGGTTCTTTTTCAAATTTTCTTTTTAATCTCTGCCTTGACGAGATTATTGCCAGTTACTAGTAGAATATGATAAAAGCTTGAGGAACGTTTTGCAAGCATGAAGAGTTGTTTGTTGTTTATGTCGGCTCGTTTTGGTTGGTGAAGTGCTCATGCTCATGCTCATGTGTTTGGGTAAATTTGCTTTTAACCTTGAGTGGTTTATATTCCGGTTGATAGTGAATGTGTCAAGTTTTTCTTATCTATTTTGTGCTTCTTTTTATTTTTCTGATCTAATTCTTCTTAGTTTATCCAAAATGCTATGGTGTTGACCTTCTTTTCTTTTTCTTTTAATCACAAGCAACTTTCAGAAACGCGAAAGCTGTTTCTTTCCTTTCCGAACAAATAAAATAAGATAAAATGCTGCCTCTTTCTTCCTTTTTCCCCCCTCAAATATAACAATGTGGCAGGCAGAACAGAAAAAAATAAGATGTAAACGAATCATGTCTACATCTTAGCGTGCCTATGATGTATGCACGCATGGGAGCACAAGACATGTAATTGAGCTGATAAAATATAGAAAAAGGTTATGAGGATCAAAGTGAAGAATATTCCAAGGACTATATGCTCAGGACTTAATTGTCCTCTTCTTCAATGTTCCTCCAATATATGCGTTGGATCCACGCAGTATGAATTCGTGTTCATTTCAAGCATTTATATTTGGTAGGAAACCCTTGGCCACTTGGTTCAACAGTTGAGGAGAGAGGTAGGTGAAGAAGAATCCACAACTTATCAGAATTTAGACATCCAAACCAACCCACCAACATTTTTTTCTTTTCCATCTTGAGTTTCAAACATAGGGATTTAATGTTAAAAGTTAAAACACACATTTTAGAAGAGATGTATAACTATTAAGCATTGCCTCTATCACACATGAAAGCCTCCAAATTAGCACCTCCTTCATGGGTAATCACATAATCGTCACATATAAATTAAAAAATAAGTAGACGAGAACGAGAGGGATTATGAGTTTCAGTCATATAACTCGTACCATGAAAATTTAAACTGATAAAAAATAAGTCAATAATGTAATGTTTAGGAATCAATGGAATAAAGTTTTGTATAAATTTATGAAAGAAGGTCAAACCTTATTTTTGTTTATAGCTTTCTTATGTCTCAAAGGGTGGCATGTGCAAGTGCAACCTAATAAAAAACCGTCATGCCATGTTTTCCATGATTTTTAATTTGAGATGGGCGTGAAAAGAAGAAAAATTGTTGAGCGTGATCTAAATGATGCTAGTGGCAAGTAGGGTTTGATTATTATATAAAATGTTGAATGTTTGTTCGATGATGTATATAACTATAAGAGTAATATTGTGTTGACTTATAAGTAATGTGAAATTTGGTGGGTGACAAAGAACCAACTTGAAGCATGTAGCTTTGACTCCACAAAGCATATACATAATGCACGTATTGCATTATTGCACAATAATTTTATACCAAAACAAAAAGAATCAAGATGACAATTGCATCATTGAATTATGCATCTAATTGGTATATATGCTTTTTTTTTAAAAAAAAATTCAAATGAAGTCAATCGGAGACTGTAAAACTATTTAAGTTACGAGCCCCTAGAAATTAGTTAAAAAAACCAAATGTAAAGGTTAGGGAATTCCAAAGCGTTTTTGTTAGCTGTTTATAATTACAAAACAAACAAACTCATTGGAAATGTCATTCATGTTATATGCCTATGTTTCCTAAAAGTCAAAACTACCAACACAAGAGAAGCTCTTTATATATATGTTTTCTTTGTAAACTCCAACCACCAATTTATGCTAAAACATGCAAGATTAATGTGGAAATAAGGAAAAAAAAAGACATGGATCTGATTTATAGGCTGAAGATATAAAACTTAAATACCACGTGACTATCTTATCGTAGTATTCTATAATCTCTCGCAAAATTACATTTTTAATGTGAGAAAAGTAATGGCAAAGGTTTAAAGAGCAAACGCCTTGTCTTAAATACCAGAACCTAGATTGCCGGTGTTGGTTTTTGGCTTAAAGGTTTTACAACGTCGGTTTGCAAAACAAACCCACAGTCGCCTTCAAATCCCACAGGATTTTGGTTGTCTGGTTTTCACCTTTTTCTTCTTTCATTCAAGTTTAATTTTGATCCTTCCCACCTACCTACCTAATCACGGGACGGCAGCTGGTTTTGAGATACTTTTGTGGAAAAAACCCCACCATGGCTAATTACCATTATACCCATTTTCAACTCACACATCAAATTTTCTTCTGATTTTAGGTTCATGCAAAAAATTAAATTCTAAGAGTTAGGCCAGTTATTCATAGCAGTAAGCCGTCCTCTATTATTTTAATTCGATTCTCCCTCTTCATAAATTAGATTAGATTAATTTAGACTATTATTTGTATAATGATCTTACTTTATTATTATTAGAGTCTAATACAATGTACTCGTCCGTGTATATGGGTTAATGTCATCCTAATGTTTCTACAGTATAATTGAGAAATTATGTCCTTTTTTTTCAACTTTTTGGTAAAATTTTTCTTTCTTATTTAATTAAAACATATTTGTTAAACTTAATGTGCAATCCATAATAATTGATTCGTTGTGATATACAATAGGAAATGAATCTAGGGCCAATTAAGGAGTTGGGGGCAAAAGCGTAAACAAATCAGAGAAATAAACAATTGTTTATTTACGTGTGGAAGAAGCCAAGCAAGCAGTGCAACATCCAAGCCGCACTCACATAAAAAGCCCCACCCACCCTTCACTTTCTCCCATCTCACTCTCTCTATCTCTAAGAAAAACCAGTCTTCATCCTCTTAACCCTTAGCATCAACCATGTCTGCTTTCAGGGGCAAATACGCTGGTAATTTACTTCTTCTGTTTGCTTTGTTAACGTTCGTATCACTCTGTTTGTGTCTCTGTTTTTATTTTTATTGCTTAGATCTGATTGTTCTGTGTAGTTCTTGTTCCGTTTTGAAGATTTGATGCTTGAAATCATCTTTATTCAGTATGTTGTACTTTTTGAGTGGTTTTTTACTTCTGACTTTCGAGATCTGAACACCCAGATTTATTTTCTTCACTCTAGTGATCTCTTGCAGTTTTTCTAGATTGGGTTCTCAGGAAAGCAATCGTTTGTTCTTCCTGAAGTGTTTTTAGTGACTAAAGTTTAGATCTAATCTCTCAGGCATACTTCATATTGCTTTTGGGTTTCCTTTGCGAAGTTAGAATAAACTCATGGTTCATTCATAGACAATTTAGTTACAAGTAACTCAAGTTACTGGGTATTTCAATTGTTTGGTATAAATCTAGACACTTTGCATTGTAAGATTGTTATGCGGTCTATTTTTAGTGGTTCAACCCTTTGTTTCTATGTTTGTGATGATCCACTTATCCATAGGACTTTACCCTTTTGAGTTCCTGTTTGTTTTTAGTTCGTTATGTTGAGGTATAAAGTTTTAATAGTTTTTGGAAGCATATAGCATATAGTGGTTGTCTTTTTCATTGTATTTGGTGCGTGCTCATCTGCATATGTGGTGCTCTTTGCTGGTTTTACCTACAAGACTATATGTGCAATTTGGACTTGTCTTAGTGTTTGTTATCGTTCTGTCAATTTTTTTCTCTGGTAATATATGGACTTACGGTAGATGTAGGTTGTGATTTTTGGTCCATTTTTCCTGAATTTTGTATTCCTTGCAGATGAGCTTATTGCCAATGCTGCCTACATTGGCACCCCCGGAAAGGGTATTCTTGCTGCTGATGAGTCAACTGGAACAATCGGCAAACGTTTTGCCAGCATCAATGTTGAGAATGTTGAATCAAACAGGCGTGCTCTTCGTGAGCTCCTCTTCACCGCCCCTGATGTGCTCCAATATCTCAGTGGAGTGATTCTCTTTGAAGAAACTCTCTACCAGAAGACAGCCTCAGGTACTTTGACCAAAATTTCTGGCCTTCATACTTTGGAAGTGGCTTAAAAGACATTTAAATTGCTCAATTAACAGTCGTTTGTTCGAAATCAATAAGATGTTATTTATGTATTGAAAGTATTGTCAGTAATTCGTCATTAACAAATCCTTTGAATTCATACAATGTTTGGGCAGTTTTTTAACAGAATACTGTTTTTGTTTGTAGTCCTATTTCAGCAATCCTCTGGTTACGTGGATTGTTGGCCTTTTCCAATTCGTGTTTGTTTTGAATTGGCCTTATCCTAATAGTTCTTTAAATTTCCCATGGAATAATATTCATTTTATCATGTTGTGCAGGCAAGCCATTCGTTGATGTCTTGAAGGAAGGAGGTGTTCTACCTGGAATCAAGGTTGACAAGGGCACTGTTGAGCTTGCCGGAACCAATGGTGAGACCACAACCCAGGGTCTAGATGGGCTCGCCCAGCGTTGCCAAAAGTACTATGAAGCTGGTGCCAGGTTCGCAAAGTGGCGTGCTGTGCTCAAGATTGGTCCCAATGAGCCATCTCAGCTGTCCATTAACGAAAACGCTAATGGCTTGGCTCGGTATGCTATCATTTGCCAGGAGAATGGCCTAGTCCCCATTGTTGAGCCCGAGATCCTGGTTGATGGACCCCATGACATCGAGAAGTGTGCTGATGTGACTGAGCGTGTTCTTGCTGCATGCTACAAGGCTCTTAATGACCACCACGTCCTGCTTGAAGGAACTCTCTTGAAGCCCAACATGGTTACTCCAGGATCTGATGCCAAGAAGGTTTCACCCGAAGTGATTGCTGAGTACACAGTCCGTGCCTTGTTGCGCACTACCCCTGCAGCTGTCCCTGCTGTGGTGTTCTTGTCTGGTGGACAGAGTGAGGAGGAGGCTACCCTCAACCTTAATGCCATGAACAAGCTCAAGGGGAAGAAGCCATGGTCTCTTTCCTTCTCATTCGGAAGGGCTCTTCAGCAGAGCACACTTAAAGCCTGGGCAGGAAAGGAGGAAAACATTGGAAAGGCACAGGCTGCTCTCCTCACAAGGGCCAAGGCCAACTCAGAGGCTACCCTCGGAAAATACAAGGGTGATGCAAAGCTTGGTGAAGGTGCCGCCGAGAGTCTTCATGTTAAGGATTACAAGTACTGAAGAAATTTACAGTTCTTGCTTCTCTTGTTTTGTTTTTGGAAAACTATTTTGCGGTATGTGTATGACTCTGTCATTCTCGGGCGTATAGTTTTAGGGATTTTTCAAATTTCTGTTCTTGCTCGCGTTTTTTAGGATGTTGTTAGAATAAGAAGCTTGAGGACCATTGGCATATGTTGAGTTTGATAAATGTTTTCTCTTTCCTCTCCAAAAGAACCGTTTATGTTATTTTTATTTCCTGAATGAAGATCAGGATTCTATTTTCAAAATCCAATTTCCAGCTATTTGACATACTTCCGAGTATCAAGTCTTTATCTTGTTCGCATTGGTATCTTTCCGAACTTATATTTTGTATAACCAACCAGTAAGCCAATCCAGTATGTAAAAAGAAGCTCTCATTGTGATTAAATTGTTTGATGTAATATTTTATGGTTTAAAAGAAGTTTTAGCATATTGACCATTAAAGTTCTGGTTGAAATTCGACATAAAAACAAAATTCCTGGTTGAAGTTTGGATTGACCTGGGCTCCGGTTTGTCTGCAGACTTGAACATTGGCCAATCTGTAATAAGCACCCAAAAACCAACCTTAGCTTGAAGACAACTGAATAATCCAGAAGACCCATAAGGCCCTTCACTACACTTTAATCAAGAAAGAAAAATAGAGGGCTGGAATTGGTTGAAAAATTCTCCATCCCTCACTAATAAACAAGCCCATAGCCATAATGCATTTTGCTGGACCAGGAGAAAAAACTAATGAATTGAGCTGGGCCAATTGGGCCACATCCCTCTCTGAAAATATCAGAAAGTGCAGATGTATCAGAATCAGCGAGTCACTCTATAGTGAGAGCCTTATATGAAGTCCTATTTCTTAATCGTTGAATCAAACTAAGTACTTTGATTCAACGGCTTACTAATTTGATTCAACGATTATGAGATAGGGTCTCATCTAAGGGCATAAGGCCCTCACTATAAAAATATTGAAGACTAGACTTGCAAGCCTCTTCTGACTAAAAAAAGAAAAAGAAAAAAGACTTGTAGAACCTCTTAATTTAATTTAATTTTAAAATTTTCTTAAAAAGGTAAGGCAGATAAGGGGCTCGTCTTTCTGTAGTTACTATAATATATAATATCAACGGTAGGTTAAATTGTCATGTAAGTGTAAAGATAGTTAAAAAGCCGTCAGGAAGCATGGCAAAGATTTCCCAATTTGGGGTAAGCCAGAAGCTGAAAAAGCAAAGCAGAAACACAACAGTCATATTTATTTTTGCTTTTTCTTTTAGTGTTTTATTAGCTCAGTAAGTGGTCACATCAACAAGCATGAAGGCTGAAGCAAGGCAGGCAAAGCAAAGCAAGCATGCCCAAAAAAAGCTGGTCTGCTTAAACTTCAGAGTTCTAAAATTGTCATGTAATTTCGTTTCCCTTTGACTGCTGCTGCCTGTTGGGTTGGAGAGAGTGGAGATTTTTAATCAAAGTAGTAAAAAAGAGAGATAGAAAAAATGGTGGTACTTGCAGAAACTGTGACAATGACTGGCAATATGTCTCTGTCTCCTCCCTTGTTTGGTTCCCCTGGTGGGAAGCTTCTTTACTCTTTCCTATGTACGGTCATGCTCATGAGTCTCTGTCTAAGAGTGATGTTATTTGTATGTACACGCACTCTGCGTTGTGTATTTGAGTGTCATATGACCCTTTCTCTCTGTTTGGATCTAATGGGATCTCTGCACAAACCCAAGATTAAAGCTTCAATTGGATTGTGAAAAGCCCTTTTCCTAATAAAAAAAGAGCTGGTATTGGCACTCTCAGAAATGTCATCATGTGCCAATGAGGATTGGTTGAGTTGGTAATGATCGTTCTCTTTGCTATCCAGACCTAGGTTTAAATTCCGATGCCGACAATTCCACTTAGTGGGTAATATGTAAAAACCAAAAAAGGAACTAAGACCCCCTCTGTAAGTCCTCAAAGAGGCCTTGGTATGCCTTGGCCTTGGGATGGGATAGCCTCCTCTCCCTCTAAACTTTTTTTCATTAAAAAAAAGAAGAAAAAAATAAATGTCATCATACAATATTCCCTTGTAATAACATAAGTAAGAAATTAAATTTGCAGAAGTGCATGTCGTCTTTTTCGGAGTGCTAATAACAGTTCTGTTACAAAGTTGGAAAATGATCAAAGTCCTTTACTATCTCTTTTTTTTTTTGTGTGAATCTATTTGATGGGGAAATATCAATTAATGCAAAGCTTTATTTATGGGTGAGAGGACAAGAATCTTGGGTTTCCTAGCAAGCAAGGAACAAGAAGAGAAAAAAAATGAAGTTATCAAATTGAGTTAGACACAAGCACATAATCATTGATGTACTTATGGATAATGCGAATTCAATTATTTCCTAAAACATAATATTAAATAATTATATCGCAAAAACATTTCTCCCTTTGCAAAATGATATGTTGTTGGTCTGCTAATAATAATTTCTCTCTCTTTCTTATGTCTCTCTCACCCTTTCATTTAATACTCAATGAATATCAATCAATACTTTGAGTGCTTTCAATTGCAGAAAAAATGACATTTTCCTGGTGAGGAGGAGGCTTCGTACATTTGCTTTGCTAAGCTGCACTGCACATATGCCTGCTTCCAATATTGTCAGTTTTCTATAGCTGTACCAGCCATGCCATGTCCAGGAAAAAAACTTTCTTGGAACGGGATCCTATCCTCCTCCAATCGCTGCGCACCATGTGGACAACTTTGGCGAGAGAGAGTGTTTTTGTCCACATGGCGCACAACGATTGGAGGGGGATCCTATCCCCGTTCCAAGAAAGTTTTTCTCCATGTCCAGACCAAAAGGCAACTTCCAAAGTAGCAAACGAATTTGCTTCCTTTTTCTTTTCTTTTTTATTTGGCAATCTCACATTTCTTCTCCTCTGTGTTTTGTGCCCTATAGAGGAAAAATTTATGTGGCACAATGCATCAAGCAAATATATATATATACATATATATATATATTTCACTGTATATAAATAAAACAGCAGCAATATTCTTCAATTATTGTCTGAGGTAAGGAACTTTTTTTTAATGATGGAGGGATTTTAATATATGTATTGTTCATGTTAATAAAGAGGTGGACAAAGAGTATATCTAGCTATAGCTAGGTTGAACTGATAAGTAAGCTAATTGCATACGATTAATTGGAACTTAAATTAAGCTCAACCAAAGCACCATAGTTAACTGTTTAACCACGAGATGCTATGCATAAGAAGATAGATTATTTACTTCATTAGTTTGTAACCTCTTTTTAAAACTACAAATCCTTTCATTTTAAGACAAAAATCATCACTTCCCCCAACCCTGAATAGCCAAAAAGGCAAGAAATTAATTATCGTCTTAATATTTTGTTATAATGTTTTAAGCTGGGATGGCCATGCCATTTCCGAAGAAGATATATAAACGTATAATTAGGACTCGTTTGGTAAGTCGGACTATCATGGACTAGACTAAATACTAGGACTGTCTTGGATTGGCTTGGCCTAGCATAAGCTGGATAAAACTTGTACTGTGTTTGATGCACGATTGGACTAGGACTAATTTTTTAATTTTTTTAAATTTTCCCTGTGTCTTTTTCATCTTCTTCTTCTCCCTCATCTCTCATTTACCCTCCTCTCTCTTCAATAGCCACATACCCAAACCCCACAATCTAAATTTGGGAATTTGCTTATTTGAGGAGGCTCCTACCTGGGTGGGTTATTTGATGGTGAATTGCTTGATGGTTAGCTTTTGTTTTATGAGGTTCTTCCCCTCATTTCATAAAAATAAAAAGCCATTTGAATGAATTGATTTATTTCCTCCATTTGTGTTTTGTAGCAGACTTTGAGATAGAGAGCAGCTGACAAGGACGAGGGTTGGTGGCCATGGCTGCGACGAGTTGTGTGCTTAGGTGGGAGGTGATGGCTGTGATGAGGTGTGTGGTAGGGTGGGAGGTGATGGCTGAGACGTAGGCATGGAGAGGGGAGGAAGTCGTGAGCGATAAGGAGGGGATTATTTGTCCCCCCTTCACACACGGGTCTCAGGAAGCCTAATTAAGAAGGTGTTTTTGGTGGGCCCCAGATTACTAATCCCATTTAAAACTAGGGCGCGTACCAAACGAGCCCTTATAGTACTAGCATGAAAGGAGTTGGTATTAACACTTCAAAATAGTCATACTGCCGATGGAGTGAGTTGGTATTGAGGAAAGTTGAAATGATAAGAGTGCTAAAGAACTATTTTAGAGTTCTAATCAAATGGAGATTTAAATAAATAAAAACCCACAACAACAAAAAAAGACAGTTTCATGATAAAGGAATTAAATCTTTGCATAAAAGAGACTAGAATGAAAACAAAACACTAGCTAGCAACACTGTAACCTCTCCCTTCCCCATTAAAATTTCAGAAAGAAAATAAAATGCTTTATTCCCCTCTAAAATTTTCAAGTCTTTAGTCCCATATTAAAACATCACTCAGACCCTATACATAAATAATCCTCATCAGTTAGCTCCTTGCTTACAATATTGTAAGCCCCACCTCACATGAGAGAGAGAGAGAGAGAGAGAGAGAGGTGTATATTTTCAAATTTCTGAAACCCCATAATCAAAGTCAAACCTCTCCTTTGAAAACACACACTGCTAGTTAAAGCAACTGAACAAGTTGTCTTCTGCCTTTCTGCTAGCTGATCTTCCACATGACCTCACTGGTTTTGGCTTCCCTTGCTGAGCTTCAGTCCATAGTTTTCCCACAAGTTCTCTCCCTCACTCATCAAGAAGGGAAAACAATTATCCTGCACTGCATTTCCCACATTTGCATTGCCACAAGGAGAATTATTAGACCCATCATTATTACCACCTTGCTCATGGTCATTCATTTCAGCACAATACCCTCCTTGACTACTATACAATGAGGAACAAGACTCATTGTTCTGAAAGTAACAAGCTGAGCTTTTTGAATTCACATTCTCCTTGCGCTTCTTATTCAACAACTCCCTTGCACTACTAGTGTTATGAACAATTTGATCATGATCAGAACTAGTCTGATGATGATGATGATGATGATGATGATGCTGATCATGATCATGATCAGGTGATGGAGAACTATAGTTAGCCTTTGCTTGATCTGTTGATGATGATCCTCCTGTTAGCTTGTGCAATGCCTCCATCAAAGCCTTGTCCCTTGATTCAATCCAAGCCCTCTCTTTGGCCCAAAACTTGTGCTCTTTTTCAACCCTCTCCACTTCTTGCTTTCTCCACTCCTCCTCTCTCACCATCCTCTCCCTCTCCTTTTGCTCAAGAGTTCTCATTAACCTCTCCAGCCACTCCTCTTGTTTCTCCATCAACTTCCTCATTTGTGCATCAATGAACTCTTTTATCTTCACCTTCCATCCCCTCCCACCTCTTCTCTTCCTCATCGTCTTGATGTCCGGAGAGTCATCATCCATCGCGGCCACGCTGACATCATTGTTGTCCTGATCTTCCGACGAAGAGGTGTCGAACTCGGAGGAATTCGAGAGGCTTAGGCTGTCACAGTGCTTTTGATCAGTTGGGTGAGGATAGGGAGTAGTGATCTCTTGATTGGCTTGAGCGTTGATCGTTGTTTGGTAACGAAGATTGTTGTTATTACTGTTATTACCAATGAAATGGGCTTCTGGGAGTGATGTTGATACTACGGAATTGGTGGTTTCTCCATAGAGAGCTTCAAGCTGTCGAAAGAAGCGATAATTCTTACCATCTTGTCTTCCAGCCTTTCCTTCCTTTGTCTTCTTGTAATACTTGTACAAGTTCTCAAATTTCTCTCTACATTTTTTGCCACTTCTTTGATACCCATGTTCCTCACACATGATCCTGCACCAAATTAATTACTTAATCAACATGAGGAAGACAATAAAAAAAAAACCCCCCACGAGAAATTCAATACTTGATAATAGTAAGGAACCCTAAATTGAATTCCAAAATGGACTAGTCTAAAAACACACCAAAAAAAGTTGTAGCCATGTGAATTAATTCATGGTCCTTTGCTTTCCCAATGCTTATATTATAAGAATTCCAAACAAAGGCATATGACCATTCACATTTCTGAACAAAAATAATGGCAAGTCTTATGTGGGGGGAAGTACGTTTCTTGTAAATCATGTCGATTCCATATCAGATAAAAAGCCAGTCGATTCATAGTAACCAAGCATGGAAGAGGCCACCCATTATTTGGGTAAAAAAAAAAACAAATAAAAACTTGCATTTAAAAGAAGGGTCGCGTTTTGAAAATAGAAAACGTATAGAAAGAAAAGAAAAAAAGAAGTTATTAAGTAACCATTTTGCACAACACGAAAGCCATCATCAGATCTCGAAATGAAGTAATCAAAAGAAAAGAATAGCACCTGGGTTTCCAACTGAACTTCCTTGTTCAGTCATTTTCCAACTCAAAACAAGGAAAAATGTTGAAATAAATAAATAAATTGCTTTCCAAAACAATTCTTTCACCATCTAATTAAGAGAAACCACAAACCAAGAAACCAAGAACAAAAAAAGAAAAAAGGATGAGAAAATTATAGGGTAGGGCAGATAATATTTAGTACAAGTGTGTACGTATGTATATGTAAACGTACCTAGAGACCTCGTCCCAGAGGGGACCCTTTTGGTTGGCCTCTTTGAACTTAAAATCAAGCCGGGATCGGATCTCTAGAAGTGTGAGAGTCTCCTGCCTCGGCCATCTCCCCGAACCTCCAATATCGCCGCCAGCCTCGGCCTCCATTAAACCACCACCACCACTGAGAGAAGCAGTAACAGTGGCACTATTAGCAGCAGCACCACCGCCTGCAGCAGAATCTGGAGAGCGGAACTCGTGATGGTGGAGCCCACGAGGGTTGATGATATGATGATCATGCGGCTGAGGACGGCCCATCATCATCAGCTGCTCGTAGTGATGGTGCTGCTGATGATGATGGGCAGGTGGAGCTGTGAGAGGCGGAACTCGGTGGCTCGGGAAGAGCTCCGTGGCGGCTTGTAAGGGGATGGAGGGAAAGTGGGCCCTACTTCCTCCTCCGTTCATGAGCTGCCGGAGGTCCGACATGTTGTACTGGTCCTCCATTTCCATGGAGAAGTAAAGAAGCAATAGCAAAAGAATGGAGAAAGAGAAAACACAAGTTGGTTTAAGAGAAGGAGTGTTGAGAGAAAATGAAGTGAAGAAAAAAAAAAGGGTGTGTTTTTTAGGAGAGAGAAAGAGAGAGGAGAGAGAGAGAGCGGCAGAGTCGGATCGTGTCGTTCACGAAAAAGCTCGAATTTGAGCACAGGACAATGGTCCCATGTCTGTGTCAAAGTGTAAGTGTGTGTTTATGTATCTATACGTGACGTCTAGTGACTCACTGCCCTTCTCTCTCTCTGCGTCCAGAGCGTGGGATGGGGAGTGTTTGGACACAGGGATAAGCAGAGCTGCAACTTGGACAAGGCTTTTCGCTTTGGATATGGGATTTTGCGAGGGAGTGTGCGGGTGTAGGAAGGGATGGGTGGAGGGGGAAATCAATGATGGACACGTGTGGGGATGGGAGTGGATGGCAAGAAGGTTGTGGCGTGCTGACGCGTGTACAGTGCATGGGATCCGATCGGGGACTTTTGACCAAATTGCCTGTTTACTGGCAAGTTTTCGGGCGTGCTGCCAACGACAGACCGCCACGTCAGGCTTTTAACGCAGGAGGGTTTTTGTAGACAGAAGTACTGTATGAAGAAACAAAATGGGCCAAAACGGGGTGTTTTGCATGAACGGTGTGCCGTTTTCGGAAAACGGGAAAAAAAGGGTTGTCGTTTAGAGAGGGAGAATCGTTTTGGGAGATGGTTTAAGGATAAGAAAAAGGTCAAAGATCACTTTGGGGATGGGGTGGTTTTTGAGAGATGCATATGGGCTGACCTGACCAGCGCACTTGAATCCAAATATATGCATCTCTTTGCTTCTTTTTGTATTTTTCATGGGTGCCTCTCTTTAAGGAGAGGCTCTGATTCTGTGCCTCATTTTGATGCATGGCCTTAGGTTTAGATGTATGTGTTTTCTACCACTAAAGCTACAAGTCTCCGGGCACGTTTTTAATCCAAATGTTCCTTTTGCATTTTTTATAATCCTAATTGTCTGTATAAACAACCTTTGTTTGTAATTTGAACGTGTCGCATATGAGAAGAGTATATGTGCCCATGTTGGGTCACAACACAAATTAGGTCGTGCTAGGCATGCCCAGTTTCTTAAACTAATAAATAACTCTTACAACTTTTGTGGCACTTGCATGTGTTCTAAACTTGGCTATCAAAGCATACAAATTTTTTATATCGGGGGGGTATATTTTTTACACAAAAAAATGCATCAAAATAAAGCTTATGATATATTTCCTAATCATAATTAAATATATTTACTTGGAATAGGACTTTTTCTGCTCCATTTTTAATCTATGAGTTTATTATATTTGTTGTTCCACCAAAGGTCACGTCCCAAGTGTTGGAGATATTAAAATATTTGCTTTAAAATTCATTAAATAAAAAATTTTAAAAAAGGGTTTTCAGTGATTTTTCATAATCATTTGCATTAAAAGTTGCCTCCATGCTTCCAATATCTTGTTGATGCACCAAGGGGCATGTCCCAAGTGCCTAAGAACATCGTATCAAAATAATATTTTACCTTGGAATTTATTTTATTCGTGAAGTACTTTATATCTAATGGAAGAGTTATTTTTAAAAACATTTATTTTGCATTGAAAATTGAGGATTTCTAATTTGGACAATTAAGACTTGTTTAAAGAAAATGGTGCTTCTTTGGCTAGACGTATTTTCACTAAGATTTTGTCTTTTGTCTGCATATTCGTTCATTGGCTTTTGACATAAGTCAAGTCTACTATGTGGCATATGTTCACATCATTTAGTTGGATGTTACGTATATAACCATTAAATTGGCTCGTTTGGTACACCGTATTAGACTCTGAATATGAGTAAATAGTCCATGTCAGGTATTTAGTGTCAACTTGTATTATTTAATTACCTGACTATTTTAAACGGGTTGGGCTTTTAATACTCTCTTTACCCGACTAATTAATACAATCCACACACTCCGGTTTAGATAATACACGCTTAATTATACAATTAAGGAAAAAGAAAACACATGTTCATGTGAAAAATCCGACGAATCTATTTTCATCTTCTTCTGCTTATGGTTCTTCTCTGCTATCTTTTCCAAAGTTATTCTCTTCACTCGTCTCTCTCTCTCTCTCTCTCTCTCTCTCTCTCTCTCTCTCTCTCTCCAATATGCTTCTTATCTCTTCTTCTGTTTCATCTTCTCTTTCTTTATATATTTCCTCTTTTATTACATTTTTGTGGAAATTAGGTTATGAGTTTTTCCTTTTTGACTTTTTTTCTTGATGTATTAGAACAATACATGCGGCTGTGTATCCAACTCAATAATCAAATAATCACATAATCATCATGCGGTTGTGTATCCAACTCAATACATGTTGCTGAGTTTTTCTTGCGTTTTTTTTATATATATTTCATCTTCTCCAGGTATCCAACTCAATAATCAAATTATCATCCCAAATTGGCGATTAGAACAATACATGTGGCTATGTTTTTCTTGCTGTATTTTTTTTTCTACTTTTGGTGTTTTGTTGGTTTGTTTTCTGGTTATATGAAAAAAAATCTTGCCAAAAACAATTGAAAAACAAATCTTGTCATACGAATCTTATCTTAAAAAATTTGTGTAATTTCAATTTCAATTTCCGCGTAAATTATCAAAGAATTTTTTGTAAAAAAAAGTCTAACCCGATGTTATCCGGAACAGCACCAAACACAGTATAGTTTAGTCAGACTATTTATCCGGAACAACACCAAACGCCTTATAATATTATGGATAAACAGTCAGTACTCTCCAGAAGAGATTAATACTATCCGACAGAAATTAGTCAGTACAGTCCGACGTACCAAACGAGATTGCATGAATTTTTTGTGTGTGTCAAAGTTACAAAGGTGGGGGGTTTCGAACCGAGGATCACTGGGTGATGAGGCGAGTGCCTTAACCACTTGCGGTACTCGTCCTCACATTAAGCATAAGTAATTGCTACTCATATTTCCATAAATTTAATTGTTTGGCACAGGGGCCGCTCCAGCCCATGGCAGGCTGGGCTCATGCCCCGCCCAAAATTTTGTTTAAAAAAATTACATATGCAGCCAGTCCATTCCTCCACTCATGCCCAACCCATTCCTCCCACTTAAACTACATATATGCAGCCAGCCAGCTAATCCTCCCTTGTAGCATATGCAAAACATCAATTTCTCCTCTGCAAAAGTCCAAAGGTCCACAGAGTCCAAAATTTTACTCCACTTTTTCCTTCTCGCCTTTTTTTTTTCCTTCTTCGCGAGAATTCACTCTTCTTTCTCCCTTTTATCTTCCCTTCTTTTTCTCTCTCATATTTTTCTTCCTCTTCTTCCTTTCTATATCTATTTCCAATTTTTTCCCTCTCATCTGATAGCTCAAAATAATGGAACCGGCTTGACTTTGTGTGGTTTCTCTGGCCAATTTGGCTGGAATGGCACATGCAATTTTTTTTTGGTTTCACCCCTATTTATAGCCCACACTACTCAAATTTTCTTTGTCTGCCACTGGGCAACAAGTATTTTTCTCATTCTCTCCTTTTTAATTATTTTATGCTCTTTAATTTGAATAGAAAATATTCTAGGGTTTAATTAGGAATGAATTCTAATTTGCAGAGTTCTAAGCCTCGTAGGGTTAAATTTTATATTTAAATAGCGTTGTTTTGTAATACATTGCATTTACTTTTTGTTTTTATTTTAGTTTTTGTATTTGTAGATATAAATGCATTTGAAGGTAAGGCTCATTATGTCCCCCCCTCACTATGTGTATCTTTTTATGTTTATTAATTAAATTCACTCGTACCATAAAGTTTAGTATATAAGTTTTGCCTGGTCGACTTTCGAATCCTATAACCGCCGCTGGCAATAAAGGAAATTGGATTAATTGAAGAATTGTATCTGATACAACAATTTGTCCATTGAGAACAAAAAATCTCTTGCTTAACATTTTATCTAAAACTATAATCCTTCCCATATATATTATCAATCGAATAATTAGATTTGGATGATCAAACATTAGTACACACTATTTAAACACACTATTATTAAGTTCACCTAAAAAACCTTGCAAAACGGGGCAAAAAAAAAATCAAATAATTGAAGAATAAATTGTGTAAAATAGTGCAGCTGAGCTGATCAGTGCTGATTGTTTCCACGTCATCTTAGGGAGTGGACCGCAGTTAATCTCAGACCATTGGACGGACCGTCCATGATCAGAGCCCATGTGATTAGCAGCAGTCGATGGCGATGCATGTGTAGATCAGTTCTACTGACAATTTTGTACTACATACCTCCTTTATCATTTAATACGGCTGCCTTTTCTCGTCGCTCGCTTTCATACTTGCTATAATTCATATTTCTCATAGTTGGACAATCATTAATTCTAAGGTTTGTGTGTTTAACATTGTGGTTATGAACTTTTACAAAGGAAATTTTCCTCTTATAAACTTCTAATTGCATTTTAGTTATTATCTAATGTTTGATCGGTTTAAACTACGAAACTATATGCTTTCGCGATGATATAAGGATGTGAATCATAAACTCGACAAAGTATAATTTATTGCATTTTGACGTGCTAATTATATAGTTAGAAGACCTAGCTTAAATTAAAGGATTACATGATTTGAACTGTCACCATTTCTTAAGTCTCCAGATTTGTAGCAAATAATCCTTTGTTTTCCTGGTTTTGTTTTTGGTTTTGAGAAAGTGTGTATAGATTAAGTGAAGAAATAATAGAAGGAAGGGTATGGGGACGTAGTGTACAGAAGAATCTCAGTCTTTTCCTGTTTCTGGGTCGTAAGCAGTCTGAGATGTTCAGAGAGCCTCAGATCTGATAGCTTGCTTTTGAAGCAGCAGAACGTTCCATCCATGCATATGCACAATAATAATACAACAAACAACAAAATCAATAATTATAATTTACAAATTTTTATTTAATTTAAAAAGGGTGCACGAGTGGCCCATAAACCACGCTGATCAGGTGCTGCAGCCTACCCAATCTCTCTTCTTATTATAGCCATTGGCTACCTATGGGGCCAGCTGACGTGGCACCATCGAGGACTGAATGATTGGGTGCTCACGTTTGGTGATGAGCTAGCCCATGGCCCTATGGCCCTATGGCTCTATGGGATGGACAGTCAGAGCAGAAAAACTTGGTTGCCACGCCTATAACAAAACTATTACTCGTATCATAGCGATATTAATAAGGATAGCAAAACAGTAAAATATCATATTTTATGCAAGTGTTTCTCAAGTATATATTAGAGGAAGACGAAGACCCTTTTGCCTAGACAAAAAAATTGGGGGAGGTGGGGGTCCCACTGATGTAGCTGGCAATCACATCTGTGATGGCTGGATCGGTGATGGACGGACAGGATTGATGGATGGATGAGGACATTTCAAAGGGGGAGACAGACAAACACACAAGGAAGGCAGAGAGAGAGAGAGTGAGAGAAAATAAAAGGACCTCTTTACTTTTCTCATTGATTCTTTTAGGTTTTAGCTACAAGTAGCATAGGATTATCCAACTTGTGCATGTAAATCTCAAAAAGGGGTTGAGCCCAAAACCATGAAAGTCCTCCTCCTTTTTTTTCTCTTTTTTCAATCTTTGCTTTTCTGTGAGAGATCTGATTGCTCAGATTTGAATCTCATAAAGCATGTCAACTATATATATATATATATTTTAGTGGATTTAGAATTTAGATGCATGCATGTACCATTTTCAAAATTGTTTTTGAGCATGAAGAATTTTTTTTTTTGAATTTAGGGTTCTTAAGGGTAGTCTAGTGCCCTAGTTTTGTAAGGTTGTAGCGGGAGAGTGTCCTAGCTCTTTAATTGTTCCTATTTCACTTACCCTTTGTCACATCGCTCATCAGAATTTGTAGGCCTTTTAAAGGTCCAGTTTTCAGGCAAATATTTAGAAAATTAAAATTATTATCAGAATGATGTCGGCCCTTCGTGTGGTTGATAAACTGACATCCATGTCCATCCACCGTACAGCATTGGTTTCAGTAATCTATTTAGGTACCATAAAATATTGCAAATTTACATTCTTTTCTGAATAAATAAATCACACCCTTGGGCACAAAGAAAATAAGTGGCCTAGTCTTCATATTTTTGGTTGAATCCTATACTTTAGGTGACAATTACTCATACTATAAGTTGTAAATTACACGAACATCTCACGCATACGAACAATAAACTTATAATATCATATATCACGATAAACTAATTTTATATGAATAAGTAATTAAAATATGTTATAAGTTTGGCCAGTTCGATCCGGTTTTTATCTCAAATCGGAATCAGAATCGACTTATTTAACTGGTTTGGTTTGGTCCGGTTTTAGGAGAATTTTTTTTTAATCCGGCCGGTTCGGTTTGTATCGGTTTCGGTTTGATTTTCGGTTTTTCCGATTTTGAACCGGATTATTATTATTATTATTCAAAATATTATTTTTATACAAATTTCAACTAAAATTTTATTTTTTGGGCTTGAAAATTAACAAATAATTCAATTTTATGCAAAGAAAGATATTGTGCCTAAAAAAGAGTGATGTTTTGAAGTTGGGCTTGAGAAAATATTAGTTATGAGATGAAAAATATAGCATTGGATTTAAATAATTTTGTAAAAGAAATGAAATAATACACAACCGGTTCGGTTTGGTCCGGTTTGTTGACTTTTTTAATCAACCGGTTTTTTTCTATTCGACTTGGTTCGATTTTCCGGTTCGGCGGTTTTTACGCCCACCCCTACTCTACACAAACACAAAATGACATGACAAATACGCCTGTGTTGCGGCCACCTATAGAGAAAATGGGAAGAACTTTAACTTGTAGAAACTGTTTAATTAAGTTAATGATGTTACATCCAGAGCCGGCCTTGGGGGTGGGCGAGAGGGCCTTGGCCATGGGCCTCCAATTAAGGGGCCCCAAATTTTTATATATTATATATATTATTGTCCAATTTATTATAAATAAATAATAAAAAACTGAAACAACAAGCGATGAAATTAGGTTTCTTTGTTTCCTCTTCCCATAAGGTTTCTTAGTTTCCCACTCGAAACATAAACAACATGTGCTTGAGGAAGATGATTCCTCTTCCCAGAAGGTGATTCCTCTCCTAGTTAGTTTCTCCATGGAAAAACTCTATTTAATCTACCCATCTCTTAATAATCCACCACCATATTTTTCTCTGTTTTCCCATCTCTCTTCAATCCATGCATTATTTTCAGTTTCTCTTTTTTTTTCTCATATCATATTGTGACCTTAAGAATCAATCTCACACTAAAAAGCTCACAAATTGTCTTTGAGATTGATGGTGACCAAGAGGGAAGGAACATGAGAAATTGAAAAGGTAATCATATTTATAATTTTTTTATTTTATATTTGTTCCTATCCGTCAAACTATTTTTTCAATTCCAGATTATACAGCATAATAACTTTGTTGTTAAGAGACTTAGACTCGCTTTATAATTGACAAGGTAGGATTATGCTCTATAATTGTTTATCGTAAAATCATTATTCACACGCTCTATGTGCAAAGTAAAATTATTTTATTTGTTATTTTTTCGCAATTGATATCTAAGGGCGCTCATTTAGTTTACCGCCTAGGGCCACCCAAAAGTCAGGGCCGGCCCTGGTTACATCTACTTGTATTTTCAAGATCAAACACTATATAAGCACAGCATGCAACTATGTACGGCATACAATAGGTATGTGTCGATTTCTGATTGGAGCAAGGGAGAATCCATAACAGATGTTATAGCTGACTGTAAAGCTAGTTTCATCCAGTGAAAGCATCTCCCATGACCAAAACTCAGCTGCTCAATGTGGTCGTGACCGCACGAGAGGAAATTTTGTTCATCAAAATCAAATGTGGGGCAAGTTTGATGATAGCTGTGGGGCCCCATTGCATGATAATGAAAGATGTTGATAAGGATTGTTGAATAATTACAGCAAGAAAGAAAAGGATAATGTGACATGAAAAAGTGGTAATTAGGGAAGGTCATTGGGTTAGGGAGAGGAAAGATTAGTCAAAGTAGGGTTTAATTAGATGGCCGGAAAACATATCGGAGAGGGCATAGGATTTGCCAACTAAGGGTTTTAGCTTTTGGGTTGCTGGTGGCTGAAAGTTGTCTTATCGATATATGGGAGTGAGTTGTCACCCTAAAAAGCTTAATCATGAATCTTAAGAAAGTTGGAGGCCTTGATTTAAGTATTAATTAAAGGAGGATCTTTTTATTGGCAAAAGTATCTTTGTTTTGAATCATAAAGTCCCATCCAATATGGACAATTAGTGCCTTTGAGAGGTTGAGAGACAGCAGGTTTGTAATTCTTGTGTGTGATATCCATGAGTCTCAAGGTTTATTTATTTAGTTAGTATCATCTATAATCGTCTATCTGTTTCGTCACGTGACTAACTCAAATTTATGTGATTTTTGCTCATGGTCATAGCCTCATAGGGTTGCTGCTCATTTCAAAATGAATCCAGGTGGATTGGGAATTTTGGACAAGAACCTTCAAAAAGTCCAACTCAAAATTCAAACAACAAAACTGATAAATTCTTCTTTAGGGTTGTTTGAGCCTAATTTTAATATCCTCCAACCCGTACCTGATGATACCGATTGGCTGTTGGATAAGTGCTAGTCATATTTTATTTTTCAATCAATGAAAATGAAAATTTTGAATTTGGGGATCTGTTCTAGTATTGGAAGAAATAAACACCCTATAACATCAGCTTGATCTTGAGTGCTTGTGCTCATCATTGAATCATGCATGCAACAATGAGGGTTATGGAAGATTTTCCACTGGGTTTCGTGGTCTTGATTTAGGGTTAAACTTTGCCTGTTTCAAACTGTTTTTGGTTTATTTATTTATAATTACTTTAACCAAATATGAAGTTGAGACGGATGATAACATAAGACTAGAAAAATGAGAGAATGATGAGAATTAATATAAAAACAACGAAGACAATTTGAAGCCAAACTTCCAAGTTAGCTGAACGAGAATAATTGAGCTCTTATGGAGTTCAGATTGGGCCATCTGCTGCGTGGAACTGCTTGGGCTTGGCCCTCTTCATCCATGTTCCCAAATCAGCCTACGCTACTATGCTGGAGCCCGACCCATCATTCTTATCAGGCTTAACGCCAGTTTACAATTTGGACTAGCCCAAGATTTTATGGTCGGAAAACTTGAAAAATGAGAAGAAAAAGAAAACTAAAGTGAATACAAGAAAATGCATGAACTCTAAATGCAGAGAGATTCGGAACTCCATTAATTAAGAAATCTAATCATGTACACCAGATGTGTTCCACATAAAAACAGGAGTCAGTTGATTAAATTCTACGTTTCCAAAATGGGGTCCGGAAATCTATGTAACTTGTGCTTGTCGACTGATAAAAATTTAATTTCAACATGTACGCTATTTTTTCAACAAAACCGTGGCGCGCGCACACGGAAATTACACGGCTAAAGGCTTTGCATAATTCAAAGCAGCCTCAAACTTTTTGCTTCATATATAACACTTTACAGATCAACTCCTTGAAGAAACCCAGATTATATCTGTATATTTAGCCTTATCTAAATCATTTGTCTGCGGCGGTGTCTCTTTCAGAGTGTGACATTCATGCTCTCTAAGACTCTGGTTATTGTGGGGGGCAGAACCCACAATTCACTCCCAAGCCACAATCTCACTCAGCTCAGATAGATCATCATCGATAAGGCATCACAAACAAGTACTGTTGTATTGAGTTTGAGGCACTACATGTCACCAACCATCCAGTATACATGATCTATTTTGGTCCTCTGGTAATGATGTTATCAGGACCTGGGGGTGTACGGATATACAGGCAAACAATATTATAATATTTCGGGTATCACTTTTTTTGTAACTCTGCAATTCTCAACTACCTTTTGTCTCCCTCCCTCCCTCCCTCCCTCCTCACTTTCTCTCTCCTCCTCAATTGGAATGGTTGTTGTTGGACAAGACGGATTCACCAAGTGTATAGTATACAGCGTTCTTTTTATGCAATTACAGCCGTCTTCTTCTTAGAGACGTGAGTTGCGTAATTAGTAAGGAGAAGAAAAACTTTGCATATATGCAAGGAATTTCTCTCTCAATGGAGAGAGATTGATGTCTCACAAGACAGAATTTCTATATATGTATGTACACCTATAATTAAATTATTCCCACATAAGGATCGTTCACGTACGACTCTCATGCAGCTTTTATATAGATAGTAAGCTTTTGGAGGGTGGGGGTTTTTTCTAAAAATAAAATAAAATAAAATACATATATTGAAGCTAAGCGATAGGTTAGAAGTTGGTTGCCTGCAGCTGCAAAGTTGGTGGAAAAGGCAACCCTGTTGGTGTTGGTCAAGAAAATTAATGATGGTATTGTCCCAAATGCATGCACTTAAGTCGCTTCTTAGTGCTACAATTAGAGATTGCTAGTGAGAGCTAATTAAGTGGGTATGCGGGGGAGGTGTTTGTTAAAAGTTAAAACCATGTGATGGTTTTTGCTACTTGCCCACTTCTGTGACATAACAAAAAATTAATGTAGCCATTAATTATATTGGATTCACTCATGTTTATGTGTTTACTTGTTATGCTTAACAGTGGATCAATTGTCCCTGATGGAAACTGTTTTTGTTGGTTTTGCTATCATGTTGTGTCATATCTCATATGGTGAGTTATTCAGATTGAAGTAGTTGTGCAACAAATAACTCTTTATAAATGTAGAGGTTTGCTAAATGATACATGGCAAAAAGATAAGGTGTTGAATAAATATATATGTGTGCTTATAGAATAAGGCACTTATTGTTGGCATGACTTGTGGACTATTGACTTACTTTCCTTACACACCAAGAATTCCTAGTATAATTGTAATTGATTTATTTTAATTCCTGATTTTCAACTGTAAATAGAAATATGAATTTATTATTTACTTGCCCATTCAGGTTTCGTTGTATTATAAATATGACCTCATACAAGGAGAAGAATACACAGAAAATTCCCACAAACAAATATTCTCTCATAGTTCTCATATTTTAGCATGGTATCAGAACGGCGATCTTGGAATTGCTGACTCTAGTTTCCCAACCCCGCGCGCCGCTATGGGGGTTGATGATTTTATCAACCCTCATGGCGGTAGCACCATTGACTCATTCTCTCCTTCTCCACCAACCCTAGCCGAGTTGAGTGTCCAGGTGGCTCAGCTCCTACAGATGCAGACTTTGACCTCGAACCCAATCCTGAATCAGGATCCTATTTTGATGACCCCGAACCCGATCCTGAATCAAGATCCTATTTTGACGACCCCGACCCTGACAAAGAAGATGATGACCCCGACTCCGATGACGACCCCGACTAGGACGACGACGACCCTGAATCCGATGACAACCCCGACCCCGAATTTGTCTATGATTCCGACTCAGATCCCGACTTTGACTCCAACCCCTACTCAAGCTCAGATCTCGATCCGGATTCCTACTAATCTTGTATCCTATGCATCTTCCGCTGGACAGATTATGACTTCCCGACTAACTACCCCGACACATGGACGAGATTGCGCATATTGTGGTGATCCAAGACACACGCGTGTGACTTGTTTTAAATTGCATGGCTACCTCGAATGGTGGGCTACCCACAAAGATCGAACACGACGCTATACGACCAGTAATGGTACTGGTTATGGATTTCATACTTCAGATAAGAGTGATTCCACGAGCTGTATAATTGATTTCGGTGTAATTGATCATATGACGTTTGATCCTGATGATTTTTTGAATACTACACAACCCCGACGAACTTGTATTGCTAATGGCAATGGAGTTACTTATCCCATGACAGGAGCTGGCACTGTTGCACTCTCATCCTCTCTCTCTCACTGTCTAATACTTTACTTGTTCCATCTTTATCCAATAAATTGATGTATGTTAGTCAGCTTACTAAACAATTGAATTGTTTTGTACTCATTTACCCGAGTTTTTGTTTGCTTCAGGATATTCACACTAAGGAGATTCTTGGTCGTGGTACTAAGATAGAGGGCTATATTATGCAGATGACTTCAGTCCCGGCATGGCTAACAGTGTGATGCATCCCTCTGATAGCAAACAAAAGCAAATCTGGTTGTGGCACCGTCAATTGGGACATCCGTCTTTTAGTTATTTGAAGCATCTTATACCAGATTTATTATCAGGTTTCAAGGACTCTGACTTTACATGTGACACTTGTATTTTGGCCAAGAGTCACCGTGTGCCCTATCCGTTGAGTACGAACAAGTGTACTACTCCGTTTACGTTAATTCACTCTGATGTCTGGGGACCTTCACCTATCACTGCTCCTTCTGGCGTTCGGTGGTTTGTCACATTTGTAGATGATTGTACACGGATGACATGACTTTATTTGTTGAAGAATAAAAACGAAGTGTTTTCCCGTTTTCAGTTCTTCCACCAACAGATGAAAACTCAGTTCAATACTCAAATACAGATTCTTCGCTCAAACAATGGTAGAGAATTTTTCAATCATGACTTTCAGGCTTACTTCCAACAACATGGAATTATCCATGAGACAACTTGTCCTCAGACACCACAACAAAATGGTGTTGCTGAACGAAAGAATCGACATCTTATTGAAACTGCTCGAGCACTTTTGATTGGCGCTCATGTTCCTCGCCATCACTGGGATGATGCTATTGTCACCGTAATTCACCTGATCAACCGCATGCTCTCTAGTGTATTGACCTTTAAAACTCCCTTACAAGTGCTTGAGCAACACGGGCCCATGCCCTCTGTTTTGGTACTCACACCCCGAATCTTTGGATGTATGGCCTTTGTTCATCTCCACAAAAAAACTTGATCCCAGTGCGCTTCGTTGTGTTTTTGTGGGTTATGCCATTTATCAGAAAGGCTATCGCTATTATCACCCTCCTACCCGACGTACCTATGTCACTTTGGATGTGACCTTTCTGGAATATGAGATGTTCTTCCATGACCCATCATCCAATTCTACGCTTCAGGAGGAGATACGAAGTGAAGAGCAGAATTTGAGCAACTTGGAAAACGAAGAAATTCTCCTATGTACAGAAATGATCGATCGTCCCGAGTCTGGAGCACGAGAATACTCTATGTCAAAAAGTGATAAATCGCCCATTCATAATGATCAATTGCCTAACCCACCTGATCCCTGCGAAGATGTTTCTGATCCGAGTCTCACACCTACAGACAATACAGAACAACAAGATGAAGATGAAGAACCCCCTCTAACTCAACAGTACCAATTAACCAATCTCCTGAGAATATCCTTAAGGTAACTACTCCTACTATACTTGTAAATTTAGAGGATAAATTTATTGGATACCAATTACCTTTCAGGCAGAATCGTGGAAAGCCACCAAATCGTTATTCAACTGATATTGGCAAGACATTAAAATATCCGATTGCGAATCATGTATCAATTGAGAAGCTGCCTGAACCACTCAAGACCTTTGTGCATCAATTGTCTGCTATTCATAACCCAACCAAGGTTGCTGAAGCATTTAAAGATCCTAAGTGGGTTCAAGCTATGAAGGAAGAGATGAAAGCCCTTGAGAAGAATCAGACTTGGACACTGGAAACTTTACCACGAGGAAAAAAGACTATTGGATGTAGATGGGTGTTTACTATAAAACACAACACTGATGGATCTATCGAGCGATACAAGGGAAGACTTGTGGCGAAAGGTTACACACAGACTTATGGTATAGATTATGAAGAAACTTTTGCACCTGTTGCAAAATTGAATACAGTCAGAGTCTTATTGTCTCTTGCATCTAATTTGGACTGGCCACTACACCAGTTTGATGTAAAGAATGTCTTCCTACATGGAGAACTCTCGGAGGAGGTGTATATGGACATTCCTCCTGGATATAATACTACTCAGACTGGAACAGTATGCAAATTACGAAAGGCATTGTATGGACTGACACAGTCACCACATGCATAGTTTGGACGGTTCACCATGGCAATGAAGAACAATGGTTTCAGACAGAGTAACTTAGATCATACTTTGTTCTTGAAACATCAAAAATGGAAGGTAACAGCTTTAATAATCTATGTTGACGAGATGATTATTACTGGGAATGATAAATATGAAATATCTCAGCTACAAGACTATTTGGCTACTGAATTTGAGATGAAGAATCTAGGTGGACTCAAATATTTCTTGGGGATTGAGGTGGCCCGATCACAAAAAAGCATATTTCTCTCTCAAAGGAAATATGTCTTGGACTTGTTGACAGACACATGAATGCTAGATTGCAAACCTGTAGACACTCCTATTGTTCAGAACCATCATCTTGGAGAATACCCAAATCAAATTCCAACTAACAAAGAAAGATACCAAAGGTTAGTGGGAAGATTGATCTACTTGTCTCATACTCGGCCAGACATTGCTTATGCGCTGAGCGTCGTCAGTCAATTTATGCATTCTCTGAGTGAAGACCACATGAATGTAGTTATTCGAATACTTAGATATTTGAAGTTTGCACTCGGAAAATTACTTATGTTCTCAAAACATGGTCATCTGAATATTGATGGTTACACAGATGCAGATTGGGCAGGAAGTATAACAGATAGGAAATCCACATCCGGTTACTTCACTTTCGTGGGAGGTAATTTGGTTACATGGAGAAGCAAGAAACAGAAGGTGGTCGCCTTATCCAGTGTAGAAGCCGTTCAGAGGTATGACCAAAGGAATTTGCGAACTCATTTGGTTAAAGAGGTTGCTTACTGAACTTGGGTATAGACCTACATCTATAATGAATCTCTTTTGTGACAACAAGGCTGCAATAGCTATTGCACAAAATCTAGTTCAACATGATCGCACCAAACATGTTGAGGTAGATCGACACTATATCAAACAGAAGCTCGATACTAAAGTGATTCAGTTTCCTTTTGTAAAGTCTGAGGATCAATTGGCGGATATTTTGACAAAGGCGATTTCCAGTAAAGCATTCCATAATTTACTAGATCAATTGGGCATTGGCGACATCTATGCACCAACGTGAGGGGGAGTGTTGGCGTGACTTGTGGACTATTGACTTACTTTCCTTACACACCAAGAATTCCTAGTATAATTGTAATTGATTTATTTTAATTCCTGATTTTCTACTGTAAATAGAAATAGGAATTTATTATTTACTTGCCCATTCAGGTTTTGTTGTATTAAAAATATGACCTCATACAAGGAGAAGAATACACATAAAATTCCCACAAACAAATATTCTCTCATAGTTCTCATATTTTAGCACTTATATCAGTTCTAAGAAGTTGAAACATGTTTATGATTTTAAGTACTGTCTACCATTTACGGACAATTAGTTTTGGGATGGATGCTCTAATTCTACACTACTAGAAAACCTCAATATAAGCCATGGATACACATGCGGCTTATATTCATGTTCGCCACATACTGTGGCTAAGCTCAAGTAAAATTGGTCATATGTCAGTGCAAGGGCGAACCTACGAAGGGGCTCAACTAAGCTTTTTTTGTTGTAAATACCACGAGGTGTCTCCACACCTGAAGGGTAGGATTAATCCCCGCTCGGGGTGCGGCTTGCCCCTGGCCACAAGATGCTTCAAACGGGTTTCGAACCCCTGCCATTGAGGCACTAGGTAGCTTGCCAGCTGGAGATGATAGTTTTCCAATCGCACCACACCTTGTGGTTGCTCAACTGAGCTTTAGCCCAGTGCTGATTTTGTACTTTAGTCTTTATTGTACAACAAAATCACTACAATTAAATATTAGCCTATTTATCTTTTAGAATTCAGTCTATCCTAGCCATACAAATCATATTTTTTTCTCTTCTACCGACTAAAATCCTATCATATTTTCTATATATATAAAAGGCTTATTTACACATATGCCTCCTGTGCTTTCAAACGAGTCTTAGATTACCACCTGTACTTTGAAGTGGCTCAATATACCACCCATGTTTTCATTAAGTGTCTCATGTTAGTCATTCCGTTAAAATTCTGTCAAATACAAGGGCAAAATAGTATTTTTGTATTTTTTTAAAAACTATGTTTCTCTCTTTCTCCTCTCTCTATTCTCTCTCTCTCCCTCTCCTCTCCTTTCCTTTTCCTTCCACATTCTCTCTCTCTTATCAGCTCAATCCCCTCCCAAAATTATGGCATTTTATTTCATTGGATGGGTTGGTTTCATTTGAAAAAAAACCAACCCAATTTTGTTCGAGTGGGTGGGCGGGTGTTGGTTGGTCGGGGTGAGAGAGAAGGGGGAGGGGTGGGTGGGTGGGTTTGTGGGTCTGGGTTCGTGGGGGCTGGGGTTCTTAGGAGTTGGAGGTGGTGGTCATGGGGTTGGGTCGCAGAGGGGGTCGCAGGGGGAAGGAGAGGGAGAGGAGAAAGAGAAAGAAAAGAGAGAGAGAAACAGAGTTTTTAAAAAAAAAAACTATTTTGCCCTTGTATTTAACAGAAATCTGACGGAATGACTAATGTGAGACACTTAATGAAAGTATGGGTGGTATATTGAGCCACTTCAAAGTACATGTGGTAATTTAAGACTCGTTTGAAAGCATAGGGGGCATATGTGTAAATAAGCCTATAAAAAGTATAATCCTATGATATAATATTTATGAGCCCAAAAATTCCGAGTTATAAAATAAGGTGATGATTTCCCTACTCCCCTTTTGTCTACTTACACTTCTTTTTTAGTTATAAAATAAAGTGTAAGTAAATAAAAAAAAGTGAGAAAATCAATTCTCATAAAAAATCTCTCAAAATAAAAAAATTTAGCACACTTTTTAAAAAATTCTTGAATCCATCATGATGTCAGTGGCATATGTTTAGTGAGTAAAGAAACTTGCCCTTTTGTCCTTTTTGCACTTCCTCCCAGTGTAAGGAAAAAAGATATTTATCTCATGGCCTATGCTAAGTAATTTTTTTATAAAAATATCTAACACTAGCAATTTTTTATTCATGCACGTTCTCCAAGTGTCAGTGAAAAGTTATTTTATTTGACATATATAAAATTGGCCACAGATGGAGTGGCCCAGGCCAACCAACAACTGGCCACGAGCTAGATGTGGCAAAGTATTACATGGGCCACTACGTTAGTGGCTAATTGTTTTCCAGCCATATATTGCGAACCACTGATGCACAGTAATCGTGGCCATTACATACCAATGGCCGCTGCTGGTTTGTCATGGCTAGGCAAATTGTGGCCTTAGCCCTTTTTTCTAGTAGTGCTATCAGGTAACAATATTAGTTTTGGGTGGGATTTATCATGTTCCCCTAATGATCAATTTATAAAATTTCGAGAAAGAATTTGACACATGAAACTAGTGAACATGATTTATTTATTGAGAAGGGAAATTCGAACTTGAAATATTTTTAATATTAGAAAGAGTTATACCACTTATCGAAGAGCTAGTTGGTCACCCGATGAACATGACTTGATGGTATTTTTTTAGTCATATCATTCAAGTTGGTTGTTAAAAGGTTTACAGAATTAAAAATTGCAATAATTTAGCCATATCATTCAATTTATGCATATTGAATACTATATAAGTATGGGGTCGTTTTATGGTGAGGGTGCCAATGGCAGAGTCAGGATTTCACATTAGAGGAGGTCCTTCATAAACATTGTCTTCTCTTCAGAATTATCATGAATTTCATATTTTAAATTGATTAAATACTAATATCATCATCTACACTATTAAAGACTTAAAATTTGATAATTTATATTCCAAAAGAGAAAAGAAATAGAAAAAAAAAATCATAAAGCACAATATTAAGGTACCCAAGTTATACATAAAAAAAATGAGAAAAATAAAAAATTCACAAAGCTTTAAACAAAAGAGTAAGAGAAAAAAAGGTTAAAACTTTAGGAATTTTTAATGCAAATATCATAAACTAACCTAGAAGATTTAAGGGAGATGAGTAAAAGAGAGACCAAGAAATTTTATGGTCAATTTGTAGACAAAAAGAATCTAATATATTATTCTATTTTAGGGTAAATATCCTAAAACTAATCTAATATATTATAATATTATATATCATATCTAATATACAAATAAAAAATGTTAAAATGGAGTTGGGGCCTGGGACCACACTGGTCCCGTGCTGACTCCGCCACTGAAGGGTGCCATATATGGAACATAGATTTGGACCTTCTTATTAGCCACATAATTCATCTGAATAGTAACTTCACATAAGTTTAATGAAATGATCATATAATTAATAAGAATGTCCACATGAAGGGTCCATATATGACACTCTTACTATAGAATTTCGCATATAAGTATATATTAATATTATGTCGCAAAAGGCTAACCTTTTCCGATGACGGACTAACCCAAAATAGGGGAGGATTGGGCCAGGAGGTCCTAGGCATTCAGATTCTTCGGCTCAATATGTACTTCCTTCGTTTCCTCAAGGCTGCTAAAAGAATTTTTATATACATAAAAGTACACATAACTTTATAGATATTTTAATTATACTTAGATAAAAGATTTAATCCAACCAAGGAGTTCAAGTCTAGATTCAACTCAGAGTTCGAATCCTGTGTTGACTGTTAGACTTAGTGGTAATATTGTTTTTATAACTAAGACTACTTAGTGGTAATCTTGTTTTTATAACTAAGACTGTGGTTTTAGAATTCCATTTCATTATGTATCCAATATTAAATCCTATATATTAAACCTCAAACCCAAAACGAGGTCATCTTCAACTCGATGGTTGGTTCCTTGGTTCCAGCTATAAGCTTAGGTTTGGCTTAGATCTTTCATCTTCACCCAATCGAGTTCAACTTAATAAAAAGACAAAACAAAATCGTGGCATGAAATGCAATGTCACCGTCACATACAATATATAATTTTTTATATGAGATGCTTGTTAATCTAGAGTATCTACATGTATATGTAGTTCGCCATCCTGCCTTGTATATAGAGCTGGCTAGGCTAATCCTAAAGGAAATCCACATTTCGGCTAAAATTTTCTTTGGGTGAATCATGTGTATGGGCTATATTTTCTTTGCCATATAAATTTATATATTAATTAACCAAGTTGCAACTCACGCACATCAATCCCAAGGAGTGGAAGCTCAACACTCTAACCAATATATGTCACGTCCATCACATTTTTACTGTCAATATAATCCTTGAATGGAATTATCAGCCTGAAAAGATGTGAAACCCCTCATTATTATAATCAAATCTTTGTTAGAAAGATCAGAGTAAAGTGGGGTTACATATATAGAAGATCTTAATGCCCCTAACACCACTGTTCTCTTGACGTTTGAGGCAGTCTTTTTGCTATGTACTAAAACGCAGGCCAACCCAGAAGTCCATCCAACACAAAAAAGGCTGGCTTACACCCCAACTCTCTTCACAGCGCAGTTAATCAACAACTGGTTTGCACTTTCTCCTTCTATCCCTCAAACTCTTCACCCATCTCACAATTCAGATTCATCATCACTGAATCCCCTTTCCTCCCCCACCATTTAAATGGCTTCTCTCATCAACTTCCAACCGCCATCTCTACCATGCACACATCAAACAGCACATCTTCAAGCAGTACTACTACTACTACTTCCACTGCCTCGGGGCGTCACCCAACCTATCGGGGTGTGCGCCGCAGGAGCAGTGGAAAATGGGTGTCTGAAATCCGGGAGCCAAGAAAGCCTAATAGGATTTGGCTAGGCACATTTCCCACGCCGGAAATGGCTGCGGTTGCTTATGATGTTGCAGCTATTGCTCTCAAGGGTCAGGATGCCGAGCTCAACTTCCCCAACTCGGCTTCCTCGTTGCCCGTGCCAGCCTCTAGTTCCTCACGTGACATCCAGGCGGCGGCAGCCTCCGCTGCAGCTGCTATAGGGGCGGCGGCGGCCGCCATGGGCGTGGGAAATGATGATTCTCATTCAAGAAGTGAGGTGCAGGCTCAGAGTCATAGAACAATTGAGGCTGCTGATAGAGTTGCGTTGAGTGATCATCAGTTTGTTGATGAGGATCTGATCTTTGACATGCCTAACGTTCTGGTGAACATGGCTGAGGGAATGCTTCTTAGCCCTCCTCGCTTGGACATAGCTGATGATGATGTTGTTGGTGCTGATCAACAAGATGATCAGGACCTATGGAAATTTAATTGAAATCCCATCTTAATTATATCAATATCCACAATGGAAAAAAATGAAAATAAACCCAAAAAATAAAAGAATAAAAGGAAGACTAACCCTTGATGTATATGAAGGGGGGTCTCATTCAAAACTTTGAAATTAGTATATGGCATGTATATGCAGCATATATCTCGACTGCGAATATGATTGTGGTGTGTGTGTTTTTTTATTAGACTTAATCTGCAGGATTTTCAATATTAGGAGTTGCTTTGTATTTCCATCATGTTCCTTCATCAGTTGCAGAATGTGCAGTGGAAGGACCACGTGTTTGATAAAGTTTTTGAACTAAGTGCTTGAGTTGTTTGAATATCAGACAATGAAATGAAATATCTCATCCACCTTTGAATATTTTGCAAATATGTAGAGATGTCTCACCTTAAAATGATCATGTGTTTCTCTTTCTATCACTCTGCAGAGACCTGAAATGGTTTCTTTCAGGGTTTTGCTTGTGCTTATGAACCGAAAACCTTAACTGCTGCCACCTACTAATCTATCAAGAAATCATGCAGAGCCTTCCACAAGTTTGAAGTTAAACATAGACAAAGCTTTACGGATAACTTTTCCAGAGAGTTTGAAGCAGATATGTAAAAGCCGCCATGAAATTGATCTGCAACAGATTTAAAATGGAAAGAAGATGATTCTAGAATTGCCCAGAAGCTACGAGTTCAATCCATGGTCCAATTTTGTTCCCTCAGGTTTCAGAGCAAATAACCCTATTGTTTGGTTAAGAAAAGCAAACTAGTTTGGATTTATAGAATGGTGCTGTCTTTTCCAGAAAATAGCTATGATTCTAAATGATCATGAATAATCTTGTTTGGTAAAACTGTTTTATCAAAAAGCACGTATATTACATGTAACTATTTCATACAACAAGTATGGCGTATATAATCAATATATATTTTTGAAATTAGGGTTCTCTCAATCAACATTTTGTGTTAGGAACAGGTCCATAGTTGCCGGTTGCTGCTTTCATATTGGTGTTTGGCTAGGTAGTGAGAGGGATATTGACATAAATATCCATTTACTAAACCCAAATTATGAAAATATTTATTAATCTAATCCAAGTTTACTATTCAGCACCGTGTATTATCAGAAGCATTTATAAATTAACAGTGATATATATATATTGCTGATGAAGAAAGTTTATGGCCACCTTACCCTTAGTTGACGTGTCATTCTCAATTTCTCAACTAGTTGAGCTGATCATACGTGGCACTCTTATAGTGGGAGAAGATACCAGGAATGTCAAAGATGGATGCTGACCCTTCACCTTCATTTGGTTGGAACCTACAAAGTCATGCAACGACATCCTAGACCTAGCTAGTGTAGACTCTAGGCTTAGGCTGCATATCCAACAAAATCTGGTTCTTGTATCTGGTTCTTGTAAGTAAAGATGTGCACCAACCATATTGGTATTTGAGTGTTTGTGTTTATAAACTACAAATTTGAAACATGTAACCTTAATAAATAGTAGAATTATCTCCACATGCTATCCATGCGTTCTAAGTTACTATAAGTTATAGTAGTTTGAGGTAAAAATAATGTAGTTGTGAGAGAGAAAAAGTTCACTTTGCCATCCTTCAAATTCTAGACTTATTATTCATATGCTCTAATTAATAAAGTAATAAGTTTGTTTATATCATGTCTGATCGGACCATTTCAAATGGACACGTGGAAAGAATGGCCCACAAAGCAAAAGCTCACCTGACCCAGTCCAGTCGCTGGAACTTACAACTACCATCGACAAGGGTTAACCTTCAGCAACCTCATCAGCCAATTCGGCACAACGAAGACACCTATCGTATCAAAACTATAACCCAAGGTGTTCCACCTCTTTTGTTTATAAATAGGGCTCTTGCCCCAATGCACCAAGTAATGGTAATTGGCACTAGAATTCTTATTATGTCCAATTACTGATTTACTATATCATTTAGCTAACTTAAGTATCAAAGAGCCTTCGGTTGGTACCACACCAATGCCTAAGGCTTACCTTTGTTCTACTTCTCCTTGCAGATCCTTTCCACACATGCCGTAAAGCCCACGCGATTGAAGGCATATCCTTATAAGTTGTTTCCATTTTGGACACCAACAAAGTTAAAGAGTTATCGTACTATTAGTAATTTGTGTCTCTTAATATTAGTAATTGTGCTCCAAACTCCTGAGCAAAAAAAAATTGTGGTCCAAAACACCAAGGCAAAACTTTATTAGTGGACAAGGTCAAGATAAGTGATAATTATGTATTAACCACTGGTTTAGGCACGAAAAAAAGTGCATAATTATCACCTTTCTTGACTGTGCTAGCTTAATTAATTAATAAATAAATAAGATTATAATTTTCCCACCTAGAATACAATACCCACGATTTATAGACATAATTTGTTCTTCTGTTCAATGGACAAGAAGAGGTAGAAAGTAGCTGAAAAGAAAATAAAAGAAAACGAAAAATAAATAATGGTGGTGAAAGAATTTCAAATGAATATTCTTAAAAATTTGCCATTGTTCTAATAAATGCGGTTCTACTCAGAGCGTCTAATCAATTTGAATTTGGATTAGGTACACAAAACCCTACGTAGGCAATAAGCTTAAATTCATCCAAATAATGATTATGATTAGCAATGTAATAATCCTCATTAATGGTTGATTACTTGATTGATAAGTTACGATAAGAAGAAGTTGGGCGATTACTTCAGCAGAGGCATTGTCCTTGTTTAACTTTGTGCGTCATAACAACAAGAGTAACAGATTTTCACTGTTTACTTGATTAATGATAATATTGTCAGCAACACACAAAAGAAGAAGCATTTTCCAATGGGATGGAGGCTTTTGTCAGGCCACAGTTTCAAGCAAACAAACCAGGCAAGTTTGGGAAATGAAAAGACTGGTTGGTACCATTTTAATTAGGCATTGATTGTTGTTTTTCCAACAATCTAAAGACAGTAAACGATGGATTCACAATCATCAGTGATTGTGAATGAGGTGACTAAGAATCCTCATGACGAAAAGCCTGAGAAGTTCAAGGGAATTGATTTCAAGAGATGGCAACAAAAGATGTTGTTCTATCTCACAACCACGAATTTGGCACATGTTGTCAGAGAGGAGGCTCCCAAAACAGATGAAAATCCAATGTCTAATAAGACAATGATGACCATTGAGGCTTGGAAACAATCTGATTTCCTATGCAGAAATTGCATCCTTAACAGGCTTGATGATACTTTGTATAACATTTATTTGTCATACAATTCTGCAAAGGAAGTTTGGGAATTACTTGAGAAAAAAATTCAAAACAGAAGATGTTGGGGCCAAAAAGTTCGTAATTGGCAAATTTCTCAAGTATGCCATGGTTGATTCGAAGATTGTTATTAAACAGGTTGAGGAACTTCAAATTCTGATCCAGAAATTGCTTGTAGATGGGTGTTCTATTAATGAACATTTCCAGGTTGGAGCAATCATAGAGAAACTACCTCCGTCATGGAAAGACTTCAAAATTTACTTAAAGCACAAGCGTACACTACAACACAAAAATCCTTCAATGACGTCTAATTTGCGTCATGGAAGGCATTTAATGACGCGGATCAGGCGTCGTAACCCACGTCATAGAAAGGGGGGGTCATGAAAACTTTTTTCAAAGCACGACGTCTATTCCGCGTCATGGAATAAGGTTTCAATGACGCAGATAGTGTGTCGTGGAAACTTTTTCAAAGCATGACGTCTATTCCGCGTCATGGTATGGGGTTTCAATGACGCGGATAGTGTGTCGTGGAAACTTTTCAAAGCATGACGTCTATTCCGCGTCATGGTATGGGGTTTCAATGACGCGGATAGTGTGTCGTGGAAACTTTTTCAAAGCATGACGTCTATTCCGCGTCATGGAATGGGGTTTCAATGACGCGGATAGTGTGTCGTGGAAACTTTTTCAAAACACGACGTTTATTCCGCGTCATGGAATGAGGTTTCAATGACGCGGATAGCGTGTCGTGGAAACTTTTTCAAAACACGACGTCTATTTGACGTCATGGACTAAGCGCCATTGAACTTAATGACGTTGCTGAGACGTCATTGAAATATTTTTCATGACACGGTTTAGACGTCGTTGAAATTCTTTAATTTTTTAAATAAAAATTCTTAATTACATATCCCATCATTTTAATTATGCAAAAAAAAATTAATATATAAAAGCAAAAATATAGACACAAAGATAAAGTACTCTAAATTATATTTCTATTATTCAAAATAATTCTAGTACATTAAAATTGTCTTTAACGAATCCCACTAAACCGTTTCCCTTTCAAGAAGTTAAAAATATGAAGAATGAAGCTTACAGGACAACAAAAACCACAAGGCGTTTTGGTATTTTTATCCAAGCCCATATTTATCTTCTTAATCTCTCCAGCATGAGAAAAAAGCTCATAAACTTGTTCTTCTGCTTGATCCATCCTTCCGTTACCATATAGAGTCGGCGAGCTCTAATCTCATCCTGTATTCTGCTCCATGAATGAAGATAGCTCAATGCAGTTGTGGCTTGCTTTGTAACAGGATAAGCTTGGGTCAGTATTTGCAATCTAACAATCCTTTTCAAGCGGCTTAAAGCTTTTCTAGCCTGCAATGGGTGAGAGAAAATCTTAGGAAAACAAAATCTAGCATAACAAAAAGTGCTCCTTCATACATAAATGCCTTCAGATTAGTTTGAATTTTCATCTGAAACAAGAAAGGACCAAACTGCTACATAATTCAACAAAATTACCAAATTGTTACAGCGGTCTGCACTATAATTACTCCCTAGGCACTACGTTTCCATTAGGTATAATTACTTAAGTTTAAATTTCAATTTTTTTAGCATACATATTGCTATAGAAGAAGCATACATATTGCTAAAGAAATGAAAACGAATTACAACTTAAGAATGTAATAAAATTCATCAATTTTGAAGTCAAAACATTCGATTAAATCAAATTTAAGTAGTACAGGAAATCTCTTCCTATATAAAGCTAACTACAATCTCCTTGGCTATAGTGTCCTTCAATCTTGCTGCATCTTTTTTTATTTTATTTTTTTATGCACAACAGAGCATTAAGAAAGAGAAAATACCCCAGATGAATCTTCTCTCAAGGACCTGCAAATAAATAAGGCATACAAAACAATATAATACTAACTTCGATCAACTGAACCCAAAGGCCAAGAGGAAGACCTAGAAAGAAGCCAATTGAAGAATCTGCTGACAGTGAGGCCACATAAGAAAAATCAACTCGACCAAAGAGGCCTAGAGGAAGACTTGTAAAAAAGCCAATAGAAGAATCTATTGAAAACTTGGATGGGAGCAGCAATTATGTTGGGGCTCTTGCCATTCAATACCCAGAGAGATCACCGGAGTTGCATTCTACGGGTTGTGTTCCTGCAAATACTCAAGAGCATGGTTAAAAATAAAACTTATTTGTTCCAAATTGATTAATACATACATTACTAAGAGACATATCTAACATGAAGTAAATGATTTACCAAAAGTAGGCCCCTTTGACTTTGAGAGAGCATGTCCTTGAAGGTGTGCATATAAACAGGGTTCTCCACCTGGAGGCTTGAGTGAGGAGCTAGTAAAAAGCAAACCATATCTGGGCACCCAACAATCCAATCCACCCAAACCTCCCATTCGCTCCTACTTTTGGTACGTGGCTCACCCTATAAACCAAAATCAAACATTCACCTATAAATACAGATGCTGCAAAAAGCCAATATAGGTAGGACTATTCCCTTGGCTCTCCTTCTCAGTACTGAATAGAGTGGCAGGATCACCCACATCCCCAGTCACAATCTCCACCGATTTGGGCAACATGTCCACCACTTCCTGATCAGCCTTCCTCACCAGAGCCTAATTCATCATCACAAAACCCAACCCATTATTACACAAAACAAAACCCACATAGAAAAAACAAAACATCGAGAATCTCAAGACTTGGATAGAAATGAACACCTTAACCATGTAGTCTCTGAGCATGAGCTTGCGGGCCAATGCTTGAAGTGGCTCTGACGACCAAAAGGGTGGTGTTTTGGGCGTGGAGAATGATGACCTCGCACATGGGTCTTTCCCTGATGAGAAGAGCGTCAAGCGCGTCTCTTCCATCAGCACGACTGGTTCTCATCAAACCATAATCAAAACAAATCCAAACAATAAAACCCTATAACTGTGAGATAAACACAAAATTGACCAAAACAACGAAAACCCAACTATCTACCAAGAAAGAATCAACAACCACATCAAAAAATTAACAAATCCATGAAAGAATTAAGAAGAGTGAACAAAAAGATACAGAGAGAAAGTGTGTCATACCAGAATATGGTTAATCGAAAAAAATCATCCCTTTCAAGTGAGGAATCTGTGCGGTCCTCCTCATTGAGATGGAGTCATTGTAGCTATTCTCCTCCGTCTTTCACCATTTTCCTCTTGGGCCTGTGACATGAAGACCGCATAACCTTTAATAAATTGTTATGCATACAAATTTGAAAGTTAAAAAGTGAAGTCAATAGAAAAAACAATTGAAAGAAACAAAAAAATAAAAGAAAGAAAGAAGGCAATCTGTAGAAATTAGAAGCATGGAACCTTTCTCTGTTTCTGAAAGTTTCTTTTCTACGTGCATTTGGGAGGATTGGAATGAGAGTCGTGCATCTTGATGCCATAGCAGAACTTGGCTGCCATGGAAGTCTGATGGGTCCAGGGAGAGAGTGAGTGTTTGGGTTCATAGACAGCTAGGGGAGAACTAGAGATAAAGGAAAAGAGGTCAGACTAGTCTGAGAACAAAAGGGTTATTGAAGGGATAAAGCGCCAAATTAGAATTGGGTGAAAAAAAGGGCGCCACTCGAAAATAATTTAGGGGGAGAAAGCATTTATATATCTATGACGCAGGAAGAGTGTCATTGAATATTTTTACAACTATGACGCAGATCCTGCGTCGTTGTAAAACTATTTCATGACATTTAAAAGACGTCATTAATTTAAGAAAAAATTTGGTGTATATCTATGACGCAGGTCCTGCGTCGTCGTATAGGGTATATCTATGACGCAGATCCTGCGTCGTCGTATAAGTAATGCATGACGTATAGTAGACGTCGTTAAATTCACAATATTAACGACGTATGATATGCGCCGTCTAAATGTACTAGAATCAATGACACACATCCCGCGTCATTGAAAATGATTTTAATGACGCGTCAAACGAACGTCGTGATAACGGTGTCATAAACTCACTTCAATGACGCATTTTAAAAACACGTCATAGTTTATAATATTTAATGACGTGTATTTTCGATGTGTCATTAAATCCACGTCATAAAAAGACATATTTGTTGTAGTGGTAGAGAGATGTCTATGGAGGATCTGATTTTGAGGCTTCGAGTTGAGGAGGATAACAGGAAAGGCGACAAGGGTGAAGTGCCTGTCATAGAAGCCAAAGCCAATGTTGTTGAGACATCAAAGCTAAAATTCCAGAAAAACAAGGGCAAGAAAGCTGCAAAGAATTATGCCAATCCTCATGCACCAAAAGGCAAGGATTTCAAGAAAATCAAAGGCGTCTGCTGGGTATGTGGAAAATCAGGGCATAAAACACAAGATTGCCGCCACTGAAGAGACCAAAATCCAATCAATCCTCAAGCCAACGTGACTAAAGTTAATGAGGATTTTGTTGCTGTAGTGTCTGAAACCAATGTGATTTCTGATACTAAGGACTGGTGGATTGATACAGGTGCTACTAGGCACATTTTTGGTGACATAAATCTGTTCACTTATTACAAATAGAATTCTGGTGGTGAGAAACTGTACATGGGAAATGCTTATGCATATGCAATTGAAGGCAAAAGCAGTGTGCTAATGAAGTTCATTTCTGGGAAGGTTACTTCTTTTGGATGTGCTACATGTCCTGAAATTAGGAAGAACTTAGTGTCTGGCCTTATTCTTAGTAAGAAGGGTTTCAAACTTGTATTTGAATCTGAAAAGTTCATCCTAACCAAAAGAGGGCTGTTTGTAGGAAAAGGTTACCTTGATGATGGCTTGTTCAAACTCAATGTAACTGGCAATGATGCTTTTAATAATATAAATAAGGTTTCCGTTTACTTTGTTGAGTCTTCAAATATTTGGCATGCTAGATTAGGTCATGTAAATTATTGATCTATGCATAGAATGATGCATCTAGGTTTATTGCCAAATTTGATATTGACTTTAATAATAAATGTGAAACTTGTACAGAATCCAAGTTTGCTAGGCAATCTTTAAATCTGTTCAAGGAAGGTCAAATGAATTATTTTGATTAATTCATAGTGACCTTTGTGACTTCAAATCCACACCAACTTGTGGTGGAAAAATTTATTATATAACATTTATTAATGATTGCAGTAAGTATTGTTATGTATACTTAATACATAGCAAGGATGAAGCCTAACATATGTTTAAGACATACAAGGCAGAAGTTGAAAATCAACTTGATAGAAAAGTAAAAGTACTTAGATCATATAAAGGTGGACAATATGAGTCCACTGCGTTTTCTGATTTTTGTAAAACTCATAGAATTATACATCAAACCACTGCACCATATACACCGCAACAAAATGGTGTAGCAGAGAGGAAAAATAGAACTTTCAAGGATATGATAAATTCAATGTTGAATAGCTCAGGGCTTCCACACAATTTGTGGGGTGAAGCGTTACTTACAGCAAATCACATATTGAACATAATTCCACATAAGAAGACTAATCAATTTCCTTATTAAGCAAGGATTGAAATATCGGCCGATACACCAATATATCGGTATTTTCAAGTGTCGACACCGATACTAGGGGGTAAGGCCATATCTTCCCATGTATTGGCGATATATACCCGATAAGTGCGATATCCCCGATATTTTGCCGATATCCTCGATATTTCCCGATACCCATAACAGAACCTAGAAAATTTTCAGAAGTTTTGAAGGCAATTGATGCAAATTGAAACCCAAAAATCTCTAATCCTTGCCCAGAATCCTATAATATATGAGCATAGGAACTAGACCTAGTACTAACTCAAATGAATCTTATGATGGCTATGGTTATGTCATGTCTGATTATAGTGGAACTAGTTATGAAGATCAAGATGATGGAACAAATTATGGACCTACTAGTTGGGTCAATCCTAACTATCTCATATATGAGAGGACAGTATGGAGCTCAAGAGAGACATATGTGCACCATGTTCAAACATGGCTTACAAACTGCTCAGGTTACATGACTTGGTATGACAAATGTATGAATCTAGATGGTTGTTCCTCATTGTTTGAACCTCATAGGAGCTCTTCATTTATGTAGATGGACACGCATTTAAATTGTAATCCAATGTTTAAAAAAACTATGGATTTATGCATGGTTTATTCATTCTAATCAACATTTTATTTTCAAACTTTTCATTAACGCGCATTACATACCACTGATATTTTATCATATGTATATCTTATTCTTAGTAAATTTTGAGTTTTATTTGTTCAATACATTCATTGATAATGTACATAACATCTATGAAAGGTTTACTCCAAAATTATGTGTTTCAATGCCTATATCTGTCATTTTTGTTGATTTTTTCCCGATACCTAAAACGATAACGAAATATCCGTCAATTGGAAGCCCGATATTATCTGCACGGCCGATATTTTAATCCTTGTTATGAAGTGTGGAAAGGATGGATTCCTATTTACAAGACATTGAAAGTGTGGGGTTGCCTAGCTAAAGTACAAGTACCCTTACCAAAGAGGGTAAAACTTGGACCTAAAACTATTGATTGTATTTTCATAGGTTTTGCTAACACAAGTGCTGCATATAGATTTTAGTTATTAAATATGATATTTCTAATATACATGTTAACACAATTATAAAAGCTGTTGATGCTGATTTCTTTGAGGAAATTTTTCCTTACAAAGAAAAGAGGTCCAGTTCAAACAAAAGGAGTACATGATGGAAATCTTGATGAACCATCCTCTTCATGTGTCCAAGAACAAGATTTGGGACCTAGAAGAGGAAAGAGGACTAAAAAACCAAAAAAAAATTGGACCAGATTTTTTAAATTTCTTGACTGAAGAAGAACAACAAACTTATAAGAAATCAATCATTGCTCCTTTATGGAAGGAAGCTGTTAATAGCGAAATAGAATCCATTATGTAGAACCATACGTGAGAATTGGTTGATTTACCACCTAGTAACAAACCAATTGGATATAAATGGATTTTTAAAAGAAAGCTAAAAGCCGATGGTACTATTGATAAATACAAGTCACGTTTAGTTGGTAAAGGGTATCGGCAAAAGGAATGGTTGGATTATTTTGACACTTATTCTCTAGTATCAAGAATTACATCTATAAGGATGTTAATTGCCATAGCTGCTATACACAATATGGACATACATCAAATGGATGTAAAAACATCTTTTTTAAATGGAGAATTAGATGAAGAAATATACATGGAACAACCAGAAGGTTTTGTGGTAAAAGGTCAAGAAAATAAAGTTTGTAAACTTGTTAAGTCTTTATATGGACTTAAACAAGCTCCAAAACAACGACATCAAAAGTTTGATCATACAATGATGTCACACATATTTAAGATCAATGAATGTGACAAGTGTGTTTACATAAAGAACAACAAGAATTATTGTGTTCTTGTATGTTTATATGTTGATGACATGCTCATAATGGGAAACAAGTAAGGATGCCATAAATTCTACAAAGAAGATGTGGAATTCAAGTTTTGACATGAAAGACTTAGGTCAAGCTGATGTCATTCTAGGAATTCAAATCAAAAGAAATAGTGATGGGTGTATTCTTACTCAATCCCATTATGTAGAAAAGATTTTAAGAAAGTTTGGTCAATTTGACTGCAAACCTGTTGCGACTCCTTTTGATGTAAATTGCAAGTTAAAGAAGAATAATGGAGATGCAATTTCTCAATTAGAGTATCCCCAAGTAATTGGGCGCCTAATGTATTTAATGAATTCTGCCAGACTTAGCTTATTCAGTAAGTAGGTTTAGTAGATACACAAGCAATCCTGGACACGATCATTGGGAGGCATTAATCAAGATATTAAGATATTTGAAATACACCCAAGATTATGGATTGCATTATACAAAATATCCACAAGTTCTAGAAGGCTATAATGATGCACATTGGATTTCTGACAGTGCAGAAACCAAATCAACTAGTGGATATATATTTAAATTAGGTGGAGTTGCAGTATCTTGGAAATCCTCTAAACATACGTATATAGCACGCTTTACAATGGAATCAGAGTTTGTAGCTTTAGATAAAGCTGCTAAAGAACCATAATGGCTGAGAAACTTCCTAGAGGACATTCCAATGTGGCCTAAGCATATGACAACAATTTGTATACACTGTGATAGTATGGCAGCACAAGCAAGAGCCAAAAGTGGTGTATACAATGGTAAGTCAAGACATATCAGGCATAGGCATAATACAATTAGACAGTTGCTCTCAAATGGAATTATATCCATTGACTATGTGAAGTCAAATGAAAATATTGCAGATCCTTTGACAAAAGGCTTACCAAGAGAGCAAATCAAATTTACATAGAGGGGAATGAGATTAAAGCCAATCCAAGAAGTCAAACCTGGCGGAAACCTAACCTATTTGATTGGAGATCCCATGATCTAGGTTCAATAGGCAAACTGGTTGGGTAAGATTCAAAAAGTTGAACACCAAACGCAGCTCATTCCTATGATGGTTAGTGTGTTGTTTGCTGATGTGTAGGTTATGCTTTGCATTTAATGACACTAATATCTTATTAAGAGGAGTAGGCAGAAAACTCTTAATTGGTATCACATATATAGGAGTAAATGTGGGGTCGCATTTATGAGAACGAAAAAGGCTAAGTTCTCTAAAGCTCTCATGAAAGCCGGGACATGTTTAGGACCAAAATGAACAAAAACGTATGAACTAACGTGTGTTAATATGTTATATGTGTGAGGCACATTGTCTAGGTTTACTATAGCGGTGACGGTGAACAGTTTAAGATCAATTATATCCATTACGTCCCCAAGTAAATCCGATATGTTTTTACTAGGGTAAGTTCAAGTCCAAAAGACACTTTTCCTGATGCATATAACATCTGCTTCCTCTCAAATGCATTACATTCATTTAGCACTTTAAGTATAACTTTACAAATGTGGGGTCTTGAATTTTGATTCAAATGTGGGATATTGTTGGAAGTTTGAATGAAATTCAAGGACTTTTGTCCCACATTGGTAGAAAGAAGGAAAAATGTAGTCTTTATAAGTGTGGTAGTCCCACATTTAGTAAACGGAAGTTTGGCCAAGTAGAAGCCAAATGGGCTTCAATTTCGATTTGGGCATTAAATATTATATAGATAATATTTAATATTTAATTACCAAAAAGATGGGCCTTAGGCCTTGGGGCACTTCAGATTTAAATTAATTTTTTATTAATTCAGATTAGTTTAATTAACTATTTTTTAACTGTTGTGACTCTTCTGATAGGGTTTCAGAAGTCTATTTAAAACAGAAGAGGCCTCATTCGTTAAACACAGAAAAAACATTATACAAGCACATTCATATTGTTTGAGAGGAAAACAAACAAAGTTCGCCAGATTCTAAGTTATAGTGCTAAGGCTTAGAATATAGATAGTTGAATCTTGGGAGGCAGTCACCTGTAGAACTTCAAGCACCGAGAAGGGGTGAAATTATTGTCTTAGGACATTGCATCAAATATGCAAGCCTCTACCTCGAATCCAAGTTAGTTTCATTTATCTATTGTTTACTGTATTTTAAATTACAGTTTGTTTTAAATAAAATTTCGTTCGTGTATATATATATATATATATTGTTAATATATAATCATTTTAATTAGTCACTAATTGTTGTTTTTCCATCACCAAAGCATAGTGTTAACGTTGGGTTACTCTTTACTCATTTATAAATTAGATACCTATTCAATTCTGACAGTTATCTTAGGTTTGAACTTCCATGGCATCTTGATAGTGTGTGTGAGAGAAATCCCTCCTTTTATAGTTTAGACTATTGGTTGTATTAAAAAAAATGCAGAGCAAATTAAAATTCATAATGAATTTACGTATGAATAAATAATTTGGTCTCTTCATATCGATTCTACTTTACAAAGAATAAAGAGATACAGTTGAATAAAAAAAGAATGAATAGGAATTGAATAGTTTACATTATCGCTTATCTTCCTCCTTCACAACCCCTCCCAAATCATAAGTCCGTATCTTGAAGCGCTCAAGCTTGTGTAACAACTCCTCCACTGATCCTTGAAGGCCGTGAGTACTTGTACCCTTCTGCGCAGCGGTTCGAGCTTTGGTTCCATCCATATTTAGTAATTGGTCTGCTATTTTTGCAGGTGCTTTTTCCCAAAGCTCTGATATGAACCCTAGTAAGCCATCAAGTGCTTGCCCTTCTTCCTCGTTAACATGAACACCAGAAGTACCAGCGCTCATATGAAGCATAAAGAACTGTAAAGGCTCTGAGGACATTGAGCTCATCGTGTTGTTGCAGATGTTTAATTATTGGTTTTGGTCTTGTGGGTTGAGAAAATTGAGTTGAAAATAGAAAGAGGGTGGTCTGATATTTTGTAGTTGGAGAGAGAGAGAGAGAGAGAGAGAGAGAGAGAGAGAGAGAGAGAGCAAATGGTTTTTAAGGGCAAGCATTTGCATGCTCTACATATATATAGGGGACGCATGACTGGTTGAAGAAATCAAAACTACGGCATTGAAGTTTGGAAAGCAGTCAACAAAAAGAATATGTCAGATAACGAGTAGCCGAATAAATCTGAATTCAACTTTGAGAAGCAGTCAAATGTATTGTTAAACGAAATATAGCTTTAACTAAAAAAATATTTTGTTGACTTTAAAAAAATAATAATAATAATAAGGTCGTCTAGGTTTTGTTTGAGCTTGGGTTTGGGTGGGTTATGACTCATATGAGGTAAGTCAGATTATGTTCTTCTTGTAAGATAAATAAAAATTAGAAGAAAAAACAAAGCCGCCATCTTTTGTCCACTTTTCGAATCTGCTATGCTAAACTATTATTACTAATTCGATAGCCTAACCCTGCTGTCAAAAAAGACGTGATCCATTATTAAAACTAAATTAAGGGCACAGCTTAGTTTGACATTTCCTATATTTGGGTTAGTATTGACCTATATATTCAGTAGCCAATTAAGTATGGAAATCAAAGGCTCAGCCTTTTATCTGTTAACAATGTTTTCACATCAACCAGCCCACCCAACCCCACCCCATCTCATCCTCCCCCACTCCAATCCTAACACCCATCGCATCGTGGGTCTGCAACGGAATGTTGTTGCCATCCAAGGTTTGCCCCCTGATTTGATGGGGTGCTGAAATTATTGTTCCTTACTGAACCAAATAAATCTAAGTCTCTCTCTCTCTCCAACAACCCAAACAACCCCAGTCTTAGTCGCAACCCAGACCCCACCCCTACACCCATCCGCAACCCACCCCCAAGCCATACCCCAGACCGTGCCGCAAATGGGATTGAATCTGATGCTCGCTACTACACCGGAATGAAAGGCGAGACCATCGGAGCCGACTCATAGCAGAAAGGGTGCCTCCGAGTGCTACCACTTCTTGAACACCATCGCCGGAGCCGATATCTCAACCTCTGCACCCTAATGATGATGTTGCAGAGGAGGAGGAGGGGAAGAGAGGGTGGGCTGTGGGGAGGAGAAGATGGGGCGAAAGCCCCAATTTAGGACTGTTTTACCCCTATATTTGACGGCAATATTGACAGAATGTAACAGTATGACCAAATCCTTGATTAATAAAGAGTTGGTGTATCATTTGTACGAATAATTTAGTTGAGGGACCAAAATGCAACTCGAGTATAAATTTGAGGACCATTTGAGTAAATAACCCTTTCTTCTTCTCATAATTATTTTCGAATCATCTTGGTTCAGAGTTGCCTTTTTTTCCTGAAATAGTTTCGCTCACCAATTTAACCCAAGGTTATTGTCACGACCCGACTCCTCTAGCACAATATTGTCCGCTTTGGGTCATGCCCTCACGGTTTTGTTTCTGGGAACTCACGAGCAACTTCCCAGTGAGTCACCTATCCTGGGATTGCTCTAGCCCCAACTCGCTTAACTTTGGAGTTCCAAGGAATCCGAAGCCAGTGAGCTCCCAAAAGGCCTCGTGCTAGGAAGAGAAATGCCTACACATATAAGGCACTTCACCTTTCCCACCCCGAGCGATGTGGGATTGCTCACCGTTCTTGCTTTCCCAAGCTCACGGGTCTTACAATCCACCTTCCTTGGGGCCAATCGTCCTCGCTGGCACACTTCCGGTCGGGGTCCAGCTCTGATACCATTATGTCACGACCCGACTCCTCTAGCACGATTGTCCGCTTTGGGCCATGCCCTCACGGTTTTGTTTCTGGGAACTCACGGGCAACTTCCCAGTGGGTCATCCATCCTGGGATTGCTCTAGCCCCAACTCTCTTAACTTCGAAGTTCCAAGGAATCCAAAGCCAGTGAGCTCCCAAAAGGCCTCGTGCTAGGAAGAGAAGTGCCTACACATATAAGGCACTTCACATTTCCCTCCCCGAGGGATGTGGGATTGCTCACCGTTCTTGCTTTCCCAAGCTCACGGGTCTTACAGTTATCCTCACCACCCTTCTTAATACTTAACATGTGTCCATAGGTATAACCATGGTTAACTTTATACTTTGTATTTAGGCTTAAATGCAGTTTTGCCCCCTGAACTATACCATAAGTGTCAATTTGCACCCTCGATTATTTTTTGGGTAAATTAAGGATACGAATTTGTTTAAAATAGTCAATTAGGTCTCTACCGTCAGATTTTGACTAATTTCATTCATTTCTCCGTTACTCTTTCCATGTGATGAGCACAAGACCCTTTTAAGAATGGAAAAATCGCCACTTCACCCTTCACTTTGACTAAATTGCCCCCTCCCCCAAAATTTAGCCCTAAAGCCCCAATTTTGTAACCCGGACCAGTGGTAGTCTTGAGATGAGTCTCGAGACATCGACCTCAAGTGAACGTGGAGGAGCTGTGTTGGGGAGATACTGTAAATGTTGAAAAGAGATGTTAATAAGGACATCGTGCACATATTTAAATCATGGAAGAAGGTTCTATGTTTGTGGCACACAAGGGGCGAGTTTTATGATGCTTTTGGTTATTTGAATTTTTCCTTTTCTTTTATCTGCTTCCATGACTGATGCAGAGAGGTCGACGGTGTGATTTGTGGGAGTGGGCTGACCCAGAAATGTGCGATTGTTCCAAGCAGATCATTCCTAGGCTGTTAAGGCGTATTAGAACCATAAAGGAGGAACTTCAGTTGCAGAGAGCTAAAGTAAAGAAGATTAGGTTTTGGTTTGTCAGTTGCTTGATTGTGATGATAATTTTAGGCCTTTCTGTGTTATCGAAACCAAATTGCAGGGATAGAAAACAGCTAAATTGGAATTAATGTAATGAAAGGGTTTGAGGGCATGTATTTTCGATTTTGGGTTTTGGGTAATATGTGCTAGTGGTGTTGTTGGGTTTTTGTATCTATTTTTTGATGCAATTTCCTGTATAAAAAAATTTGGCTAGCTCTGAATGAAGTGGTGCAATTTGGAATAATTTGATGTACTCATAGCAGTTGGGCATGAATATATCTAACCATTTGGATATCACACTTTCAATGCAAAACTTCACCATATTGGTGCAATTGGAAAGACAAAGTATAAACAGGTATTAAAGAAACTAAACCTTTTGGTTATTTGAAAAGAAGTATTGAGTTTTCATTTAACATTTTGAAGTACAAAAGTGCATACCATATCACTGGTGCTTAATCATAACACAATTACAAAATTCTTGCTAAATACCACAAGTGCAGAGCATTACAAATGACTGGTTAAAAATCAAAACTATAGAGCATTACAAAAGACTTACCAAAATGAACAAGTTCACAATTACAAAAGTCTTGCCAAAACAAGTTCACAATTACAAGGTAGTTGCATTATCAAACAGTTTCACCATTACAAGGTGACTTTCATGGCCTCCAAGGCTTTGGCTTCTTTGCATGTGATTTGAACTTTGAGGATTGACAGATAACCACTAACTCAACATGTGTTCCACTTACAAACACAAAATTGTAGGTTGGGTTGCACTTGGTTAGTGGTTTGTCCCTCCTACTTGTACACTTAGAACTGAGCTTCTCCCACCCATTCCTACAGTTGGAGCAGTGTCTCTCCCTCCTAGTCCTGCATTTGGAGCAGTGCCTCTCCCTCCCATTCATGCAGTTGAAGTGCCTCTGCCTCTACATGCCTTATCCCCATTCACCAACATCAAGTAATACCAAGTATAAAACCATAAAGTAAAGCCAAAATCAATACCAAGCATCATAAAATAATATCAAGCAACATCAAATAATACCAAGCATAAAATCAAACACTACCAAGTAGCACCCTTAGTTTTTCCCTTCTCACTGGTCTGGAGTGAGGAGTTTGGCTAGCAGCAGTTTAGGTTCTTGCAGGTTCGGTAGGTGCATCTTGCCTATTTGCAGCTTGCCTTGGCCTTTGTGAATTGCTAGCTTGCCCTTCTCCATCATTTTGACCACAATTAGATGCATTATGCCCTTATTGGCCACATCTTCTGCAATGTATTACGATATCATACCTCCTCAATTTTGTGGCACCTTTTGGAATCTCATCTATCCCTCTCACCCTAAATTTCATTAGGCTTCGAGCTTGCTTATGGTACACAAGAGGTTTGATGGGTGGATTGCCTATTTTCACCCATAAGTCTTGACTAGGCATTGGGGATATGAAATTCTCATATGCTTTATCATATGCATCTCTAAAATAAGCAGGATTCACATATTGCATGGGACTCCTCTGTTGCCTTGAGATTGCAACCAGTGCATGGCAACAAGGAAGACCACATAGATTCTATTTCCTGCATGAACATGTATGCCTATTCAAAACCACAGCATATTACCCCTCCTCCCCCCAACATGTGCATAACTTGGATACTTTCCTCCTCCAGCATGCTGAGCAATGCATGACCCACTCTCATTCAATGTTTTTTCCATTATCTTTACAATCCTTGGTCCAACCTTCTGACTGCATTTCTTTGCCTTACCATTCTCAACATTAAATAACTTCTTAATCTTAGCATTGTCAATATTGGTTTGTCCCTAGCTTCTAAAATAGCAGAATTGAAATACTCACATAAATTATTGAGCAATATATCACACTTTGGCCTAGTTTTGAAATGTGATATGCTCCAATGGTTTGCAGACTTATCTTCCAGCCATTTGTAAGCTTCTCCAGACATATCCCTTATCTTCTCCATCTATGTTTCCCACCATGGAACTATAGTGGCTCTACCAGTAGCCCATAATCTCTACTCAACAGCTGGCACTAAGTCTTCTATTGCTCTTCCTATGCCTTTTTGCTTGTCTGCAATGATCACCCACCCATTTCCGTATGTGATACCTACATCTCTGAAGAATATTTCTAAGAACCAAGTCCAACACTCTCTATTCTCAATCTCCAACACACCGAATGCTATTAGGAACATGCCCCATTATTGGCATCAATCCTAACATCAGTAAGTAGTTGACCTGGATGAGCTCCTTTGATGAAGCAACCATCAAATCCCACTATTGTCCTACAACCTTCTAAGAATCCTCTCCTACAAGCATCAAAGCAAGCAACATACATCCTCTAAAAAACTGGATATTCACCTCTCAAAGTTATCTTCACAAGGACTGTGCTACCTGGATTTTGTCTCTTAATCTCCTCACAATAGTCTCATAGCTTGGCATATTGTTCTTCAATTGACCCTTGAATCTTCTCTTGAGCCATTTGCTTTGCTTTATAGATCTGATCCTTAGTAACATAATAATTAAATAATAATTCATTTGATTCGGGATGTTACATCAAGTGTTGAGAAGGATGGCAAAAATACAACTTGGGATAAAGTGGTAAACAAAAGTGCTCTCTTTCCCATCATCTTCCTATTTTTCTTCTTCTCATAATTATTTTCTCCCTTTTTATTCCCTCTGTTTGGTTACCAAACGGAGCATCAAGGTCATATTTGCCTTTGTACTCAAAATATCATATAAACATATTTCTTTTTATGTAATAAGGAACATTCTTTGGAGATGTTGTGGTCAAATTTACTTCAAGGCCATATAGGTAAGTATAGGATGAGCATTGAGACACACATATTTAGGATGAAAATGACAGTGAAATATGTAATAATAAAGCATTGTTGAGTACCTACTAGCTAGTCATAATAAAAAAATATTTCATTAACTTTGCAACTACATGCAACTAATTAAGATATTGGGAGAAACTAATTAAGACAATGAAATATGTTGAAGAGCTTCTGTTGAGTACCTTCTAGATTCTTTCATAATAATAAAGATATTTCAATAATTTTGCAAATATATGCAACTAATTAAGACATTGGGAGAAAGTAATACTATGTTTAACAAATTAGTTTTTAATCATTTCAAATGAATTTAGATCTCCGTTTCCAAATTTGTTTAATACTTGTTGTATCTTACTCAACCTCTATTTAGATTGTGGCGTCTTGTTTGAAACAGTGAAATTTTTATTTTATTTTTGTAGTATCTTCTGATTCTCTAAGTCTTTTATATTATAACTCAACTCTCATCACATATGATGACATATAGTTTGTGTTCGAAATGCAGACTGGTTATGAACGCCTCTACTATTTAAGATGCATGCACCCTTATGATCATAATTTTGCCACGAGTCGACATGTGTTTGCCGAGTTCCCAAGCATCTGAGGGAGGAGAAGGTTATAGAGTGGAAGAAAAGGTTATACAGTGACTGCAGAGGATGTGCCAACGTGGATTGATTAGCAGACTGTTCTTAGAAATATAATACTAGACGGAAATTTGTATCAATTAGCTGATCTTAATCTTCCTGAATATGGACCCTTTGCAAATGGTATTAGTAGTATGTCTCTCTTGGTGTAAACCATGGTTTTGATATTCAACTCATTGCAACATGAAAGCTTTCCAAGTTTGCTATGGATGAGTTTTTTGGTTCTGAAAATTGGTCTTGATGAATGATTCTAATTATTAAAAATGTTTTTTAAGAAACAATCCGAGTATGCCCCTAACAATTCTTATGCATCTATCAAGTCAATTGGCCTTGCACAAAATCTTGTGAGAAGATGCCCCTAAGAGCATCTCCAACCAACCAGTTAAATGACAAGTGGCATGGCAAATGGTAACAATTGAAGCTGCTTGGAGATTCAACCGAGTTGTCATTGTTGACATGAAAAAGAAGGCCGGAGCAAAGATGTTAAAATTGACGCCAACATACTGAGGCGTTATTTCCTTATTTTTAATTATTTATTTCCTTTGCCCCACTTTGCTTTAATTACTATTACTGTTTGTTGTCTTTGATCGGTGCCATCAGATTTTTTTATTCTTCTGGCCCCATCAGCTTTTATTGTTTTTTAAACTCATAGAAAAATAATAATAATAAGATATTAGTATTTTTTGTAATATTTTGAGTGGAATATAGAGTTTTACAACCTGTCAAATCTCCACATCAGTCATCAAATTCAAATGAGGTGTTTTGTCTTTGCAAAATCACACTGTGGACTTAGGTGGATCGTTAAGGGAAGATGGACCAAAAACAAAAACAACAGAAATAAAAAATCGAGTATATTTGGGTTGGGCTTTTAAATTTTAATCAGAATGTTGGGCCGTGAACGACATGTCGTCTAAGGGTTGGGCTTCTTTGCGGTTTCGAATTCGGTACTCAAAACGGTTTTCTATATAAAAAAATTTCTTCTTCTTCTTTTGGTCGGAGAAGGATTTGTATTTGAAATACAAGAAAGAGAATCCGGCAAATTCTCTGATAGAGGACCTGATAGGATATGTTCTCCTGCTTTCATTAGGGTTTTGCTTGCCTATATATATAAGCTAGGTTGTAAACATACTGTACAATAATTCACTCACTACAAATTACAATTCTCTTTCCTTTTCTGCTCTCCTCTACCCCTCTTCCCGCCACAACGCCATCGCCTCCACTGCCACCGCTACCGCCACTGCCTTCTCTTCTCGCCAACAGGTAGAAAATGCCTAAGGTAAAGACTGACAGGGTCAAATATCCAGAAGGCTGGGAAATGATTGAGCCAACTCTTCGCGAGCTACAACCAAAGAAGAGAGAAGCTGAGAACGATACTCATGATGGGAAGAGGAAATGTGAGAGCTTGTGGCCTATCTTCAAAATAACACATCAAAAGAGCCGCTACATTTTTTACCTGTACCATAGGAGAAATGAGATATCTAAGGAGTTGTACGAGTTCTGCCTGGACCAAGGCTATGCGGATCTCAATCTAATTGCAAAATGGAAAAAGCCTGGTTATGAACGCCTTTGCTGTTTAAGATGCATGCAGCCTCACGATCACAACTTTGCCACGACGTTTGTCTGCAGAGTGCCCAAGCATCTGCCGGAGGAGAAGCTTATAGAGTGTGTGCATTGTGGTTGTAGAGGCTGTGCCAGTGGAGATTGATCACTGTAAAGTATTCATTTTATGAACCAAAAAAGTATTGATTTTGTATTAGGTAACCCACTGGCTAGTAAAATGTAATTTGCTCTATAAATAAATAAAACATTATAGTGAGAATTTAAATATGAATAATTTGGATTCTTCAGCTAATATACAATAATAACCAACAAGTTTTTTTATATTTAAATTAAAATAAAACAAAGAAGATGTGGATATTTGATTCTATATTCCAAAGCCTCAAACAACAAATGTGAATAAATGAATAATAACTAAGCTTTCAGTAAAAAAAAAATTGTACAAAAAAAAAAGTGATTTTCTTAACACATCACTCTTAATCGAATAATTAATTGGTCGCATTATCGCTTCTGTTCCTCCTTCACAACTCCTTCCGAATCGAATGTTCGTATCTTGAAGCGCTCAAGCTTCTTTGACAAATCCACACCTTCAAGGGCACGGCTAGTAGTAGAACCCTTTAGCACAGTGGGTAGAGCTTTTGTTCCATCCATATCACGTAAGTGGTCTGCTAATTTTGCAGGAACTTTTTCACAAAGCTCTGAGATGATTTCAAGCAACCCATGAAGAGCTCCCTTGTCTTCCTCTTCAGTTGGCGGTGCCAGATTAACATGATCAACAAATTCTTGTGGAAGTCTGGCTTCTTTTTTCGGCAAGTATGGCTCGGAATTCGTACAAGTGATATTGTCTAGGCTAATTGGCCTTGTGGGTTCAGGCAGTGCCATTGAACTCGTCATGTCCTTGTAGCTGTTTATTGGTCTTGTGGGTTGTGGAAATTGAACCAGTCCTGAAGTTTGCCCTGAACAGTTTTGTGAGCTATGAGTTTGTTCGATATAGAAGCAGCTCTGAACCAAGATGAAAATCCCTTATTACTGAAAATAAAAAATGGGGTTTGAAGTTTGAAGCAAATCTGATAGGTGAAATATTTGGTGGGTTTGTTTGCAGGAGACTTGGAAGAATGAAGGTATATATAGGAACTGAGACGTAAGGGAGCTAAGGGGTTGAAAAATTCAAAATCCAGACGTTTGACTCTGAGCATGTTAAGTGGAGTTGAAATTTCAAAAATTCAACTTTGAGAGGCAGTCTTTCCTTCAAGCGCACGAGATTTCTAGAACTCGTACTTTTTCTATCATTTAGATTTTGTGTTAGAGGATTAATCCCCCATTTCACCCAAAAAAAAAATTTGCACCGAGCTCTTCATGGATAAAATTCTACATCTTGAAGTTCATAGCACCTAACCCAACATATGGGTAGATATATAGGTTACGTCTAAATAAAAATAAGAGACTATAAAAAAAGTCGCCTTTTCTTGTCAAGTTTTCCACTCATGCTATGATATGCGTGGAGAAGATGGATTTGGTACACAAACATATAAAACTACTAAGACTATTAGATGGCCTAACCTGCTCACAAAAAGACAGGCTTGCCCATACTTTGATCTATTAATAATTGTTGCACTTTTTTCTTCCCTGAATATCCCTGTCTTCTCCTCTTATAGACCTCTCTCTAATTTCTTTTCCTCCCCTGTTTTCCCAAAACAGAGCATCAAGGTCATATTTGCCTTGCATAAAATGCATGCTTAGTGTTTAGTGTTTACAATCAAATTATCATTTTACTCCAAGAAGTTAGCGTAGCCACGATCAACAAGAAATTATTTTACCAGTCGTGCAACGGGCACTTACCGGTTAGTATTTTATCATGTTCTAAACCGTTTTCAGAATCAAAACCTCAAGATTAATAGGCAAAGATTTATAGTAAATATGTATATATCTATTAAACACCATTTCATTTTTCAAGTCTGGTAATTACCTAGAACAGTGTAAAAGGTCTGCAACAAGGTCATTATCAACAAAATCAATGCAGCAAAGGCAGATATGAACGACCATGGAGTGTCAAAGTAAGTGTACTTGAAGCTAGCCCATTGAACATGCCGACTATTCCCATAATAGTGGTGCACATCATTGAACAACTTAGACAGATAGCATCTGTCCATATCAAAAGCCACATCTTTCCCCAAATTGTTAATAAATCTAGCAACCTCCCCGTCGTTCCCAAAGCAATTCTCAATGATGTTTTGGTCGCACAAGTACTCAACATCCTTGTATGTGTTCACGAGACAATCCAGCAATGTTGCATAGGTGGTGATGTGCTTGGAACGTGACTTGTGGCACTGCTCATAGGCCACACAGTTGAGCAGGAAGGAGCTCATGAAATCGTCAATGGTTATCGTGGGCATTTCAATGACTACGCGCTTGAATTTGATCACCAAGAAGCTCTCACCTTCGCCCGGATTGAGCTTGATCCCGGCACGGCGAAGCTTCGAAACACAATGAATGGTATGTGTTGGGATAATGTTGCCTCTATGTGGTTCATCATGGCCTGGTGGTATAACACTTGCGCGCAACAAGTCAAGCAAATGCATGCCTACAAGCAAGGTGTTTAATTAAAATACAGAAACAAAATCTAGAGAAATTATGAACAAGTTTCAGGTAACGAAACATCGAAAAAAGGGTATTAGTTAAAAATCCAAATTTGAGACCATACCTGTGAGATTTTGGTGCTTTTGTATGACATGGTCAGGCCTCTGCATATGGTGGTTGAAGAATTCCAATGCAAGCAAGGAGAGTGTTTTCCCATTGTCTTTATGTTCTGGCAAAGTTGTTAGATCAAACAAGACCTCAAGAACAAAATAGGGTATTTGATTCTCAAGCCTAAGCAAGTCCCTGACCAAAAATGATATTATCCAAACCATGTTGACAAGGGGGTCATATTCCTCAAACTTAACCAAGCGCCCAAATTTCCTAAACAATTCAATTATAAAACAACCGTCAAGAACCATCATTTCAATGAACTCATCTGTACTGAGGTTTATACTTTCTGAGTAGCATTCTCTGGCCTCAGCTTGCAGTGGCTCTAACGCCTTGAAATAATCGTTTAAAGTCAACCCTTTGGCCTCTGTTCTTGACAGCAAGGAACCCAAGTAGCGCCACTTGTGCTCTTCGATCATCTTGAGGCGTGGCTCCCCTCTGTGGTATGGGCCGATTGAGAGGATCTGAGGGTTGTACGACTTGCCGTTTATCTCGAGCAGGCTCTGTGGGATTCTGAAAATGCAGCAAGACGGTTTGCCTGCTGCATTGCTGAGGAGTCTTGGAGGCTCTGAGATCTTCTTGTGCATGGAGGCTAAGCGGTCCTCGTTCACTTCCCAGATACTGATCAAATGGTTTGTTTCTTGTTGTATTGGATTGGTGCCCATCTCCATTGTTGTCATGAAGATGATGAATTGGGTTCTGAAATTGAAATTGATGATTATTTAATGAGAGGAAGAAGTGAGAGGTTGAACGGCTGGGTTTTTTGGACAGCAAGACGGGGACTTCAGGATAATATAATCAAGAGAAATGCATTCAAATGCGCATAAACGTCAAAGTTGCTCAACCAACCAGTCAATCACCATTTGTTTCTGTGTTATTTTTGTGGTCGAAGATTAAAACTTACTTATAAGTTGAATATCCTTATCTAAAAGATATATTCATTAATGATGTCCTCATTCAACTTCTTTTTATATGTTTCAAGATAATAATGCTATCACTCCCAATTTCATTTTGAAACAAGTTTTGTAATAAATCATTTTGTTAAACATATATATTTTATTTATCTAACTTGTAAATTCAGAATTTCAATATTTGATACCTAACTAGTGGAACATGATTTTTATCCATCCTGTAGTTCTTAAAAATAAAAAACAGTAATATGTAAATACAACGGGGTCTAACCCATTGGAAAATGGCATTGATTTGCAGATAAGAAGTCTCAAGTTTGAACTCTCATTAGCATCTTAGTTATGTATGTAAGAAATCTCATTTCCTTTTAGTTTAGTTTAGACTATCGTTTGTATTCAAAAAAAAACTTTTAGGAACTCTTTTGTTTGGTGAGAAAAAACCTTAAACTTTTTTTCCAAGTTTCTCGTATGTTGTGATACAAATGTAGGATTCATATCGATTTTTATGTGGAAAAGTCGGGAAGAACATTGGACTCAATGAATAGTCAAATACTCAATAGCATCTAGAAAAACAAAAAAGTCTACTTATTTGAAACTTGGAAGAAGTTTGTGGCTATATCCAAATAGACTATTTGCCAGCCTATGCATCGACATGTTGGTGATGATGACACAACCTGCAAATAACACACTCAATGCTAACTTAAAAAATGAATTTTATTTTCTTTGAAATAGGGATTTATGTTTAGAAACTTGAAATTATATTTCATTTCAACCTCTAAATCATAAAACAAATTGATCTTACCCAATTCCTCATTCGTGTTAAAGTAATCCGATACCGTATTGAAGTATCCAATGCTATTAGGTAGAGATTGAATATGGTATATATGCGTATGCAGTCATTGCCCACAAGACCATTGAAAATGAAGATTAAATTTTAAACTAACAATATGATCACCTGCAGAGAGAGAGGGAGCAAAATATGATAACTAAGAATTCATTACAGGTCTAGCTGATAATTATTCTCAAAGAATCAATCGTTCCACAAGGAAAACTCAAAAGCATTCTCCATATCATCATCAAAATCATTCCAATTAAAACCTTTCTGCATGGCTGGTGGAGTGAGAATCAAACCCTCAGCCATGTTGTCAATTAACCCCGGCATGTTAAACACCTTGTCCTCATCCAAATACACCACTTTTCTTCTCAACTCTTCTTCTACCTTCTCCTCCAAACCCGATGCTCTAACTTCAACCTCAAAAAAACCCTCCGCAGCAGCACACTGTAGGTCTTTAACAGAACATGTGGACGCAATGCGTGGCAGGGCACTTGCCTCATGAGGAAAGTTCGAAGCAGCAGACTCTCCCTTGAGGGCCAAGGCCGCTACATCACAAGCCCTAGCTGCCATGTCAGGGCAGGTGAAGGTCCACAGCAATATCTGCGACTTCTTGTGATCAGGCTGCCTCAGCTCACAAACCCACTTTCCACACCTTCGCCTCACGCCTTTGTAAATTGAGTGCCTTGTCTCATTGAATTTCTTCCTCCCTGCCTTCCTCTTTTTAAACTCTCCACTTCGAGCTGAAACTTGATTCGAAGAGGACGATGGCTCGTCTGTAAAATTTGCCATGTTAATATTGATGAAGAATCTTGGAGGGTTTGCAGACGAAGGACATTTATAGCTAGCTAGATGGAAACAAAGATTTAATGAAAGTGACCATGTTTCATTTCATGCAGTAGCGTTTTAAACGTTCTTGAATGTTAAACGTGGAAGAGGTTCCCGAAATATAAATACCCACGTGGGAGAAAAAAAATTTCTTTTTGTGTTTGCTATAAAATAGGGTTTCTAATTTATGAATGCCCTAACATTCATATTCATTTGGGAAGCAAACATTTATTTTCAAACATCCAAACCCCTTTGAAACAAGCACAGCCAGAGCTCTATGGCTTCCATTTGATTTATAATTAGTCAAACACTTTTACTCACTGTCAGCAAGCAATTCATAACATTATGATCAGGAACAAACAAATAAATGAAAAAGGAGAGCAATGATGAAACTTTTTATGCAATCTATCACATTGAAAAGGGAACAAAAATAGTCAAAAACTCCATCATTACACCAATCTGCACAAAACTAACAACCTTAATTTCCATTGTAATCCTAATCCCACTCCAACTAACAGCTCATTATCTTTCAATTTGGAATCAACCTAAGTCAGTTCCTGTAAACCAAGAGGTGCCCTTCCCAGGTTGTGGCATCTTGATAAGCAGTGAATTTGTCTAAACCAAGAGGTGTCCCTCACACGGTTCTCCCTCTTAAAAAAAATTCATACTTCTGCAACTAGTCGGAAAAAAAAAGTATCTATTCTAGACAGTTAAAATTATCCCCCCAATATCTGCAAAGTGATTAGAGTGACTGCAGAAGCCAAGTCCATCTTTATAATTGAGCTAGAAACAAACACCGAGGCAAGCCCTAAACAACAAACCCCAAACTTTCAGTTGTATATAATAATACTGCTCCTATGATTCTTCTATATTTCTATTCTGACTAAAAAGTAACACTGTTGTTATCGTGTTCTTATTCTATGAACCATATCTGACAGAAAATGTTATTTGCAAGAATCACTGTTCTTATCCTGCAATGACATGGCATTCTTGCATCATTTTATAATTTGTATTACAGCCCTTGGCAAGTAAACCCAAATTCCAACAGTAAAGATCCCAATACATAAAACTTATTACTTATCCATAAAACACTGTTTTGCCAAAACCACTACTTATTAAATTCCAGAATAGGACAGCATTATTCAGGAGGCTGCATATATATCACACATAGGCTAGCTTTGGTTTAATAAGGAGCAGCACACTCTTTGTAGAGACCAAACAGAAACCCTGTAGGATTTACCAACAATTGACAATCATGCATTCCACAGGCTTTAATCCAATAGAAAATAATACTTTGAAGAAATACAGAATGAATGACTCAAAGAAATCGACATAGATACAAAAGCTCAGTATCAGTAACATGCCGATGCAGTATATTAGAGAGAGAAACCCTATCCCAGTCAAAGCTGAACACTCATGGATACCCTAACCCTTTATCTGAGAGAGAAACCCTAACCCAGTCAAAATTGAACCCCAAACCCATCACAAATTGAACCAAATTCAGAGAAAACAAGTTGGATATTGAAAAATCACAGAGGGGGAGTGATATAGCAGAGAGAAGAGGAAAGGGATGAGAATTTGTACCGGTCGTATGTTGGCTTCGTTCTTGGTTCGTGGTTCGTCGGCGTTGCTCGTGGTTCGCGTTGGAGGCTCGAGCGTCTGAGGAAATTTCCAAATAACGCCGACGAACCAGGCTCGAGAATCTTTTTGTTTTGTTTTTATTGTTGTATTTTAAATTGAAAGCCCATTATTAGTAACCAATGGCCCATTTTTGTTAGCCCGATAAAACAGTTGTGGCTCATAGTCAAAACTGATTTGAAACTTGGAAGAACATGTGGATGCAAACGTAGTCCGCTCATCTAAGGACTTAAAAATAAGGTCATGTAAGGTCATCTTTAATGAAAGTCATTTGATTAATCTAACGGTACATATACTTAATAATCTTAAATCTCACTCATGCTCTTCTTTTTACACAAACACACCCTTTTAATTTGCCCCAAAAAAAAAAGAATTTCAGCATTTCTCTTTCTTCCTTGCTGCCACAAGCTATTTCTTCTTCTATAATTTCTCATGTGAGGGGTTATTTCTTGGTTAAAACATCTAAACTCAAGCCTCAGAAAGTTTGTTTGTTCATGTTATGTTAGGCCAGTCCAATTTTAAAGGACTTTCCTCTGGAAGTGCAACAAACTGAAGTTTTGAGAATTCAACAATCTTCTCCTCCTCATCCTCTTTTCAGTCTCATTGAACATAGGTGTGTATAACTAATTTTTTCAAAGGCAACTTCTTCCTGGATCTATTGCTTAACTTGATTTCAAATTGTTTCTTTGAAAAAAAAACTGGGAAAATTTTGTCTCTTGAATATCAGTGAAGTCTCCATAGTTTATAACTTCAGAGCACTTTGTTGCAGCAACAGAAGAATAAATATTAAATATAAAAAGGGATACACGTTGATTTCGACTGAACCCATCTTCTTTGATTTTCGCATATGAAGGTTCATATAGTCGTGGTTCTTAACGAATATGGTGAAACCTCAAGGGTATGCTCTTCATTCATCTTGAATTTAATTCCCAATTCTTAAACACTAAGGGGGCACAACCCGTATGCATTACAAAGCTACACAATCAAAGAAAGAACATCCAAATTGTTTTATGATGTGTAATTACTGATTTTCTGAATTAAAAAATCAAAGAAAAAATTTGAAATCAAGTAATTAATAGAGTCAGGAAGAAGTCGCCTTTGAACAGCTTGGTTATGCCTACCTCTGTTCAAAGAGACTGAAAAAAAGGGTTAAACCCTAAAAAGAGTAGAGAAGGGGTGAGGAGAAGATTGCTGGGGAGGAAGGAAGACAAAAGCATTGAAGATGTATTCGTTTTTATTATTATTTTCACTTTTGCAAATTAAAAGAGTTTGTTTGAGTAAAAAGAGGAGCATGAGTGAGGGTTAAGATTATTAACTATATGTTCCATTAGATTAATCTAATGGCTTTTATTAAAGAGGGCCTCGCAGGACCTCATTTTTAAGTCCTTAGGTGAGCGGGACTATATGCAAAAGACCAATGCTAGGCGTCAAGAATTCTATAGTGCGAGCCTTATATATGGCCCTTAGATGAGGTCCTGTCTCTTAATCGTTGGATTAAATTGGTTAGCCTAATCCAACGGTTAAGATATATGACCTCACATAAGGGTCATAGATAAGGCCCTCACTATAGAATGACTCTGCTAAGCATACCACATTGTGTACCACATTTCTAATAAAAGTGTAGCCCACCTCTCTAATAGAGGTGGTACAATGTGATATGACCAGCATTTTTGTATACAAATATGGTATGACTAGCATTTTTGTATACAAATGTGGTATAACTAACATTTATGTATCGGCAATGATACAACCTGCAAATAAGACTGAAGATATGCAGAAAACAATCAAAACTAACAAACCATATAATTGAATCCATCCATCATCAGAATCAGATGACCTAATCTATTGTTTTCTTTGGTTGGTAACAAACACCTAACTTAGAAAATGAATCATTTTTATTTTCTTATAAATAGGGATTTATGTTCAGAAACATGAAATGTGTAATTAAGAATTCATTACAAGTCTAGCTGATAATTATTTTCAAAGAATCAATCACTCCACAAGGAAAAATCAACAGCATTCTCCATATCATCATCAAAAGCATTCCAATTAAAACCTTTCTGCATGGCTGGTGGAGTGAGAATCAAACCCTCAGCCATGCTGTCAATCAACCCCGGCATGTTAAACAACTCCTCCTCATCCAAATACACCACTTCTTCTTCTTCCTTCTCCTCCAAACCTGATGCTTTAACTTCAACCTCAAAAAAACCCTCAGCAGCCTCCGCAGCAGCACACTGTAGGTCTTTAACAGAACACGTGGACGCAATGCGTGGCAGGGTACTTGCCTCATGAGGAAAGTTCAAAGCAGCAGACTCTCCCTTGAGGGCCAAAGCCGCTACATCATAAGCCCTAGCCGCCATGTCAGGGCAGGTGAAGGTCCCCATCCATATCCGCGACTTCTTCTGATCAGGCTGCCTCAGCTCACAAACCCACTTTCCACACCTTTGCCTCACGCCTTTGTAAATTGGGTGCCTTGTCTCATTGAACTTCTTCCTCCCTGCCTTCCTCTTCTTAAACTCTCCACTCCGCAAGTGGGCTTGAGCTGAAACTCGATTCGAAGATGAAGACGACGCGTCATCTGTAAAATCTGTCATGTTAATGTTGATGGAGAATTTTGGAGGGTTTTGCAGAGGAGGGATATTTATAGCTATAGCTCGAAACAAAGATTTAATGATATGAAAGTGACCATGTTTCATGCAGTGGTGCTGTGTTTTAATTTTAAACGTTGTTGAATGTTAAACGTGGAAGAGGTTCCAGAAAAACAAAAACCCACGTGGGAGAAAAAAAATGTTCTTTTTGTGTTTGCTATAAAATAATTTTCTAATTTGAAATTTTTTTGGTGGATGGAGGACCAGAGAAGTTCTCTCTCTGAATGGACAAGTCATAGAAAGGTAGCTAGGCATGGCCATTGCATGTTCATAAATAAGAGCCCAACCTTTGCTTTTTAGACTTTTTCATGGTTTTGAATTTTTCATGGGTTTTGGTGGGTTTGAGAGGACAAGTTCCGCACTAGAAAATGAGATATTGAGGAATGAGGACGGTGGTGGTTTGGAATTATTCAGAGCAGTATTAAGTTTTGGGATTTTTATATTATTCTGGGATGATGGAAGTCAGATTGGGAACCATTATGGAAAACAAGTTCAACGTTGGGTCCTGGGTGAGTGTGACCATAACTGAACTGATCATGTGCGTCAAGTGTCGAATTTTAATAGGGACACGTGTATCTTAATTATTTGCATCAAAATCGATTTGGTTTGATTCTCCACAAACTGTTGGGTGTTACGGCCACATTTGCCACATCATGGTCATATCGCATGAGTGGTGGATAAAGTTATTTGCCATGGACTTTTTTTTGGTTGATAAATTCTGGAATTGCATTTATAATTTAACTAAAAAAGTAACTAGTTACAAAGGATTATTACAATAACGAAACAATCTAATATCAAAGTTAAGACAATTTGGGACACCTCCACTAACGATTACGGAGGATCGAAGAAATTTTGGCATATGCATTTCAACTAATAGTGCAAACTCAGAACAAAAAAAAATTTAAAATTTAAAAAAACTAAGCCGTAACAATACAAATAAAACTCTCATAAAAGAGATGTGGAAATCTCTCACAAAGGCGAGCTGAAAAAACTTTCACAAAAGGATATGTGAAAACTACACAGAAAACTCAAAGAGTCTATATGACTTATTCCAAATATGAAGAAACCACAAAAATAATGGTGATAGAGATTCGACGCTGAGACGAATCCGCATGTGATGAGTGGATGAAAATCATAAAAAAAACGAAGACAAATAGGGAAAACCTTCTGTCTTTGAAAATGGGGGAAGAGAAAAGGAGGAAGTGAGAAGGGGGGAGAGGAAGAACTGTAACATCCCGAAATTTAAAACATAGGAAACAGACAAAATTATAAGAATTAAATTAAAATAAGTAAATTAAAATAAATTAATTAATTAATTAAAGAAATTGCTAATTAAAAAAAAGAGTAAAACCCAATCAGCTCGTGAGTCACCCCAACCCCCTCATTCTTCTTCTTCCCGATCACCCCCCTTCATTCTCTCTCGACTTCAAACGACGGCGCCGCCAAATTTGGAGCCGTCCGGCCACACCTAGCCACCAAACCTCCTCCAAACTTCATCCCTCTCCTCCATCTACCCATCCCACCAGCTGGTTTAGCTCGATAACCCCTCAAATCTGATTGTGCAGTGAGGAGGAAAAACTACTGGATTTTCAAATTGAAAATCTGGCCTATTTTGAAGCTTTCACCATCGATCTCAGTGAGTTTTCTCCCTCTTTTCTTGTGTTCTAGTTGTTTTTGAAGTTTGTTTCAATTAATTTGGAGGTTTGGTGAGGTATTTAGAAACCTAGGGTTTGGCCATTGGATTTCATGAAATTTCGGCTAGTTGCAGGACAATTCTAGGGTCGGGCCAAAAGAAAATGTTATCCACTCTTCACCCTGAACACGTAGGTATAGGTTTGGTCCAATAGTTCAAGAAATTCCATCGTCGAAAATTTGATCAGGACACCCAACTCGCTGCTAGCGTGTGGGCCTACTTGTGGAGGCTCAAATCTGTTTCTAAATTATCCCTACGTCGTCCCGAGCGCGACGGTACACTCAGATTTGAAATTGGAGATCGTATGACAGTCAATCGGATATTACGCCTAATAGGCGATATCCGGGTTCGATGTGTTCAGACCGTTGGATCGATTCTAATTTCAAATATGTTGTTCCTTGAACCTCTAGGATCATGTAGAAATTCACGGATGGTGGATCGGAGCCCCAGATGGTCCATATCAATGACTTAAAGTTTAAATTAACGAAAACCGTCCGATCGTGCGATTGTGAGAAATTCGACCGCTCGATCAAGGCCAAACCTTAGAGACATGATTAGTTGACTTTGTTAAACTTTTAGGAACGTTCTGATTGAATTGGAGGTTGTGGGCCCCGCGGGCCCGGGTTGACCAAAACAGAAAGTTTGACCCCCAGTTGACTGTGAGTCTTCCGAGTTGGTCCCACTTGTTGAAAGACGTAATTTGACCCTTGGAACATTTCGTTTGATGTGCACACACGTATAGAGTCCCGAGAAAAAGTTTAGGGTTTTCATTTTAAAGTTTCGTTCGACGTACGTTTTCTAATCCAATTCTCGTATTCCTCAAAATATGTGATCCGGCTCAGCGTATGCAGCAGGCGGGACCCTCTCAGGGTCAACTATTTTGGGATTATCTGTGAGTGGACTTTTTAAGCATGCATTGTTTTCAATAATTAACCGCATTAAAAATTAAATGAATTATATTGATTATTGAGAATTTAATTTAGTTTTTATCGAATTATTATATTTTGGATTTTATGATTATGTTTGACTTTGGAGACTTTTTGTATAGGTTTGAATTAAGTTCGTGTTTTGAGACTTAGAATTTTATTAATTGCATATATGTCGGATAAGGAACTATTTTATTGTTTTATTATTGAATTATGAGATATTATGGATTTCTTGAAATTATAATTGAGATTTTTATATTGTTTTATATCGAAGTGTGTTATATTTGAGATTCCATGATTTAGGGTTGATATTCGAGACTTTTCATTTATGTTGGATTGAATTTGTGTTTTGAAGCTTAGAGATTTATTATATTTCATATATGAGTTTGTGTTTGGGTCGATAAGTGTGTTTATGTCGGGTATGGGAGTTTATGTCTTGGGGTTCTTAGCTTATGTTTTAAGAAAGGTAATTATACTTTAATTATTTATGTATCTATACATATTTGAGTTGGTTGGGATTTGAGTTATGGACGTTATAGACGTCCGGAAGTATATTATGGTTAAGGGTGGCATATTTGAGTATTTGGTTGTGAGAGAGGGTTTGTGGGACCCAGTTTGGTGAGTTAGGCTTTGTGAGCTGTGGTTTAGAGGTGCTGGTGTTACACCAGTCTGTACCATCCCCTATTATCGTGTCCACACGTGGCGTTGAAAATTTTCGACATGTGAAACACGTTTGGTTACTGTTACTCTGCTACACGTGGCATTGGAATTTTCGGCGTGTAGCAGAGGTCGAGGCACCTTGGCCGGGTGTGCCAAAGGCCTTGGCGGGCAGTCTACGCGCATAGGACTTGGTTTTGGTACGTACACACGTGGCGTTGGATAGTACCGGCGTGTGTATGAGAGCAGTAGTCCCTCAGTTGGACAGCTCAACCTTGGGCACGGGATGATGTGATGCCATCCCGTGTCTAGCCAAACAATTCCCCGGTTGGATTGTTTCCCCTGTACAAGTTCTTGGTGTCAGTGTTATAATATATTACTATATTATTATATTATATTATATTATATTATATATATTATTTATAACTCCTTTCTTGTTTTTCTTTTCGATGAAGATACTTCCTCGCTCGCGATGTCGTTGGGCATGCTGTTTGTGAGATTAGTGGTGGTTTGGGATCGGGAAAGAGTTGAGTCGGTTTACAAAAGGTTTGGTTTTGTTTGGAATCTCTTCGTCTTGGGTTTCAACTTTTGTTTTCTTATCTTTTTAAGTTTAATTCTTTGGTCGGGAGTTGAGTACGAGCTTTTGAAAGGAGTTTGGGTGTTCTTTATTTCCTTTGTAAGCTATTTCAGGTTTTACCTTCGTTACAAATATTTATATATTTATTTATAAATAAATGAAACAAATTGCATGTTTTCTGCATTAGTTTCAAAACGGTGGGGTTATACATTTTGTTTTAACTGCAAAACCTTTATTTTTGTCCACTCACACTTTTCTGTTTTGCGCCGCCCAGACAATAGTGATTCGCGCTGAGCAGTGAGTCGAACCTCGTCGTCCGAGCCCAAGCCGAAGTAGGTTTTCATTGTTGTAACTTCCTTTTAATTATGTATTCGTTTTGTAAACTTAAACTCTAATCCCAGTATGCTCTGATATGCCCATTAAGATTGAAATTTTAAGGTCGGAAGCCGTAAACTGAATTTGCGTGCGGTTAAACTTGTGCATGCTGGCGCTTGGTCTTTTTCTGCTATTTTGTGACATGTTGAAGTTTTGGTTTAGTCCGTTTTTCAAGGAAGACTCTGCCGAATTTTCGGCAGAAGTCTTGGCCCTCTTTTCATGTTTTTCGTAAAAGAAAAGTTATAATCTAGTTTGTGGGCTCGGCATCTGTCGGATGTCGTAATAACCACAGGGTCGATCTCGGGTTCTGAGGAATTCGGGGCCCGTCCTGTCAATAAAACCCTATATTTATGTATTAATACTACACCTTAAGTTCATGGGCAAAAAACACTCTATAACTGTTTTCACTTTGAAGAGGGAAGGGAGCCATTGTTCTTGTCACGACAAGACTCCCCTTGCACGATATTGTCCACTTTGGGCCCCGCCCTCACGGTTTTGTTTCGGGAACTCATGAGCAACTTCCCAGTGGGTCACCCATCCTGGGATGCTCTAGCCCAAACTTGCTTAACTTCGGAGTTCCATAGAATCCGAAGCCAGTGAGCTCTCAAAAGATCTCGTGCTAGAAAGAGAAGTGCCCACACATATAAGGCACTTCACCTTTCCCTCCCCGAGCGATGTAGGATTGCTCACCGTTCTTGCTTCCCCAAGACACGAGTCTTACATTTATAATATGAGTATATTTGTATTTCAATGTGGCAAGCTTCATATTATGTCATGTCATAATTTTCTGATGTATTGGACCCGATTAAGTTTGAGACAATATCGATGCAATTCAAGCAATTGAGATGGAGTTAAGAGAACGTGGGCTGCAACAAACTTGTATCCGTAAGAATCAGCAACAACTTTAGGCCCAGAAACGGAACTTAAGCAGTTAAATACTTCTGGCCCTAGAAGTACCGAACAATTATTTGGGGGAAGAATTGATACCTCTATAGCCCAAATCTAAGTCCAATCCAAAGCACGCATTCAAGACTATCGGTTACAACTAACAAGTTACAACAAATTCTTTCTGGGTAACAAAGTTAAATATTTTTTAATCGACATGAAAATGACTAACCCCTCTTGGTGTTTGATCATTCTCTAGCTTTTTGCATCTGTTTTTTTATTTTTATTTTTATTTTTATTTTTATTTTAGGGTCTGGTCAATAATAGGATCGGATAGACAGTCCCATCACAACTAATTAGTTCCCGTGAATTAATAATTAAGGGTTTCAATAATGTGTCCATCATAATGTAAGTTACAACAAAGGGACAAGATAACATATCGCTATCTAGACTTAATTTAATCTAACAATATAATCAAAAACCAAGAACAAGAACTTAGGCTTATCAATTTATGTTAAGTCATCTGTTAACTTTATTCGTTTGTTGAGGCATTCGAGAACTGAGTTCCTTGGCATGATTTGCCAAAGAATGTGTGGTTGGTAAAGTGTAGGTTTCTACTTTATTGGATCCGTCACATTTTCATTGATTTTTCTTACTTTCGTGTGCTAAAGTTTTATACTCTTAACTTTTGGTGTTTTCTCAAACTATATTAGAATGTGAGCGTTCAATCCAAAATCAACTGACAATGAGTGAAGCGGCCCAAGATTATTCAAACTATTAGGCAAAACTCTAATTCTCCGATGTGAAAACTGATTTGGGATTCACACTCTCAATCTTAAGACGAGCTTGTACATTTTGGTTTAGAAAATAGTGTTAAGTCCTATTCAACTTTATTCGTTTCTTGAGGCATTGTTGAACTGAATTCGTTGTCATCCTTTGCCAAAGAATATTTGGGTTGGTAAAAGTAGGTTTCTACTTTATTGGATCCTTGACACATTCACTGGTTTTGATCATCCCCTTGATGTACTAAAGTTTCATGCTCCTTTACTCAACACAAACACAAAACTCATAAGATTATGAAATAATATAAATATTTGAAGGGCCAAGAATTGTACATGTCATGTCTAAATACGCACGGATACGTACATACACCGGTTCCCCCCCAACTACATACATGATACATGATCCATATACATTGATAATACCATGTCACCCACCTAACCCAAGTACTTTACTATTTTAAGCCTATTTCCTCTGCTTCACAGTGCATGTCAAACTATACTCCCATTGTTCATATTTTAGATTTCGAAACAAAAAATTACAAGTTGTGCCAAAACTCTTTGGAATGGTCCCTTAACATCAAACCTTTCCCGGCTGTTCATTAGTTTCTAGTTAATAATCAAACTAGCTCCATTGCCAATTCATCCACCAGTAGGGCAAAGATGGCAACCTCAATCTCCATTGCAGTCTCTCCCACTTGGTCTTGATTGTTCTTCCACCCATCAAGCTCCTTTCTGAAATCTTGCTCCACCATCATGTCAATGGTGTTAGATTCCACCTCTTTCCAGGACTCAAATCTTTTGCAGACCCTTCTCACCACGTCTACTCTCTTGTCACTAAAAGCAGCTTCTTCTTCTTCTTTCTGTTCCTCAACAATGAGATCTGAGACTAACCTCTTCACGTCTGCCGGGATTCTTTTTGGGATACAATGGAAGTTTGATTGGGAAAGTATTTCTCTGACAAGCTCATCAAGACTTTCTTCCATCCTGCTATCTGATGTTTCTGATTCATCGTCGTCATATTGTTCTGATTGTCCTTCTAGATCATCCATGTTATATTCATCATCTTCTTCTTCTGACATTCTTTTTTCGAGTTCGATTGGATCCAACCCTGCCAATTTCTCAAATCTACGAAGCTTCTGCAGTAGCTGATTTTTTGTTCCTGTAAATTCAATGATGGAAATACCAAGATTAGTTATTTGTTTGAAGATTCACAAAACTGGCACTAGGTTTTTCCATAAACCTAATATAACCTATATCCTTGTTGGTTCCGAAGAATGCCAAGTCCATAGATAGATAGAGGGAAAACCTTATCACTTAATTTATGGAATAATAAAACAATCGCCCCCAACTAGCTTAACATCGTTTATATAGGAAACACAAAATAACCCTAGACAACCGACTAAAACATTTTAAAAAATAGAAAGCCTGCAAAAACTAAAATATCCACGAAGTTGCCCTAATTAAACCAAATCAGGAAACCACAACTAAGAAGGAATGCAGAAGACAGATGAATGATTGCCATAAATCTATGATTCAAAACCATCAACCGCCAAAAACTTTCAAACACAAAATCACAAAATTGAAATGAGAAATTAATGGTGATGAGATGAACCAAAGAGGTCTACCACATGCACCATGACTTCTGCACATAACAATCTGTGGGTCACATATGCAGTTATGAGACTGCAAATATACGTCTGTTACATCAATACAAAACGTCAGATGTCGAGACTTTTCACCAACACTTAACCAAAACACAAGGACTACAACTTTCAACAACACAGATAAGAACACTGAGATGCAATCTTGCCATGGATCCCACAAAGATAAGCATGGTGTCTTTAATCAAACAGTCGTTGAGCCATGGCCCTCCAATTGGTTTTCATTTTGTACATAACATAACAGTAAGCTCATTGACAAGGACCACACAACCAACAAAGAATGGTGCAAAATTAAATACAAGTTAGTACAAATGGAATTGTTACATACTCTGTACATTGGCATAGCTGCACTCCAAATCAAAACCGTCTTCATCGTCACCGTCACCGTCACGTCCCTCGTCATCGTCTTGGAATGGAGGGTCCAATATAGAAACAGGACTGCACTGCTCCTTATCTTCTTCCTCTTCTTCTTCTTCTACTTGGAATTTCTTCAGTCCCTCCTCCTATTAAAAGTTTGAAACCTTAATCAAAACACTAATCATATATACATAGGGCTATAGAATAATAATTTCCAACTAAGCCTTTAACTATTTTAATCAACTTAGATTAATCCCAGATCCATAATTGCAAGGCTGCTTGACTTTTCCTCTAGTTTTTAAACTACAATAAAAAGCATATAATTTAGGGGATGTCGGGACTTCATGAATGAGATCGAACACAAAACAACAAGACCAAATTTGTCTTTTGTTCTGAAAAATTATTTCTAGACAGTTCTTCAAACAAAAAAGATTTACAATGCAGAGACTATTACAAGTGACAAATGATATAGTATCATGATAAGCACATATATACAAAAAGTTTACATGCTATGCTGAGCTTCAAATTGACACATATGACCTTCAATGTGACTCAATTTCCCTACCCAAATCTCTGAAAAGTGATCTTGTTGCCGACAATTCTATAAGTTCCCCACCGAGTGAACTCGGACCGTCTTTAAGTAGACCGAGTTACCAACTCACTCACTTTAGTCTAATTAAATTACTATTAGCGATTAAAAAAGACAATTTGGTATATAAGCCGGAGGAAAGGACAAACCTCTTGTTTGTGGCGACTAGGAGACGCCGCCGGCGATGAAAACTCCGGCGTCCGGCAGCCGGACGGCGAGGGGGTTGTTTGGAGCACGAAACGAAAAGGGCTATCACAGAAGCCATTGTTGATCTTATTACAATTGCAAAGACAAGCTGAATCTACTATTTGTTGGGTCACAAACTCAATCACTTCTGAGTCCTCAGACTGGCTGCTACTTGAGGCAGTATCTAAATCCAAAGACTTGTCTTCGTTGGTTTCAGACCACACTGCACTGCTGGGCCTACCAGTGCAAGAAGAAGAAGAAAAGCACACCTCACAACCAGCGCTTATCTCAGAAGCAGTTTGCTCCTCAACAGCCAAACAAGACTCAATCTTTTCCTCATTGGAAATCTTTCTACGCCCAACTGATGAATCCCACCTAAGAATGTCCTTAACAGAGACCTTAACCCCATCCCCTTTGATTTCTCGCTTTGGGGTTCGATTTCGAGTTGTTAGTCTCTTCAAAAACGAGCCAAATAGCCCAAAGCTGTGATTTTTGTTCTGGGTTTTGGGTTTTGAAGATGATGACTGTTTCTGAATCCTCATAGCAGCTTCAACAAGCAGAGCTGCGGTTCTATTTGGGATTTGAAGAAAAATGGCATTGGGACTCTTGCATGGGCTTCTGGCTGCTGGTGATGAAAACTCAAAGAGTGGAGATTTTCTGAGGTCCGGAGAGTCTTGGAGAGAGAAAAGGCAAGCGTTTTTGCAGAGGTTTCCGGGAAAGTTTGAAACTTGGGAGATGGGTCTGCGTTTTTTGACCTGCAAATGGGTTTTTGGGGAGGGTCTTTTCAGCTCGCAACGTTTATCAGCAATGTAGTTCTTGAGAAGAAACGGCTCTTGATCTTCTTTGAGCAGCTCATGTAAATGCTTCTGAGCCATATTGATCATCCAAAGCTTGCAACTTTAAAACGAAACAACGTAAAAGGAATGTATGCAACAAACCCAACAACAGGCAACAGAGCTTGAAAGAGTGTGGTTTTCAAGTTGTGTGAGTTTCAGCACCATCAAAAAGAGTTGAAGAGGTTTCAACTTTCAAGCTTCAGCTGATAAAAACAGGGGAGGTTCAAAAAGTGGAGGTTTGAAGGTTGAGAAATTGGATGCTAATATAGAGGAGAGAGAGAGAGAGAGAGAGAGAGAGAGAGAGAGAGAGAGAGAGAGAGAGAGGAATGAGGAGACTTCATGATTCAAATCTGAAAGGCAGGGGGTTAGAAAACCGAGGCCAAGATGGTGATAAACAAATTATTATAAAATAAGGGGTGCAAATAAATAAAGGTTAAAAATAAAAAATAAAAACATGGTCGCAAATTGGTAGCAGCATAGCAGTGTCTATGCATCTCACTCAATAGACACAGAAATTTATGTGTCTATCAAAATAAATTAAAATACAAATTGTTTACAGTTTCTGTCCAAAATCCAAAATATAAATTGTACATACATGTCTCTCTTTTCTGTCACTTATGTATATTTATATACAATTTGATATAATACATATTTGGTATTTACAGAGTTTTTGGAGAGAGAGACACACAGGATTCGTGAGAACAGTGCCAGCTGCTTGGCTGGACTGAGGAGACCAGATGAGATGACCAGATGGTGCTTTCCTGGTAGCTCATTTCTTTCCCGAGATCCATAGCCTAATCTGGTTCTTGCTTTTGCTTTAATTTTAATCCATTGAATTGAATAGCAATGCTTCTTGATCTGACTGTATCTTTGAGTCAATCAGTTTGTGAAATAGTTTGTAGGTTTTGGGAATTTGTACTACTCTAGTTGACTAGTTTCTGTAAAATTCTACTTTAAATTTGATGCCAATGTTTTTCATTTAGTCCATTTTTTCTCTGTTTGCTTTTTGACATTACATTTGGCAGATTAGTGACCACTAAATACCCTTTAACAGGAGAGAAAATTGCAAGTGAATAGCACAATATTGCTACTCCCAACCAATAATATTAAGTCACGAGAAAGTATTATCACAAATGTCATAGATTATTGGTATAAGATAATAAAATAGTATTATTCCCGTTTTGTGAAAGTCTTTCTTGTTTAAGTGGGGAAAATATATTGGCCTCTGTCACTTTCAGTTTTCTGTTTATAGAAGTTGTATTAAATTGAGAAGTTGAAATTGTTTTGTTTTTTTTTTCAGTTTTCTGGATGCAGGAAAGCCTTTTTTTCACTACAAATAAATAAAACCTTCTTTTGGTTTGAACCCAACTGCCCAATTTTGCATCTTGGTTCTCACTTTCCCTAAAATTCAATTCAAAAGTTGTAGGTAAATCCTAGAACCCTAATTTTATGCTAAAACTGCAACACCAATAATTCCACCAGCATTCCTTAACCCCTAGCTCTTATGGGTTTTCAAATTGATCCCCTATGTTGCCTACTATCATTAGTACTTGCAATCAATGCAGAGAAAAGCAGAGCAAATTGAGGCAAAAAAAATTGAGATGGGTTTGGAGTTTTGGAGCAGAAAGGCTGTGAGGCTATGACAGCAAAATGGAAAGGGCTTCTCTTTAGCCACAGTTGTTCACTTTTGGCAGCAACAGGTGTTTGTTGTACTAATGCCATAAATGCAGTCCAATTACTCCCATACCTCACTTTACAGCTGGACACATAATATTCACATAGAACACACCCATGCATGGTCCCTATGGGGGCCAAAATATCATATTACATATACATACATTTATATATATATATATATATATATATATATATATATATGTGTGTGTACTCTTCCAAAATTGTATAAGACATGATGAAATGACTGAGACTAAGCAACAACCTTAAATCAAATCAGTCCTCTGCATTTAATTGTCTTTTAACGAACTAATCATAATCAATCGCATTAATAGTGGGAGGTGTTAAGGGAATTTGGACACTAATTTTTTATTCCTTTTATCTACCATACAAATCACAACCAAACAAAAGTATTTAGTTCTTGACAGTTTATGGGTAATGTTGGAAATAAGTGTCATTTTACTAATGTTGTGTTATGTTTATGTGTTGAAATATGTTTCAAGATTGAGTTTCTTTTTCTTTTCCTTTTTGCCAAAATTAAAAAGGGGGAGTGAGGTTTTCTCACACACAAATACTATATCACAGTTTTATGGGGTTCGAATATAAAACTATTGATATGTAAGTCAATGCTTTTTTCTACTGAATTAGACCCCATTGACAAGTTCGAATTTCTATAATCGATAAAGAAAAATCTATAATTATCATAACTATACATGGTAACTATGATCATGGTCCCATTTAAATTAAGTTGTAATTTGAAAGCAATATTTATATCAATAATAGCTTAGAGATCTCTAAGGGAAGAGGCAAAAGTGTAGGCAAATCTCATTTGCCTTACCACATCAGCATTTTCATGCTCCAAGAGAAAAGGCAAATAAGTAGGCAAAATATACACACTCTCCCAAATAAGGCAATATTGCCTACTTCAAAGTGAAGAGGTATATTGGGTCCCATTTGCTTTTTATAATAAAATATCATCTCCACTCTTTCACTTACTTTCTATAAAATATAATAGTAAATGTAAAAGATAAAAATATATAATATAATAATGGTTTGTAGACTTGCATTGTCTACTCTCTTGGAGTGACCAACTTTTTTCATGAAGCAAATAGGTATGCAACATGCCACCTTGATTGTTATAGTACAATTTTGCCTATTTCATTTGCATACTCCCTTGAAGATGCTCTTACAATCTTTTTTTTTAAGGACGGGAATATCAAATTTTGATCTTCACTCTTACAAGCCTACAGTAGGGAGCATAGTTGTTCTTGGTAATTCACTTTTTTGTCCTTTCAATCAATCAGAAGCACCTCAAAAATGAACCCTTTATCCTAGTCAGGTAGAAAAATTTAGTTGTAACGAGGATATCATTATTTTACTATCCAAGAATAATAATACTATGTCATGTAAAAATGTTGTCACATGTGTCACGGCGTTATTACTTGGAGATGTATAATAGTGTTATCCTCGTTTGATGAAAGTTTTTCTCCTAAACAGATGTTCATTGCATATGTTCGCAGGTGATGGTTTAATGGTGGTTTTGATCTGGGTGGCAGCGGTGCCCAAACTGCTGGGAAAACGACAAAAGCTGGGAGTAAGAGCATGCATGGCAGCCGTTGATTTGAATTACTTGATGTTTTTGTGATTTTGACCTGCAATATAAGCAGTAGAATTACTAGGGAAAAATTGGCAATAAACATTTAGACAGAAACAACACAATTACAGATAGACTATGTTGCACGGACACGGGTACGGGGACACGGAAACGCGACACGGCGACACGGCGACACGGAAAATCTCAAAAAACTAGGACACGGACACGGCTAGGACACGGCAATTAAAATAATAATAAATCCTAATAAAATTATAAAATTATAATAGTATATACTTATATATTTTAAAATAATAATTCATTTTCAATGCTTCAATGTCACATAATTCAATAAAACAAAACAAATAACTCATGTTCATCATCCATACATAATAAATAAATAAAAACATTAAAATAGATAAACAAAATAAAAAAAAGTTGTAAAGCCTTTGCAAGAAAGAATCGTTCTTCTTGGCCACGATTTCCTTTTATTATTTGTTGTAGTTGGCTTTCTATTAATAAAATTGTGTTTCTCTTCAAAAAAAAAAAAAAAAAAAAGAAGAATCGGCACCTCACCACAAAATCCAACTCTTCTACTGTTGTGGAAGGAAATAAGAAAATAGAGAAAATAAATAAATGTAGTTGAAAATAGAGAAAGAAGAAAAAAATGCAAAGAGACTTACCTTGTGCAAAACCAGGAGAGGGGGAGAAGAGATGTGTGTTGCGAACCAGGAGGAAAGGAAATGCGTGTAGATGTGAGTTTTAGGTTTAGAAAAGTTTTTTCCACTTTTAACCCCTATTTTAAAAAATATTTCAAATCTGTCCACCAAAGTTTTAAAAATCACATTTTGACCCCTGTTTTTAGTTTTAAATTTTCAAATTGGTCCCTGCCGTGTCTTGACCGTGTCGGAGCCGTGTCTTGACCGTGTCCAAGCCGTGTCTTGACCGTGTCCAAGCCGTTGACCGTGTCCAACGCGTGTCGGGGGCGTGTCGGAGCCGTGTCGGCGTGTCGGCGTGTCCGACACTCCGACACTCCAGTAATTTGGAGTGTCCGTGCAACATAGCAGATAGATATGCATGTCTCGTGGATATGTGTGTGAGTGGGTTAGAGCGTACTCTCTCTTCTCTGTACTGTCCACTTCACTTAAAAATCAACTTTAATTTAAAATTTTGAAAACTTTTCTTTTTGTTATAATTATTTTCGAGTTTAATATCTCTCAATTTTCTCTTCTTTTTTTGTGTTGCTGCAGTCATTTCGAAAAGAGTGACGCGTGACCAAACTTGATTTAACTGATTTGGAGCTTTGTTTTTTGTAAGCTTAGATCAGAACTGAACCTTGAGAATGTCTTTTTCACGGTTTTATAAAACTTTTTACCTTTTTTCTGATAAACAATAAACTTTTCACTTTTGAAAAGAAAAAGCTTACTTATAGCAGCAACATCGATATTCTCGTTGCATGAAAGTTCTTCTTATTTAGAAAGAATTAAAATCATTTGTGCATATTATTAGCGCTTGTGGTTATATTCAAACAACATCGTCTCATTTTGGATTTGAGAATCCTTGAAATAAATACATAAAAAAGGTGTACGCGTGCAAGATAATTCCTCTGTTTCCCAATAGAAGAAAAAAGCAACAGATATAATATACTGCTGCATGCATGAGATGAGACAGTATATGAAATGAAAGTGTATTTACTTTGATCCTTCATGCAAACCAAGAAACTCTGTGTGAAAAAGGTGGAGGTTGGTCTGCGTGTAACTTTCTTTACTTAAAATTAAGTACGATTATGGGTTTTTATAATTGAAGTTAAAACAAAAAGTTATTAGTCAAATGGCGTATTATTATGCGATTTGAAATTAACATCGCCAAGAGTAAAAATATTAATGCAAAAGACAATTTGGGCAATAAATAACAATGTGCATGCTGATGTTAGGGTAAAAACAAACAATTGTGCATGCTCAAACTTTTTACCTGCTTGCTTGAACAATCCCACCAAATTAAAGCACACATGCCAATGGTTAAAGCTGTTCATCCTTTATTTTTGGACAAACTGTTCGTCCTTTTCCCTTACTATTTACAAAAATTCATGCCTTTTGTCTTTATTTATCCCAATTATTTTAATTCAAATTAAACTTCAATGCGTAACGCGTTGGAACTAGGAAAAAAGGTCCACAAAAAAAACATACGCACTTAATTTACCAAAGGTGTACTTGTCCCACTTTTGGTGCCTGTGATTTACCACTTTCGTTTCCAGTTTGAAAAATGTGACATAAATTCGACAATGTCCTCGAATTTGAAAACTACACGTGTAAAAGTGACCAATTTGAAACTACAGGGACTTTAGTGGTAAAAATGGTAAACCACATGGACCAAAAGTAATTTTTTGCCTTGTATTTTCTTAATGGGTTTTTAAGTTCAATGGTCCATGAATTTTGACCCGATTTGCATTTGGTCCCTCAATTTCCAAAATCGTTCTCGTAGTCCTTCCATTTCAGTTTCATTAGGACAAATGGTCATGCCGTCAATTTTGTTAACTTTTTCTGTTAAATTTGAGCATGTTTATGGTACATGATGTACTGTTGAAGGTCAAAATCGGAAATTGCTTCACTTCTTGGGTACATGGGCAATTCTTGCGGCACCCAAACCCCACACCCACTGCTGCAACTTAACTCTCCCCATCCATATATTTCCCTCCATTGGAGAGGTTGTGGCTACTGTGGCGAGGATAGGAAGAAGGTTTTTTAGTTTTTAGTTTTTTTATTTTTTTGGGTAAAAGGAATATTCAAATGGTGACAATTAAAAATAAAATTAAAAAAATATCATTTTGCCCCTGCATTTAACAGAAAAGATAACAAAATTAATGGCATGATCATTTGTCATAACGAAATTGAAGTTGAAGGACCACGGGAACGATTTTGGAAATTAAGAGACCAAAATGCGAATCGGGTCAAAATTCAAAGACTATTAAACTTAAAAACCATTTCTTAATCTTTACTTTATATATAGAACAAGGGTAACTTAGAAGAATCTTCTGCTAGAACATTGTATCATTGTCCTTAACTATTTGATTAATTGATAATTTAATCACTCCACTAATTCTTGCATAAGTGGGAGAAGATTAAAGTAGATTGACTCTGTAGCCAAAAGTGTGGAAGATAATTGAGTTCTAATGAAGAATCTAATCCGGACTTGCATGCGAGGAAATGATTGCAAATTATTTTATCCTTTGGCCGAAAGCTCACTCATGAGTATATATATATATATATATTCGACTCTAGCTGTCGGTTTGATCCAAAATATTGATAAAGCGAAGCCTGTTTGAGTGTTTAGCGTGTGGGGCTTCCTCTCATTCCTCAATATATGCTCTCCAGTTAGATAATCCATAATTACATTAAGAAAGTGTTTTTTTAAAAAAACTTTTTAGAGTATAAACCAATTATTTTCTCATATATTTTAATGGTTTAATTTTTCAAATAGTAATTAATCAACAACATTTATTTATCCTGTAGCAAAATTTAACATAGTATGAAGATGGAGATAATATTGAATTTCATGTGTTAAGTAGCAGAACAACTTACTTATAACGGCGATAACATTGTTTTAGTATTCCTATTTGTACAAGAATTTCTCTCATTAAGTAGAAGTGGGAAAATCACGTATGACGATTCAATATTAAAATATACAACAATAATTGTCTCACATCTTATAATTAACAATATAAGGTTATTTTATTTTATTTTAATAATGATAATAACCCAAAATGATTGGATATATTGGTGAAATATATACATTTTCTAGAAAGTTTTATTTTTAAATGATTAGCAATCATTAGCAGTGTGACCTAGAGGTTGGCAGGCACAAACCTTTTCCTATATACAGGTGGGCAATTTCATCTTACGACTGCTGTCACCTAACCCCAAATGCGTGAAAAGCCTTCACCAATATATTGCACATCCAAAAGATGCTCGAATGCTTTTTCTCTGCTTTGGGAGGATATATGGAACATGATTAGCCATTTAGTTGTAGCCAGATCAAATTGGAGTTTTTAGTGCACGTTTAGAAATAGAAACGGTGGTTGGGCATGACAAAGATGATATATATGCACATATGGGTTGCTACTTGGACACTAAATCAAAAGACAAACTCTAGGAATTCAGTGAGAAAATGTTGTCAATTACAGTGTTACATCTGAAATGCCAACGAGGTGTCACTTAATGTTATAAGCTCACACGAATCTAAAAAATAACTAGAATTAAACTACGTAGTTAACCTCATAAACTTGAATTCGAGTTAAAATTGGGTACTCAAATCGACCATAGTGAGAGAGCTCAAAAGTTGCCCCTCTATCCAACCAATCCATCCAATTTGCACCCTTATCCAAACCACATTATTAAAATGGAGACTTCAAATACCATATAATGTTCCAAAGTTGTTTTACTTTACTAAATCATATCCTTCTTGTAATGGGTTTTCTTTGGAAGACACATAGGTCGGATTAGTTTGAAATTTGAAGTAATTAATTAGCTATTAGGTGTGTCATCACATGCTTTTGCAGTGTAAAACAAGCATTTTAGAACGTGTTTATATTTTCTAGCAGTTAGCTAAAAGTTAAGGAAGATGCATGGGCTGCCTTCCCAACCAAAGCTCTACTGCTGCCCCTAGCTAGCTACTGTCGTGGATTGTCCTCTCCCTGCCTCTCACCATAAACAACACTACTTCCATTATTGATTGAAGGTAAGCACTTCAAATTAACTTATACACACTGTCGAATTTGAAGGGGACATGTAGATATTTTATAATACCTCTTCGTGGTCCTCTTTTAAATTGTTAATTGATGAAATGGCTAAGGTAAATTTGAACTGAGAGAAACGGTAGGATTGTGTTCTCCATACCAACTTGTTGGAGAATACTCCCGTGTAATGCAATCATCCGCAAACCACATGTTTCGAATAAACTAAACAATATATAAATATATTAATATGCTTAAGGTAGTAGTTAGGGTTATTATCTTTTGTTTTTTAGAAGTGGGGTTAATCTTTTATATCTTCACTGCTGGTTGATAGAAGTGGTGGCTTAGTGGCAATCCTATGTATGTCAACAAAATCATTGTTTTAATTTCTTATATTGAGGAGGCCTTTTGTGGAGGCTTAGTGGTCTTTTTATAATAAATTTCTTTGTGACCTTTATCCATGTATAATTGATCAAAAGTGTTGGGACTCAGAGTCTTGCTTCTTCTTTTTCTTTCCTTTATGTGTTGATTGGAAAAAGAATTATGAATCTTAAACGCTGTCTGAAGCGTTTTTAGCTTTTCATTACCAAACAGATTAATTAACAACTGTCAAACCCATAAAATAAATTTGTTGCCCATCTCCGTAGACTTCTTTAATCGCTTGGATTACCCACTTAATCTATGTTTAACTTTGGTATGGTGTTTCTTGGGTGCAAGTGGCAACGTGGGGGAGTTTTGGACCTTAAAAATAGAGGCCATTGACCTCCAAATTTTGTCACAAAGTCCTAACATTAAGCCTGAGTCATCGACATTAAACATTTTGTAAATCTACATGGGGCCCCAAAAATTCTTCAACTTTTTCAAAGAGGACAAAAGGGAGGGCATGGCCCCTTTAAATGCACCGTCAACTTGGTGCCTCCACATAATACAGCCACCGCCAGCGAGTCCATTTCGCACGTGTGGTTGCGGTGGACGAACTCCGTCCACGTGTCAGAGACGGTCAGATTTTTGTCCGTTCCATATTGTGAACTGTATGTTAATGTATCTTCTTCTCTCCGGTCAAACGACATTTCGTTTGCCTCCACGTGGCGCTTTCTGCATTATACATAGGATTCCCATGATTGCATTATAATTATATTCTCATTTTTCCTTGAAGTAATAAATCTCAATTTTCTATACCTATTTTCCACACCTTTCTCAATTTTGGTTTTTATGGCCTCATGCAAGTTGATCATCACATACATTTATGTATATGAGATTTAGATGTTTATTGCTTTGAATCCCATGCAACTTTAAATATCCATGACATAAATTAAACATTTTACCATTCAACATGGTAAATATTTAGACTTATAATGTGTCCTAAACTTCTTTGGTGGGTATTTTAAAATAGTAAGATATTTTGAATTTATAGTGTAATATAATGAACTCAGAATGTGAATTCAAATCACAAAGGACTTGTAACTCAAGTGGTTAAGAGCAGTTACACATTGTTGATCGTGAACTGTGAAAAATCAATGACAATTATTTCGGAATAAAAATGAATGAGACTCTCGTTATTGTATGAAATTTTCATAGAATATTATTAGGGTGAGACGCTATGAGTGCGGACACTAACAAGAATTGCTCCATTGATAATTGCCGATTGTAGATTTTAGGGTGCATAGTGTAACAACGTATATCTCTAACCACCTCTCAAGCTCACAACAAAGACGATTATAAAAAAGATTTTCTTGTTTCTCCGCCAATCACATTTTTCTCATTTCATGAACATAACTTTTTTGGGTCGAAGAGAGCCAAAAGAAAATGGATACAAAATTGTAAGCATCATGCGATGCGAAGACTCAGTTTTTCTATCAAAATTGGTCGCTATCACAGGAGACATCCAAATCCAAGAAAAGGACAATCTCTCTCTCTCTCTCTCTCTCTCTCTCTCTCTCTCTCTCTCTCTCTCTCTCTCTCTCTCCAATTGGAGGGTAGGACCAAAAAAGGTAAAAGAAGAAACAACTTAGGAGGGTTCTAAATGTTGGGTTCATCTCATCTAGTCATGAGGTGCTTCTTCATGAATATGGATAGTGTGCTAAAAACATATATAGCAGACGTAAGATACATATGCTTCAAAAGGGCACATAGGATACTCCTTATATGCTTTAAATTCAATGATGTTTGGATTGACCATTCAAATTGTTATGGGACAATAATGAGCATGTCTCCTTGTTTTCATATGGATCAAATTAGGGATATATGTTCCTCACTCACCTCCATGCTGCATGTAATGCCATTCATCATATGAAGCAGCATGCATGCATGTCGTAGCACACCGTCGTGGCGTTTATATCTTAATTTCCGACCAAAACAATTTTGATTTAATTAACGTTGAAATTTTGGATTTATCCCATATAAACCACACTTGGTGTGCTAATTATGCTATTTTTTGTGTTATAAATAATGACTAAGAAACATCGTGGAGGCTTCATGCAAATTGAATATGGATGAACAAATTTCCGCATTAGACAAACAAGATTTTATAATTGATTTGATACTCCTTTAGAATATTATGGATGTCAATTGTTAGGATGTATTCAGTGTATTGCAACTTGGTTTCTGCTTTGAGAGAAGAATTTGGACCCCGATTTTGTATAAACTAGTACAATCCCTACCCTATAATTGATCAAACCACAATCCAATTCACAAATCCACAACACTCCTTCGTATGGGCCAGCTTATTAAAAGATTTATAGAGGACCAAGTTTTGGGTTAACAATGGTCTGGGCTTCAACGCCTTCATCCATTTCTACCTTTTCTGTGATTCAAAGAGGCCCATGAAATACTAGGCCTGTTGCTTGGGTTTTTGGGGGCAATTTGCCTAACCCTTTGTCACAAAGAAGTCGAAAAGTGAAATGAAGCGCCTCTCGGGTTAGCCTAAGTAGGGAGTAAGGATTAGGTTAAGTCAATGGTCCGAAACTTGGATTAAATTTTTTATAAACAAAGTAAAATGTTAGCTTGTGAAGTTAGCCACGCTACGTTAAGGGTTCGATTCCTTTTAATTGTAGCAAAAAGAAGAGAAAAAAATAGTGAAACAGTTTTGAGGCAGATGTATGATAGCTCGATTTAGTTGGCAAAACAGTTGACCTAGCTATCGTATGTTTAGACGAGACAGCCGTTTGGGGGCACCAAAAAAGACGCAAGATAATTGATTTCTATACCAAATCAGGTCAACTAATTACTCCTTTCTTGTTTCTTTTCTGTGTTTGGTGAGCCATCAATTTTGTATAGCAGTGTCCAAACTTAGCGTGCTCAAGCTACTCTAACTACATATAAAAGTACTACCCCTCTTGCTTATACAATAAGGAGAATGTAGTGGACCATATGAATTTATGAACCCTACCTACATGCTGAGGAGGACGACGTTAATGGTGCATTGATATAATGATTAGGTATGATTCGTTGTTCACACGATTTACGAATAACTATCGTCATATTCGTTATATAACCGGCACATACAAAAATTTATTAATAATAAGGCGACACGATTACTATACGCTGAAGCTTATTGATACTATCCAGAATCCAATCTTGCATCTTATGGTGAGACACTTGGAATGTGTCATTGTCATACAATTCTGTACTTTTCTTCCCAAATTTTAGTTGACTTACAAACTAAAATTTAAAATTTGTACACTTGCGTGACAATTAGATTAGATTTTTGTTTTGGGCGTGGTTTATGAAACATAGGTTTGTATTGATTAACCTTATCCATAAGCCAACAATGGATGAAAAGGAGACTGATACAAAGAAAAGTTGGTAGCTTGTCTCATAAAGCGTGCACAAACTGTATATGCTTTTGTAAACATATATTACTGATGTGAAACTAAATTTGACATCAAGGATGCAAAATTGTAGACATAAGATTATGCCCGATTTGTTTCATAAGCATAACCCTTTAGCTAATGACGGTTTTCTTTTCTGTTCTTTTATGTCGAAAGAAAAAATACAAACCAAAACCCGAGTGCCCAACGATTTAAAATTTAAAGAAAAAATCAGTATTCGAACTTGAAAATTCTTTCAGTATTGGGAAGATGAATAGAAATATCAATAGACCAAAAGCTAATTAGTCGGGTGAAATCACTTTGATTAGGAGGCACAAATAGCAAAAGTACCAAGGGATATAGTTTTTCTTTTCTTGTCTTAGCTCAAAAGAAAACCTTCTCTTGGACCAAATCCTTAAAATAAAAAGAAAAGCAAAACTCAGTTTATGCGAGGAACGGCCATTTGAAAAAAGTGCAGCCATCTTCATGATTACAGAGGGGACAAAAGTTGAAAAAGTGATGTCATTTCCCCTCCTGAGATGCTTAAACCTATGCGTTTATTTCTGGGAGGAGCAATAGAGGGTTGACTGAAATCTGACCGTTGAGGTTTATTACTGTTCAATCCTACCTCACCTCACCTCACCTCTCTTCTTGAATTTGCATTTGCAAGAAGCTTCAATTTGGTGGGTTTTTTTTTTATAGATTGCACGAGAATTAATGGAAATGGCTGTCTTCAGAAACCGGCTTTTCATGGCATTGGTGTTTCTAAACAAAGCGAAGCCCAAGCAAAATGCACTGTAAGTTGGTCTCAACAACATCACTCAAAAAACTTTACATTTTGATCACATAAGCCATCCAAAACTATAACAATAAACATTTCCCACTAAAACAAAGAATGGAAATAAATTTAAAGAAAGAAAAAAACCCACATTACACTAGAATGGACGTTACAGTGTTTGGATACATGGAAAAATGAGAAGAAAATGCGAGTCCAGACACTTTTAGTTACAAACCTGTTTAAATTTAAGAGGGTATTTCCTGCCTAAATCAGCTAGTGTTTTATCAAATACTAAAGAAACAAACCAACTTAGAATACACCAAAGCCAATCACCACCCATATATGTAAACATGAAAAAAGTCATCTTAAATACATCACACAGACCTAATCAGAGTTACCAATAGGCTATTTCACTGTAAGGAATCTATGTTCTTGCTCAGCTCCTCCAGCTTCTTCATCCTCAACTTCTCACTTTCACTCACCAGCTGCATCAAATGTAACATGACAACAGAACAACTTCAGACACAAATTGAAATGTAAAAAGACTTTGTATGCTTTCACTAGATTAAATATAAGAACTTTAATTAGTATCGGTTGAGAGTTTGAACGAGTTGAACTCCAAAGCCGAGCTAAACCAAAATTTTAAGCAGGCTCAACTGCGGACGAGTTCAAGTTCAACCCATCCAAATTGCACAACTAGTTATGTAAGTAAAAGCAGTTTATTAGACTAACCTCCATTAGTTTTGTGATAAGCTGCACTTTTTCCCTGTTCTTTTCATTGAAAGCCTCAAGCGCGTCTCTGTATTCTTTTTCCTGTGACAAGTTATAAACCGAATTTCATTATGAACATGCATATGCCTAGCAGTAAATATATTCACATCAAAATGTGGTAAAAGTCTTAAGTTGTGTTACCTTCTTCTGGCAGGTGTGTCCTAGTGGCTTTAACTCTTTGTTAATTGAATCGATCTTCTTACGGACCTGTGAAACTTCCTTCCTCATTGGATCTGCAAGCCCTTCAAGCTCCTGGAAGTTCCATAATTTACACAAGGAGGAAATTAATAACATAAAATTACCGACAACTTTACTTTACATTAGATTGCATGAAATTGAAAAACCTAGACCAACATATCTCCATTAAACATCTTCAACTAGCTAATAGTACTGACTCAACGGCTATTTTTTCTAGTTTAACCAGCAGAAGTTGATGCACATGGGATACAAATATTTTCAGCAAGGCATCCTTGGACTGATATTGTTGTGGCAAGCATAAAAAAAATGAGAAGACCTGACTATATGACAAATTTGCGGCTATTGAGAACAAAAAAAACACTATTTGTTTTTGCCATCTCACGGCTTATGTCTGTGCCTAAAAAGATTCAACTTCGTTGTCATAATTCCTCTGCGAAATTTCATATTTTGTTGTGTTCATAACCTTGGATCAACAATCTAATCTGCCAAATAATTCAGACTTAATATTCCTTTTAACCAAAAGCTCCAAGGAAAATAGTAATAAAGTTGAAATTCCTTGCATCAAAGTGTTCCATGGCATAATAAATTCAGACCATTGTTAATCTACAACCCAAATTTTTGCAAAGAGAAAAGAAAAGACAAAACAAAACAATAATTTGAAAATAGACCCCCAATTTATTTCCTTTTTGTGTTTTGGGGATCTAGCTTGCCATCAACTTTTCTCAACCTTAAATTTTCAGAAAGTTAAATTCCCTTGTACCCAGAAATTTCTTTGCATAAAATCATCATACCCATGTTTAGGTAAAACCTTTAAAAAAAACAAAAACAAAAATAAAAATTGAGTCTTTGGTTAAGCCCATAATTTTCATGTAAACCTTAAAAACTTGTGTTGGGGTGACAAGAACAAACCTCGCGAATAGTAGCCAAACGCTTGGTCTCCTCTTCAACACGACCCAACTGGGCTTGAACCTTTTCTCTGACCTCCATCTTCTTCCTCTCGATCTCCTCCTCTTTGGCTCTGAAAGTGGAAAGAGCCGACCTTGACATCTCTTCGTCCTCCTTGGAGAGATTGCTGTTGAAGCTGAGGCTTCCAGCTGAGTTCTGCACCACCAGCTGCTGCTGCTGTGGCTGAGCCTGCTCTGTCTGCATCATCTCTTCAAGCTCTTCTTCACACAAACAAAGAGCAACCCTTTTCCTGAATTTCTCTATTTCTTACCTTCCTCTTTCTTTGCCTCTCTTTTGTTTTTGCTTTTCTCTCTGCTTTGGTATGATGGGTTTTGGAGGTGTGCTCTGTATTTTCCTCTGTATTTTAGCAGTGCTTATGAATAAGTCTGTGGCTGTGGCTGAGGCTGAGAGGCTGGCGTTAAAGGTTTTAAAGCGTCAAGCCAGCAGCTTATTGTTCTTTAATGAACAAAACAATAAAGAAGAAAATAAAAAAGAAAAAAAGAAAGGAAAAAAGAAAATAAAAAAGAATTGGAAAAGCTTTTGGTTGAAATGACCCAACTGCCAACCACTGATAAAGAGATGTGCAATTCTACTTTACTGAATGAAATGTCTTAAATTTTTTTAAAATAAACTTGTCTCTACCCGATTATGTGCCGCCCACCTGCTAAATCCTCCCCCATTGGAATTTCAAATATTTTGTTTTTATTGAAATCCCAATTTGAATTTTTTACTGTGCTCAATTATTTCAGCAATTGTAATGAAGTAGATAATATTGTTCTAGTTTTTCTTTTTTAACATTCATATATTAGGCAGATTTTACTATAGGAAAATCTTGATTGGGAAATGGAGTTGCCCATGAGAAATTGAGATGGTTCTATTTTGTGATTTTTTTTGAAAAATTTGACAATGGAGCTTCGACTCAATGGACAATCAAGATTTGATATTTCACGACAAAAGATTGTTCGAAACCATCAATCAAGTATAATATTCTCACATCAAATAAGAAATTGTCTAACATTAATGAATGTATTAAGTGAAATATCTTTTTAAGTTGTACGGATACCTATTAAGATAAAACCTAATTAACAACTCATAACACATATAAGTTCCCTAACATAATCCCGAATCATGCGCAGGCACAAAACACTTATACCCGAAAGTGCATTTCATGAGATGAGTGTACAAATAGAACTTCTTGCATTTTCTTGATCATATAGAGATTCGAATTTAGGTCTATTTTGCTATGTTGCAATGTTGGTAGATGGACAACTTCAACCCACCTTTTTTAGTCAACCCATTCACATGGGCTACACGCAAGCACATAATGCACTGGTAAAAAGAGAATACATATGCCTATGTGTCAACATATATTTAGATTATTGGTCATTCTCTTGAGCACCTTTTTGCTGAGTTTAATTTGTATGTGGAATCAGTTACAATATTGGGGAAAGGAAATATGTATGTATATCGATTATATTTATAACGCAGCCTTCATTGCACATATTGGATTTTATTCATTTAACATCATGTTTGTTTGTAGCTACCATAAATTTTAGTAGGAACTGTACGTTAGTGCTAGTTATGTTATGAATATTTTACTATAACTTAATGACATAGCATGAAAGCACGGGTAGAGGGAAATCGAACAATAACCCGAAAGCAATAATGTTGGAATCCACTAGCGATTTGGAATCCCAAAAAAATAGAGAAAGCCCTAAATTTGATTAATAATATGAATAGCGCTTATGAGTTGTTTTAAATAGAAAACAAAGAAACAATAGGAAATCCTAGGTTTCAGAATATTCCTAAAAACTTAGCAAACAAGGAAATAATTATAATCCTAATTAAAATCATATTAGAAAAATAATATCCTAATAGATAATTTATTCTATAAATATAAAATAAAACATTAAATTAAATATAAATCTTGATAGAATCCATTATTGATTCAACTTCCTCAATCAATTCGAAAATCCCAACAACCTTCCTTATTTTCCTAGTGCCATAATTGATGCTTAAGCATGATTTTCCATATTTGAACCCCAATTTTCTAATTTTGAATTTTGTTCGTTTTCTAAATTCCTTCATAGGAACAAGAATGTATTAACTGCATGCATTAAAAAAAAACGCATCCTACGGTGTAGATGAGATATCGCTTAAATTTTTGTTTACGGACATCCCACTTACAACATATTGTTGTTATATTGTTGTTATATACGTAACTAAATATTTAACCATCGTATCAATTTGACACATATCAGTGTTTGTATCATATTTATTAATTATGTCGTTTTGATGACATTTGCTGTAATCCTGAGAGATGTGATTATTAATGTGACAGAACCATCCCTTGTCCTTGCGTGGACAGCCAAGCCACAAGCCAGGGTGGCGGTGCTTAAGACTGAAGTTTGGTGTGGAGTGGACAGAAAGGGTCACCAACACACACACAGAGACTTGACCAGCGAGGCTGACAGAGAGGCGTAAGAGCCAAGGCAAAGTTGGGCAAAGGCCACTTGCGGCAGCTTCCCTACCCTCTTGACAAATTTTACCTCCTTTCCGATTTGGGATTGGCCCTTCGAATCTCCCTTTTTCTTTTATTTCTTTTAATTTTTTAATTGCTGTTTAATTTGGCTTTCTAATTCTTATTGGGAGCTTTGGTTTTTACTCTTGGTATGATTGAGTCAAGGTGTACTTTAAATATTCCAAAATGACATAATCTCTTGCTAATGGATTTCTACTTTTTCTCTTGCTTTCCCTTGTTTCTCTGTTGTGTTGTGAGGGGTGGAGGAGGGGACCAACTCAACATTTTGACAATTTCAAACCTTGGAAATTAGATTTGAGAAAATCAGATATCTGAATTCAACGGTTGGGATCATTAGACAGAACCCTATAGAATCTCATTGTGGGTCCAATCCAATGGTGGGTGATCAATCAGTGCACCCATTAGCTTACCAAGCATGCCTAGCTGCCAACTTTTACCTAATGACAGCATAAATAAGCTGTGCATTAAGCAATTGTTTTAGTGAACTCAAATGATTTGGGTCTCAGAGGTTCAGGTTCTTGCAGGGTGCCTGTTCTATTTTGTTGCCATCTAACAAAAACATGTCGGCAGCAATATATTTTACATCACTGTCTGTTTTGTATTTTTCTTTTTCTGTCACCAAAGGAAGAATCTTTTTGGTGTTGGGTTGGGGTGGTATAGATTCTCTCTCTCTCTCTCTCTCTCTCTCTCTCAGCCTGTGACAATTGGCATAATCAATTAAATGGCTAATTAATTTAGACAAACAGGTGTTAATTACTTAAATATTTTTCTTTCTGTTCTGTTGGCTTTTGGACTCTTATAGCTTTTCATGAATTGCTTGGCCTTTCAATTTGGAATCTTGTAGGAGGCTATGAATTTTCTTTTATTTATTTTTTAGAAAATAATGAGGCATGAAGAGAAAAGGCCTAGTGAGGAAAAGAAAGAGCTACTAGACTAGAAAATCTCTGGACTTGGGACGGTTGGACCGGCTTGTCTAAGTTGACCAAAGATTTCAGAGACTCGTAGATCCACAAATATGCATTCTAAATTCAACTTAGTGACAAAATATATACACACTCTGTTATTCTCTCATATTTGGTTAATTGGAAATGGAATATATAGGAATATTGAGCATTCTCTTTCATGCCTCCCAAAACAATGGAATGAGCATGTGACTCCAAATTAAATGTTAGGAACAATAATTCCAATCCTGCAAAAGTTTACATTAGCCTAGGACTCCAAATTAAATGTATGCCTAAAGATTCCGAGTCCCATAATCATATTATAAAATTCGAGAGAAACTTCTCTATCTTTTGTTTTATACCTCCTCTTTGTTTCATACCTCGTGTCTCTCTATCTCTCTTATTACACAATATATATAATCATGTGATAATACAGAGAAAGAAGAAGAGAATCAAACATGTTATTAATAAATTATTGCCCTAAAACGGAGCTTGAAATCCTTGCAATCCAAGTTTTAGATCTCAAAACCTAGAACCCGAACCCCTAACTTGAACCCAAGGCACAGCACTTCACCCGAGCCACATGGTTTGAGTCTCAGACTAAGACTCTAGACCAAACTTTAAATAAATAATGAAACATATCTCATTTCTTACTCATTCTCATTATTTTCCCGCAATCAGACACCACTTAATATTAAGAAACGGAATCATACATGTAGTTTTTGGATTTAATACAACATATGGATGCCAAATGAATGTACATGTGGAATGACAAGCATGACAAACACCTTCGTGTTTGTATATGAAGTGGAGGTGAAACACCGCAACCACCATGAAGATGAAAGTAGGTATTGCTCATGTCACAGGGACAAGAGATTTCGTGTGGCCTTCTTCCTAATTTGTCCCATAACTGTAAGTTTAAGAATCTTTGGTGATGTCTGAATCTGAGTATTATATATAATAAATCTACTTTGTCCTAAACATTCAGCGGCGTCTAATCTAGTGAAAAATGACCTTAATTTGTAGATAAATGGTTTCAGATTCGATTCCCCATGACACATTGGTAGCGTGTGTGTGTAAGAAACCTTCATCCCCTTTTAGTTTATATTATCACTTGTATTAAAAAAAAAAGTTCATATACAAATTTGTACGAACCGTATAGGCTTGTATATTGATATTTAAACCATAAAACAGAAAATAATAAATATATACATCTCTATGTTAGTTTGAAATTTATATATTTAAGTAGAATACTCCTGAAGAGAGATTTCGTGTGGGCTTCCTAGTTGGCCTTATTATGAGTATCTTTGCTGAATCTCTAACGTTTGGATTACTCTATTCTGTCATCATCAAACAAATGCATTTATGAGGGAACAATTAAATTTAGCTAAAATTATCCTAAGCAATTTTTACGAACCATATTGTTTCTTTGTTACAATGGCAATCATGCAATCATGCAATATATTTTTGGAGCCTGTCAATTTCTCATCATTTTTTGAGGCCTGTTATAATCTGTAACCTTCGGCATACTGGTGCGCAATGATGAATGCATATGTTTTGCAATGAATTAAATATATAAAACGACTTGGAAAAGTGTCCAAATTAAAATTATGTCATCCTAAATTTCGTTTATAACTATAAGGATAAAATACATCACATGTAATATACGTCCTATTTTTAAATATTACTGTATTGAGAAATATATGAGACTTTATATAATCCCATGTAGCTAAATGGTTCATACATTATAAAAAAAAAGTGGCAACAGTCACCATTATTCAATGACATTTGGTGACTAAAGTTTTTAATCACCCCAGCAAATGTCACCAAATAATGATGACTGTTGCGGACTTTATTTTTATAGTGATATTTTGAAAATCAATACTATGATCAAGTAGCTCTTTCCAATGCTTGAAAAGATCTGTGGTATGATTGTTAAGCAATAATATTCAAGGAGAAAAGATATTGAGTGCATATTGTGCTAAACATCTGCTGGTTTGATGAGTGACTAAATTTGACTGAAAACAGTCTTGAGCTTCCCAACTTGTGTTTGGGATTTCATGGGTTACGATATTTTGAATTTTGCTGGCCCAATCGCTCCATCCAAGCTACAAATTGTAGGAAGCCCACATTTTTGTACACTCAATTAGATAAATTGTTAATTCTATTTTGCATCTCATTTGCACAAGGTGCAAATGGTGCGCTTTTGAACATAAATTTTTCTTAATTCACTAATAAAATTCTGAATAATAAAAAAATATTTTGATATTGCCTTCCAAACAAACATTTTGTCTTCCTGAAAGTACCCAGAAATTTATTTCCTCAGAATGTAGGCAGGGTAACATGATGAAATCAACGGTAGCGAGGAAGGGAGAGGATATTGTTTCTCTTCCAAGTTGCCCTGCGAGAAGGTCGTGCCTTGTGGTACAAGTGACCCTTTCCTCCCAATCCCCTGCATTTCTTCCCAGCAGAAGTGAGCCCGCGAAGCTCCCTGTGCTTGTGAACAGGGTTGCAGAGCCAGTTGATTCTTGGGTCGTTTCTGATAGCATTATGAGCAACATCAACCAGGATCACCTCAAAGTACTTGTAGGTCGAATCCTACATCCACAGATTGCAAAGGCAGAATAAGACACCATGAAACAAAACCAACACCAAGCAGAGCACAAAAAGAAAGAGAAACAAAATCACATTCTGAGTCACAAACCTCATTGATCCAGTATGAATTGAGAACCCTAAGGCCTCCCAATCTCCGGCCAGCGCGCTCCTCAGCAACAGACCTCTTGCTGCGCTGAAACTTTAGCTGTGTCACACCTTGGTTTGTGGGCTTCCCATATACAATGCCCTTGGCAACAGGCCTCTTGCGACCGCCACGCCTTACACGGATGCGATAGACAACATAACCCTGCAACATATTTTACTAGAATCATCAGCCAGAAGATCATCAACTAATTTAATTTAAACACGGCTGGGGCAACAAATGGTGCATAAAAACAGACAACAAATAACAAGTCCAAAACCAAATATATGATCTGGATCATAACAGTGCAATGTATCGGATCGGGACAAAAGGAAGAATGCTTAAGCATCAGAATGCTGCTTAACCAACACATATTGGTGCACAACATAAGAAAACGCATGCTCACTGAAACAATAAGCAAGGGCATGAAAATAATAGACCTGATCTAGATATGCATCAGATAAGGCTGTTAACATGGGCATATATGCAATAATAATGCAAGTCAACAGCCTACACGCCTATAAACTAAACTTGTTCATGAAATTAGAAAATCATTATTTCAACAAGGAGTTACCTGCTTGGCCTTGTAACCCAAACGACGAGCCTTGTCAGGGCGGGTGGGTCTTGTGACTCGGACAATTGAAGGATGCTGGCGATATTCCCAACAGCGCACCCTCTGGACGAACCTCATCAAATCGGATTGCTTCTTCCTCCATATCTCCGACTGATACTTGTAACCTCCTGATATATCACCAAAACAAAACAAACCAAAACCACTTGTTATATAATTGATCATTCTCCAATCAAATGCATATGTTCATATTTTATACCACATATCATCACAGTCTCAAACAACACCCAATGTTGTACTTTTCAACGAAACGATTACCGATCGAACCAATATAAAGCAACTAAAAACCCTAAAATCATTAAGTCAAAATACTATCGATAGTTAATTTCGAGGAAATCATACAAAACCCAACTTCAGTCATAAACCACATCACAAAAATTATTTAAACCTTGAACTGTGGTGTGTTGCCTAGAAAATGTAGGACACAACACAAGGCTAAGCATCAGACAAATACCAACCCATTTAGCAAAATTAATTCAGCTTCTATTTTTCTGCTACCCGTCTTAGTTTTACATACACATAGTTATGAACAACTTTTCACAAACACATATGCTCATAAGCCAAAACTGGGATTTGACAAACCAAAATGGACGCCATGTACAACAATTCAAAAAGAATTTAAGCAAGTGAAAAGTTTAATAAATGGAAAGCTAAAAATAAAATACATATAAAACAGAGATTCGGCTGAAGTATCAGTGTCTCAGTAACTTGGAACAAACCCATAAAATTCCATATGAAAATGGAACTTAATATCTAGGGAGAGAGAGAGAGAGAGAGATGTACCCATTGTATCAGAAAGGAGCTACGAGGATCAAGCTTCGGCTGTGCATACGTGAGGGTTTATGAAGAAACCCTAATATTAAATTATCTGAGGATGATGTGCCGGAGGAAAACGACAGCGTTCTATTTTGGCTTTTAAACAGGCTCTCAATTTCAGCTGGCCCAAAATTGAAAGGCCTTTTAACAACGCTTCCATATTTTAAATTTGGTTTACCCAATCTTTCAATCCAACAATCCACTTCTTGCGGCAACCAAGCTATAAATTTGATTAAAAAGGCCTCATTTTGTACTAAATTACGAAGAGCTTATTATGGTTGACGTAGAATTCTATGGTGGGGGTTTTATCTAAGACCCTTAGATGAGGCTCTATTTCTTAACCGTTGGATCAAATTGGTTAGCTGTTGGATTAAATTGGTTAGTTTGAATCAACAGTTAAGAGATATGACCTCATCTAAGGTCCTCACTGGAATGACTCTATGGTTAACCTTCCAATACAACAAGAATTTTATAGCGAGGGCCTTATATATGGCCCTTAGGTGAGACCTTATTTCTTAACCGTTGGATCAAATTCGTTAGCCGTTAGATCAAATTTGTTAGTTTAATCCAATGATTAAGAGATATGACCATATATAAGGCCCTCATTATAGAATGACTATCCATTACAATTGTCAACTGGGCTAAACTAATGTGAAGCCCAACTTGTTTTGTTCAAAATCTTTAGGTAACAAGGATGCAGAGACCAAAAACACTTATACATCTTCTGAAACCCCAGCCCCATCTTAATTTTTGACTCGATTTGAGTTAAAATAAGTTGCAACAACTCATTGTGAGTCTTGATGTGTTGTTTGTAGTGAGACTGATTCTCCGACAGTGTAATGCTGAGGAAGAGCTGATCTTTTTTTTTCCTTTCGGAAATCTAGTGGTGACGACGCTCTTTGTGGTGTTCGGAGGTTGTTGAGCAGCATTGTCATTCCTATTGGCGCTTCCAGTCCCTTGTTTGCTACAAGGTTGTGTTTTGTGTCACGTCTCAATGAGCCATACTCTCTTCCCTTGGAGGTTTTGGGAGTCTGGCTTACCTTTATCTATGACTATAAACTCCTTTTCTTTTGACTTCTTTGGACCTCCTTACTCAAGAGGGTTTTCTCCTATGCAAATGAAAGGTCCAATCAAATCGCGCCACTTGGCCTTTTTCTCCTTTTTTTCAGAAAACTTGTCCAAGTGACGCGATTTGATTGGGAGAGGATAGGATCCGTGCCAGGTAAGTTTTTCTCCCATTTCAGATAGTTAAAAAACAAACAAAGATTTATAGACAACACAAAAAGATAGGCTTTGAGCATCATCTAACCTAAAGGCTACAATTGAAAGTTTGAAGCTAGATCATTACCTTATTCAATTATGCAGTCTTTAAAACCGATGCAGCAACTTCAACCACCCAACACAAAATAAAGAAAAAAGAATACACGCGGTCCCATTTTGATGATGAGCTATCTGTTGTCGGTCCATGGAAAAAGTTATTAACATATAAAACTAGTTTTTATTTTGTCATATTTTAGCCTAAGATCGAAATAAACTAAAGATTTCAAACAAGGAGATTTGACTGCCTTGCAATGCACTAATGGCCCTATATTCCTATGCTACATATATATAGGCTTTGCATTAGAATTCTGCTGCCTTGTTCCTACGTCTGATTAATTAGTTTGTTCAATTCAAACCCAAATGTTTTAGAAGAAAATTAATCAGTTTGCAAATTATTCTAATTTAATATGTTGCCAGTTTAGATAATATTATTCTAAAATATATATACAAATCATACTTAAACCCTAATGATATCTCTTCGTATCAATCTGAGATTCTGAGAAGTGCAATTATGTAGTCCCATTATTTGTTACAAAGGGAGGTAAACATGGTCAATATTATTATTATTTTTTAATATAAACGATAGTCTAAACTACATGGGAGAGTAATTTCTCACACACACAATTATGATATCGCGGGAATTCAAACCTGAGACTTCTAGACTAGACCCATTCTTGAAAATGTATTGCATGATTCAATGATTTTCTCATTAAATAGCAAGGGAGAGGATCTTCCATTAAAGAAGGATAAGAAAATAGAGATGATTGTTTTTTCCAAATTGTTGTGTTATGTAGGTAAGAAATAAATGTCACAATATCACAAGTCTCACTTCAATAACTAGATTTATAGTAAAATGCGACTTCAAGCACAAATAGTAAGTTTTACATACGAACCTCAGATGTACCAACTACAAAAATTTTAATGAACAAAAATCTGTTGTACAAATATCATGACTCTCACTTCAATTGATAAAGTATCTTTGTACTTAAAACTGACAAAATGCTATTTCGAGCTCAAATAATATATTTGCGAAAGGAATAACAACTACGATGAACAAAAGACTTGCTATAGCTCGCTAGAAAATATATAAATTGACGCGTGACAAACTTTTTTCCAGTTTTTAGTGAAGAACGATTCTTACATACTACAAGTGTATACAATCTTGTTGTCACAATAATAACTGATAATTTGATACTACAGATTAGATAGGTAATTAGCAATTTACTCATACATTACATAGAGGTACGAGGAAATATACTGAAAGCTTTCTGGAAAAACAAGAAATAAACAATGAAAACAAACCTCGAGAAAATAAGTCACGTGAAGGCACGTGAGATGAGCGTAAGGCCTCGCGTGCCGGCGTGCCCTGCTTTTATCCTACAGAAAATGTTGAAAAAGCCTGGGACCCACGTGAGCAGCTGTCTTTGAAGCTTTTTCTGACATTGGTGTCAGTGACGTATGCCTCCTCAGACATGTGACTACCCTTTTTTTATAATTAATTTAAAATTTTCTAATTATATTATAATTTTGGATTATATTAATCCCTAATAAAGACGAAGTAGCTGACGTGGATAGGTCAGGTGGGCCCCGGCCCAGATCCGTACGTGCAGTGGATCCAAGATGTCTTTTTGGCCAGTGGGTGGTCTCGTCGTAATTTATGTGGGTTGACAAATGTGCCCCCTAGAAACTGTCAAAATTCCCAAACGAAATTGCTTTGGGTTTGGGGGTCCATAGTCCAAAACCCATATGAAGACAACACACCCCCACCTCAGTTTCCGTTATCCGCGTTTTCTACCTTATTATATAGACTTTTTTTTTTCTTTCATATAAAATAAAAAAATAAAAACATCTTTTTTGGGGTCTAAATAATAAAAACATTTTTAGAACCTAGTTATTTTGATTTTTTGTTTCAAGTTTGTATTGTATATCACTTAATTTTTTCATACAATCAATATTGGAGAAAGGAAAATTAAACTTACAACCCAGGTGCATCATGTTTGTATTATACATTATTTAATCTTTTTGATACAATCGATATTGGGAGAAGGGAAAATCGAACCTATGACTTCAGATGCTTCAAGTTCGTATTGTATATCACTTAATCATTTTTGATACAATCTATTTAAGTAAGTGAGAAATCGAACATAAGACATCAAATGCAAGGGTAAATGATCTTAATAATTTAAACTATAAACCCTTTATGTATGTATTTCGAACATATGGCAGCTCAATTGTAAAATGAATTCTTCTAAAAAATCAAACTATCGCTATTCAAACAATAAATTTACACCAATTAAATGTGTCATTCAATTTACAATTTGACAATATAATTATTATTTTGATCACAGTTGATTCAGTAATGGCTCATTAAGTTGACTGGTTGGTAAACCACATCAACAAAAAGTATGAATCCATCCACTCGAGGCTCATCATTAACTATGAATAACTCAGTTTAATTGGCAACGTATGAACAAAAAACATGCCTTGTACTTGATACTCTTAAAAAAAAAACCCCCCAAAATACCACTGAACGCCTGAAAGTGCTCAGCTCGATCACATCTGACAGTATGAACTTCACTCGTCGGTGCAGGCAGCAGGTATATAACGGTATACACAAGTTTGGTTTTAGTCATATAAAAAAACACAAAAGTGATTCTTTCTTTAATTTGTGTGTAAATTTAAAAGTAATAATGTACGAAAGAAATATATAAATTTGTGGGGCATTTTGTCAAAGGGCTAGGAGGCTATGACCTATGAGTAGAAGTAGGTGCCAATTGGAATTGAGTTGTCATGTCACTGCCGTAAACAGTGGTTGGTCAAATCAAATCCAACACATTAAAACAGAAAAAGAGGAGGAGGAGGAGGAAGACAGCTTGGTTGGGTAAAAGGGAATGGCCCCAACCCAACCCAACCCACCCCACCAGTTCTTCAACTTTCTGGAATGTTTATGCTCAACCATCTGCCTTCACTGGTCTTTTCTTTCCCAGCTTGTTTCATTGCTTGCTCCCCATCTTGTTTACCTCATTGCCATTTGGTCAGCTATTTTTTATTTTATTTTTTAACATAAGCGATAGTCTAAATTATACAAGAGAATGAAATAAGGGTTTCTCACACACTACTAAGGTACTATAAGAGTTCGAACCTTAGATCATTGGTCTCGAAGTGAAACCATTTTTTCACTTTCCGTTTGCCCCTTTGTCAACTACTTAATTGGTTTTCATTAGGTTTGTGTAAATACTCTAGGTTTTAGAACATCTTCCCAAGTTCCCTTTATTCTAATACTTTCAAAAGAAAATACCAAAAAGAAAAAAGAGAAATTGAGTGAATGAGATCTCTTTCATGTGCAAAAAGTGTTAGTAAAGGACAAATGCCATAGATGTATACTATTTATAACGAGTACTTGTGGGGGTTTTCAAATTCGTTTTCCCACTTGGTCTCATTGTAAAAAAAAATATTGATTATATTTTTGGTTCTCATATTTTGTCTGATTTTTCTTAAAACTTTGATCCCATTGTTTCAATTTTGACAATTTCAATCATGTGATCTTCTCTCATTATAATCCCGTCCAACTAAGATTATGCATAACTCGATCCTCTCTTCTTTTTATAAAGAAGTTGTTAACAACGAATAATAAGTTTTACAAGAGAAGGTTACTCTTGACTCATGTTTAAAGATGTCAAATACTCATCATATTAGTTTTTCATATTTTCATCCCAATATTTTAAAGTGCATTAAAAACTACTTATTAAGTAAAACACATATTATGTTTTCATTAAAAAAAAATTTTGTTTTAGATATTTAATACGAAATCCCATTTAATTCCAAGATTTAATTACTTTTTTTTATAAAAAAAAGATACCTAATAGTTGAATTACTTTGATATAAAGAAATTAGTTTATTTTCCACTCCTTATATATAAGTAAAAGTAAATAAATTATAAATGCAAATTAATGCAGGTAGGGAGAACTGCGTCTGTGGAGCCCACTTTTGTGCCCTCTTTACCAGACTCACTAGTACTTGTATATGGCTTGACTTGGGGTGCATTTTCGCTCACCACTTTAACCATAGGTGTACCCTCACCACCACATTCAATGCTTGACACGTGTCCATAGGTATAACTATGGTTCCATAAATACAAAGCAAAAGTTAACTATGATTATGTCTATGGACACGTGTCAAGTATTGAAGGTGGTGGTGAGGGTACACCTATGGTTAAAGTGGTGAGCAAAAATGCTCCTCTTGACTTGAGTGGCTTCATTTTCAATCCCCGCCTTAGCTAATTCATTTAATTCCTAATATATTATTATTGATTTCATTCTTTGAATAATGATGAAAATAATTAGACAAGTTTCTTAGTTGAGTTTAGTTATAGAAAAGAAAAGAGAAATGTAGAACTCATACACAATTGACAAAACAAATGATGTTCTGCAATATACATTCTGACATGTTAATGTTGACAAAAGTCATTTTTTATTTATGAAACTTTATTTTTTAAAACGCAGACATTGTTGAATTGAGAAATTTGAAAGAGAAGTTTTGAATCCGGTAACAATACTAAAATTGCTACAAAACAAGAATGAAAAAATAGTTATATTCGTAACAACTTGCTATTTTTGGTATAAAGCAAAAAAAGTGGGTAGACCACATTGATTTAAACGAACACTGAAGAAAACATGAACGAAGATTAACTTATATTTGAAAAACGACTATATGCAATGCATTATTTGAAATCAATTTATTTATTTATTTTGTTGTTTAAATGTTCGCGTATGTGAATTGTGGAAATCTAAACAAATAGTTTTGCCATATTAATTCCTAAATTTGGAATCAATGCATCCAAATCAGCCTTAGATGTTTTGACAACAATCCATAATAATATCATACTGGAACTGGTGAAGAATAAAGATCATGCTAAGGATATTAACTTTAGATATAAACTCTTTAATAAAGGTGCAGTCCATAAATATAATGAATCCCACGCTCTTATTAGAGAGATAATATATATCTAAAGTTGGTGTCTCTAAACTTTTTCCAGAAAGGAATATTAGCCTTGAAAGCTGAGTGATAAAGCCTGTGCTAAGCTGCAATGTCGGCTTGACTGTCTCTCTCTCTTATTATATCATGCATATGCCTCTAGGGTCTTGGGTTTAGATTAGCTAGCTTGATTAAATAAATGGAAAAAGAGATTAAGCATAATAAAACACACACTTCTGCTATTTCCAAAGCATAGCACAGAGACAGAGAAACTGCAGGTTCTTTTCTCTCTCTCTCTCTCTCTCTAGCTCTAGCTCTAGCTATCTATTTGTTGCAGTTTTTTTAATTATTAGTTTTCCCTCAACTGTCTTGTCTGAGTGTCTTTTTCTCAAGTGCATCAGGCTTCTTCACTGGCCTTAAACAAACTTTGCAGGCTTTCTGTCAGAATGTGAGTTATCTGCCAAAGCTATAAAAGAACCCACAGAAGTCTCTGCCTAAAGCTTTCTCAAACTTTCTCTTCACTTAAACCCAATTCATTTCATACCCAACAAACATATTATTAAAACTCAATCAGAAAAACAAACCAAACTTATTAAACCCCACCTCTCTTCTCTCTCTCTCTCTCTCTCTCTCTCTCTCTCTCTCTCTATGGACTTTCACCTCAAGCAATGGAGAAACCAGCAGCATGAGTCAGAGGAACAACATTCTGCAAAGATACCAAAACTTCACCTTGAGCCCCATCCACACTCAGAGCCATCTGGGTATGCTCTCCCTCTGTTTGTTCCTGAGCCCAACAGCAAAATGATCAGCACCGTGTCAGCGTTTTCTGAATCTACACCAGCATCTGCCTCCACCAGATTTCCCAGTGAGATTTTCTTTCCCTTTCCCTTTTCTTTCTTCTTTCTTCTTTCTTATGTCACAGACACAGCAACCCACAAAGTGTTATTGATTCTTGGAATAGAAAAGCTCATGTCTTTGTTTGGTTTTCTCCCCAAGTTTTCTACTTTAATGTCATCTTAATTTAATTCTTGTTCCTCTGCTTTTTTTTTGTCTGTTTTCTAGAAATGGGGAGCTATTTCAACTTCTCCCAGTTGCAGGAGCTTGAGCTGCAGGCTTTGATATTCAGGTACATGATAGCTGGTGCTGCTGTTCCTCCTGAACTTCTTCAGCCAATCAGGAAAAGCCTTCCCCACTCTCCTCCATATTTCATCCACCACCCTCTTCAACAGTACCCTCATTTTCAGCCTGCTTGTAAGTATTTACCTCAACATGAGTAAATCAATCATTGTAGCAAATTTTGACTCTGATCTTTAACAAACAGGACCTCATTTAAATTGCCCATTTGACATATTAGTACAAGTAATGTGTAAGACTAGGACTGAGATTTGTTCTGCCTAATTTGCAGGACCAAATGTCACATAAATGTTACTTTCCCAAATTGGTACATATATATATTTATGCAACCTAAGATTTTGAGTCACTTGAGCTTGAACATTAATCGATAAGGATAACGATTTTCGCACTCCTCTTTTCTCTTTTTAACCGTATGCACTCCAAACTGAATATTTTACAAATTTCTCTGCACTCGCTACGCAGCGACATAAGTGCAGAGGCTACAAATGGTGCTAAAAGAATCACTTAGCTAGCCATGGTATTGATAATTATGTGCTGCATTATCCAGTGTTGCAATCAGGGTATTGGGGAAGAGCAGCCATGGATCCAGAGCCAACAAGGTGTAGAAGGACAGATGGCAAGAAATGGAGGTGTTCTAGAGATGTGGTGGCTGGTCAGAAGTACTGTGAGCGCCATGTGCACCGTGGCAGAAACCGTTCAAGAAAGCCTGTGGAAGCCACCACTGCTGCTGCTGCTGCTGCTGGTGGAGGGACTAGTGATTTTGCTACCAACACCACCACCAAGACATCATCTGGTGTGGCCCATTTTACTCTTTCTGGGTCATCATCATCCCCTTCAATTGATCTGCTTCATCTCAACCAGAGGTGAAAAAAGAATTAAAAATCAAAGCTTTTTGGGTTTGTTTTATTTGGATTTATTGATTAAACTATGCTAGAGATTTGCTTTTGGACATGTTTATTGGGTTTATTATGTGGAAATTGGTACAGGGGTTGATCCTCAACTGGTATGATTGACCAGAAAAATGAAATTGAAGTTAATAGCACTCAAAGCAACCATTTAATTAGGTGATATGTTTTCTTGAGGCCCCCCCTTTTCCCTTGTCTTTTTTGTTGATGTTTTAGAGACATGAAATTTGAAAATGAGAGAATCTCATGGGCCCCGTTGAAGGCATGTTCTCTACTTTGAAGTACAGGATCTTAATATAAAGGCAAGGTTAATAATGTCTCAAATCTGACAAAGAAAAGAGCTTTAGCCTGTGCAGAGAGCTATGCCCTCAATAATTTATTGAGCTATTGCCTATGCTCTTGTAGTCTTGCAACCTTTTCTTTGTTATTTGTGCTATTTGTGGAACTTGTTCTTATTGGTATTTCTTGCTCTTACATGCTCCTCTCTCATGTCTCATGTAGTTCCTCAGAGTCCAAAGCTGAGAACAGGAGCCTCTTTAAACCACACAGTGACGTCTCTGGGAGTGCTAAATCCGACAGCCATGTCTTGCGGCCTTTTTTTGATGACTGGCCGGGGAAGCTCCAAGAACTGGACAATGCACGAACCAATGCTGGCTCAATGAACTCTGCCACCAGCCTCTCCATTTCGATACGGGGAAATTCCTCCTCGGATGTGTCACTGAAATTGTCTACCGGCAATGGAGTCGAGACAGGGCGCCAGGACGGCCATGCTGAGTGCGAGCAGCCACAATTGAATTGGCCTGCCGGATGGGGAACAAACCAAATGGCTTCTATGGGAGGGCCGCTTGCAGAGGCCCTTAGGTCCTCCTCCAACTCCAATTCCTCACCAACCAGTGTTCTACATCAGTTGCCCCGCAGCTCCGCCACGGAAACTAGCTTTATCAGCACTTGAATATCACCACATCAGAGAGTTCCGGCGAGCTTCTCTTAGTTGCTTGTGTAAATTGCTCGCATTATTTTTTTTAACTGGATGAGTTCTGTGGATGTTTAACCATGAACAACTTTGTTGCTTATTTTTTTAAATGTGCGATTGCAAATTACTTTGGTTAGTTCTGACCTAGAATTTCAGTAGAACACGATTTTCAAAGTAAATAACAATTTGAGCATGAAAGATTGAAGATCCATCATATTGCCTAGAACAAAATTTTGGTGAGTGTCAGATGTTTGGTAACTTACATAAATTAAAATGTAACACAACATTCAGCTACTTGGATATCTATACATGGAAAATCTCTAGCTTTGTTATCCACAGAGATTAACTTTGGAAAATAATTACACAAGAAATTGTCACAAACTGCCACATTAGTCTACGTTATAGGCCCAAGTAGGGACTGGTCGTTTGAACTCTGCTTAAATTCTCTCAATTTAGCAGTTTATGTTTTGCGTTTTGCTTTGTCAACCTCTGATTCTTCTGACTTTGGGTTTCTCATTACTGCCAAAGGTGGCAAGATAGTTCAACATGGACTGCACTTTTATTAGCCAAGTACAGGGCGTCTGCCTTAGGAGTGCAGCAAGTAGACATTCTCAGCACCAGATGTATATTAGAATCAAAATCAGTCTTTAGCGGGTCCCGCTACGAGAGCGTAGACCACAGCTGTTCTACAAGGTGCATATAGCAGGAAAGAATGAGGCCGGTCATCAAACCACCCGTCCTGCAGATCACAATGAGGGTTTAGCATCCAGAAGTCTGTATATGATAGCACCAGAATGACGCGCAGAGATTCAGTTACTGATCAAACGAAAATTTCTTACAGTCGTGAAGTACTCAGCAGTGTGATCAATCCTATTGAAGCCTCCAAATAATTTTTCATCTGAATCCAAGACAATCTGCAACAAGGAACACAACAAACAATATCAAGATGCTGAAAAGATTTAATCAATGCTTGATAGGAAATGTGAAAGCACGGAAAGAACTAGTGTATTTGGCAAGCCAACCGAGTGTATAATATAATTTTATAGGGGATATACCTTATACTTCCCTGGCTTTAAGCAGCCAACTCGGTAGTCTGAATAGCTTTTACTCCAATGAAAATTGAAGACAAACACCAGGTTTCCCCTTTCAAAGACAATAACCCTATCTCCTTCATCCTTCCGTGATATATATTGGTGCTCAGACGTCATGAACTGCATCAACAGTTGACCAATTTTCATACTAGAATTTATCAGATCACAAGTGGCATAAGTAGCACGTGTCTGCCACAACTGCAAGTTTCACATAACTGATGGAGAAGAATATTTTAAATCTATACGGAAATATAATCATATAAGGCAATCAAGCAAACCGATATTACTAATTATATAAAGGGTGATCATAAACTTTTGACTACCATAATTGATTATTAGTTTGTATGAGACATGCTAAAGGAATAGGATCCTATGGTTATATTTTCTGTACTGATATTGTGCTTATACCTAAAATGACGTCTGTTTTAAAGTTTCTAGGATTAAGCACTTCGAGTATAGGGTTTGGATGCCAGAGCTTTAACATACGATTTCCAAGAGAAAGAGAATAGTAACAGGTAGCAGATGCATTTCTTGTCTTGCATTTTATTATTCCCTGAACTATAAGGAGGCATGAGAAGAGAAGAAGAAAGCCAGAAAAACCGTAGTTTTTCCTGCAGGTTAATCGAAGGAGAACCAGGGTGACTCTTTTCTGCAAGATCTGTGAATACACTAATTAAATTGTATCTTTAACAATTCATAAGCTACTGAAAAATAATTACAAGAAATCAACAAACTTTTAAATCCATCGAAAAGAGAAATAAATATGTCATTCAGTAATCCATGCCCTAAGGAACCTGCACATAAAGATGTTATAGCAAAACTTACACAATAGGTTTCTTCAAGATGCTGCATTGCTTGATCAAATTCTTGCAGCCCATGATATCTTAGATAATTTGCATCCCCCTGACCATGCAGAACCAAAAAAATTCATAAAAAGTACAATGTAATCAGAGGCACGATGGTTACACAGACTTTATTTGTTGCAAGGTCAACATACTCTTAAAGAACCAGGAATTTTAAAAAGGATATGCAAAGTTTGTAATAGTTCAAGAACTTCATGTGCAGCATACATGGCAAAGAGATGGAAATGGGCTGGATCCATGCCTAAGGCGCATGAACAATTATCAAAGAGGAAGCCCTATGGGCATCAAAAAATTCGAAAGCGTGTTAATTGAGGATATTCTTACTAAAAGAATTGAGAGGGTCCGTGAGTTGAGAAATGAGAAGTACCAGAGAGATCAAGTTGCTATTAGGTTACTTTTTTAATAGTGTCTCATATTATATCTTGGCTTTGGCTCGTAATTTGCTAGTCATAGCAATGTCAAGATCAAATATATCTTGATCTTTTTAATAGCACAAATATGTTATTAGGTTACTAATCAAATTGACTTTGGCTAGTAATTTTATATTTCCTTTACAATTAGCATTTGATTGTAATATGTTATCTTGTTCTACAGTTTCCTATAAATTACTATGCCTCCACATATCATGCATTGCTTCACTTAGTCACCATCAGAACTAAACACCCTTCTTGTTACATAATTAACCAAAAATTTGCTCCACGAAAGTGAAACATCTAATAGGCACACTGTAATGCATATGGTAATGCACACTTGTATTATAAGAACTTACAAGATCAAATCTACGTCGGCATTTGTCAAAACTGTTATTGTTCCCAGGAACTTTTTTTCCATTTGGAAGACGTTGAGCACCTCTTGGAAAATCAATCCACTCTGAACAGAAAAATAAACCAAAGACATGAAACTGAGTGGCAGTTTGATAGAAATGATGATATGCAATATAACCAATTGGCCTAATCTTACCAGGATGTCCAAATTCATTCCCCATGAAGTTCAGATATCCTTCTCCGCCCAATCCCATAGTGATAAGCCTAATCATTTTATGTAATGCTATTCCACGATCTACACGGGGAGTAGCTGGCCTGTCCAGAGCCATGAAATCATACATATCCTGAGAGAATCATATAATATTAGATGAATAATTCTAATATAAGAAACAAAACTACACAATTGTTGTAATCATACCTCAAAAGTAATAACAATAGCTAAAAAATTTCCAACATTTCTTATGCTTGCATGCATAAATAGATATATAACAGGTGAATTTGAAGAGAGACCAGAGTTACCAGGATAGTGACACATTTGGGTTCATGGTATGGGAACATGAATGAGATTCATTTATCAATTACTTCAAATAAGAAGAACAAGGAAATATTTCCAGATGTGTCTTCAGAATACTAATCATGAGAGCAGTTTCCTTAGAACAAAGGTCCAAATTCATTTTCAATATCTTGCTTCATTAGAGCCAAACAAAATCACTGCACAGGATGGAAACCTATCAATAATTGCCAAAACAATACAACCTCTTTTTTTCATTTTCTTTTCCTACCAATTATAAACTCCTTAGGATCATATATCTCATATAACGATCATTAAGTTTATCAACAGTAACTGAGGAATACATGTTTCTGGTAATAAAAGAGGTTTGAAATTATGCACATACAAAAGAGTTCGCAACTTCATCAAGTGTTGTTGCCAACCAGTTAATATTATATAGTAACCAATTTATCAAAATGGGGACTGAACAGAGAAAATGTATTTGAAACAAATTCAACTGGGTATGTGCACCAAACAACATTAGCATGTTGTTCAATCTTTTCATGTGTATGAGCCCTTAAAGTTGTGTGATATGCAAAAATGCAACTTATAAACCTTGTCCATCAACCAGAACGCAATTGTTTTGTCACCAACAAGAGCTTGGTCATGACTTTCAGCATAAGCAACACACTTTTCCCGCCACCTTCTGTTGGTGAGTGTGTGAACAATATCACCCATTTGCCACTCTTCATCCATTTTCCTACATAAAATTTAGTGTAACAATATGGCAACAAAATATTATTGGTTTTATTTACGAATGCCACCTACAACAGAGATAGATACAAGATCCTGTAACTTCAAAAATGGAGCAGAGATTTGTTTATTTATTTATGACAACTTACTGGAGGAGCTCAATCCATTTATCAGCAATAGCCATATGCAGGCGATAATCAAATCCAACACCACCATCTTCTACAGAAACACAGAATGTTGGCATTCCACTAACCTGTAATGATAGAAATATGCATAAGAAATTAACAGTCTATAAATAGGGCATTTTGATCATCAATATTTTAAAACCAGTTGGACAGGATTTATTATACTTGACTTTTACAATCAGTTGATGAGTATACAACACTGCAAATATTTATGGCTGTTGTTTCTATGCATAAGTCAGTAAGCTCCTCTACAAAACCCTCCTCAAACTCGAAGGGTCAATTTCGTTTATAACTCAAATCTGGCTGTAATTTTTTTTTCTTCTGTATAAATGAGAGATTAAAATGCTCATCTGAATAGAAATAAGGTAACAACACAGGAAATTCTATGTGTTAAATATCAGGCGGAAAATAAAAAACTTATGAAAAAAGAATGTAACATAGAGGTAAAGCCTTTTATTTTTCTTATTTCAATATACCAAACCCAGTAAACAGGTTATTTTCAGTTCTGTGCACTATGAAATCTAAATTTATTACTGAATAACATATAATTGCCAACAGAAAGGATGCTCAACATTACTTCTGAAAGGGAATAGATAACATACATCTTCACCAATGCTAACAGCTTCAGGGTAGAGCCCATGAATCAAATCATTAACCAGCATCAAGTAAGTCACAGCATCTACATTTGTTGCTAATCCAAAGTACTCACTGTAATTCCCAGTAAATGCTACCTACAGCAGCTCGACCGACAAACAAATAAGTATAAGAACCTTTCATAACTTGAACCATAGTAACATATGTAGCAATCGTAGTGAAAATACATAAATTATTATCTTAACATGGATGAAAATAGCATGGGCATCTTCTATAACTTTCTTATGTGGAAAGTCTCTTGTGAGATCTTGGAACATTAAAGATATATCAACTCAACTGAGCTAATCCTTTATCCTAAAAAGTAAGTATCAAAGACACAAGTAATACCTCAAAAGCTTATTTAATACCAACACATTGAGAATTAAATAGCAAAATATCCTGAATATCATATATGTATTCAGCCTTGCATGTGTTAGCTAAAATGCTTTCATGTGTTCCCAGAACCTTGCACTCCTTTTATGTTCTTTGTAACTATTATTCTCCTGAACTCTCTCTCTCTCTCTCTCTCTCTCTCTCTCTCTCTCTCTCTCTCTCTCACTCTCAAAGACATATACAGACACACTTTCCACTTATTATGCTTGGGAAATTTTTCTTTGGGGTGGACAAACCTCCACCTGTAGTTCTTAACAACTCACTTTCAAACTCCTAAAAATCAAGGAATTAAATGTTTGCATACAAATATATCAAGGTCCCCAAATACAGAGATGTCTATGGGAATACCGACACTGATATTGGACATCAACATTATGTAAAATAATGCTCACAATAGGCAAGCATGAAAGTTTTTAGGACCTTAAAAGTAGATGATGATAATAAATCATGTGAAGTCATAACATAACCAAAATAAATGGCACAAAATAATGTGCTCTCTTGTTTCAGTGAAACTTAAGAATGAATGGCATGCAATGCAAGTCATTCAGCTACCATTATTAAAGAAGGCAATGGAAACGAAAATGGTACCTCCAATCCATGGTGAGTGTACATCATTGAAGTCACACCATCAAATCTGAACCCATCGAACTTGTATTCTTCTAGCCACCATCTTGCATTGGAAAGAAGATACCTCAAAACCTAGGTAAAAAGTTAAAATTAGTACCTAATAAACATAGAATAAAACAAAAGGATCAGGGCAAATTCTTACAGTACACTATTTTATTTTAAGAAAACATGCAAGAAAGTACTCACCTCCCAGCTCCCATAGTTAAACAAGCGGGAATCCCACATCCAATGATATCCCCGGGACCCAGAGTGGAAGTAATGACTATCAGTTCCATCAAACATGTTCAACCCATCCAACACGTTATTTGATGCATGGCTGTATGTGTTAAATATTAGTATTCAGATATTTAGAAAAATAAGTTCATAGTAATTAACATATAATATTAAGTACAAAAGCCTGATTCATGGAAAAATATTCCAAAAGCATACAAAGTAACAAATAATTTGACAGTACCAAGCCAAATAAAAATGGGTTTTGTAATACATTAAAATATTCGAGGAAGTCTGTCACATCAAATAGACTAAAGATAGTACAACGAGTATATAAGACAATCATCAAAACTTAATCAGTATTTCTGTTATGCCCCATTGCTTTCATAGTCAGCCACAGGGAGGTGGGGATAAACTCATGTATTTATCACATGTTTATTTTTGTAACCTCAATTGCACATGTGCTGTTTGTCCTATCAGTAGTTAGTTACAGAAAGAAAGGAAGCCTGACCGCAAAAACTTCAAACTTATGTGCATGCAAGCACATGAACAAAAAATAAACGAATCTGTCCTATTGTTGGCATGGGCTATCAACAAATAAAGGGGAGAAAAAGGCATGTCAAATGTGGAATATATGATTAATCCAAAGATGTCTCCAAGAACTTATGACCTATCTCCTATGAACAATTAGTTATTACCTGTGAACAATATCCATGAGTACAAGAATGCCAAGCTCATGAGCTCTATCTATTAGAGACTTCAGATCGTCAGGGGTTCCACAGCGACTGCTAGGTGCAAAAAAATTGGTGACATGGTACCTGCATCACAAAAATAGAAAATTTCAGGATCATTTTTAGAGAACAAAGGGAATGTCAACCACTCACAAACAAGCACCTCCTGTAATACTGCCTACTACCCTAAATACAGAATAATTTCCCTAAAGATAAAATGGAGAACATATAGTTGGAGCATGTGTTAAAAGGACAATACCCAAAGCTAGCATAGTAGGAGTGCTCTTGAATAGCCATGAGCTGAACAGCATTATAACCAAGCCTTTTAATGCGTGGTAGCACATCATCTCTAAATTCAGCATAAGTGTTGATTTTGGGCTCCTGCAACTCAATGTTAATAATACTGTGAGGGTAGAAAAATTTAATACATAATAAGAAATCAAAAGGAAGAAGAGGTCTGAGACAGGTTTATGGCACATCTCAGGCATCTGTTAAATTTTCATTAAAAAATATCAATAAGATATAACCAATTAATAAATGAAATACCCCCACCCCCCCCTTTTTCCAAAATCAACGAAAACTAAAAATTCCAAATCAATCTCTCTGAAGGTATAGGTGTTGGGCAGTAATAATCTAAACTATTCTGGTGTTCTTTTGCATTTTTTAATATGTTATGGAAACTTCAAAGGATTAGTGGTCAAGTGAAATTTTCCCTGGACACCATATCTTATTCATGAGTGAAAAAGGGTTTATGACAGAACTTAGTATTCCATATTTCATTCCTTAATTTCACATGATTAATATATTCATGGTAAAGATTTAATATTTTCCTTAATACCAAACTTTGGAGATATCATGTGCATCTTGACATATCAAGGAACAAAATTTTCAAATAGAAAAAGTGCCTCATGGCAGTGCAACCCAGCTAAGCATCTAGTCTGCATCTTCCTCTATGAGAATTAGATGGATATGTTGCATCGCTTTCAGCTTCTATAATTTCAGCTGAAATATCAAATCTATGGTGATAATTTTTCTTATGCTTAATCTTATGATGGCTATGGTTATGTCATGTCTGATTATAGTGGAACTAGTTATGGAGCTCAAGATGATGAAACAGATTATGGACCTACTAGTTGGGTCAATCCTAACTATCCCATATATGGGAGGACAGTAGGGAGCTCAAGAGAGACATATGTGCACCACGTTCAAACATGGCTTACAAACTGCTCGGGTTACATGACTTGGTATGACTTTTGTATGAATCTAGATGGTTGTTCCTCATTGTTTGAACCTCATAGGAGCTCTTCATTTATGTAGATGGACACTTACCTAAATTGTAATCCAAAGTTGAAACAAACTATGGATTTATGCATGGTTTATTCATTCTAATCAACATTTTATTTTCAAACTTTTCATTAACGCGCATTACATACCACTTATATTTCATCATATGTATATCTTATTCTTCATAAATTTTGAGTTTTATTTGTTCAATACATTCATTGATAATGTACATAACATCTATGAAAGTTTTACTGCAAAATTCAGTGTTTCAATGCCTATATCTGTCATTTTTGTTGATTTTTTCCCGATACCTAAAACAATAACGATATATCCCCCGAAATATCAGTAAATTGGAGGCCCGATATTATCTGCACGGCCGATATTTTAATCCTTGGGTCCAAGGGAGGTATAGCAACTAGAGCATAACTCCAAACTTAAGGCACTTAAGTTAAGACCACCTACACTGAAAAAGGAACTTTAAAAGCAGATTCTAAAGCACATCTCTAAGTGTTGACCTAAGGTGAGTTTTTTTATAATTAAAAAAAAACAGAAAGTTAAAAATAAAAAATATCAGAAACATTCCACAATAATGAGCTACATAAGCCAGACAGAAGGATGACAATGCACACCGTGCTACTCATTCCAACATGTGCCTCATAAATGCGAAGTGATTTTGGTCTCTTTGGCTGAGAATGTTGAAATACATACTTTTCCTGAAAAGAAGTGGATGAGAGTACCATTAGCCACTGAAAACTGAAACAGAAATACACATGAACATGTAAATGAAGCAGATTGAACTGTTTATCATCTTAACCATTTCATAAAATTAATAAAACTATAACCTATTCTTAAATAAATGAACAAGTACAAGAATCCTAGGCAATCATTAATGACTTGTGGATCATTCCCACTCCAACATCACAAAGATTTGCCAAATTGAGATTCAATACTATCGTTTAATTTTTTTTCTTTTCTTGAAGTTGTTACAGTGCAATATTGTGAAATTTTAAGATAATTGGTACAGAAGTTCTTCCACATATTGACTTTTATTATTGCAAATCCCAATGCTGCTAGCTTACTGCAGCCTATCTTTTACCCAGAGCCGATATCACTGTTATCGGTATAAAGCATAACCGAAATATTTTCTGAAGAACATACCTCTTCTGGTGGATCGTAGTATATGCCATTGTATGGGATTTCACCAGGAGCCTGTACAGAAAACTTTATCCAAGCAGGAATGGAGTCCTTAATGCCTGAAGGAGTATCCATACGGATCTGCAATTTCACAAAACATACTGAATAAACAAGCAAAGTCCTCTTATGGCAATAACATGACACTGGCAAAACTTGCAATTGTATCATGTCTTGTAATGATTGTCTCATTCTCCACAGAAAAGTTCTACAAGAGACAAAATTCCAAAAAGCTAAGCGTATATAACCAAACTTTTCCCTAAAATTTTCACTATGGACAAGTTAACAGAAGAATTAGTTTACGGATTACTTTAACTGATGAGGATAAAGAAGCCCCTTTTCTTCTCTGGGATCATGATTCATGAAGTACTGAAAAAATAGAGAATCACCAAGATCCAGCAAAACCAGACTTATAATCCTCAAGAAATGTTACCTTCACTCGAGAACCATGCGGAATCGGAGGTGAGCCATCTGCATTGTTTGGCAAAAATATCTCCCAGACTCCAAACTCATTCTGTTTACATATGGAACATGAGCAATGTTGTTGAAAAACAAATAGTAATCATGTAAGCTTGATGTAATTCACGCATTCTTTGTTCACTATCTGGGCATTCCCACAACTAAAGTTCCAAAAACATACCTGAGTCATAACATCTGCATTCGTATTCCAATTGTTGAAATCTCCAATCAACGATGCTGACTGAAAAAGGCATAAAAAAAAAATTACAATGAGACCAACCTAAACCCAAACTGAATACATCATGTCCATTACTCTTGCTCTTAATAAGTCACCCTTGCACAGAGTAACTAATAGAAAAATGTAAGCTCCTTAAAATATCAAACGAGGCAAACAAACCTTAGCTCCAGGTGCCCACTCCCTATAAGTGATACCCTCAGCACTGAAAATCCAGTACAGATAATTCAGCATTAAAGATATGCCGATCATAAAATAGATTTAAACCAAATACCGAAGTTATTATGATAAAATAAAATCAATCCTAAAAGAATAAACAAAGAAAGATGTTACCCATGGAATAAATACAAAAATGTAAACTAAGACAGTAATGAGCAAACAAGCTAATAAAGTGGAAGAGACTGTATCTTACAGATATATGGGCCTCAAAACATTTTTTTCAAAGGCCTGCTAGCCTGCATGGGTGATATATGATAACTAAACTAACCTGCAAGTTGCTTAGAAATATCTATATTGAATTCTGCCACAGGCTGTGCACACAGTTACTACAAAAATTGATAACAGGGAAATTTTCAAGAGCAAGCTTTTCATTTTCTCAAGCTTGAATCAAAATATATTGAACTGTAATCAATAAAAAGGCCATAGGAACACATGTTGTTTTAATAAATCTGGTGAACTTTGTCATCGTTCAGAATTATAATGGGTGTAATCACCAATCGGTCTCAAACCTTTTTTAGTTTTAAGTCCAGTATATGCAGTTTGAAATAATCAACTCCAGAGCATCTGTTTTGAAACACTAGAAGGTAAGGTTTGAGACACAAATATAAAGCAGAACGACAAAACTTTTCTTTTATTCTGCTCTATTTGACCTAATACATCACCTCCCTATTAGCGTATTGCTGTTCCATATAAAAAACAAAAGCAAGTAAAGAAATGGTGCATGTACATATTAAATGTTGTAAACTACTAGAAAACATGGAAACATGCTTGGACTCCTGCAGATATCAGATAAAAGTAATACCTGCGTGTGAACCCAAACTTCTCATAGCCACGAGAAAACACCTCCAAGCCACCTTCATACTTGTCAATCTCCTCACGCAGCCTTTTGTATTGTCCATAACTGGGCATAGTAAAACACAATCAGTTAAAGTCTTATTAATCTAATTTGAATATAAAGCTAGCAAGAAGGATTTGTAAGGGGGAAAAAAAGAAAGAAACATAATTCAAGCAGCAAAAAGAATCTTGTGCTTGCTATATTAACCAGCTAGCAGGCATATGCCATTTGCTCGAAAGTGGCAGGGACATGATTGTTAATCCATTGCTTTAATTTTCAATTCAGGCCATCATTCGTTGAAGTTGTTAATGTATTTACTACTTAGAAATTCAAATATGAAAGGGCATCCTACCGGTAATCAAGATGATCACGGAAACCCACCAAAAGTGGATCTATTTCATATATCTTTTTCCCATTTCCAGGTGGTGGAATTGACTTTGGTGTGGCATTCTTTTTAGCAGTACTTACTGTCCCGTCTAAGGGATGAGGTGTTTCCTCACCCCTGGCTTCAGTGCCATCGACATTGCCTGCATCTAATGATGGAACATCACTTTTCTTCGCTTCATCCTCAACCTTCTTATCATCTTCCATTGCAACATTATCTACATCCTCAAGCACCTAAACAAAAATCATCAATGCTCAGTAAAGTAATATGTTATGTGGGATCTAAGAAGTCATGTAGAAGTTGACTATGCTATGGCATTCTCCACAGAACATAACTGGTATGCATATACATGGGTATCATAAACCTGAGGATCCTCTGAAACTGTGCAGGGAGCTTCCAATTGTTCTGTCACAGATGAAGAGCCATCACTCTGGCTATCAGGAACAAGAACTTTCTTTGATGCAGCAACCGTTAAAGACGATGAATCAGAATCATACGAAGACTTTCCAGCAAAGATCTTCCCTACAAACAAGCATCAAATTAGCTTAACATTATATAACAAGACAATAATAACATGTAGACAATCACTGTGAAAAGAAATCATTTTTAAGATAATAAATTCATCTTTTAAGCACACGTGATTGCCAATATAAGTCCAATCGACAAAACAAAAGATTCAATTGGAATCGCGTAACCCAAAAGGAGAACCCTTGAGAAACAGACCAAAAAAAATCCCTTTTCTAAAATCCCATTTGGTACCAGAAAGATTAGCTATGCTTTGCTTTTTCAACAAATTAAAAAAGAGAAATTGCTATCAGTCATCGTAACATAACATTACGTCCATATAATCCGTATCAAAATTGATATGCTTTATTCTTTTTCTCTTCAAAAGCATACGTCTCCATTACAAGTACACTGTTCTGAGCTTCCAAAAGCTCACGGCATATCCAAGCAAGCTCCAGACACTGACCACTAAAACAATCAACCTAGCATAACTTCAAAAACTAAAAAGAAAAACAATATAATATTAACATATTAAAAAATAAATAAATTCCTATTCTCTTAACAGAACTTCCAACACGCAGAGAAACCGAATCGAAAGCATGCATTATTGGAAATGAAAAATGAGGGGGGAAAAGAAATAGAGGGAGAGGGGGTACGAGAGAAGGAGCTGTTGGTGAGGAAGAGAGAGAGGCTGGAGGTCCTCCGATCGCCACTGAAGCTGGAATGCAAGGAAGCAGAGTTGTTGTTGTTGTAGGCCGAAGGTAGAAGCGGGAAGCGAATCCCCGAGAGAGTCGAGACCATTTTCTTTCTTCTTCTAGGATTTTCTTTTTGTTATAACCAGAGAGAGAGAGAGAGATCGAAGAAGCGAGAAGAAGGATGGATCGATCTCGAAGCAGAGTTTTTTTGGACGAGTTTCGAAGCTCGTCTCCCGGGAGAAACGTGAGTGAGTGAAGGAACAGAAAAATCGGAGAGAGAGAGAGAGAGAGAGATAGAGTGTAATTTGTGTTGATTATTATGGCGCTGGATGCCACGTGTGCAGTTGAGAATTGCATCGCTTCTCCTCATTTTCGATCGTCCATCGTCGTCGGGATATTAATTTTTAATTTTAATTTTTTTGTTTTTGCGAATTAATAAAATAAAAAAATAATGAAATAACGGGATTGCACGTTGGAGAGATGAGGAACGAAAGCCTCTTGTCGGGTGTGGGAAGGGAGAGAGGGAGGGCCATAGAGGGGATACTTTTGTGTTTGTTGCTTGCTTGTTGCCTTTCTATTTGTCAATCAAATAAAGGTCCTGTCCATAGTCGACAAGACCAAATAAAGGTCCTTTATGTGACTATTTTTGGATGAAATTAATTTCTTGTTATCTTTACATGACTTACAATTTGATTGGACAATGGTTAATACAAATTTAGCTAGTTTATGTTGATTGTTACTTCACACCAAATTGGAAATGACACAATTTGCTACTATGGAATTTTAAAAAAGTTTATTTATTTATTTTTAGTACAGTTTACACAAATTTTCATTGGATGTCTAGGTTTTGAATCTCTGCTTAAATGGGTGAAGGTGAAAGAGCTCAACCAACTGAGTTATACCTCATTAACAAAAAGTTAAAGTCATGAATAACTAAATTTGGACATGACATAGCCTATTAACTTGAGAAGGGATTTTCACACCCTTTTTCTCTATTTTTCTTCATGTTATTATAGCCGTTGGTCTAGATTGAATCTGAATTGAAATCCAAAATATATATATATATATATATATATTATATTATCAATGTAGAATTAGTTGAACGTGTCTTTAGTTCGAGATAGTATCAAATATTGGGTAGGAGACTGATTGTCCGTCTCTTTTGATTGTGATAACCGCTCTTAATTACTCCAACTAGCCCACTAACATATACTATTAAGAAGGAATCAACTAGAAAATTTTGTAGGTAAATCAAGAGGAGCATGTCATGCATTAATTCCATTTCCCCACTGAGATATATAGTCACTCCCCCTCTCATTATCAATTACCAAAAATGAAGTCCCGTCATCACCTAACCACCACAACAGACAGTTTTGCTCTCACAAGAGAGACTGAAGTTTCATTACTATAAGTATATCCTTGAGGTTAGAAAAGTAAATTACAGCGTACCTATTAGTGTATATATATTGGCATGTAATCTATGTTGCACGGACACGTCAAACAACTGGAGTGTTGGAGTGTCAGACACTGTGACACACCGACACGAGACGGACACGCCAGGGACACAGTCAAGACACGTCGAGGACACGGTCAATCCGAGGTCAAGACACGGCATAATGTAATTTCAGCCATTGTGTGACTGTGTTTCTCTCTCACTGTCTCCCCAGTCACTCTCATGGCCTTCGTTTTCAGTTGATTATTTTTGAAATCTCATTGACTAACCTATAGCTCAGGCGATACCCTACTTGCAAGGTAAATTTAGCCCACTCTATTTTGAAATCCTGAGTCCGGCCTATGTAGGGGTGGGCACGATTCGGATTGGATTGGTTTCACCTCAAAACCAAGGCCAAACCAATTAAAATATAACGGTTTGGTTCGGTTTAGATAAAAGTTATAAAGGAAACCAAACCAAACCAAACCAATTTAAGACGGTTTGGTTCGGCCGATTTGGGCCTAAGTCTAATTCTCTTCTTTTCTTTTTTTTGCATTTTTCAACATCATTAGTCCAATTATAACCAACAAATTCACAACTTACTTCATACATAAATCATTTTCTAAAGTACAGAATCATCATAAAGCTCAAAATGCCATAAAACTTCATATTTTACTAACTAATATAATTCAATTCAAATATTCATATATAGTTATTAACTAATTAGAGTATTATACATGTAAAATAAAATATAAATAAATAAATATACATATAAACGGTCTGATTTGGTTTATGCCGATTTATAAAAGTTCAAAACCAAACTAAACTAAACCAAACCATATACGATCTAGTTCAATTTTAAAACAGTTTAACTTTTTCTTAATCAAAATCAAACCAAATCGGCAATTACGATTTGATTCAGCCAATTTCATCGGTTCGGCCGGATTTATGATTCCCACCCCTAGTCCTATGGAGATTTACATGTAAAGGTCGTATTTTGCTACAACTCGCACATGCAGAAAAGGAATTATCCTCGGGAAGGAATATGCCCCTTCCATCAAAGGAGGCATTTGGCATTTTGGCTGCGTCAAATCATTGAAGCAGATTATTGACAAGACACTAGTGGGAAGTGAAGTGTAGTTGTTTGGTTCCTAGTGTGATTTGTCACTTGTCAATGTGCTTTTTGCATAAGAATGTGTTTGTCACTGTGCTTTTTGCAAAACAGACCCGTACAGTTGAAGTAGACTCTACTGTAAGGGTCTGTTTTTGGAAGTGTTGTTTCAGAACTAAAAGCCCTTTTGAAAACATTTGACAAAAAACTTGTTTTGGGGTCGAAAAAGCGTTTTCTGAGGATGCTTCTTCATGAAGCACTTTGATTTTTAATAAAAATTTCAATGTGCTTATAATAAAAGCACTACATGAGTGCTTTCTGTAAAAGCAGTCCAAAACGAGCCCTTACTTCCATCAAACTCTTATTGTAACCTTGTATCATGTGTGTATGATCCATTCTAGTATATAACTGCAACATTAGTTTCTAACAATGTTTGATGCACCAACTATTTCTCTTAAGGAGATTTCAGCTCCTATTTAAGCTACATAGTTTACAATTTGAGGAATGCTAGCAACCTTCTCTCTAATATTCTCTTTGGACCTTCTCCCTTTTCCTCATGACACGTATCATTTTTTACACTTAAAAAAATGGAGATTTTGACATAAAGGTTGTCTAATGTAATAATGACATTGTTTTAAGTGTAGAAATTGACACGTGTCATGAGGAGAAGAGAATGTCCAAAAGAGAAGGTTAGAAAGAAGGTTGCTAGCATTCCCCTTACAATTTTATCATTTACGAACTGATGTGACATGTGCACAAAGAAAAAAAAAAGACAGATACGATCGAGTATGACAGAGGTAATAGTTTCTCTGGTTTGGTATTGAATGGCTCAAGCAGGCAAGAACCCAATAACAAGAAAAAGGGAAAAAGGGAGGATTTGGAACTTGGAAGGCAGATAAGGTGAGGTGGAAGAACAAAACTGCAGTGAAGCTTCAATACCTTTCAAAGGTTCACACAAATTATATCATTATAAAATGATGCACCTGAACAATTTCTGATATACTAGCTGGTAACCAACATGTTCCATGCCTTGATTATAGGCTTTGCCAAAATTTTCTAGCAAATAGATAGCTTATTATGAGTCTATGACAATTTAGTATGTACCGCAGAGTTGAAACTAGTTTGCCAAAACATCGGTATTGCGGACTATCTTCATGGAGGGGAGCACAACTGCAGCCACTGGTCTTTCCTCCATACCACCGCCTTCATCAATGATCAGCCTGAGCCCTTCAATATGAAGTTTCCCGTGATGACCGCTTACGACAACAGTTGGATTCTCTGTCAGTTCCTATGAGATACAAAAACACCAAAAATCTACAGAATTCAGTTGCATTCCATTGTATGAGGATGTATAGCATATCTCAGTTAACCCACAAACATGAAATTTTCATCATTGAATGTAAGCAATCTATGGAACACAAAATCATGGGACAATAAACTGGGAAGGTTTCATTAAAGTGGAATGTTGATGTTAAGAGGTAGAGAGCCATCACCTTTGGTATATTCCATACATTTTTCCTGCCACTCAGAGCCTCTATCTTAGGCACCCGGGTGTCTCTGGCTCTCAAAAATTCCAACTGCTGTTTGACATCCTTATCTTTCTCTAAACCAGCGTGCACTGCAATCAATTTGCAGTGTTTGATTCCATCCTCAGTCTCTACACACACATCATCCTGGAAAAAATGCACATCATCAAGACCCACTAAGCTTCAGCATGTGTTCCTATGGTTCTCAATTATTGCATTCTGCTCCAGGACACACAAAAGAATGGGAAAGTGAACCAGTTGAAATTTAAGTTTTCTTCTCACGTTTTACACAATGACTCTAGTCAGATGCAATTGAGGGTCCTGAAAAAATTAAGATAAGAGGAAATAAAACAGGGCTGACCTCTTCATGGACCCAAACCATATCAGCAAGAAACTTCTTATGTTCATCAGGAACTGCCTTAACCAAATCTGTCCACAACAATTGTTCTTCCAATTTAGAAAGTAACAAAACAAAATCCTAGCACTGAATTAACTAATAAAGCACACAATCCAGCCCAACTCCAAGTATAGACAGCTAGCTGACCACAAAAAATTATTGAATACCATAAAGTTTTTTTTGAATAGAATTGAATACCATAAAGTTAATAACACAATTGTAAGCTCATAGTTTAGCAAACGCAACTTGGCATTTGTCAATTGCTATTGAAGAGAGCTGGAAATCACATGATTTGAATACAAAATACTTGAAAAATTAAGAGACCCATCAGCTGCCTTCAAATAGCTAAAAGAACATGGATCAAGCACAACCATTTCATTGCAAATTGAACCAATAAAAATCAATTCATAACCACTCAAAACCAACAAACAGAGAATCAAACAAAATCAAAACACAGAGATCCCATCAACACAAAAAAACATGAATCAAACAAATCAAGCAAACTAAAACTCTTAATATTGAAACTCATACCAGCAGAACCATGAGGAACCCCATAAGACGCAAAGGTGGGCCCAGCATCATAAATCGAACCTTTGTACTGGGTATTTTTGGCTGCATTAAACTTGTCCTTGATACTACCAGCCCATCTCCTACCTTGCAAGTGCATTCTCTCATACCCATCGCCCTTAAACCACCCTTCTCTCTCTTCATTGGCCTCATACTCCTTCCAAGCCACAGAGAACTCAGTGCCATCCAAAGGCTTAGGCAGGACCCCCACAAAGGCTGCAAAGGCCAGGTCATGGTTCCCAGACAGAAACACATGTCTCTGATTTGGGTACTTGGAGGGCAGAGAGATGAGAAAGTCCACAACTTTTTTGGTGTCTGGGCCGCGGTCACAATAATCACCCAAGAAAATGATGAGGGCCGCGTTGAAATCTGAAGGGTCGATTGTGGTTTGAAGATTGGACCAGAGATTTTGGAGCTTGGTGTAGAAGCCATGGGTGTCGCCTATGCAGCAGACCACTCTGGGTTTGGTTGTGCTGGCTTTTGGTTCAGACATTTTTTTTTCTGTCTTCGTCTTCTGTAAGATGCCTGATGAATCTACGTGGAAGTTTGCGTTTTGAGGCTAATGGTTGTTGGGCTGGACTTTTGCTTTTGGAGGTTGAAATCTTGGGGTTATATACCTGTCTGAAAAAATTCCCATATTTATTAACCACTATCTTTTATAAAAGTACTTTACAAAAAATAAATGGTAAGGTACGTAAATATGATACAAGTAGCATTACTGGTTGTGATTTACGTAAATCACTTCCATTTATATAAATTGTATAGCTAATAATTTGATAATTTATGACCAATAGAGTGTTATTTGGATTGGTTTAGGCCTTTGGTGTGCTTCAAAGTGATCTGGGTTCAAGCCCTCGTGGTACTGTGTGTGTGAGTTTTCCTCCCTCGCCCTATTTTCAAGGTTTAGCAGCTTAATGAGAAATTGTTGTTCAATTTGGCTAATTTGTATGGTTTTACAATTATTTGGTTACTTATTTTGTTGGTAGCTTTAGGGGTTGGATGGGAGAGTGTTTACACTACATTGAAAAGAATAGATTGTTTAGAAGAAAAAAAAAACATTCATGATCAAGAAAAATAATACATCTCATTTTGGATATACAACAGTAGTACAAACAATACTCTGTTTACATCAAAGCATTTTGCCTGTGCTTATTATACCTGAATTGTAGCCGCTCATGTAGAAAGACCAGGACAAAAGAATACCATAATACACAAAAATGGGGTAAATGTTTTGTTTCCCTCATCCTTGACTAATAGAAAATGCTATCCTATTTCTCTAAGACTCTGAGAATTGTAGAAGTGAAGCTGTTTATTTATCTCCTTTGGAAGTTGAGGAACTTGATGCCATAGGCAAACACAAAGAAGAAAAGCAGAACCCAGCCAACGTGTGCCACGGCGACAGCTGGCAGGAAGTCATGCTCAAAACCCAAGTCATCCTTGAGGAACTTCTTCAATGGCATGGTACCATATCCAGGTAGCACAAGATCAGCATTTTTGTCACCCACTTGAGAGGTCACAAGGCCATAAAGTGTCCAGGCCACAGGTGAAGCCCAGTAGTACCACCTCCACCAGATAGGAATTTGCTGCAACAGATTGTAAAATATAAGCTCTTGTTATGCAAACACAAAATAGAGATTCAAAGTTGCTGTGGGATTTTGAAGTTTAATTTATATGTCCCGTACCGGCCTAGGAATGAGAAAGCCGGAAAACAAGTTCCAGAAACTGAGGAAGAAGGACATAACAATGGCAGCAATCTGGTGGCCTGGAGTTAGTGCAACCACCATCATACCATACATTGTGAAGTAGACGAAGCACATTAGAATGTAGTAGTAGAACCACAGGAATTTGCCTACCTTCCACTCAAATCCAATCATTGAGTAGAGGAGAAGAGTGTAAATAAAAGTTTGAATTGCAACATAGATTGTCTCTATGGCCACCTGCAAAACAAGGGAGATAAGTCTTCAATGAATTAAACAGAATTGAACATATCTGCTAAACTCATCAGCTTTACAAATAAAAAAATTTCTTAACTATTTGCCAATTGTATATATTACCTGAGCAAATGCATAAGGCAGTTCAGAATACATCCCGGCAGCTCTTTCGCGGTAGAAAACTGTTCTTTCGATAGCAACAACAGATTGGACCGCGGAAGCATTGGTGGCTCCAAGGAAAAGCACAGCAGCATACATGGCTCCCAAAAGGTTCATGAGATCTTGCTGTTGGGTTCTGTTATAAGATAATTTTAATTTACATCAAATCAGATGCCAATAATATGATTTTGTTAATTATGCAGTTCAAATCCATCAATTGTACAGGGTCTGCAAGGGCACATGATGCATCTTCTTCTAACCAAAAAACTATGGAATTAAATGAATTAGTCCAAGGAAACCAGAGCTTACGTCTGCTGTCCCTTTTGCCAGAAGATAAGACCAAATAAACAACCAATGACTATTGTCATGAAGAATCGGATGGCATTGTACTGAGGGTTTCTCCAATAAGACCAATGCATTTTCCAGAAAGAGGCTTTGCACTGAACAGAGAATGGTTGGGAGTATTTGGTTGGGAAGTAGAGATCCTTGGACCCTGGCGCCGCAGTACTAAGCTCTTTGATAAGATCCTGGTTCCTCCTAAAAGAAGGTCGAGAGTAAGAGTGAGAATCATAAAACTAGAAATCCGAGGCCACCTGAGAAAGCAATTATCATTCAGAGAAAAGAAAAAGAAAGTCAGGCTTACTGGTAAAGTGAGGAGTTGGCATAAATGTCTGCAAAGTCCACATCAAGTTGAGCCTCAACTGCAGGAGCAGTGACCTCAAGCATCCATGTAGCAGGATTGTAACCATCTTTGATCTTAGTGACCCCTGGGACGGCCTGTAGTTGGTTATAGATATTAGTCCATAGTGCATTTAAATCACTAATGAAGGATGTATACAAAATAAGAACCAAAGGAAAACTCACTTCAAAATATTCTACAAGCTTGTGAGATTGGCGACCGAGAGGTCCAGCATAAATGACTTGTCCTCCACGTTTCATCAGAAGTAACTGTGGCAAGTACAAATCAGGTTGAAAATATGTAAGATGGATTTATAGAGAGAAAAGAGAAAGACATTGAGGTAATGAGAGTCTTGCAAATTGAGTGACACCTCATCAAAAGCTTCGAAAATATCTATACTTGGCTGGTGAATTGTGCAGACGACAGTTCTCCCCGTGTCCACTGTGTTTCTCACAGTACGCATAACGATAGCAGCAGCCCTGGCATCAAGCCCAGATGTTGGTTCATCCATGAAAATGATAGAGGGGTTGGCAACCAGCTCCACAGCTATGGTTAATCTCTTCCTTTGTTCTGTTGAAAGACCATCTATTCCCGGAAGGCCAACTAGAGCATCTCTTATTGGGTTAAGCTCAACCAGTTCCATGACTTCTTCAACAAACATCTGTGTCACCATTAAAAAGGAAAATGATCATACTTGGGATCATTGAAAATTAGGATTTCAAAGAAGATTCTGGTGAGGTCTAGCAAGGGATGATCATAGACCACACAACATACCTTTCGTGTTTGTGTCTTCACATCTGAAGTAAGACGGAGCCAGGCTGAATACAGGAGAGATTCGTAGACAGTAACATGAGGCGAATGAATGTCATTCTGTTCACAATAACCGCTAACACGAGCAAATGTTTCTTGGTTCTTTGGATAACCAGATATGCTAATGCTCCCTTCAATATAGCCACCAGTCTTTCTTCCCGCTAAGACGTCCATAAGAGTTGTCTTTCCAGCACCACTAACACCTACAAGTGCTGTCAATATGCCTGGTCTAAAAGCACCGCTGACATCTCGTAGCAGTTGAAGGCGATCTTCTTCGACTCCTTGACTCTTCATTTCCTGAAATGAGATACCAGATGTTCACTTCAGCATAAACCCTTTAACTATTTGTATTAAAAGATAATAACTTCCATTGAAAAGGAGACTGTTTCTTAATCGAAAAGGAGTATGTAAAACATCAGTAGTGAAATGTTTAAAATGAATGACTTACAGCAGGCATATCCACGTAGTAGTTCACATGGTTAAACGCAAGTGAAAGGGGTTGGAAGGGCAAAACCATTCCTTTTTTTGGTGCATGATCTGAACCACCAACAATTTCTGAAGAACTTTTCACTGCCATATCTATATCTGTAATTATTCATGAAAAGGTCAGGCATATAACAATTTCTTTTCAATATTAGTCACAAATTATGATGTCCTTTTCCATCAGAATGCTCAAACATTTGATGGAAAAGAAACCAAAAACTAAAGGGGAGAAGACAAATGTGCAAACCTTCACTTGATGCCTCACTTTCATCATCAGCTATGACAGCTTTTGTATCTCCAAGAGCTGATTGATTTCCAAAGAAAAAAAAGAAGAGGGTTGTCAATTGTGGAACTTCATTTCCATAAACGAAAAAGAGTAGAATTTGAAATGAGATGAGCTTACGGTTCAGAAAAGTCAATGCTGCAATGAAGAAAATGTTGAAGAGAAAAGAAAACCCAAATAGTGCTCCAACACATATCCAATACCAATATTCATCTGTGAAGAATCCTCTAGAATTGAGGAGGACTCTCCCAACTGTAGTTTCATTAATTCTCGGATCTGGATTTGGCTGCGGTCAATAAGAATTATCAATAATTGCTTACATGTCTGAGAATTCAAAGCTAATACACCATACATATATGTGCAACATATGCATGAGTGTGCTTGCATGGAATGAAAAATCGTCCAATGATGACAATCACACATCTGAGGAATCTTACCGCACTCCATCTTTTATCGAGAAATTCATTCATGACGATTGCATTCTGTCCATACATCATAGGAGAGACATAGTAGCCCCATAACATCCAAGGCTCAAGATCGTCTGCAGTCATAAGAAGAAAGATGGCTTAGATTGAATTCATTATATTGAACTACCATGAAAAATCTGAAACTTATTAAAACGTATTAACAACTTGCTTTAACTACAAGAAGATGATTAAAGTTAAGATTGATCACATACTTTTGGCAACAATAAATCCTCCCAGCACAAATACCATTAGCAAAGTAAAGGTGCCAAGTGTATTTGCAACAACTTGTGTTCTTCCCAGTGCGGCAATGAACCGAAAGAGTGACAGAGCCATCTGATGTATGCCAAAGAATGCCAAGAACTGTTTGAAAAATCTGGAGCAGTGAAGAGTAAAGATGTGTGAGTAAGTAGAGCTCTAAACACACTAGTTGAAACCATAATCAAACTGAATTCCATAATTTAAATACGGTTTTTTTGGAGATGCTAGCAGCTGAAATTTATAAGATTTGGAAACTGAAAATGTGAACTTTATTTACCTGCTAGCAGCTGGAGCAAATCCAATGGTGTAATAGGTAAGAATGATCCATATCCCTGATTCCATAAATGATAGGGGGATCCTGAGGACCCAAATAGGCAATCCAAAAGCCCATGCAGGATAAAACAAGAAATCCCTCTGCTTATAGAAAACAGGAAGCCTGAAAACTGTCATTGCCAGTTCAGCCATACCATTAAACATCACATTAATCAGACTGAAAAACAGTGCACCGAAAAATTTTCCTCCATCTTTTACTGTGCCCACCGGCATTTCTGTCCTAAGGAACACAGTCAGGGCAATCAGTGACATGATTGTTATCTGGGTGGTCTTGAACACGTATACGAAAGAATTGCGCTTCATTAGCAGCCACTCCCTTGAAAAACATGCCTTGAACAATTCCCAGTTTGAAATACCATATTTCTCAGTTACCAGTGCAGCTGGATGAGCTCTGGACTTGTCATAAGGAACTCCCAGATCAGCTGCAAGCTGTTGGCCAGTGCGAAAAGAGCTGAAGGATTCAACAAACTCAGGAACTGCAATATATCTATAAGGTTGGTCCTTCTTAAACCAATATTGTTCTTGGTCCTTCTTGGATGTTACTTCTTGCAAAAAGTCAGCAACTCCTTTCCTTTCAGGGCATTTGAAGCCCATGTATTCAAAGAACTCTAGGACGCTCTCGCGCGGGCCTTGGTACACAATCTGACCTTCGTAAAGTAAGATAAGGTCATCAAACAGCTCAAATGTCTCTGGTGCTGGCTGAAGAAGAGAGATGACCATGGTTACATCCATTATGTGAACCAATTGCCTCATGTATCTGCATATCTGAAAGGTGGTGGAACTGTCTAACCCTGTTGAAATTTCATCCATCAAAAGAACCTTTGCTGGTCCTACCAACATCTCCCCTGCATATTGTTCAAGCAAAATCCATTAGACTGGTATGTACAATTATAAATGGACTCAAATTGTATTAAACAAAAATTGATGTACAAAATTATTAAAAATATGGTCCAAAGAACATACCAGTCGTCACACGCTTTTTCTGGCCGCCAGAAATACCCCTTCTCATATCATCACCAACCATAATATCAGCACAAATATCCAATCCAAGTATCTGTTGAAGATTTTTTTATTTATCAATTAGTCAGAATTTCCAAATTCATTGGCTTGCTCAAAGATGAAATACATGTATACATAATACCAGCAGAAAAAATGGAGGCAATTACAAACCTTGAGAACATAATCTGTGACCAAACTAGTCTTCTGGCCTGACACTGAGGTGGCCTTCATGAATGCATCAATCTCAGGGTCTGGCTTAATTCCTGCTTCTTTCTCTCTTCTTGAGAGTTCTGCCAACATTTGATATCTACTTCCCACACCCAAACACCGTCCCGAGAAATCTAATGTCTCTCTCACTGTCATTTCTCCATGGTGAAGATCATGTTGACTGATATATGCACATGTCCTCTTAGGAACAAACTCATTCAACTCATGACCACAGTAGGTGATTTTCCCAGACACCTGTTCACCATTTTCAAGCCATCAGCAAACAAATGGTAAAAGATAAGCAGACCCCACAACCAACCTTAGTTGTGCAAACTGATACAGTAAAGAGGAAATTGTAAGAGAGAGAGAATTTTACCCTTAGATCATCATCAAGCTTCCCTGCAAGTGCCAGTAACAAGGTTGTTTTGCCTGCACCTGGAGGACCCAGAAGTAGGGTCATCCTGGAAATTACCAAATCAGTTAACAGTTGACATCATCAAACCAGTAGTAAAGTAAAGGACAAGCCAACACAATACACTTCCATGGAATGAAAGTACAAATCAAAATCTTATGCCCAAATTTGAAAATAGTTTTTTGCATCAACCCCCGAACCTATACACAGCAAACATTCTGTTTCTTTGGCTGTTTGCTCAGTCAAAGTACCATTGACTGCTTGACAGCATCAACCCCATATCCCTATCCTAATTGGAAAACAAAACAAAAAAGACTTATAATTTCATATACATATACCTGGAGGGTCTCACTATTCCACTCACATCTTTAAGTATCTGGATATTTCTCTTCTTTGATGGAGCAAGCTTAATCAATCCCAGAACACTCTGCAGCCCACAAAACCATTTCAGTAAGAGAACAAAATCAACCCCACAAAAATCTAAAGCCAATAAAAAAACAAAACAAGAAGAAGTTTTATCAAGGAAAAGGAATTTATTCAAGAAGAAACTTAAAGAAATTAAACCTCAATAGTGTTCAAGGTAGCATTAAGCAGAGTAGGCAGTGCTCTGCTCCCCACATACACATCTCCTTCGATGGACAATTTCTCGAACCGAACTTCAATCTTCGGAATCTCAATCCCCACCCTACACAACACAAACCACAAAATCAAAAATTATAAACAAAAACAAAAACAAAAAAAGAAAAAGAATTTCCCTTTTGCAAGAAAAACAAAGACATGGGTTTTTAAGACAGAGTCTCAAAGAGTCTCAGACAGACAGACCTATCAGTTCTGTCCCTAAGTCTCCTCAAAAACCTTTCATTGTCATCTTCCACAACCTTCAATATGCTCTCCATCAACTGCTTCTTATCCTGCATTCCCAGCCTGGTCACATCCACCTCATCAGTCACCACCTTGCCATTGTCAAGCACCTGCCTCAGCATCCCTCTTCTCAACCGATCATAAGTGGGCAGCCGCTCGATCGCGGCCCACCGGAGCTCTTCCTCCTCATCCTGCCTCCCGCTCCGGTTGAACACGTCCGGCGGCGCCTGCCACACCTCCCGGAAGCTCGTGGAGGCCCAGCTCCGCTTGCTCCCGGAGGCCCAGCTCCTCCGGCTGCTGGTCGACGGCGCCAGATCATCCCCGGCTAAAGCCGCCGCCATTTCGATCCAGATATTATCACGACTGTTGGTATAACAACTCCTTAAGGACTCTCAACAGTCCCAACGGTTTTCTAAAAACCGCCGCAACTGACAGAAGACAACGGTTTCTAACAACCGCAGCAACAAAAACGGTTTCGATGTAATCCGACACAGACAGCCTGGTTCTGTTAATCACTTGACGTTTCCCCACGGTTTTCTAAAAACGGCCGCCACGAGCAGTTTTCGTGACAGCTACGTTTTAGAGACGCTCTTGACCAGTCGAGAAAGTCGTTATACGGACTCAACTGCCGGTACTTTGGATGTTATAACAACCTTAACAAAAGCATCGCTGGCCATTCGACGTCGCATGGAGCTGTTATGGCGGCCATGGCTGGCCGCGTGAGAGAGAGAGAGAGAGTGAGTGGTGTGGGGGGAGATTTTTGGGGAAGGTGATGAGAGAAAATGGACGTGGGAGGTTATATTAGTAAATTCCATATTTATAGCGGCAGGGCTGCACTTCAGGTTTGAATTTGAGGAAGCTTCACATTGGTGCTGTTGTGTGTTTTCTCGAGAGATTTTTTTCTTTTTTTTTAGACACTGCTTCTTCTACAGCTCACTTTTGCTTCACTTTTAATATTAGGTACTCAATCTCATTGCTTATTGTTTTGTTTTTTATGTTATTTTATAGTATATATATGTTTGTGTACCTTTTTTTGACAAGTGGGTGAAGCAAACTAGCAATATTAAAAACTAACTTAAACTGCAGTAAAAAGTTGAAGCATGTTAATTCTAAGAAACCGAAATAATTTAGTGGAATTCAGTTGATTCAAAGGGAAAAAGCCCATTGAGAAAATCAGAAACTCAAACTTGAGTGCAAGGAGACAGACTTACTGTCCTAACTAACTCACTTAACTTACTAAACAAATCTCCTTGCCATAATACTAGGGTTTTTTGTTTTACAAAATTTAGAGAATCAAATGAATTTAAAAGTGACTAGATCTGAGGTGATATATTATAGAGAATGGAGTGGTTGTTGTGCAAATGTGTTAATAGATCTCACACGCACAAGGATATATAGAAAATTATTTCTTAAACATTACCATCATTAAACTAATCAAAATATTGGTTGTAATTGCAGTATTGGCAGTGGACGACAACTGAGAGCAAACAGATATTAGATGATTACCTAAATGCAAGCAATCTTCTCTCGAATTTTATTTTTGGACGAGGTCCATACATATGCAAAGAGATCTTTCTTAGCATCGAAGGTGGTGCTAATATGCAGTCGAAGATCACTGGCTGAAACTTGATCCCATTAATCTTGTTGCTGTTATCAATGCACCCAACTGTTTGTTTAGGTCACCCATGGCCACGGGGACAAAAAGTTGACTAAAAAAAGTGGGACATTTGTAAGAGAGAGACATGTCTTTCAACTCCTAGGCAAACCAGTACCACAAATATATAAATGTGAATTTAAACAAGCAAGGAAACAATTTCTTTTTCTTCTAGAAACTTTTTATTACATCATAAACATTATATAAACGGAGAAGTTGACGTGTTTAAGCTGGAAAACTGTGGCGGAATGATTTATGTAGCTTTTTCTGTTGTGGGTGATCTAAGATTGGATCGAATCTGCTGCGTGCCAGATGCTCTTGTATCTGGATCTTGTAGTTCTAGAAGACAACAACATATATCTAGCTGGACCTTCTAGAAAGACACAATTATAGAATTTTTTTAGGGCAATCAATATATTTAGCATGATTACATCGTCTAATCCGGGTTTTTTTATACGGAAAAAAGCAATAATTGTAATTTTTTAGTACGTGATAAAGTATTCATAAATTAGTCAGGCACAAATACCATCAGTTACAAGGATAAAAACAAATACCCACAAATGGGTAATACAAATATAAAAGCGCAACTACATATGGACCACACATCCACATCTACCAATTACAACTTTTAAACTCTCATAAATAAATAAATAAATTGTATTAGGTACATTATCTTATTATTTCATAATATGTACAATTTTCATAGAAAAAAAGAAAGACGGTAATTAGATAATAAATAAATAATTTGTGTGTGCATTACTTACCCATGTGTCTGCATTAATATATCGTATGGCCAAACATTTTGAAATTTAAAACAAATTAATGTGTGAGTAGTTAAATTTTGTAATAAATTCCAAATTTAGGAGAGGAAAGAAATCAACACAATAAATTGAGAAACCAACATTTAATACAGCCACAAAATTGGGTAAACTCTAATTAAGGGTACTTTTGGAATATAAAAAGTGCAACAAATCATATTTTAAGCTTAATTAGGTAACTTGCTGAGTTGGATCCTAGCCATCGGATTTTACTTATAATAAATTGGGTTTTCTTCATATAAAATTAAGACAATAGGTTGTAGGTAAGAAAAAATTAGTTTGAAGGAGGAAAACTCCATTGACTAAATTTTTTTTAAAAAAAACAAGTTGAGACTATAACAATCAAGCATCCAACTCACAAGGAGTTGATGTAATTATTACAAAACAAGAAACATCAAACACACATCAATCAAAAGCCAACAGAGCCACTATCACCTCTTCTGCCTTCGCCACCAAAGCCGCCGACATCGCAGCCTTGGAAACAGAGAACACCACCAAAATTACATACAAGAGCCAAAACATATCTAACCACCAACATATCCAAGCACAAATAACCTCCTCCAATTAAAATCCTAAATCCATAAGGTGAAAGGGAGAAAGGAGGAGAGAGAGAGAGAGAGAGAGAGAGAGAGAGAGAGAGAGAGAGAGAGAGAGAGAGAGAGAGAGAGAGAGAGAGGGAGAGAGGAGGATGAGTGCCTCCTCCCCTCCGGAAACACACAGTGCCGCCTAGAAAGAGATGGTTGAGAGATAAATTTGTAGGTTTAATCCGAGTTTAACATGCAACACTTTTCAATTTTGCGAAGAAAAGATTATTTTATGCCTTTATATCATAATTTTTGTTCATTGATTCTATTTCCTTCCATTGTAGTTATATTGCATTTTGGTCCTCAACTTCCAAAATCGTTCCCGTGGTCCTTCAACTTCAGTTTCGTTAGGACAAATGGTCCTACCGTTAATTTTGTTTACTTTTTCTGTTAAATGCAAGGCCAAAATTGTATTTTTGTATTATTTTTAATTTCCACATTTTGAATATTATTTTCACCCAAAAAAAAAAAAAACCTTCTTCTATCCTCAATCAAACAACATGGCCGAGGGGTTATGGCTACTGTGGCGAGGATAGGAAGAAGGTTTTTTTAGTTTTTTATTTTTTATTTTTTATTTTTTGGGTGAAATGAATATTTAAAAGGTGGAAATTAAAAATAATACAAAAATACCATTTTGCTCTTGCATTTAACAAAAAGATAACAAAATTGACAATATGACCATTTATCCTAACGAAACTGAAGTTGAAGGACCACGAGAACGATTTTAGAAATTGAGGGACCAAAATGCGAATCGAGTCAAAGGTCAAGGACCATTAGACCAAAAACCCTATTTTATTTTTAAAAGAAAAAGGAGATTGTAGAATCCCTATAATTTTCGTTCATTGAAATAGAAGTACTCTTGTAATTACATTTTCCCTCAGTGTTTTAAAAGGAGTATATATTCATTTGTGAAATCTGAGCTTCAGCCTCGAGCTCATGCGTGCCTTTCATGCATGTCGCATATGTTTATTTCTTTCTTTTTACATATATTCTAAATTTTCTAATTTAATAGATAATGTTGTTGAGAGTTGAAATTAAATTCACTGGTTTTATTGGTTTGAATTTCTTGGCACGTTGATCTGACCTACGACAAGAGTGGGGGCTCAAACACTATGAACCGAAAACCTATCCTTACCTAACCTAATATTTTCTTATTGGCCTTCTCAGTTGAAAAATTATGCAGACCATAAAAACAAAAATAATATGACATTGACTAGTAACTCAGGGTTTAGGAGGTCAATCACGGTATGCAACGCATGATAACTTTTCTATGTGGCATTCTGTGAATGATAGAGGAGAGCAAAACAGTGTTATTTTCGTTTCATATAAATTTTTCTGCAAGGATTAAAGGCCAGCTTAGGAGATGTGGTTAAAATCTACATCTAATTTGTTTCTTTTGATGTTTTCTTGCTGAAAATAATACATTAATAATGATTGAAACTAACATGTCGTCTTGAAATTGAATGGTTCTTAATTTCTTCCAAATATCTAGAATATGTGATAAATATATTATATTGCTACATACTCAGAAATATGATATTATTTGTGGAAAAATATATTTTGGCTGCTTTCATTATGAGTGCAACATAACGTGTGTGTTTCGTAACTCAATAAATAACAGAAAAGTATTAGAAAACATTTTCTGCGTGGAAATTGTAGGACAATTGAAAAGCCTTTTGACAATATGATTTGTTAATGCTTAAACCATAGTGGAAACACTGGCCAATAAGGTCAACTTTGCAATTTTGGTGGCGTATGATCAAAGATAACACATCTCCATGCTTTGTTTCAAATTAAAGAAAAGATGAAGATACACTTTGTGTTGTGTGCTTGATGTTGTCGGTAATGTGTCTCCTTTTTTTAAGTCCTCGTCTTGTTTAGTTGACTATGCATACATCTCATAGAGAACGTTCAATGGTTTGGACCGACTCCACTAATGTGTAGTCACTTCTAGTCCCCTCTCCATCTTAGGTCTAGGGTTTAACAAAAATATAAAGAAAACCTCAACTATTTCTAGTCAACTGGACTATATTGAAAAGAAAAGAAAAGAATGTTATTGTTTAGAGTTCATACGTACGTTGAAGAGTGTGATTATCCAGTATATATAAAATTGGTGTAAATATAATTCGATCATAAGGTATTCTTAATATTATCTAGATTTGAAAATTGACTGATTATTTATACTAAAATGCTGATGTGAACACAAGTCAAGTGACCTCAATTAAAATAGCGCAAAGTTACAAAGTTTCAATAATAAAAACTGATATTTCAAGCTTAATTTGTGGACAATATATATTGAGTGACGTGGAGCACACGTGCGTCCGTTGGGCTTTACGAGTGAGCAAACCTTGCTCTGATTCTACGAAGGAGGTTGAGGTTCCACCCTAAAACCAATTGTCAATGAGGGAAGTAGCCCAACTCCTTACAAGATTTGTTAGCTTTCTAATGTAGGGCATTTCTTCACATCTAGTTTGTACCTTGTAAGCGGAAGAATTACATCCACTTAATACTCTATTATGTTATGACTGATAAAACTAATTATCAATTAGTCATAATAATTTATGTATTAAGTAAATCCACTTATTACCTAATGTAATAATTGTGATCTCTCTATCATTGTTTTATGGAGGAGAATTTGCACATCACGGAGATATATATATATCACTGTTTTTATATCCGTATCCAATCACGCTCCGCAGTGTAGAATCTTATCACGTGTGGCGGAACGTAATTAGTTGGGAATAACCCCAAAACAGTGCTATCCCGTGATATACAAATTTTTCTACTATTTTGTGTTGCACTTTTCTTATACTAATGTCTTCCCAAATGGCCAATGGCAGCTCAGAATGAGAAACCAATACCTTCGGCTTATCTCTCCCATGAACCCCACCCCAACAACTAACCCAACTCTTCCTTTCATGCATCACGGGTGTGGGGCGCAACATGTCCATTCCATCCTTTCTTTCTACAACATCCAAGACAAGAGAGAAGCTTCGTTAGATTCCCACTTGCCAACCAAACCGATTGACCCCCACCTGACAAAACTACCAGTACCAACCAAGGAATAAAATATCGATGATATCGGAAATATCGGTAGTCCAAAAATACGAAAATTTCGATGGAAATATCGGGATATTATCGATATTTCGGTCCATGTCGTCAATATTATCGATATTTTGGTTCATGGATATCTAAAATATCGATGGTATCGGAAATATCAGTAATCCAAAAATACGGAAATTTCGTGGAAATATCGGGGATATTATGGATATTTTATTCCTTGGTACCAACTCCATCAGATCACACTAAGCTTGTAATTAATGGCTACTAAGTTAGTCACAAAGATTTTTCTCTTTGCCATTATATCAAATCAGTTAGATAATTGGAGAAAATAAATTAAAGGGAAATTACTTAACTCACCGAGTTCAACAAATCATAAATTATTTTGACTCGGAGTTTGTCAATTTCTATTATTCTAACTCATTTTGACTCGAATAAAATATTGAACGTAGAGACACTTTTGTTACGAAACTTAATAATTACATGTATCGTAGACATGCAAATTAAAATACGAATCCAGCCGTCACATAAAGTTTTTCTAAAAATGATTAAGCAGTGACCATGTGAGTCTGTGATTGCAAATGCCAGGTGGCAATTCTCTGTTGGTGTTTGGTGGGTCCAATTTCTGAGATTGAATGCACGTTGGATACTTATGATCAAGGAATAAAATATCGATGATATCGGAAATATGGTAGTCAAAAATACTGAAATTTCGATGGAAATATCGGGATATTATCGATATTTCGGTCCATGTCGTCAATATTATCGATATTTTGGTTCATGGATATCTAAAATATCGATAGTATCGGAAATATCGGTAGTCCAAAAATACGGAAATTTCGTGAAAATATCGAGGATATTATGGATATTTTATTCCTTGCTTATGATCATATGATGGATGGGCGAGATATACAAGAAGGGTACTATCTTTGTGTTTGTTGATGGAAGCATACCTACAGACAGCTTACCTTATTTATTATGCTCATAATTTTTGGTCCTTTTAATTTCGAATGGAAGGTCTTGTTTCTAAAAAAGTCTTTAGATTGCATGTTCCATTTTTTCCATAATCTAAAAAACTTTATGAATATATATATATACAGAAATTCTCATATACATAGCATTATTATCGTGAACAAAATCCAGCAATCTGCAGAAGGCATCAGTCAACTGAGTCAATGAGACTGATAGTATATGAAGCATGTATTTTTTTGTTTTTATTATTAGTGCAGCATATAATACGTCAAGGCTCCAATTTTAAGGTTTTAATCTATTCATTTCATTGATATGCATGACATAATTTAATCTTTTGTAACAATCAAGAGGGTCAACAATTTTAGTTTAGGTCGACTCAGGGCAGTAAATTTAATTATAATATAAGTGCAAACACATGCCTAAGATGCCAACTATTTCGCTAATTACCACACTATCTCATTGACCCGCGTTTAAATTTCCAGATTATGACTTTGTATTTGATATCATGAGCACAACTTACGAAGATTAATTTGCTCGATGATTCAAATTTATAGTATGACAGACAGACTCGACTCGTAAAAAAACATTTCTAATCACGTTTCTGCCAAAGCTTATTGGCTGCTCATAATCACATTTATTATATTCTTTCTAAACAATAATTAGGTGATGGTATGAGAAAATATTGGGACAGATTATATGAACCCTAAATGAGAGGGATCGTATAAAAGGTAGAAGCTCACATGGTGAACATTCCCAATGTCTAGCTTGATCGATCTGTCATATTTGTTGTCATCATGTTCAAGAGTGAAAGTATTTTAAATGCTCCTTGCATGAAAAGGAAAATAATAATACTAAACTACATGTTAGTTAAATAAAATCTGTACTAGTCCGATTTTATGCTTAAAATAATTCAAAATTTTTGAACCTAAGCTATTGTCAAATTTGAAAGTGACTTGATTCTAATATTCTTTCTCTTGATCCTCTCTCCTTTGTTTTTTGCTCAAAATAAAATATAAGTTTCTATAATTGGCATCAATGTGTTGGGTACTAGTATTTGAAATTTTGTTCCCATAATTTTTTATTAATGAGAATGGGTGATTTGAACTTAAGATCTCTTTCGAACACTAAGAAGAGAGGCACCATCTGCTTTTTTATTATATTTTTATTATTTTTAATACAAGCAATATTCTACTTAAATCTAATCTACACTAATGTGAGGGGGATTCGAACTTGGGTGCAGAGTGAGGAGCACATCCGCTCTAGCGAACTTGGCTAAGCCCATGTCTGCTGGTTTATCATGGGCTTAATCATGTTAATTAGTTTGTAATAACTATGTGTTGTTTGATTTGATATTGGGAATGTCATATCAAGCAAGTGTATGAACTTCTAGTTAATGTATGTGGGAGCTAGGGCAGTTTTTAGATGCTAAAATTGGTCTGTGCGAGAGGATAGAGATATATACAACCCAAATGAAACTGGGAATGATTGTCATTATTCGACCAAGCTTGTAATAAAGTCTAAAAGAGTGTAGTAGAAGTGAAGTTCATTATTATTAAACGAAGAAAAATAAAATAAAAGGAAGAAACACACTGGGACCTGGGAAGTTGACGACTCCAATCATGATTAAAAACAGTAGTCACACAAGCCGAAGTGTGATGCCGACCTGTGAAACAACAAAAGTATGGTTTTTAAGATAAATTATTGTATGATATACTGGAATACCGTCACGTGTTGTTATTAATTTATATATAGTGGAGAACATGTTTATACTATTGGTTATGCCACCTAATGGTTTCTTAGTGGAAAAGTGCTCGGTTTTAGTATTCTTAGTCGGATTCATCAACTAGCTCTTGTCGGATTTATGCTCTAAAACTATTCTTGGTCAGTTTGCACTAAAACTATGGGTTTTGGTAGTCATGGATACATTTTGTAGGGTCGGTCATGGCTGCATTGTTCCCTCTTTTTCTTTGTGCGGAACAAGGAAAAGTGGAATTGTACAAGCCCAACGTTTTAGTGAGAGCCGCATTCAATGCTACAAGCGATAAGCATCCAGTGAGATTTTCTTATGTATATTGTGAGAAGTTTCTTAAAGCACATTTTAGGTACCTGTCAATCTTTATGAAAGAAAATATGCTCCACATGCAATTAGAATCATTCATCAAGACTAATTTTCAGAAACAAAAGCATTGCAAGGAATATTTAAACTCATCCACATCAAACTTGAATCGTGCAATTAGAATCATTCATCAAGACAAATTTTCGGAAACAAAACAAAAGCCTTGCAAGGAACATTTAAACTCATCCATAGCAAACTTGGAAGTTCCAAGGTATTGATTTGTTTCAGCTTTCAAGTTGCAGTTAGTTGAATATCACAACCGTGGTTCACAACAAGAGAAACATACTACTACATTACTAATATCATTTGCAAAGGGCCCAGATTCAAGAAAATTAAGATTAGCTAAATATTACAAAGATCCATCCAGTATTACATTTGAAGAACAACCCGCTAATCAATCCCCACTGGCACAACCCTTACAGCCACAATGCACACACTCTATAACCTTCTCCTCCCTCAGATGCTTGGGCACACGACACACACATGTTGTGGCAAAGTTATGATCGCGAGGCTGCATGCATCTTAAACAGCAGAGGCGTTCATAACCAGGCTGCATTTCAAATACAAACCATATGTCATCATACATGATTAGATTTGAGTTATAATATAATAGATTTAATAAAAAGACACAAGGTACACGAGCTTGCAATATTTTCCTTATATATTCAATATACAGTCACTGTTATCCAATAGTTTTACATACAAGTTACAACCTGCAATTAAGAATGTGATTCCAATACATGTAGCATGAGAATTTCAAAATAAAATCAATCAGTATTTCCCTTGCATTTGCTAATTTTCCAACAAAGCTATGTTTACTCCAATTTCCGTATCTTAAACATTCACGCTTATGTTCTTTCAACCTTATTTAAATGTTTTTCACGATATAAAGTAAAATCCAACAAAAAAAACCGGGCAACTTATTTCCAAGTTTGACGTATCATGCACAAATAAACCAAATTTAAATAAACTAGAATAAAATAAATAAAAACAAGCAGCAGATAAAGATATTAGAGATTCTGAGACAAACCTTTTTCCATTTTGCAATTAGATTGCGGTCAGCATAGCCTTGGTCCAGACAGAACTCGTACAACTCCTTGGATATCTCATTTCTCCGATGGTACAGGTCAAAAATGTAGCGGCTCTTTTGATGTGCTATTTTGAAGATCGGCCACAAGGTCTCACATTTCCTCTTACCATCATGAGTATCATTCTCAGCTGTCCAAAAGATAGAGGGAATATACGTTTTAGTATCCTTTCGCGTTCTTAAACATATTAATTTTTCAAATTCAGTGGACAATGTAATAAAAACATGGAAGATTTATACCTTCTCTCATCTTCGCTTGTAGCTCGCGAATAGTTGGTTCAATCAGTTCCCAACCTTCTGGGTATTTGACTCGGTTGGTCTTCACCTTAGGCATTTTCTACCTGTCATCAGTGGAAACATATGATGAATTAATAGTCTATAAATTCCAAAGGCGCCATCCACATTTAAGCAGCACATCTTTCCCACAAGTTAGTAGAAATACATTTTCCTCAATGACATCATGCAAAAAGAACAATTATTTGCAAGTTCCACAACATATAAGACGGTATATGCCACAATCTATATTTCTTTGATATCTATTCATTATATACAGAATCACACAAACTCAAATACCCAACAATTACCAAACATATAAATCAGCCCAAGTGGAGTAACGTGATATATATATATATATATATATATATATATATATATATATATATATATATGAACCATCAATCATAGTGGAAGGGAAAGTATATCAAAAGATGCAAGAATAAAAGAAAAATTCCCATTGTTGAAAACAAGATGCCACAACTCTGAATAGCAGTTGTGTAAAAATAACTAACTTTCATGGCAGAAAAGAAAAAGGAAAAAAGAAAATAAAAGTAAAGGCAAGCTGTAATAAGCTATAATTCATGCATAGCATGATTTAATTGTAAAACTCAAAATCTCACAAGAGAAATCAAACCCAGGATGACTGCCAAAATACCTAAGCGGAAAAAAAAAAGTTGCGCAGAAAGTGCTCTCGTAGCCACAGATCAATAATCCAAACCCTAAATCCTTAATTTAATAAACCATTATTTTAAATTCAGAAAAATTCAGATACTTTAGAAATTGAAACAACCTAAAAGAGAAAAATCGCAAAATCACAAGCACAAACTCACATAATTTCATTTCGCAACAGTTGTGTTACGTACCTGACGGAGAGAAGAGAAGGCTGTGGAGACGATGGCGTTGTGGCGGGAACTGAGGCAGGCTGAGAAGAAGGAAAGAGGCCCTAGACTAGAGAATTTGCCCAACTTTATTTCCGTTAATTTTCTTTTATTTCAAATAGAAATCCTTCTCCGACCAAAAGAAGAAAAAACAAAACCCAATCCAAAACGGTCAATCCATGAAGCCCAACCCGTAGACGACATGTCGTTCACGGCCCAACATTCTGATTGAAATTTAAAAGCCCAATCCAAATGTACTCGATTATCAATTATTTTGTTGATTAACAGGAGAGTAAAATTCGGGCTTGAGACATATTTCAATATTGGAAAGAGAAGTATCACTACTTATTAGTTTGTTGAACTCGACTATTTCTAAGAAGTACGACTATTTTGGGTTTCGGGTTATGTGTATTTTTATCAAATTTTGCACTATGAAAGGAAAGTTGGTGGTTGACTAGATTTGCTGCATTTTATCAAACTATTAATTGATGGAATGAAGTTGGGTCGGTTATTTTTGCTTCTCAAACTGATAATTTGATTGAATTGACTCTAGGTTTTTTATTGGGTCATAATGCATCAACTTGTATATTTTACAGAAGAAATCTATCATGTTCATCATCACCACCACATTTTGTTCACTAGAGTCTTTCATTCACCACTGTTCTAGTGACAGTGCTGCTGTTCCATACCAGTACAAGTGTTTCTTTGTGGACTTGCCGCCTTCTACGAGCCTTAACAAATGACCTTGAGGCCCTTCTGAAGCTTGCATTTTGCGATCTTGAGAGTACTTAAGAAATGCCTATCTCCATACTGTACCAAACAAAATAGATTAGGCCATCTTAACCCTTTCGGTTGTTTTGAAACAAACACCAAGCAAAAATCGGTCATAGTGTGTGTGTGTGTGTGTGCAAGGGAGATTTTTCTTAACTTATTTGGAATGTCAAAATCACCTTCAGCTGCATCACAAAAGTCTAGCGACACTTTCCTAAGCATTGGCAACTGCATAAAACATGTAAGGCACACAGTCGTTATTAACTTATTACCTGTTAAACTTGATTCATGAAGTTGAATACACCTGAAAACAAGAACAGTACTATTACCTTCGAAGCGGCATCGAAAATAAAGCTTCTCTGCAACCCAGGACCCTGTATAATATGGATCAACATATAAGTAGTGGAAGGTATACCATGTTCCAATTGCAATATAAGTAGTGGCGGCATAACATTAAAGTATTAACTATTGTCATTAAAAGGAAAGTCATTAAAATCTCACATTATGACGCAGCAAGAGATCTTCAAGAGCATTACAGTCGAGAAGAGAAGAAACCCCCATTGTTGTTACTTGTCCACACTCCTGAACATGAAAACCGATCACATTTGTAAACATACATGGCACACTGATAATTATGCATCAAATGAAACCAATGGTTGACACATACAAGAACAAGAATAATATGTAGATCTTTACACTTTCTTCATACAGCCAGAGAAAGAAGATGAAGAAGACATCTTTATATAGCAAAACCATGCTAGTCATGCTTCTACTTATTATCATAAAACGTACAGAAGAACCAACAAAACTATCAAAACCAGCCATTAGAAAATTGAAAATGGCAAACCTCAAGATGGATAGACACCAAGCCTGGCCATCCTTGCTAAATTATTTGTTGAGACTCTGCAAACAAGACAGAGCAGCAAGGTAAATGGCATATCAATTATCAATTGCTCTAGAGGTACACCAACACACAGATAAGACAAGGAAAGGAAATCCCCGTGACATGCTAGAAAGAAACCAAGAACAAGGGCTCCTTGTTATTGAGAAATTGGATCATGACTTAGATATGACTATGGAAATGTCTACATGCTAAATCCAATATAAGGCAGGCTCAAATGATACCCTTTGAAATAAATAACTCCTAACCTGAATCCAGAAGCGTACACCCTAGAAGCGAAAGCTCAACCAGATTTGCACAGCTTTGAGTAAGAATAACCAAATCATTGTTGGTCATCCAAGGGGTCACCCGCTCAAGCTTCAACTTCCTCAGGTTAGGCATAGGAAATTTAAAGCTTAAAATAGATATATCACCAAGACAGTGACAGAAAGCCAAAACTACCAACTTCTTCAGGTTTGCCACAATGTTCATAATGGTTCTATCAGATATTGCCTGTAAAAGAACTGAAATCATTTTACAAATGACAGTATTTTATATTCTTATGGAGATTTTGATGCAAGAGAAACATATATTTTTGAAATTAAAAGAAGAAGAAACAGATTCTAATTCAGTAAATTCTAGAATGACCAACATGCATATACCCAACGAGACAACAGTTAACACATACTGATCGGATCATATAAGATCTTATCTGACAACTCTAAAGTAAATCCACAAATAGGGTCTGAATATAACTAGTCTCATTAGAATATATCCCAATGGGTCATAACGAAGAGCCTCCTAAAGTACAAAGTTCATCAACATCTATAGGGTAAGTGTATCTTTTGCAAAATTCAAACTTCAAAAATAATTATCCCAAATTCAAGATCATATGAGCATTCTATATTCCTGATGTCACAGCTAATGGATGTATAACAGAATAAACCACAGGGGAAGTCACAGTTATCGCCTACGATGATCTCCAAATCCACTATCACGAATACCTGAAAATAAAGAATAATCGACTCTAGCATAGGACAAATAGTTTGTAGTTTTCTCAGTCCATCTTCACCTAACAATCCACCTAAGCCCACAGTTATTTTCCTCAGTGATGTGATTGCAGGTTTCAGAGCTTCCAAAGAGGCGTAAGAAAATCCCCATCCAAGTGCAATTTCTTCCTATTTCATTATGCAGTTTTCTGCAAGAATAGGAGAAAGAAAATTCTCTCTTTTGAGGATCACTTTCCTGTTGAGATAAATTCCTACAGCGCCTTGCTTTCAGACACTTTAAACCTGGATTTCCACTGACAAGATAAGCTACAACTATTTGATGACTCACCATAGTATTAGAAATGTCAAATCATCAAGATAAATTCCTACCCGTTACAGCAACCATTTCTCAACTTCGTAGGTCTAACTTTTGTCAAATCATTATTAAATGCAATCTTACAACAGATATCAGAAAGGCAAAGGGGCATATTACTAACCCAAAGTAACGAATAGCAAGTGAGTTAAGTTAATTCTTTGTCACGCAAATTCCAAGTACTTCCAACAGTTCAAAGTTCTTTGTCTCTCAGGTTTCGTTTGTTGTATATGGAAGTAAAAGTAGTTGGTAGAGAAGCTATTCATATATTTTGCTGTGAACAATATGGATGAATGGTGCCCTATACAAAACCCTAGCATTTCTGCCTGCCAAAAGAAACACAAAAGGGAAACATGTGTTTATTACTTTATTCATGCCCTTTGGCATCATTTTCGAAGTAGGGGAGAATGAGAATGTTGGTGAAAATAAGTCTTCGAATCATAAAATTCCAAAACAGGAATAACAAGGGAAATGGCACTCACACTTGCAGCTGCCCATTTGAAGTATTTGAAGATTAAGTGCCAGGGAATCCAAAAGCTCATTTTCAATTTGTTCGACAGCAATATGATTGGAGGAGCTAGAGCAAAGATGTTTTTAGAAATTAAAGGTGACTTTTTGTGAAGTATATTTGCTAGTTAATTTGTTCATGAATAATACTAATAGTGATTAGTTAGATGCCAAATGGTTTTCCAAGCCATTGCAAACATGTCTGAGCTCCCACATTGGAACATTAGAGTTCCTTGGTGGTCTTTATAAAACTTACTCCTGGAAAAAGAATGGTTTGTATTGGCTATGCAAGTGGCCCAATTGAGTTGCTTGTGGGTATGGCCTATTCTTAAATGCCTAATGATTAATTAATATATTTAATCAAAAAGATGGGCCTTGGGCTCTGTGATTTAAATTAAAACTGTTTTGTTAACTAATTATTTAATTAAAAAATAGTATAGTCGGGCGGCTTTATTGGTTTTTTTCTCGTGTACATACGTATGGCTATATGATTTAAATTAAAACCGATTAGTTAACTAATTATTTAATTTAAAAATAGTATAGTCGGGCAGCTTTATTGGTTTTTTTCTCATGTACATACGTATTTTTCAACAATACATTCGTGTTGTAGACACGTCTCACGTTTTTTTTAAAAGCAAACATACAATAGTCATATTGTACATGTACATACATATTTGTAATGTTTTATACATGTATTGTTTACAAAATTTTAAGTAAGGCACACAAAATTCACGTATTATAAAAATAATTCTCACATATTATTGAATGAGAATAACATATGTTATAAACATTGTATTAAAATATCATATAGTGGAAGATTAATATCTACTTTGGATATGTTGCAAATTAATATCTATAAGGTACAAACTAATCCAACTAGGAGGGTTATTTTTTATTATTAATTTTTTTTATTAAATAGTATAGCCGTGCGGCTATACTACGATTTTTCCATATTAAAAAAAGTATAGCCGGTAGGCTACACTTATTTTTGACACGTGGCATTAAACGACAGAGGTTCTTTTTTTTTTAAGTACAGCCGCACGGCTATACTCCATTTTTATCATTTTTTTTTAAAAAAAGACATGAGTTGACACGTGGCGCCTAATGGATGGGGTGTCCTTTTTTTATATATTAAAAAATACTATAGCCGTACGGCTACACTCAGTTTAAATTTTTTTGTTTAAAAACGCATAGCCGCACGGCCATACTATTTCACACAGTGGGCAGCACTGTTTTTTCTTCAGAAAATAGTATAGCCGTGCGGCTATACTCGATTTTTTTTGTAATTTTTTGAAAAAAATAGTATAACGGGGTGCATTACAGGTTTTTATTTTTAATTTCAAATTTGAAATTGTCTTTAATAAATAGTCTAGATGTGAGGCTATAGTCTTTTACATATGCATACGCGTATATAAATATATATATATATATATACAAACGTATTTTTCAACAATACATTCGTGTTGTAGACACGTCTCACGTTTTTTTAAAAAGCAAACATACAATAGTCATATTGTACATGTACATACATATTTGTAATGTTTTATACATGTATTGTTTACAAAATTTTAAGTAAGTCACACAAAATTCACGTATTATAAAAATAATTCTCACATATTATTGAATGAGAATAACATATGTTATAAACATTGTATTAAAATATCATATAGTGGAAGATTAATATCTACTTTGGATATGTTGCAAATTAATATCTATAAGGTACAAACTAATGCAACTAGGAGGCTTCTTTTTTATTATTATTATTTTTAATAAATAGTATAGCCGTGCGGCTATACTACGATTTTTCCATATTAAAAACAGTATAGCCGGGAGGCTACACTTATTTTTGAGACGTGGCTTTAAACGACAGAGGTTCTTCTTTTTTTTTTTTTTTTTTTTTTAAAAGTACAGCCGCACGGCAATACTCCATGTTTGTCATTTTTTTAAAAGACATGAGTTGACACGTGGCGCCTAATGGATGGGGTGTCCTTTTTATATATATTAAAATAGTATAGCCGTACGGCTATACTCAGTTTAAATTTTTTTGTTTAAAAACGCATAGCCGCACGGCCATACTATTTCACACAAGTGGGCAGCTCTGTTTTTCTTGAGAAAATAGTATAGCCGTGCGGTATACTAGATTTTTTTGTAATTTTTGTAAAAAATAGTATAACGGGGTGCATTACAGGTTTTTATTTTTAATTTCAAATTTGAAATTGTCTTTAATAAATAGTCTAGATGTGAGGCTATAGTCTTTTACATATGCATACGTGTGTATATATATATATATATATATATATATATATATATACAAACGTATTTTTCATCAATACATTCGTGTTGTAGACACGTCTCACGTTTTTTTTAAAAGCAAACATACAATAGTCATATTGTACATGTACATACATATTTGTAATGTTTTATACACGTATTGTTTACAAAATTTTAAGTAAGGCACACAAAATTCACGTATTATAAAAATAATTCTCACATATTATTGAATGAGAATAACATATGTTATAAAAATTGTATTAAAATATCATATAGTGGAAGATTAATATCTACTTTGGATATGTTGCAAATTAATATCTATAAGGTACAAACTAATGCAACTAGGAGGGTTCTTTTTTATTATTATTATTTTTAATAAATAGTATAGCCGTGCGGCTATACTACGATTTTTCCATATTAAAAAGAGTATAGCCGGGAGGCTACACTTATTTTTGACACGTGGCTTTAAACGACAGAGGTTTTTTTTTTTTTAAAGTACAGCCGCACGGCTATACTCCATGTTTGTCATTTTTTTTAAAAAAGACATGAGTTGACACGTGGCGCCTAATGGATGGGGTGTCCTTTTTTATATATTAAAAAATAGTATAGCCGTACGGCTATACTCAGTTTAAATTTTTTTTTTTAAAAAGTATAGCCGCACGGCTATACTATTTCACACAGTGGGCAGCTCTGTTTTTTCTTCAGAAAATAGTATAGCCGTGCGGCTATACTCGATTTTTTTGTAATTTTTTCTAAAAAATAGTATAACGGGGTGCATTACAGGTTTTTTTCTTAAATTTCAAATTTGAAATTGTCTTTAATAAATAGTCTGGATGTGAGGCTATAGTCTTTTACATATGCATACGCGTATATATATATATGTACATACGTATTTTTCAACAATACATTCGTGTTGTAGACACGTCTCACGTTTTTTTAAAAAGCAAACATACAATAGTCATATTGTACGTGTACATACATATTTGTAATGTTTTATACACGTATTGTTTACAAAATTTGAAGTAAGGCACACAAAATTCACGTGTACTAAAAATAATTCTCACATATTATTGAATGAGAATAACATATGTTATAAAAATTGTATTAAAATATCATATAGTGGAAGATTAATATCTACTTTGGATATGTTGTAAATTAATATCTATAAGGTACAAACTAATTCAACTAGGAGGCTGCTTTGTTATTATTTATTTTTTTATTAAATCGTATAGCCATGCGGCTGTACTACGATTTTTTCCATATTAAAAAACGTATGGCCGGGAGGCTACACTTATTTTTGACACGTGGCTTTAAACGACAGAGGTTCTTCTTTTTTTTGTTTAAGTACAGCCGCACGGCTATACTCCATGTTTGTCATTTTTTTTTTAAAAAAGACATGAGTTGACACGTGGCGCCTAATGGATGGGGTGTCCTTTTTTTATATATTAAAAAATAGTATAGCCGTACGGCTATACTCAGTTTTAAATTTTTTATAAAAAAAAGTATAGCCGGACCTATACTATTTCACACCGTGGGCAGCTCTGTTTTTTCTTCAGAAAATAGTATAGCCGTGCGGCTATACCCGATTTTTTTGTGATTTTTTTGTAATTTTTTTTAAAAAAATAGTATAACGGGGTGCATTACAGGTTTTTATTTTTAATTTAAATTTTGAAATTGTCTTTAATAAATAGTCTAGATGTGGGGAGCGGATCCGCTGTCCCCAAATTGGTGTCCCCTCCATGTCCCCTCTTTAATTTGCTGACACGTGTCCACTAACATAACAGGGAGTTAACTCTGTTAACTTTTTATTTAACAAATTTAAACACTAAAAAAAATTAAAAACTGCCCAAATATCCCAGCAGCCACCGAGCGTCGTCTTCTCCGCGAGAGTCTTCTCCTCTTCTCCAATTACAGCCAGCGAGCATCGTCTTCCTTGCAAAAGCCAGCCATACCCACTCTCCTCCCTCATTACACATGCAATGGTGAAAAGAAATCCTGCAAGGCTTTCTTGATTTTTCAATCGCAACCCCTTACGATTCAATCTCTCGCCATATCAAACCTTACCGCTTGCATCTGCCTCGAGCTTGCGTGAATCAACAACATCTCAGATCATACAAACTTGCTGCCTCAAAACAGAACGTGATTGTTCCTGTAGTCTGTTCTTGTCTTCTCCACCATCAACTCTACCCAGTTCTCCTCCCTCCTAATCACTGTTTGGAAATTGCAACACCATTAAACCAATCGATTATACATGTTGTTAAAGCCCCGTGGATGGAGGTGAGCAAAGCCCTGTGTATTGGAAACTTATATAATATACACTAAATCAAAGTATTATTTGTTCAATTTTCTTTGTTAGGTTTTATCTTCATGATATGTTTGATTTCATATTCATAGTAATCAATCTTTTGAACAATCCCAGTCATAGGAATCAAACCCAGCCATATATAGTAATCAATCCTTGTATCGATTAAATTAATTGTTATTTTATGATTATTGTTTTATATATAGAAATTTAAATCTTATAAATTACGTGTTGCCAATTACGTGTTGGATTAAGTGGGTATGGCTGGGTTTTGCAAGGAAGACGACGCTCGCTGGCTGTAATTGGAGAAGAGGAGAAGACGATGCTCGGCTGCTGCTGGGATATTTGGGCAGTTTTTAATTTTTTTAATTTTTAAAATTGTCAAATAAAAAGTTAACAGAGTTAACTCCCTGTTATGTTAGTGGACACATGTCAGCAAATTAGATAAGGGACATTGAGGGGACACCAATTTGGGGACAGTGGATCCGCTCCCCTAGATGTGAGGCTATAGTCTTTTACATATGCATACGTATATATATGTATATGTATATATGTACGTACGTATTTTTCAACAATACATTTGTGTTGTATACACGTCTCACATTTTTTTAAATAGTAAACATACAATTGTCGTATTGTACATGTACTTACGTATTTTTAATGTTTTATACACGTATTGTTTACAAAATTTTAGGTATGGCATACAAAATTCACGTATTATAAAAATAATTCTCACATATTATTGAATACGAATAACATATGTTATAAAAATTGTATTAAAATATCATATAGTGGAAGATTAATATCTACTTTGGATATGTTGCAAATTAATGTCTATAAGGTACAAACTCATGCGACTACGATTGTTCCATATTTTAAAAAAAGTATAGCCAGGCGGCTATACTTATTTTTGACACGTGGCTATACTGTTTGAATATATTAATATTTACAAAGTATAGCCGCCCAGCTATCATATATTAATATGTACAAAGTATAGCCGATCGGCTATCCTGCTTTAATATATCAATATGTACAAAGTATAAACGCGCGGCGATACTGTTTTAATATATTAGTATGTGCAAAGTATTGCCGCACGGCTATATGGCTTGAATATATTAATATTTAAACAGTATAGACGCTTTTAATATATTAATATGTGCGAAGTATAGCCGTGCAGCGATACTGTTTTAATATATTCATATAAAAGCCCAGCTAACATCCATACTCAATTACTCGGACAATTAGCCATATATGCTGATTTAACTTTCCCAGAAGCATTCCCGAACAGACTAATAACTAATAATATGCGAGGCTGTTGTACAAAATTTTTGAATCTGATATGATATATGCGCTGCCATTACTGAAAATTTAAGAGAGTATGTACTGCTACTAATATACAGAAAGCTAGATATGAGTATAGCCGGGAAGGAGGAGATCTTTCAAGAAGTAATATAATACACAAGCAGACAGCTTCTCCTAAAAAAAGTGATTTTTCCTCTAAAATAACTCAAACTCTAGGTGGTCTCCCGTAGCTTTAAACTCCAAATACTTGGTATTCTCCTGAGCAGCAGGCATGTCTGGAACTTCAAAATCACAAAACTCGGGCAGTTCCGGTGGGATGGCACAGCGTATTAGGGCCCAATTCAGGCCCTCAAAGAAAGGATGTTGCTTAATCTCACCAGCCCCTTTCTCTGATCCCAACCGATTCTCCGGCTCCTTTACCAACAGCCCTCTGATGAGATCCCTGGCCTGGAAACTAACAATTGGACCTTCCGGGAACCTTAGGCTCTGCAACACCACATTGGCTAATGTTTCCTCATTGTTGATGCCTTTAAATGGTGTTCTGCCGTATAGAAGCTCGTAAAGAAAGATTCCAAACGTCCACCAATCGACTGCAGCTCCATGACCCTCTCCTTTGATGATCTCAGGAGCCAAGTACTCATGGGTCCCTACAAAGGAATTGGACCGTGCATCAGTAGGCTCTGCCACAAGCTGTGGCAATGATCTGACTTGGGCTGCAGGGTCATTTTTGGACTTCTTTGTTTTTGCAGCAGCAGGTAAAAACCTAGGGCTGAAGCATGGGACTTCACAGGAGGGTTCCATGCAGAAGGGCTCAGCGCAGCTAGATTGCGTGCATGGACCGGACATTTTTACACGATCAGCATCGCATGAAGGTGATTTCAAAAGGGTTGGACTAACAGTGCATCTTAGAGACAGGTCAAAATCTGTGAGCATAATGTGACCATCTTCCCGCACAAGAATGTTTTCTGGTTTCAAATCCCGATAAACTACCCCAAGCATGTGCAAGTACTCCAAAGCAAGGAGAACTTCAGCAACATAGAACCTGAAAACACAAAGTGGCTTGAATCAGTTTGCAATGGTGCGATATGAGAAATACATACAGAACATAAGAATGAGCAATTATAAGAAAGATCCATTTAGCTAAGTTATCTCAGGTAAAACTCCAGCCCTAACTTAATATAGAAACAGATACTAGATTAGAGGGGAATCTAATGCTCAGTTTCCCAATTGAATTACATAGTGCAACGGAAGCTCTAAAGAGCTTCCATTCACACAATAATTTATATGAGATGACCAGGAAAAATGAGGATGTCATGTAGCAATTTCTCAAAAATAGTGTAACAATAGCGTCAAAACAAAATGCATGCCCTGATATGTATAGATCTTATTTCAAAATTTTCTACCTTGTCGCTGCTTCAGAAAAACACCTTCCAGACTGCTTCTGCCGAAGGACATGAAGATCTCCACCTGGACAATACTCCATAACTAAACATGACAGATTATCTGATGTGAATTGGGTAAACAGTGTAGGGAGAAAAGGATGATCAAGCATCCTCAGTATTTCTCTTTCAGTCTGAGCCCTTGGCATCTTCTTCCTTCTAGCCAAGAACTCATTGTCCATTACCTTTATGGCAAAAAGGCAGTTCGTACTAATTAGTTCAGCAAGATATACAGTTCCTATGTCTCCACAACCAAGCTTCTTCAAAAGATTGAAGTGTCTCAAGCCCAGGACTCCATGCTGCAACCGAACGTGACGGATGGCCTCCCACCTCACATCCTTCGACATGTGAGGCTTATTGCTACAACTAGACCCACTCATATTGCTCTCATCACTCAAACTCGTACTACTACTATACTCTTGGCTACTTTTTGAGCTTTGGGAGAACTCCCCTTTTTCTTTTGATTTTGGGTTCTTTTTTGCTTTCATGATGTCAGCTCCCCCTGTATTGCCAGTCTTACTGCTGTCTAAGGTGAAGCCTGGTTCACTTGGACCTGTGTGCACATTACTTGAGTTTACTTCTGCAGTAAGACTGTTAAACTGGGGCACCAAAGAACCTTGATTGGATTGTTTGCCAGCACCTTTCAATGTACATTGGCATCTCTCACAGACCAGCTGACTTGTACAAGGATCAAAATCAGCATCAACTTCATTATAATTACTAGAATTGCAGGCCACAGAACTTGAACGCTGCCTTATCTTCTTCTTTATGATAATCCTATTCCTGCTGGCTGGTTTTACAGAGCGGAGAGTATTTCTGGATAGTTTGCTTGTTGTATTACCATTGACCAAACTAGATGAAGAAGGTACTGCAAGCAACTTGACTTTCCGCCCTGGTTTTGCAGCTGATACCTTACTTGCTGACTTGGGTTTGGCAGGAACATTTTGAACTACTGAAGTGTTACCACTTGTAGATTTAACTTTCTCTTTCTTCCCTAGCTGCGCCTTTATTTTTTTCGGTAACATGGTTTTTGCCGGAACGTTTTCAGCAAGTTCTGAAATATGGTCACTTGAAGATTCAATTTTCTCTTTCTGTCCCAGTTCTGCCTTTATTGTTTGCACCCCAACTGTCCTTAGCATGGACGTACTTTCATTTTGCAATGTTGTGCTCCCGGAATTATTTTCTGTTTTCCCGATGGCAAATTGAGGAGAAGAATGTGCACTCTGGCTTGATGACTTCATCTTGGCCATTTGAGGATGCTCAGGCATATTCTCACAAGTACTTGAAATGCTTTCTTCTGGCACTAGTGAGATCTCAACCATATTTCCCCTATTTTCACTTGAGGATGGGCCAGATGGACTGGCTTCAACTACAACTGCATTGTACAATGTCTTGATTCTCCCAGCTTCGGAGGCTCTTGAAGGACTTGTCAATTTTGATAACCGCTTCATAGCAGCCATTTCTGATGCCTTGGTAATAGAGAGTTCCCTTAACGCCTGCTTCAGAGTTGCTGGCTCTGAATTCCCAATCCCGGGTGAGCGAGACACACCCACTGTAATTGGCTTCTTCAAGGCATTCTTATTTAAAGGGCTAGTGCCTACTTGCTTCGATTTATCTGAACCCTTGGATGAGGCTTTGAGATTGATTGCCTCGAAGAGCTTATTAATATCATCTTCTAGAGAATCCTTGTATCCCAGTTTTAGAACAGGAGGCTTCCGATCTTTGTCACCCCTACTAAATCCAGAATTTGGTCTACCTATTCCATGAGAAAATTGACCTGTAGTCAGCTCGTCTGTTGCTTCAACAATTTCAGAAGTACCTGTAAATGAACCCATTTTCAGGTAGAGATTCTGATCTTTGTCACCCCTACCCAACCCAGAAGTACCAAAACGAGGAAGAGTATAGTCCAGCAAGTTTATAATGATCAGCTCCTTGAGAAGCCGTTTAGGTAAAGCTTCTGAGTTATCAAGTCACAAGTTGTGACTTAGACTGTTCTTGACCATATAAAACTAAACTGCGTACATCATGCTATATGTCTTTTCACTTCGAAATATAATAAATCCATGCCCTGAAATTATCAACAAATAAAGAAAAATATTAGTCAATCAAAGGCAGAGGTAGTTTGCTGTTTGCACTTATTTGTAATGGAAGTAAGAATGAGCCACTCAGTCACAAGCACAACATTACAACACTACTTGACCAAACATTATTAGCATTGAAAATGCTAAAAATACAGTCAAATAATCATTTCAACATCACATAAAAGTCATATCAGAAGGAAAAAAACATCAGCAAAAACAGATTTCCAATCAATATAAATGGGGTATAAAGGGTGCACTTTTGCCATAAAAATAACATATTAATCTTTACAACAAATACCCTTAAAATAAAAAATAACCAGACTATTCTGAAATGAAAACTTTTTTATTTTCCTTTATTAAATTAACAAAATACAAACAATATGAAGCTAGACCCGGTTGCCATCTTTCTAGTTTAATCAGTTTTTTTTCATAGATTTGCTTCACCCCTGCTTGCCCATCACCAAGACAAGATTCCCCACCCATTTATCCACCAAACAAATCAAACCAAATCACAAACAAAGCCAATAACTAAAAATAAAATAAAAATGATTATTTTTGTTTAAATAAACGGAAAATGCCAAGCTTCCTTGAGCTCTTGAAGCTCCTGGAGCTCAAATCTCAAGAAATGAGTATGCTTAAAGCGAAGCAGATCGGAGAGACGAAGAGCAGTACCTGATGGAGCTTCGTCTACAAACGCATTGGGGCCAGATTTAGCGAGCAAATCTGAGGGAAGGGAAGAGATTGAAGGAATCTGAGAGAGGAGAGCGAAAAACCCTTGAAACCCTTGGGGGATGTTGTGGTGAGATGTGGAGGAAGCGAAGATGGGTGAGAGAGGAAAGCGGTACAGAACAACAAAACACTGTTTCTCTCTTTCCATTCTGACACTGATTATTTTGAAGGCCCTGGGCCCCACCGTATATGTCGTGGGTCCCATCAAAACGTGAAAATTATTTCAAAACCATCTTGGGATTATCCAAATCTCAGTCGTTTTGTGAATTTTAGGCTGGTTTTTTTTATTTTTTATTTGTAAAAAAAGGGAAGTAAATTATATGGAGAAAGGTAATGAAGACTGTATTTTTACTGTTTTCATGTTTCTACTGTGTACCATCTTTTTACTGTTGTTATTGTACAGGTAAATTCAGCCACATGTACAGATTTTTAAAATATATATACATTGCATAGTCCATAACATGTATACATATTTGTAAGAAAAACAATATACAAATAATAATTTTCAAGGTAGAGTTTGTAACTCTAATATAACGGTTAACCACATTTACCCCAAAACTTCAAATACTACTTCTCTAAATACTTGGAAAACATCCCTTTTTTTACTACCTAAATATTTTGTCATTCTATGAATGAATTTTCGCATGTCATAACGAATTTATTTATTATTTTGACTCTTCTTTAATTGAGTGTATTGAATTTTGAGATTCTGAATCCATTGCCGAGCTTGTTGAAGATGTTTTTTCATTTATGTTTGTCGTATGCATATAACGTGTGTACCACATTGTCTAATGACGACAATGTACATAATGACGTGATGATTTATAAAGCAAACTAATTTGTTTGAAAGGAAGACTACAAGTATAATAATACTTGTGTATTTTATACAATGTAGATGTAGATAGTAGTTGTTAAGGTTGATAGCCAGGTTGACTGTCCCAAACTATCAATACATGAGAGTATTTGAAAGACTTTAATAAACTTCATAGGCAAAAAGGACTTGGTACAAATACAATGTACAAAATAAGTTCATTGAAGTTTTTTTGTAAATTGATGGTTGACTTGTCATCTTTCAATAGCATAATATTGACAATGAATGAACCAAAAATTGATGGTTTACCTAACATAAAATTATTAATCTTTTGACAAAGTTTCACAAAAACATCTATATGAGACAAGATATGGGCTATCATATTTCAACCCCCATCTCATAATTAATTTACCTGCTAATCACCTAATTACTCAACCATGATTACATTCAACAAACTTTGCTCCAGCTACAAGCAAAAAAGAGCCACTATAATCATTCTTTATCAAATGTAGCAATTTTAGCTAATGTGTATAATTAAATTTCTTAAATATAATTAGATAAAAAAATTTACTTAAATATAATGAATTTTAGTTAATTTGCGTTGGGGATTCAAACTTCAGACCATAATTTACGAGTGAAGACATTTTTCTACTAAATTAGATGCGCATTGACAAAATCTTATATTTGTATGATAAATAAATAAAGACATGGATTTCAAATTGAAATATAAGCACTAGATTTTGCATGTGTATATAATTGTTATCGAATGCAATGTCTGTTTCTCTTTAGGGCAAATAATCGAATGCGATGTCAGTGTTTTTGGCTTATGGAGGTGTACATCGCCAGGAAACACAATTTTTCTGAACATGTTTGGTTTCTATCGATTTCAATGCCCCACAGTGAGTCCAATAATGATCTTCTTGGAAATGAAAACGAAATTTGAAATGGGTTTCTTCCAAACACAACATGGTTAAACTTGTGCTCTGATACTGTTGGATTGGAGCCCACATTTTTGGCTCTTCATTTTGGTGTAAGATTTCATCTTCATGTAATTTAAACAAATATTTCACTTGTGGGAAAAAATGTTCTCTTGTCAAACTGTACGATAACAAGTATCATTTATGTTGTTAGGATTAGTCTTTACAACACTCATAATTATTCTCGAGTATGTGAGTCTTCGCAGTCTGACAATATAAGAATATTTCAAACATCATTTATTCGAATAACTAATGTCGAACAATGACAAACAATTATATTCGATCCGTAACTCTCAACATATACATCGTATGTAGATGGATACAAATACACTCTATAATAATGTATTATGAAGTGAAACATTCTATTTCACATGGTATATATGCCAACTTCAATACTTTGCCCGGCCGAGAGGGATGGTTGGTGTTTGTCTTGGCCCTCAAGTTGAGGAGTTAAACATGGGAAGCCATAATGACTATATAAAGTGCCCTATTAATTTGTTAATCCCGAGCCCTAGTCACCTAAAGTAAGGCCATGGCCATCAAACTTCTTTTCTTTTCTTTTTTGCCTTATTTTATGCAGGTAGGGGGTCACACAAACTTTACTTTGGGATCAAAGTTTTGAATGAAAATTATGTTGAAAGCAGCCTTATAGCTATGATTCGTGGTACAATGATGTTGACTATTTTGGTCAATGAATATTATTTTGAGCCAAGAGTTGCCTAGCACTTTATAGACATGGAAAAGCACATACATTAAAAAAATAAAAATAAATAAAAAGTTTTTTTTTTAATGCATGGTTGAGGTCCACAATGGGAGTTCTTTTATTCTCAAGATTTGACTATCTATGATATTATTATTAACTATATTATATTCAAGAATATTCTTCCCTTTTATTAACGGAAAGAGATGTTTCCAAAATAATGTGAGATGAAATTTTCAATGTGAAAAATGTGATTTTTTAAGGTTTGTTTTTGTTTTTCTCGGTGTGACAAAAATTTGATTCTTAAATATGGGGTGAAATAGAGCAGCTGCTCAACCAAATTCATTACCATTTTAAATGTTGGGTCACCTGAGCCCAACCCGAATCAAAGCATTTGAATGGACAAGAAACAGTATAGTTGGGTTCAACTCAAGTTCATAGATCCAATCGGCTTAAACCAAAGCCCAATGCACCTTCACTTCTTTTTTTGGTTGGTACAAGTGTTGCGGAGAGGCTAGAATGAGTGCTTTTTTGTTATCAAAAAAAAAAAGAGGGGTTTTTGTGAGGAGTCATAATGAGGGGATCCTTAATAACCGTTCGATCCAGTGCAAAGTTATTATTGGATTGTTGGATTGAACCCCCTCATTGTAAATCCTCAACATAGGGAAATTGAAGATAGAAATTAGGGTGTGCGGGTAACTACTCTTATATAACTACTTGAGTTATAAACTTCTTGTAAAGTTAAAGGTATTAAGATCAATTTAAGATTTGTATGAATTTTTTAAGTCGTTCGTATAAAAATCTAAAATTCAATTATCAACTGAGTAATCACTCATCACCCTTTGATTTTGAAGAGAACTGCTATTTGGAAGCTACATTTGTAGCTTAGAATAGAAGAGAGGCTCGCCTATTAGAGGACACCTTTGGTGGCTCACCTTTTACCTTCTCTTTTTTGTCTGTTTGGCTTGTTTTTTTTTTTTTTTGATACGGTCTGTTTGGCTTGTTGCTTGGTTTTGTTGTTGTTGGAATAGATGCTTTATTAAAATAATAAGCACCATAAGAGTTTACATAAGATAGCACTGAAAACAGCAAATACTATTCAAAACCCAAACATGAGAGACATGAACAAATGCGTGATCTTTTTGTATAAAAAAACTCGAGCCTGAACAACTCAATCGGGAAAAAAAGAGAAAAAAGAAGAGGAACCTTGAACATCCCTTCAATCTGCTGGACAACATTAGAAACTTGTAGCCTATAACAAACACAAATTCAGAAAAACAAGGAAAATGAGATAAAATAAAATAAACTAAAAGATAAAACAAATAAACTAAAAACACAAATGAACAATAAGAAAAGAGAACTAGCCAACAAAACCCAAAAAAAAGGTAGAAAAGAGAACTAGCCAACATCCCTTCAATCTGCTGGACAACATCAGAAACTTGTAGCCTATAACAAACACAAATTCAGAAAAACAAGGAAAAATGAGATAAAATAAAATAAACTAAAAGGTAAAACAAATAAACTAAAAACACAAATGAACAATAAGAAAAGAGAACTAGCCAACAAAACCCAAAAAAAAGGTAGAAGCACGAAATTTGGAAACAAAATAAAATAAAAGAAAAAGAAACAACGCGTACACACCATGAGAACTTAACCGACCACCTACAAATGTCTACTTAAAACAAAATAAGAACAACACAACTACACAAAACTGAATGTAAAAAAAACAATCTGAAACAAGACAACAAGTAAAAAGACCAACAAAGCCACAAAGGAGAGTAACCAATAGAATAAGACGAAACACAATAAAAATAGATAATCTATCCTAAATCTAAATCGGAAAAACAGAAGAAATAAAACTAAAGGCATTAGGCATAAAGCCAAACTCATAGATCCACAAATGGGGTAGAACATGAATCACTGATATTCACTCAACCCTGATGATTGTGCAGTAATAAGCATAAACCAAATTGAGAGTAAACTAACTTCAATTTCTCTGAACCTATCCTCGACCAACCGCTAATAACTGTCTTAAATGAATTTTCTCCTTACACAGAAACCACTAATAACTGCTCCCAACAGCTAATAATTGTCTTAAATGAATTTTCTCCCTGCGCAGAAACCACCAATAACTGGCTTGTTGCTTGGTTGGAGGCAATTCTTTTGTTTTGTATTTTTCGCTGGCTTGTTTGGGCTTAGTGGACCACTCTTTATTATCTTTGGTTTCTTTTTAATAAATATTGTTTATATCATAATTATAAAAAACAAAAATACAATGTATGTGTGTGGGGTAAGAGAAAAGCTTTTTTGCACCGGGGATAGTACTGTAGTCTTATCCCCCTCCAATTAAAGCTCGTTACGTGGACAACTTTACTGAAAAAGAGAGAGAGACTGTTCATGTGGCGAGCTTTGATTGGAGGGGGATATGACTATAGTCCTATCCCCGGTGCAAGAAAGTTTTTTCGTGGGGTAGAGCTGGCTAAGAGGATGGACTTATTTGGGACAAAGGGATGGGCTGACTTCTAGACATAGGGCTGGGCTGATTTCTAATTTATCTAAGTTGGGTTGCACCTCTAAACCTATTTTCAAAAATTAAGACCTGGTTGGAGTGGCTCCAGCCCAAGCGTAGATTCACTCTTCATTTTTCTTGTTCTTATCTTTTCATGTATTGTCAAAAAAATGTTGACAACGGATTCTAACTTTACCAATGGGATGTTAGTTGAATTGACTCATAATTTTGGTGTAATTCCAAGTGATCTTGAGGTTCAAGCCTCCACGGTACCGTGTGTGTGAATAACCCTCACTCTTCCTAACTTTGGCACACAAAAAAAAAGAATTCTAACAATAATAAGAAAATATTTTCCCATACAAACATTTTTTAATAAATAATACAAATCAACATTTAATTTGGAGAACCATTAAATGTTCCCATGGGAATTTTTTTTTATTAATAGAAAAACTTGATACCAAAATATTTAAGCTCTAAGAGCATTTCCACCTGCCTTTTTTTGGGTATTTAAATTGGTCGTTGATATCACGCTGACATCAACAAATCCAAGATTCAGTCGATTTTTGCTTTTGAGTTGGGTAGGGTAAATGGGGCCCATTCTTACCCGATCTCACCTTTAATGCTGTGGGCATTAATTCAAAGCCTCGGCTGCCTCTTGCTTTATCCTGGTAAAAGGCAACTGGTAAAAGTGCTCAAAGAGCTTGATCCAAATGTTATAGTCAAAATAGGATCACTAACGTCGCTACGAGAGGATATCACTAAAAGAGAAAAGTAGCTATGACAAATTATTATATTTATAAAAATAAAATAAAAGTCGATATGAGGAATTCCATATGAAAAAAGTCGCAAAAAGATAAAATTTTAAAAATATTTTTTTTTTTTGGTTTATTCAGGAAGAAAACAAAATTCTGCACTGGGTATAAAGGAAGACTGTGGATGGTTAATAGAAGTGGGTCGCTTTTCTTTTGTTTTTTTTTTTGAGAATTAGCGATCATTGGGGAGGGGGGGCATTTCCTCTGGGATTCGAACGGTGACCAAGGGCTATCAAATATTTTGGTTGACCTCTTTGCATCATTAATTTATCCGTGATTACTATTAACAAAGATAATGGTCATTATCATCACTGCTGACGTCAACACTTTCGTTCCAGGAAAAAATACCGTTTTCTAGCCGCTATGTGCCGGTCGCAAATATATATTTTTTTTTCGAAGGTCGCAATTCTATTTTCTTGCTTTATCAATGTACCAATATATATATTTTTTTTGGCGTTGCAATATATTCCCATACAAATTTGGACAATTGTAAGTTGCCAAACATGTAGCACTGTCCATGAACCTGTGCTTCTTCTGGGCATTATTCATTTTCCATTTTTCCACATCAAAGCAATTAAAAAAAACCATTTCTTTAGCAAGCCAATGGGAAATGGCCGTGATCAAGGGATTCCATTTCCAACAACCTCGGATCAAATTGTGTTCATACTACATCATATATCTATCATATTGTTATTGAGATGACTCCCTCTGTACTATTTATTTCTACTGATCTAATAAAATTCTATCATTTTATATAATAAAATTGCTTTTTGATAACTAAAAAATACTTATGATTATGAGCATTAGTGGTTATTATGAAAGCGGTCTCAAACTATACTGTGAGACTTCTTAAAAAAAGGAAATTCAGAAAAATAACAGTAAAAAAATTTGAGTAAAAATTTGGGCGCCTGTTAACGGATCGGTTGTCGTGGCGATTGCACAGTCAGCAGAAGAGATGAACGGCAGAGGCTTCGCCACGTGGAAATATTCCGTTTACATGGATCAGAAAGGTCCATCTGGTTAGCCCAATGTGGAAGCACCCAGTCGACATATAAATAGCTGAGCTCACAAAACCTCATCGCATTATCGCACTTCTCACCAGCAAAAGAGAAAACTAGTCACGGAGCAAAAGCCAAAGCGAAGCAGAGGAAGCAAAATCCGTTTTTTCTCTGATCGATCAGCCATCAATGGCCGCTAAGAACTTCAAGTACGTGATCCTCGGCGGTGGAGTCTCAGCTGTAAGTTTTTATGTGATCGATTCTCATCCGTTTGATCAAATTTCTTTAATTTTGTGCATTTCTTTAAGAATTTATGCCAAAATGTGTATATTCGACTTATACTGAAGTTTTCTGTCGCTGTTGATGTGACTTTGCATAGTTTTAAGCTTTGGATTTTTAAGGTGTGCCTAGATCTAATATGAATATTAGTTTTTCATTTTGAATTTTGAATTTTTTTGTACTCGACTGTTGTAGTTGTTTTAGTGTAGAATTATGGTAATTAGGATAAATAAAATCATTTGGTAATAATGATCAAGTGTTGAAAAATTGTTGTTTGTGCTCTGTGATAATTTTTTGCAGTATTGTGGAAGCCTCGATAACTTTTAATGCTTAATACATGTTTGTTTTCAAATATTATAGGGATATGCAGCTCGGGAGTTTGCCAAACAAGGGCTTAAGCCAGGCGAACTAGCAGTCATTTCCAAAGAGGCGGTATGTTTTCTAAGGCTTTTTAGTGCTCACTTTCATGTGTTTGTATCCAGTTGAATGAATATTGTGAGACGCTTTATGCGATTAATTGTCAATTTTTGGAAAGTATATCAAAATTGTGAGTTCTGGAAAATGTCTTGACATCTAGTATGCATGAGTGTTGCAGACTTTCTGCTTACTCTATTTTGACATCTTGCTGCATTAAACTTGGATTAAGATAATTTTCTTGCGTTATTCATTTCAATGCTCGTTGCTCGCTAGCTAACTGTATAGTTTCTGTACTTGATATTATTACTGCTGCTTGAAGTTGTTTCCCTTTAATGGCTGTTAGACGTCAATTAAATTTTTATCATGTAATTAGTTTCGTCTTTTACTCCCAGGTGGCTCCATATGAACGTCCTGCACTCAGCAAGGCTTATCTCTTCCCTGAGTGTAAGTTCTGTTATTTTAGTCCCAATTTTCCAGTGCTTACAGAAAGATGCAGTGTGTCTTATGACCTCAAGCTTCTTACTTACACTGGCACATTGATGAAGACCAACCTCATTTTTTATGTTCGTCACATTCTCTGAGATTGTAACTTACAGTTGGGACTGGTTCTTGCAGCTCCTGCTAGACTTCCTGGGTTTCATGTTTGTGTTGGAAGTGGAGGAGAGAGATTGCTTCCTGAGTGGTACAAAGAGAAAGGTACGTTTATCTTCTGCACATTACAGCATATGCTGATCATGATTGAACAATGTCTGAAAGCTTTCCTGAAATTTTTGGAGCCAGTTAAATCCATTATTACTTGTTTTTGTTCCGGACTTATTTTTACCTATTTTACCTGATCTTCCATTTTCTGGGTCATTTAGAGTGCATTACTCTCATCTCATAGAAGCATAATTTATAATTTCAGGGATAGAATTGATTCTTAGCACTGAAATAGTTAAAGTTGATATTGCTGGGAAGACTCTTGTCAGTGGAACTGGGGAATCCTTCAAGTATCAGACTCTGGTCATTGCCACTGGATCAACTGTAAGCAACCCTACGAATTCTTGATGCCTTGCTTTGGATAACCTGTCCACTTTGTATACATAACCTGTCCACTTTGTATACATAATTAAATGCGTTTTCTGTTTTTGTAGGTTATAAGATTGACAGATTTTGGTGTCAAAGGAGCTGAAGCCAAAAACATCTTCTATTTGAGAGAAATTGATGATGCTGATAAACTCAACGAAGCAATTAAATCCAAAAAGAATGGGAAAGCTGTGATTGTTGGAGGAGGATACATTGGTCTCGAGCTTGGTGCAGCTTTAAGAATTAACAACTTAGATGTTAAAATGGTTTACCCTGAACCATGGTGCAGTAAGTGAATACTGCTCTAAGCCTTGTTTGTATGTTGTCTGTGTGTGTATCTACACATCAAATTGGCCACTCTTTGTATTCTATGTGCCTCATTTCCCTAATTTATTCTTGTAGTGCCTCGCCTTTTCACTTCTAGTATTGCTGCTTTCTACGAGGGTTACTATGCAAACAAAGGAATTCAAATCATCAAGGGAACAGTTGCGGTTGGATTTACTGCTAATTCAGATGGAGAGGTAGATACACAAATCACCTGCCATTTGGTAGTGATGCTCTGGTGAGAAACTGTGCTTCTGAATGGTGACATTTTCCCATAATGCAGGTCAAGGAAGTGCACTTAAAGGACGGCACTGTGCTTGAAGCTGACATTGTTGTTGTTGGTGTTGGGGGGAGACCCCTGACAACATTGTTCAAGGGACAAGTTGAAGAGGAGAAAGGTGGCATTAAGGTTAAGCGACTTCTGAAATCCCTTTGATTCCTTCTCCCTCTCACATATCTTTAAATATTCATTTTGATGCTTGGAATTCCTCTTAACATGTGCAAGTTGATTACAGACGGATGCATTCTTCAAAACAAGTGTTCCTGATGTATATGCCGTGGGTGATGTGGCTACTTTTCCTTTGAAGTTGTACAATGAGATTAGAAGAGTTGAGCATGTTGACCATGCACGCAAATCTGCTGAGCAGGCTGTAAAGGTCTGCAGCTCCCCCTTTAATTCTGTACCATTTCGACTAAGAACCACCCTATAATTCTTTTCTGTCAAATCAGGCATGGTCTCCCCTGCCAATAGGATTGTTAAAATAACCAAGCCGGATGGTATCCATTCTTTTCTGTTTTCTGGTTGGCGGTCATCTGGGAGTTATATAGTTTTCTTGATTTTGGCAGGCCATCAAGGCAAGAGAAGAGGGGAAGACAATTGAGGAGTATGACTACCTTCCCTTCTTCTATTCTCGTTCCTTTGATCTGTCATGGCAATTCTACGGCGACAATGTGGGTGAAACCGTGCTCTTCGGAGACAATAACCCTACCTCACCAAAAGCCAAGTTTGGAACATACTGGATCAAAGAAGGGAAGGTGATTGGAGCATTTCTGGAGGGTGGCAGTCCTGAAGAAAACCAGGCTATTGCCAAAGTTGCCAAGGTCCAACCTCCTGTTGCCAGTTTAGATCAGCTTGCGAAAGAAGGTCTTTCTTTTGCTAGTAAGATTTAAACCTCATGTTTGGGGCAAAATAAAATGAACTGCTTGTTGCTGGAGGTGGTCTAGATAGCTTTAAAGAACAGTTCACTTTGGTTTTCTTTGAGTGGTATTGATGTTGTAATGTCGGATTAATTACATAAATCTTTTGTTCACAGTCACACTTTACAGAGTTTATTCTTGTTCTTATCATTGTGAAGAGATGATGTAACTTGCTTATTGTCAATAATCATATCGTTATTCCCGTGTGTGCGAGACATTAGGCCAAAAGCATTTCGAGATGTTTCGGATTTTCTGAAATCCATTTTACTCAATGCTCTATGGGGGTATTGTCGACAAAAACTGATTGAATTTTGAACGTCTGGTTTTGTTTTTGTGAACTGATCAAATTTCGATCATTTTAGAGCTTTGCATGGAATAATAGGCTGATGTAGCAGTTCCGTTTGCACAATCTCTTTACAATCAAATTTCATTCTCTTAATTTTCTTCCAGCAGTAAAAATTTTGTCTGCCGACTTTCATCGTCTCTCGATCTCCAGTAGTTGAGTGCAAGTGGGCGTCAGAACATGAGACAAGAAGCCTGGAATGGAGCGGATGAAGGGCGACCCTATAGGACCTGCCCCACAGAACAGCTCAGGTAAAGGGCCGCATATCGTCAAATTCTGGTATTCAAACAACCCTAGAAGCAGTCTGAATTCCATATTATGACGAATGTCTTTTGAAGTCCAGAACCCTACTTCACAATATAGTCGAGGCAATAAAATCGTAGAAATCAATTCAGGTACTTAAGTCTAGAAACCTACACACAAAACTCTAAAAACCTGCTTCAATGTGTCTTTTTCACCCATGACATTGATATGTATAAGCTTAGCAATAGACCGCCAATTGCAAGAGAGCCAGCAAATGCATTTCTCTGAACGCAAATCATTGGTCAGGGTATTTTTAGAAGTATCTGATAAGTATTTGTATCATGAATAAAATTATGTGCCTAATGCGAGAATAAAAAGATGCAAGTCATTCTCCGTTACGACAAAAGATTAATGAACTTTGATAGAAAAGTGTATTCAAAGCCACCATAATTGCATAATCTACCACATTTTAGATTGTCATAAAGTCTTCTACTGGCTACGATCCAAAAACAATACACTCCATTGAAAAAAAATTCTATCCAACTCGCATAACAAAACAATCCCTTCGTGACATATGCATTGCAACCACTCTAGTCAAAGAGACTGAAGCCCATATCCTGCAATAACGAAAAAGCAAGAAATATAAGATCAGACTAAAATCAAATGCTTCAAAAAAAGGCGATGTCTCCAAGTGTGTTCGCTAAATAATCTAAGTATGGGGCATATTGACCATTGCTCAGAAAATGCACCCCTGAGTGTGCAAATAGTCACAGCTCAAACAAAAGAAAATTATAATACTATCTATTGATTTGCCACGATCCTATTGACATGCAAACAGTAGCTGTCTAGCAAGAGAATCACATACATATGCAACTCTCAGAATTTGATGGATGCTTTAAACATGAATATTTCTTAGCAGGAGCAAGGGGATAGATATCAGCACTCATTTAATGAACTTAATGAGATAATCCCAAGAATAACTTACATCATCGGTATCCTCTTTCTCCTCAACCTTTTCTTCTTTCTTTGGCTCAGCTGCAGCAGGAGCAGCGGCACCACCACCACCAGTTGCAGCCACTGCAACAGCACCACCACCACCACCAGATGGTACAGAGGCCAACTTCTCCCTTCCAGAAGCAATAAGCTCTGTAATGTCCTTACCCTTCACTTCCGAAAGAAGAAGCTGAATCCTATCATCATCAGTCTCAGCTCCAACTGCGAGCAAGATGAAAGCCTTTAACAAGTGAACAATAAAAATGAACATCTAGGCATCTATGCACCAGCTCATATGAAATCAAATGCTGAAATCAGACTAGAACACACGAACAACATATGCATAAGAACCAACAATTCAGACATAGTTATTAAATACCCGTCCTCTAAAATCTGCCGCAGATAGAGAAAGATACGCAGACAAACAGAAAAATTGGGTAAAAGGGGTATTGTAACTTAGATTCAAGTGCTCCTTTTTAGCAGCAATGGAATATTAGGTTATATATGTCCTTAACGCAGAAAATCAACAAGACTATAAAATACTATATTTTTTAAAGTTAATATTTTCATAATGTAACACTGAAAAGAACATAGCCCTAAGACCCAATTCCTTGTGGTCTCCAAACATTCATTTTCATAAAAGATTGACCTGACCTATTAAAAACCCATTTTCAGAACACAAAACCCAAATAGTAAAATATAAAAACAGACAAGGGATTTACAAGTCAAGAGGCATTATCGCACTATGGAATCACTAAGTCATAAACTTGGATGCAGTAAATAAATAGGTCTATTCACAGATTAAGCAAATGAAACATAGAAAAGGAAAAGCAAAAGTACCAGAGCCAAGGATGTCCTTGAGATCTTCGGCAGAAGGAGTGGTATTGCCCCCCAACACAGCCAACAAGTATGCTGCAACAACCTTCATCTCTGCCTATAAAACACAAAATTATTAATAACAACAGATATAAGAGTCAAAGACCCAGAGAGAGAGTGAGAAAGAGCGAGGGCAAGTACTTGAAAGGCTCTGGATCTGTGGAGAACGGAGAAGGGTATATGCAGCCGAATGCGAAATGAACCAAGGAGGTCTGCGATTTGAGGTTTTATTCACAGCTGCTAGGGTTTTTAAGCCAACTATGGTAGCTGAAGATTCGGGTTCGGGCCGGTTTATGCAACTGCCGGCCCATTTATATTTTCTTTGGTGTATTGGCGGCCTTCTAGTCCACAAGCTTACAAACTGGTCCATTTCAATTATTTTATAAATTAAAAAGTGGCCCAACATCTAGACAACGGTATTCAAGGGAATTTTTTTTTTTAGGGTTTTTCCTATTGAGAGGGCGATAATATACTAAACTCACACACACTATATTAATGCTATGACTGGAATCCAAAACCATGCCTGGATGAAGCATGCTCCAAACCACTACACAAGTGGGTCCTTTGCAGAGAAACGTTTTCTTTAAGTACGAACAATTGGGGGAGGTTGGTTTACACGAATATTAATTCAATAGGTGCCTGGGGTTTCAAATCTCTACCCACATAGGTGAAGGTAGAAGAGCTCAACTAACTGAGCTATACCTCTCTGGCTAGAGGGAAAAATTTTTAAATGCAACTTTTGGTGTACAACTATATATTTATTTGTACTATTACATAATTAGCGAGAGAGATGCATGCATGATTGTCTTTACCCGATAATTTTTGAAAATTTTCTTGTATTCAAGAGTACTACTCTTATCTAGAGGAAGGAGGAACGATCTAGGGTGCAAAGGTGCAAAGGTGCAAAGGAAGAACAGATTGACTTGGTCAATTAGCCTAATTCACATATGCTAGCTATCATGTTGTTCAGTGTCGTAATATTTTAATTTTCAATTGATATTAAAATTAAAAAAAAAAAACCAGGTTGGATTAGGCTTGTCCTTGAATTAGCCATGCTAAAGTGGGCTAGCAATCCATATCGTTCTGAGCACACCTTTAACCCCTAGCCTCCTTCACGGGCAACCTTATGCCTTAGCTTAACTATTACCCATAATAACTCACCCCAACTGACCAGTCCCATTGCTGGGATTCTTCTTCCCCAAATCAACCCTGAATGAGTTACAGAGTGAGCTATAGGTGTGTGTTCAGTGAAAAGGATTGTTCAACTTGTAATAATGGGTTCATTTGATGAAGGTGTCATGGAGTTTTTTTGGGTCTCATCAATAACAAGGTGGTTCTTCTTCTTCCCCCAACACTGATCAGATGAATGACAACAGCAAACCAATGATCAGGTGAAGGAAGAGGCCAAGAACCCAAATCCAAATTCCTCTGGTTAATTGGGGGATTTAATATTTGCATCCTCATAGTTGGCAACAGCAAACTAAACAATTCGATGAAATTGTGTTATGAATATTGAAAATCATGTGGGAATGAATTGCTAATTATGCAAGAACAGGGGAAATAGGAACTTATTTGAAGAACATGGGAGATAGGTAGGCACTACACTACACAAACATTCAAGAGGCTCAAATCTAGGGAAACACTGAAACTTGCACCATCATATTTTTTTTTTCATGATCTTTTGTTGATGTAGCTCAAGATAGCCATAGCAGTTTGGGCTCCAGTGAGGACAAGAAGGATGAAGGCAGAGAAAACAGAGATGAACGACCATGGCTTGCTAAAATAGGTTCGCAAAAAGGTAGCCCAATGGCTGCTGTAATAGGCCCCCACATCTCTGAATTGGGTGGAGACGTAGCATTTTCTTATGTTGAACACAACTTTCTTCCCTAACTTTGCGAACAGCTCAGCTACGTTCTTATCATTCTGCGAGAAGCCAGTGATTATCCCATATGCACAAAGGAGAGTGACGTCCCTAGTTGAATTGATGAGACAGCTCATGAAGGCAATGTAAGTGGTGAAAAGCTGAGATGTGTACTGGTGGCACCGTTCAAAGGCCATGCAATTGATAAAGACAGCAATGGTGAGCTCATGGCTTCATAGGATCATGCCTTCTTCCGTTCGTTTCTCGAAAAAGGAACAAATTAAGAAACTGCAATTTGTAACTTTCAAATTCCAGCAACTCGTCTTTGCCGTGGTGGTAAGGTCCAATGGAAACCATTTCAGGCTCAAATGGTTTCTGGAGTAGGACTGATTCCAGTGAGGCTGGGAGGAACTCTATATATGCATACCGGGCTTATTAATCTACCACTTTTTGTTGTCTGAATTTCTTTTCTCTACTCGTTTAGGCGCTTTCGCATAGCTGCTGCAGATTCTTCATAATTCTTCAGGTCATCTTGGTCTTCCTCACTGCTACTTGACCCTAATATTGTGATACCATGATTCTCCCTTTCCCCATCCTCTCTTTCTCTTGCTTTACTCCCAAGATTGTCAAGAAAAGTTCAATTTTTTGCGTTTGGATCAGTGGAAAATTCCTCGAAAAGCAATCTGTCACTCATATGTTTCAGTCCATGATGCCCTGTCCAAGATTATTTCTTGGCAAGGGCCATGGAGTTTCATGGAAAGTTACAAAATACTCTTGGAATGTAATGCTCATAATTTCTTGAAACTTTCACGGAGACCATTTGGTCACCATTCTCTCGTTCTTCATACTCCTGGTTTTGAAATTCTGTTTCTTGAAAGATTGATGCTAAATGAACCCTAAAATTAACTGAATACACCCTACTACCAAATTATTTATTGAATTACTAATTTACCCAAATATAAAATGACAAAAAAGATTTATTGAATTGTGAAACAAATATAATTTTAATAAGTACACCATAACCATATTCAACCCTAATTAAAAGTAGATAAGTTTTCATATTGCTTAGTGCCGACAGTGAACAACTCAACGGGCATTGGTGTAGGCGTAAGGAGGTGTCGTTGAATGTTTGGTCCTTTGCCCCTTCCTCTGCCAACCAACAGCCCTCACATCGCTGCCCAAGAACTCTTCCATTAGACATGAAGGTTAAAGAAATTATTAAGAAACCAAATCTGAAAGTGGAAGACCATCTAACTATGGTTGTGTACACATATGACGGCTTGTAATATTGGCGAGCCTGAAACAAATTGGAACTGGACTTGCAATGTCTGCCTCCTTTTAGTTATTTTGGGTTGAAGTGGGTTTGCGAACTAGGTTTTGTCTCTAAGCATGCAGCTACCTATGGGCCCTTATGAAGTTATAACTTGATTGATTCGCTTCATATATACAAACATCCAATGAGTATAGAAGCAATTGGTCTGGAGACGGAGAGAATGAATCAATATGAACCCACAGAAATAAAGCAAAAGGAAAGGTTAAAAGACGACATTTTCTGGAAGAAAGGAAAAGTTTCATCGTAATGTGCGACATGCAATTTGCATACTAAAATAAACAATCAATCATTCAAAATTCAGCAGCAGCAATCCTTCTTCGATCGGATTTATATTAAACAATCAATCATTCATGTTTGCAGTAGCTATTAGAAACCAAATTAGTTTTCATTTGAATCAAGTTTGCAGTAGCTATTAGACCCATATGACTTACTGTCCAACCAGTTTAAACAAATTCATTATTTGAAGACTAAATCAAAACCCCATTGAGATGAGAAAAAAACGAATTTGCAGAGTAAGTAAAAACCCAAATTTGTTCAAATTGACTCTTTTTAATGTGAAGAACAAAAGCTTGGGGTGATAGAGTATATTAGGGTGCACCAAGGGTATTTTTGGTAGTTACATAGGATGTACTTAGTTAATTTTACATTTTGATTTAAACATTAGAGTGTACTTAGATCATAAAGTGTACTCAATTAATTTTAGGATTCGTTTAGTAACACTCTTCTTAAAAAATGGCAGGCCACACCAGCATCATTCAAGCATATTTGGGCACTCATCAGCTCGATTTGATGGGCCATTGGGACAACAAAAAAAACTCACCTGGGCCATGGGACCTTCACTGGGGTTAAAGGTCGGCCCGAGATTGTAAGGGCCCTTTATATTGTTGTTGTTGTTTGATTGGTCATGAATTCAATGCTCATTTGTGCAATTTTATAGAGAAATTTTTGTCATTAGAAATAAACAGGAATACACAGTTAGAATGAATGGTAGCAGGCCAACTCTACTAGACGAGAAAAACTCTCTTGAACCGGTAGTCCTATTTCCCTCCAATCAAAGCGCGCCACGTGTGCTGTTTCTATCTCTTTTTTTAATAAAGCTGTCCACGTGGCGAGCTTTGATTGGAAGGGGATAGGACTACAGTCCTATCCCCGGTGCAAGAGAGTTTTTCTCCTACTAGGCACATAATTGAGAACTTAAATGTCATAAGCTCGAATTTTCACATGTGTAAAAGTATACTGTAGCAATTTCTGAATACAAACGATATTATGGAAAGAGAATTCAAACACAAAACGTCAAATACATGGATAAATATGAACAATTCTACGAATTTAGGATTTACTGACGTCCATGTGTTGGTTGGAGTTGGTACGTTTCTTTTCTACAAATAAATGCATAAAAAGACGTCAGATCATTTAGTAAGCCTTATTTCATCAAATTTGGCACAAAATTATTGCAACCCTTAAAAAAATTAAAAGCAAGTTTTCTCTCATGATTAAAATATAGGAAACACAGCACAGACTTGACTGGTTTTACACTTGTAGTTGATTAGTGAGTCGCTATCTTTTGACAACAACCCCACAAAAATAAAACGAATGGATTGCATGGACCCAGAAAAAAAATAGTGAAAATCTGCCATTTCTATCCCTTTCTTTCTCCTCTGTCTTCTTCTTCCTTTTTCACGTCCACTTCTGCGTATGGTGTAGTAGTTGTAAATTATAATCATTAAAAAAAATGCTTACGATAATAAATTATTGAGAGAAAGGATAAGCCCGTGGTACGTATTCACGTGAAGAGGAAATTTGGAAATATAAAATTATAGTCTTACGGTACCTAACAAGTGTGACAAATTAATTTCGTGAGTGCATGCATGGTCTGGCTTTTCGGGCATGAAAACATGTAACAATTAATTTATGGTCTACCTACCAACATTTTTTGTTAGTGGGCACGACAAGGTTTTTGGGTCGTACAATTTTGACACCATAATATTAATTAGGGCACAACAACATTCTGGACCAATAATTATTGTGCTCCAGAATAAGTGCAGTCGTCTACATGCATTGCAAGTCATTAAATCAAACGACGACGATGAACCCAGATTGATACTCGAGTTTCAATTTGATCCTCTAACTTATTTTTGAGTTATTTTGATCCTCTAACTCTCGCATGGATTCCAATTTAGTCCTTCTTTTTCCTTGTTTTTAGAGAATAATTGTATTCAAATTGACGGAATCACTGAATTAGAACATATGCAAGACTTAGAGGATCAAAATGACTCAAAAATGAGTCGGAAGACAAAAATGATACTCGGATATAAGCCCAGTGTGATAAAAAAAAATTTCTTAAATTTTAAACACCATGATTGATGATATCTAAGTTGGCAGAAATAATTAATGAAGTATATTTGTGCATGACTAAATAAAAACAAAAGAAATATATACTGGTATTGTATGACAATAATTTGATTGAATGGAGACACATTGTGCTTTCCACTTCAACTTTTTGCTGTATTTATATATTTGATTAAAGGAATGTCTAGTTATTTTCATAGATATATCAATTGATTATGTGGGTGGGTGCAATGCAAGAACAGACAAAGGACGTCATAACAAAGGCAGCACACCTCGACCCACATTTCCGACCCCACAGTGTGTGTGCTGGTAAATCAGCAACTTGCACAGCAGCAGTAGGATTCGAACAGCTAACCTCTGGGTTTACAGTTGGCCGGGCCCCAACTCGTCCTTCTAACCACTGCACTATTTTCCATTGTAGAACCATGATAAATTCTTTGTTTAGATAAGAATTAAAAGTTTACCTTGTGTGTTTGAGCAAGTTACATAAAATTTATATAGGTTAATATGAAGAAGTATTGAAAATCCAGGACCTTCTAATATACGCTAATATAAAATCTTATCATAAGCCACTGATTCATGTTAGTCATAAACAACTCGTGGCGAAAAGATGTTGGCCACAGATTAAACACAAATCACATGACTGTGATAGATGCGGATCTCCTACCATCAAGCAACAGTTACAAGTTCTTTAAATTGAAGAATAATCAAAATTAGCCAATACAACTAGCTTAAATTTTTTGGTTTGGAAATCAACAGTAGCTTAACTTAGATAGATACTGGTGAATGGCAAGTAAATTATGAATGAAGTTATTATTAGGTCATTGTTCCAGATAATAATAGACAAACTCAAAAACAAAAACAAAAAACAAACCCTATTTCTGGTTGGGAGTGGCCCAAACTTTTGATTACACTTTAGCTTAAGATAGGGGTACCTTGATCATTGGTAAATGACAAATATCTGAAAACAAAAAGGCCTTGGTGGACTTGGCGCACTGTAGGACTGGTGTGACATCTATATCCACATAAGAAGAAGCACCTGGAATTTCTAACACCTTTTTCAACTTTTGGGGAGAAACTACACATCTTTGCTCCATTTGAGTGGCTCATTTTGAGACACACATGTAACAATTTTGGCACTAAGGGGAAGCTTCTCCCCTATCTAATTTGTTTTACCAAATCGCAATAGAAAATCCTAAATGTTTGGGACTTATGTTTTTCTTTACCACAATTTCAACGATCCACCACGAGCCATCATGCATGCCAAGTTTTCCGTCGTCAACTTCATGTGCCTGATCTTAAGATTTTGGCTTTTTCTAATTTGTCTTCTTAAATTTGTGGTCAAATTTGACCCAAAAGTGAAAGTCTTTGGTGCAAATCGATATGAGGACGAAGACGAAGAGGAAGAGACCCAGAAGCACACCCCCCAAATACCATGGGCAGGGAGTGTTGGATTTTGAGTCGTTCGACGACTTTGTCTGCCGTTTTTAATGAAATATCGTCGTCAAAAGTCTTTGTAAACTAAACACGACGACGCACAGCTGGATGTGGGCTCAGATGGGTCTTCCCCCCGTCGCAACGTGAGGCGCGTAATTCTAAAGCTCTAGTTTGCTGCAGATAGTTTACTTTACTACTACAAAGTCACTACACAACAGATTCTAGAAGAGACCAAAAAAACAAAAAATCCACAAATCGAAATTAATGAAATATGCCATGTAATTCTGTCTACCTAATTTTTTTTAAAGATGCCATGTTATTTATTTATTTATTTTGAAAGAGGCTTAATAACACAAAGATGTCTCTAAGGTTTACGAAATTATCATACTGCATTCTTAATTTTTTTTTTGTCATTCATGGTCCTCAAGGTTAGTATGTGTTATCACAAATGGTCCCTGCCGTTAGGTTCCGTCAAAAACTCCATTAGTTTGTTGACGTGGCATATATGTATATCACAAAACATCCCTAAGGTTCACACACCTATCACAATTGGTCCCTGAATTTTTTTATTTTATTTTTTTATTTTATTTAAAATTCATAAAATTTTAGTTTTCTTTTTAAATTATTTAAAAATATATTTTGTATTTTAAATACATGTGACACTATACTTTTGAAGATGTAGGCTCCACATATATGCCACATCAACAAACTAATGAAGTTTTTAAAAAATATTTTAAAATTCATAAAATTTTAAAATGAAAAAACCATTTATGGAATGATTTTAACCTTGAGCACCATTTATGAATCCTAAACAGTTAAACCTTTGGTTTTTTCATTTTTAAATTTTATGAATTTTAAATTATTTTAAAAAAACTCCATTAGTCTGTTGATGTGGCATATATGTGGAGCCCGTATCTCCAATAATATAGTGTTATGTGTATTTAAAATACAATATATATTTTTAAATAATTTAAAATTCATAAAATTTAAAAATGAAAACCAAAATTTTATGAATTTAAAATGAAAAAATTAAAAAAATTCGCAGGGACCATTTGTGATTGGTGCGTGAATCTCATGGATATTTTGTAATATATATGTCACGTCAGCAAACTAACGGAGTTTTTGACGGAACCTAACGGCATGGATCATTTGTGATCACACATACTAACATTGAGAACCACGAATGACACAAAAAAATATTAAAGTTGCAATCTGATAGTTTCGTAAACCTTAAGGACCTTTTGTGATATTAAGCCTTTAAAAGATGCCAATATTAAAATTCTCGCAACATTGTATGTGAAGGTGTCATTTTATTTGGCCAATTTGTGTGTCATATCACAGTTCGCAAGAGTTATCATCTTTTTTTAATATCTTTTGAAAATTTGACATTTCCCCATCGAACGCATTCTTCTTTGTCTGCAATCAATCAAACAAATACTAATCTTTTTCTTAAGATTTTTCAAGGTCCATATCACAGTGTTTTTTTTTTTCCAATGCAGTAATAACTATTTTTGGTGGTTAGAAAGTTTATCTAAACGCAATAGAGACAAACTCTAGCTACCAAGAGAGAGAAAAAGCTTCTGATCCGGGGGTTACGTTGAATTTTCGGTGTTTTCTGGCTTTAGGTGAATTTATGTTGATATACTTTTATTTTGGCATATTTATTGTCTCAAATCTGAGTTGGCTTTGGTTGTGCCTATTCTTACGAGGCTCTTTTTTGAGGTGGTGCAACGTGGTCATGGTAGATCCACTGCTTATTGGTGCGTTGAGGCCCCAGAGTAACTAGATGACACTCTCTTTGTCATGTTCCAAAGGAATATTTGGCAGTTGGTTTTCCTTCTTCCGGTGTTGTTTTAGGTTTTTAAATTTAATTTAGTTTGTTTAATAAATTCCATAAACTCTATGAGTTTTCTGTGTTTATTTTCCCTCATAATTCCAGAAACTTAATTGAGTTCGCTGAGTGTTCTTAGTCTCTCTAGGAGAGTCATGCTAGTTAGCAGCTAGTTTTGATTCTTGATGTCATTGGACTAGATTCAGATAAATTATTGCGCTTGAAATGAGTTATAGAAAAGTTATTTTCAAGAGTGATTCTCTCAAAATCATTTCAACTTTTCGGTTGACTCAAGTCATTGGGGAAGTTTTAGCCATTTCAGCCATATTGTTATTTGGATGACTTCATTTACAGTATGTGTCATTTGTACTCCTTATTCATATTGATCTAATAAAATTCTATCGCCTTTTGTCTCAAAAAAATCCAATTAAACAAATTACATAATCAAGCTTGATGTGTCCAGTTTTATATTTTTCAAATTCATAAAATACCCCACCCACTTGAAGTTTGACTTGCTATTTGAGTCTGTTTTGCATTTTTTTTGTCTCCATTTAAGTGCAAAGAAAAAGTGATTGACTTCTTTTGGAGTGTGGAATGGATGACCTACAACAGTAAAAACGAGAGACCTTTGTGTGCACTGATTGTCAAGCAGGGGCGGACCCAGCTCACGCCTAGTATGGGCAATGGCCCACACTCAACTACTGGTGGCCGTCTCCAACTCCAACTACTACTACCTGCAGCCCTACCATTTGGTTTTCTCTTCCTCTTCTTCGCCTGCGCCTCCATGGTTCTCTTGCATTAGCCTCGCCTCACCCGAACTCTCTCTCTCTCCCGCTTCTAAACGCTATAATGGTGATCGCAACTTCGCTCATCGGCTCTCTGTACCTCGCTTGCGCAATGGGTTTGTGTTAATCGCTTCGACCTTTCTTTGTTATGCCGCTCGTTAGTGGCACCACCGATGCTTCGATGGTATGCTTTTTTTCTTCAAAGATGAAAACTTTAGACCTCGTTTGATTGCCGAGTAGAACAAAAAGTAGGAAAATGAAGATACAGGACCTTTTATCCTTTTTCCTGTTTAATGTTGATTTGCTTCGTGGAAAATGAGAAATTTACCATAACTTGGCTAAAGCTTAGCTCAGCCTCGATTGCACAGAGGAATCTAAGCTTGATAGTCTTCCCCATTTTTCAAAAGTTCGATTTCTTTTACCAGATAGGAAAGAAATGCAGGAACGGCATACGCAATTTTTTTTTGTTTGGCCCCTATTTATGGCCCACACTCCTCAAATTTTCTGGGTCCGCCACTGTTGTCAAGTATAGTAAATATTGTTGGTTGGATAGATGATTTCTCCCATCCATAAATTGGAGCATTTAGGTATGCATTTTGTACCAGCTCGACTCGAGATATATAAAAAGCTTCGGTGTGAAAGTGAGTATTAAAATTTAAATATCAGAAAGAAAGTAGAGCACGGGTCAATTATCCTATTTAATTGTAGAAACTCTGGAAGCATGGTGGAGTCATAAATTTCTCAGGGAATGAGAATATTTAAAAAGCCAAAAGCTCAAAAATAGAGACTAAATACCCTTATAATTTAAATATTACTAATTCACCTAGATTTATGATGGACAAATTCTCTTTGAGGCATTTAGTCGAACGTATGGTGGGTATTTGTAGAGGAGAAGATTCCGACATATCCAAGGGATTTTCAAACGAGAAGAGGTGTGCACCTCCTTCCTCGTTAATAGGTTTTCCAACTACTCTAATACTCGATCAATTTCACAAAACAAATTTAATATTTTGGCTTTTTTGAATTGGTCTAAGATTCTTAGTACACATTTGAAGTCTTGAATACATTTTTGGTATCCCATGTACGAACCCAGAGGCTATACGTACAACCAAATTTAGAATTTGAAGAAACAAAATCTCTGATGTAGACACATCAACTGCAGCAATGCTCCAAAATAATTTAATGAATTGCCAGTTGACCAAAAAAAAATAAAATAAAAAATAAACTGCAAAATTAAATCCCAAAAAACGAAAAAAAGGAAGCAATTTCGCAGAAAGAAAGAATTGAATTACAAATAAGATTGTTTTTAATTGTTTGGGGTCCAGTCCGGTGCCGTCTTTCCATGGTGTAGGACAATTGCACATGTCAAAATATCTTTTGCAGTGGAAAATAGAAAATACAATAAAATAAAAAGAAAATTGAAATGCAGAAAAATAATGCGAAGCACGTGATTGACTCTGAAGTACTCATTCTCTGCTTCTCTCATCATTTTCATTCCCCTATAAATTCATGGGAAGCATCCCCTGTTTGCTCTCACTCTCAGCAGCTCAGCCTAGTCACTGAAGCGAGTACGCTGCCCAATCTGTACTCGAGGCGAGTAGTACGCAAACAATCTCCTTCCCCAGAAAACCCAGAAATGAATTAAAAAGTTGACAGGTAGGTTTCCCGGTAAAACAAACCCCATCCAAAAATCAATAAATATTTTCCCAACTCTCTCTCTTTGATAAAAAATGGAGGTGGAAACTCAGACTCAGACGCTCCCAATCTTCGACAAGCCTTCATTCTCTCCTTTCTCTCTCAACGGCCTCGGTTCTCGCGACTTCCGGGGCTCCGAAATGCCCGCTGTTGACCCCAAATGCGACGCTTCATGCAACGAAGTGGTTCCGTTGACCAACGGTGGGATGGTGGCGAGTGAGACTGACGCGCCGGCGGGCGGGTCGTCTGTGTCGACGGCCGCGGTGAAGGTTCAGAAGGTGTACCGGAGTTACCGCACCCGGCGTAGGTTAGCTGACACCGCCGTCGTGGCGGAAGAGTACTGGTGAGAGTATACCAAATCTCTGCTTCGTTTTTTTTTTCCCAACTGTTCAGCGTTCTCAAGAACACACTCAAATATTATTAATTGTTTAATTTTTTTGGAAATTAACTGAAAAATGAGGGGTATTTATGAATTGAAGGTGGCAAGCGATAGACTCTTGGAGATTGAATCGCACCACGATTTCATTCTTTGATAACAATACGACTGAATCTGCGACTTCAAAGTGGAACCGTGTCGGCAAGAATGCTTCCAAGGTACCAATTTTTTTTTTTGGAGAAATTAAAATATAATTTATGGGTTTGGATCAGAAAAGAAAAAGAAATTGTGGGTAATTTCTCTCTGTTGAATTTTGGTTATGAAGTGAGAGAGAAAGAGAGTGTAATAGTGTTGTGTGAAATTTTGGACTTTTGGGCAGGTGGGTAAGGGACTCTCCAAAGACGCCAAAGCACAGAAATTGGCTTTTCAGCATTGGATTGAAGCTGTAATTATTTTTCATAAATAAAATTCAATTATTTGAATTTATATATATATATATATATTTAATTATTGTTTATCATTTGGTTGTCTTTGTATTTACTGAATTGCACTTTGGCTGGGTGTGTAGATTGATCCAAGGCATAGGTATGGGCATAGCTTGCATGTCTATTATGAAGAGTGGAGTAAAGCGGATGCTGGTCAGCCATTTTTTTACTGGTAAGTAAAATTACCATCTTTTTTCCTCACTAGATGCTAATTGGCTAAAACAAAAGGGATTAAAAAGAAAAAAAGTAAAAAGTGAAAAGGTTGAAGCATTTGATTACTCGCTTAGGGCCCGTTTGATAACCATTTCAATTTTAGTTTTTAGTTTTCATTTTTTTGTGCTAGAGTACAGAGGAAAATGAAAGTGAGAATGTGAGGGAGGATTAGATTGAGAGAGAGGATGAGAGGGGAGGATGGGAGGGAGGAGTAACAAAAGTGAAAACAATTTCAAATAGATTTCAGTTTTTAGTTTTTGTTCTCACTTTTGTTACTCCTCCCCACTCTCATGTTCCCTCTCAATCTCATACTCACTTGTATTCTCCATCTTTTTCCTCGATTAATGTTTGATTTTTGGTTTTTGTTTCTAACTTTTTTCTTTGCAGGTTGGATGTAGGAGATGGAAAAGAGCTTGATCTCAAAGAATGTACCAGATCAAAGCTTCGACAACAATGCATCAAATATCTTGGACCTGTACGTACTTCTATGAATCAATTCAATATAGTTATCAAGTAAATTTTGATACATGATTTTATGAAACTTGATGTTCTTTATTTTAACCCCTTTTCTGCCGCCATTGATGAATTTAGCAAGAGAGGGTGCATTATGAATATGATGTTGCTGAAGGGCTAATTGTTCACTCACAAACTCGAGAGCTTCTTGATACAAAGGACGGATCGCCAGGAGCTAAGTGGATATTTGTTTTGAGCACCTCTAAGAAACTGTATGCTGGTGAGGTAAGAGTTGAACAACATAAGACTTTCTTTTTTGTTAGACAAAACTCCCGTATTTGAATTCGCTGTTGTTATCCGAAACAACTAAATACATTGTTGATCGTTTCCAGAAAAAGAAAGGGGTTTTCCATCATTCTAGCTTCTTGGCTGGAGGAGCAACAATAGCTGCTGGAAGGCTTGAGGTAGAGCAAGGAGTTTTGAAGGTAAACTTTTACGGTGGCCATGTTCAATCTCTAATCAAACATAAAAGAATTAACATCCACAACCACAACCACAAGCAATATTTTGTAAGGCAAAGTTCTGATACACTATGTTGATTTATAGTATCTGATCCTTATGCTTTCACTTTTCAGTCCATCTCTGCATATAGCGGTCATTACCGGCCAACAGATGACAGGCTTGATACCTTATTATCCCTTTTCAAGGAAAATGGAGTGAACCTTGATGAAGTTCAGGTACTCGTGCATATATGTGATTCTGCAGAGCTTTTATGATAAAATAGCAACCTAGAAAACAAAATCAGGGTTTGGCCCAATGTACCCCAGTTGAACCCTGGATTGGTCAAAACCTTGATGAGCAAGTATAATGACTGGACTACATTTAAAACGTATTTGATGCATTAATCTGCCTTTTGCTAATGGTATGTCTCAACTATTTTGTTCTCCAGATACGCAAGCCAAGTGATGAATCTGATGGCTATGATGAAGGGAAGTATAATGGTGGGACTACATTTAAACTGTCAACCAACATTGAAGCTCCTAAACCTGAGGTTCCAGAAGAAGTGGAGACGGAGACATCCCAGTCCCCAGAATCCACTGAACTTGGCCGAACAGAATCGAAACCTGATTACAAAAGGACTTTATCTGGTGGTCTGCATAGTCCAAGAGCTGAGGTGCCTAAGAAAAAGATATTGCAGAGGATCAATTCCAGGAACTCATCAGCGAAATCATACCAACTCGGGCACCAGCTATCGCTCAAGTGGTCAACAGGAGCTGGCCCGAGAATCGGTTGTGTTGCTGATTACCCAGTAGAGCTGAGAATGCAGGCCCTGGAGTTTGTTAACTCTCCAAGGGCTCCCCCCACACCATCCTACTACAGGAGGTTCCCTGGTCTCCCATCGCCAACGTCAAATTCCACCTCAGACGTCAATAATGGCGATAAGACCTCTGGTGATTAAACTGCGCTTATCATGATCATGATCATCATAATCAGTTTTGTGCACCGTGCCTAATGGATATTTTGGAGAATGTAAATAATTACATATCTCATCAGCTTCCTGTCAACTCAACTTTTTAGAATGGTTATTGCATTATCTTCTTACTGCCTACTGGTTGTGTTTGGTCCACTATAGTGAAAGTGGAATGCAGGTGAGCGGGGTGAAGTTTGACAATTTTCCAAAGTAGAAGCCCACTGCTTCAACTTACTGTCAGATTCACAAATGCTCCTCCTTTAGAACTAAGCCAAGTGTTTTTTTGTTTAAAAATTTAGTGCTGCTGCTAGCTCATCATATATATAAATGGTCTTGGGAAATTGGAGTTCGTTCAGTAAAAGAAGTTATAAAGCATACACAGGATCATCTGCTGAAGTAAAATTCAGGTTAAAAAAAATGAAGCAATATTTCACGTTTATGTATGCAACCCGTGATCTTGTCAGAGCCAATGAAAAACTACATTTGAAAATGTAGGCAATATATGTACGTTAATCCACATTTAAGTTACTGTACAAATGAGGTTCTACTTTATCCTAATCTAAACTACGGGGAGGAGTATTCGAACTCGGATGAAAAGTGGCGATCACATCCACTCTAACCAAAAAATAGAAAAGAACATAGATTAATTGGAAAAACAGAGAGAAAAAAGAAAGGAAATTTCCTTTGGACACTGCAATTGGGTTGAGGTTGGGGTTGGGGTTGGGCCAACGAGTACCGAAATATCCCCAATACTTGAGGAAACTGAATGTTAGCCCAAAGCCCGACAGTGCTTTTCCCACCAAATTGACCCAAGACTTGAAAAGGTTGTCAGCTCAGCACAACACAACAGCAACCAGCGGGACCCACCGGTCACAGCTGTAACCGTACCTTACCACTTCAGTTCAGCTGTCTACTCAAGCAGTAAAATCTCTGTCTTCACCGGGCGGTTAAAAAACTCACCTCCTGGCTCCACCGATCTCCACGTATCCACCTCGCCACCCAAAATTAACCGCATCGAGAAAGCGCAAGACAACAAAGAAATCCACGTGGAGAGCGTCCCCAAAGCCACTTGTGCGGCACCCCCCATTCCTCCCACGTGCGAGGCCACACGCGCACAATCGGCTACGGAGTGAAACGTGGCGTGCGGAGATATATGGAGGTCGATTTAGCGAAGACGTCGTGGCCTGAGGTGGCTTGACAAGTGGCACTCTCTCACAACCCTGCGCTCTTTGCTTTCGAACCAGTAACCCTCTCTCTCTCTCTCTCTCTGTCTTTCTGTCGCGCTTCACTAGCTTACCGCGTGCTGAAGAAATAAACCAAGTACATACAACTTTCTCACGCGCAAATACAAAAACACTTGCTCGGTGTTTGTTTCCTGAGCGGCAGGAGCCATGGTTTCTTCCGAACGACGGTCGTTTTCGAGCTCGACTGGCTCCACGGCGGCGGCTTCGTCGCCGTCGTCTTCGTCTGGCTCTGCGACGGGCGTTTCGGTGGAGAGGTTTGGCGGCGCGGTGGATCGGATGGTGAAGGAGGAGCTCGAGGCGGCGGAGGCGCTCGCTGATTTGGCGCATTTGGCGATGCGGGAGAGTAGCGGAGCTGAATCCGCGGGGAATTGGGGGCTGAAAGGGAAGCGGGCCAAGAAGCGAGTCAAGAGCGAGTCTCCTCCGGGTCATTCGGGTTTGAAGCCGGTTGACCCTGTTCCCACCTGTCCGGATCTTCCTCAGGTTTGTTTCTGTGAATGGTTTTTTTAATTTTAGCACTGTTATTGTCATTATATTTATATGATTATCGAGATATTTTATGTATCCATTTTAAAAAGAGACTTTTTATTTGTTGGATAATAAAAGAAAAGAGTACCAGAAGAAAGAAAATGGTGGGATTGGCCAAAATGAGTAATTTTACTTGAATGGGGAAAATTCAAAGATTCGGCTGAGTGAATGCTTTATGAAACAAACAATGGACTTATTTGGGGAGGAATGGCTCCTTACCCATTTGGGGTTGTTTCAGAGAAAATAAAGTAAACAACTTTGGGATTGGGTGATAGCATTGTCACCATTTAGTCTTATGCATTGATTCTAAGTTCAAAAAAAGTAAAATGTTTTCAAAGTAAGCTCACCCTTTTTTAGAAAAGAATTCTAGTGGTTGATAAGCGTGTTCATATCAACTTATTTTTGAACTTTCTGCGCATTGAAGGCTCGATCCAAATGCGAGTTTTCGGTAGTTCAGTCACCAAACGAACACTGGGGGAGCCAACGAAGGATCAGGAGTGTCACTTGACCCTTCTCAACTTTCAAATTTGGTCATAATTCATATATGTATTTTGATTTTTATATATTATATTCTTAGTTTTGACCCTTCTAGTCCATGTGCAAAACCAAACAAGTGAACATTTATCAATTTTCTTTTGTGTAAACACCTTGGCTTGGCTATGCAGTTTATTTATACTATTTTCTTTTTGGCTTATTGTATGTTATGAGTTGTTTATTGGTGACTCTTTTAAAATGTCAAATTATGAATATTGTAGTTTATAAGATTCCAACGAGATTTCTAATGATTTATGAATCAATACAAAGAATTTTGTGTTATTAGATGAGTTTATTATGTTTTTCTTTAAACTTATAGCTATTTAAGCTTGAACCCCCATGACAATGTTTCTGACTCCACCCAATCCAAGCAACGAGACAATAAATTTTAAAAATCGATATAAATGTAACCATTTGAATGCATATATGACCAGAATTTAATGGTATTAACATCAGGATAGGAGACAAACGACGTACATGGTAATGGGGTTGAGTCCATGGCTGGTTTGGCTAGAATCCTTTTTCAAGTATGCAAATTACATCACCATTTGGATTTGTCTAAATATGGTTAGCCAGTCCAATGATATTTGAGTAAAATTATGTGAAGTGCGCCAAATTTACAACGGGGGAGGGTGAGGTAGTCTGTTAAATGGTGACGTCAATACTCCAGTCCAAAATAAGTTTATGGACAAATGTACTAAAAACTTATGCTACCCAATCTCCCAAATAAAACGAGCTCTGTCACCAAATCACACTATTTTCTGCAGGACTTGATAATTTTTATTTTATTTTTTATTTTATATAGCAGGACCAAGCAGTAACAGGTCTGCGGCAATGTGAAACGGTTTGCACAAATGTTGTAACAGAACCGCTGAAGACCGAGCAGGTTCTGAGCAATGAGATTGTGAAGGCTGAGCATGATGCTGAAGTAACAAAGTTAAGTCCAATTTGCACTACAAGTTACCCATCATTCAGTTGCAGCAAGTCAAGGCGGAATTTAACTGAGGTACTGAGCTTTTAAACTTCTTCCCTCTAAAATGATGTTCTGTGACTACTTTTTCTTTTCTAGTTTTAATTAATGTTTACCTTGTTCAGGAGGAGAAGGAAGAGCGGAGAATACGCAGAATATTGGCCAACAGAGAGTCAGCCAGGCAGACAATTCGTCGGAGGCAGGTAAGCTGATGTTACTCTACTTATTGCATATCAATATTTTTTTTTCCGGAGTGTTTAAGACGGATGGGGTGGAAATTTTATGACTACCAATATTTTCTATATATATACTCAATATGATAAAGGTTGCATTCGTTCCTTGTATTTAATTCAAGTCTGTTGACGTCATTGTGTCTTCAATTTATCAAATGGTCAACACCGAGAACAATGTTCTGCTAGATAGGTATTGCTATTTTATGGCTTGGAAAATTGTGAAAGCATGTTGACACTACAGGCAACAGGAGTATGGGTTCAATTCCCTTTACAAGCTTCTGATCAGTAAGTAGGTTATACCAGTTATGCTATACAAAACCATTTTATGTGCTTCCGTAATGGATCTACTCCTGTCCTAGGATCCAGAGATTATTTTTTGTCTTTTTTTTTTGGGGCTTTAGGGTATTGAGTAAATTTATGCTTTGGGTTCATAAAAAAATTTATGCTTGGGGATCCTGGAGAAATGTGGTTGTTATTCTCCCCCGTCCTATACTAATCATTTATCTCAATTGAGGGCCTCCTTGCATTTTGCAGTCTCAGGAATAACTAAATGATATGAGTGTGTGTATATGTGCTTTTGTAGAATAACATATTGGATTGTAGTTGCTGTTCAAGTAATGGCTATCCTAACCATAATATGACACTGCACCATGTGTCACTGAGGTAGTAAATTAAATGAGTCACAAAGTGCATTGTTTTTTGTCACTTTTTATCTTTTCCTTTTATAAAACAATAGATCTTCATGAGTTGTGTTTGTTATTCCCAAATTGCATGGTATGTATCCAGTGCAGTTTGCATTCTTGGCTATCGGACATTTAGACTTTAGCCAAATTATGCATCTTTCCTTGTTCTACAGGCTCTGTGTGAGGAGTTAACCAGAAAAGCTGCTGATCTGGCATTGGAGAATGAAAATTTAAAAAAGGTAGGCATTAGTCCCCAATTATTTCTTATAAACTTGCTTTTCTTTCAACTCTTCTCTCTCTCTCTCTCATCATGACAATACTAACTTTATTCACATTTTTGGTGACTTTTTAAATGAGAAGAAAAAGGAGTTGGCCTTAAAGGAGTATCAGTCTTTGGAGAAAACAAATAAGCACTTGAAAGTTCAGGTAAGATATGCCTGACAGTGAAGAGATGTTTAACCTTAATAAAATCTCTCATGCTTGACATGCTCTCTCATTTTGCAGATGGCTAAGGTGATAAAGGTGGAGGTGGAGGAAACGCCAGGTGAAAATATGTCAGCCTATGTGCAGATGCAGATACCTCCTTCATCACCTAGTAATTCCCCATTATTCTTGTTTAACCGTCCACCATTTACCCCAGTTTTTTGGCCTTCTATCATTCAGTCTTCAAATTCCATTCAGTTGCAACATGTATCACAACCGATGGCCATTCCATCAAACATCCCTTTGCCGGCTAATGGTACAGCTGATTCTTCTCATGAACAAGAAAACCCCTTGACCAATAATGGAACAAGAACTCCTTTATATGTATTTCCATGTCCTTGGTTCATCCCTCATTTTGATAATGGGAATGGACTCCAACCCCAGTCCTCCTTGTGCCTGAACAATAAACAAGAAGAAACTTCTTTTAATAACCAGTACAGTGCTAGTTCATCTTCAAGAACTGTTGCACAGTTAGACAACCACCATTGCTCTTTCCCTATTAGATTAAAAGCAGAAGCTTCTGGCTCAATGGAAGCCAGACTTTCAAATGATCTTAATGAAACGCCAGCTCAGTTTCCTCTGGATGGAGCCGATCAGCATACAGGACCTCATCCTAAGGAAAATGGTCCTAAGGATTTATTCCTTACTCCTGCATCTGTAAACCATGAAAGAGTTGCATCTAATATCAAGCATGAGAATGGGTTTGAATCAGATTACACCGCAACAACTGAAAAATCTTTTCATATGTTCTCTGCCTTGCCAGAGAAGAATAGTGAACCAATCATCTACCCTAACAGGAAACTGGCGGATGCAATTGCTGCAGCTGAGGCGAGAAAGAGGAGGAAGAAACTCACAAAGCTAAAGAATCTTCATGGCCGGCAGTGTCGGGCGCACTGTTGAGCTTTAAAACCCAAGTGCGGGTTAAGAGATTCTGTCCTGGTTTTCATGCAAGTCCTTTTATTTTAAGGACTTCTTGGAGATTAAGTCAAGAGCAGATCACCTAACCTTAATTATAGAAGGTTATTGAGTCATTGACAGAAAAGATGTGTGCCTATAATTTAGGTACATCTTTAAGGCCTTTACTTTTACTTTATATGTTGTTTCGAGGTGTGGACGGAAACTGGAAATTTTGTACTGCCTGATCAATATGTATGGGTAGCTTTTCATTATCACATCATGGAGAAGCAAATGGTAGTGGTAGTTTGAGAATGCATAAGAATGCCTGATCATTGGGAATCATAATGAGGAAATGAATGGTGTCTTTAACAAACCAGTCTTGCAGTTTCTGCTACGCCTAGGGTTAGTCAAGGCAGCAGCACTCAGCAGAGGAGTGAAGGTAAGAACCCAAAATTTAATTTTGACAGTTGTTTTGTAAGTTTGTGATGTGAGTTGCAAATACGTCTTGCAGGAAATCAATAAAATTGAGTTTGAGATGCTGGTTAATTAATCCAGTTCCTTCGTGCCTTCTGCAATTCTGTCTAATTTTACACAGGAAATTATTTCTTAAATTCTTTGGCAAAATTATGTTCTCAGTGACTATATGGTTGGTTGCCGTAGCAATTGCCTGCCAATGCCAAGCGTAGGTTAACTTGATGGATGGATCCTAACTGTTAGCATGCATATGGACAGTATACGTATCTGAAATCGCAAGAAACTGTCTCATGATAACCAAATGTTTATTTACAGGGGACAAATGGAAACTAATAGGAAAAAGAAAAGAAAATGTTGGTTAAAGAAACCTAACTGGGATCCTTGTAGAGTATGATCGGGCTCCTAACACTGTTTATGATCATCCCACTCAAGTAAAGCAGACACAGGCACCCGAGCAATTGGTGTGCCACCACTCACCACAACCTTAAAAGACCTCTTCTGATGCGACCGGGTGAATTTCAAGGTACTTGGTGTGACTGTTACAGAAAAGAACTTTGGCATAATCAGCTTTACTTTGTACACTGAGTTACCGTACCCTACGTTCGTTACTCTTCTATAGAAGACAGCTTTAACTGAAGTGTCATTTGCTTGTTGATGAAAATGCATGCTTGGATAGTTGAGGCCGTCTGTGCCTCGAGGAGGCATATAGTCAGAGCAACTAATGTTCTTTTTGCCTCCAACAAGTATGCCAATGTTGGTGCTGTTGTAGCCTTGCTTGCACAAGAAGCTGATATAGTCGTCCACTGTGATGTCATAGATGAGCCCGGGATGCGCTGCCTTTTTCGGGTTTATTTGTCCTGCTCCCGTTCCTAGTGTGTTGCCTCCAACTCGGATATTAATTGGCGTGGCTAAACCAGAGGGAGTGAAAAGATTGGTCAAGTCGTTTGATGAACTTGATTTTCATTAAGTGTGGTTTGGGAAGACTACCGGTTGTAATGAGAGCGGACTTGATGGCAGCAGGTGACCAGTCTGGGTGGAAGGACTTGACATAAGCGGTGGCAGCGGTTACATGAGGGCAAGCCATGGATGTACCAGACATCATATTGAACAAACTGAACCGCTCGTCTTCTGGGTCACCAGATATGGATGCCAGACGTGAATATGCGGCTAATATGTTTATCCCTGGTGCTGAAATATCAGGCTGTACATGAAAATTTAGTACCTAATTATTGTGGAGAGAGAGAGAGAGAGAGAGAGAGAGAGAGAGATTATCATCATCTTATGTACCTTGAGGATACTGGGGGTTATCCGTTGAGGTCCTCTGGATGAGAAAGGAGCAATGTTGGGGGCGTCTGGAGTTTTGAAGGTTCTTGTTTTGTATATGACAGCCATAGGGTTCCTGCAATTAGTTCATACCAAGCCATAAAGCAGCTTAGTGTTCAATAAAAACAGTTCCTCATGATAAGAAGTCTTCTTAAATTGAAAAGGAAAAAAAACACAGTTCTTAATAAGCTGCACAAAGATCATACTTGGTAGAGTTAATATACTGATCAATCTTGATCCCATCCTTGACAAGGATACCGGTACCGGGGATCACTGGAGAGTAGGCGTAATCTTCCAATTCATATTGTGTCATGAGAGTTCCGGCACCCTGCAACCTTTGGATGGTGAAATCCTGGCCACTAGACCCTAGGCAGTACACAATCCTTCCCTTCACCTTGTCCGCCTTTAAAGTAGAATTATCACAGGCACTGCCATCATCTCCAAATTAATTTATCAATAGGATATTATTATCCAAATGCATTTGTCAAAGTTCTAACAAATATTCGAAGTTTTTTTATTTCTTTGTATAAGTCCCGCATATGCGTTGTCCTTCTCACAATATGTATGTAGATCATCTCGTATATATAATGATGGGTCGTCCCACATACAAATTGTGAGAGGAATGCCACATGTGACAGACTTGTATCAACATAATCATTTTGCTGAAATACTGACCTTGCATTTCCATAGCTGTTTTCACTCTTGTTGGATGCCAGGGTTCCTTGTAAGAGGGTACATTTCTTTCTTTAATGTGTAGGTATTGAGTGCATTCCCCTATCAATACATGAACAATGCAGTTAACTCAGTATAATTCTCTATTCTCTGAGAGATAGAGAGAGAGAGAGACTTACAGAAAATATCTTCCCATTACCTAACTTGACTATTGTCTTTAGCTTCCTATCAATTGTATTAGCAGCCACTGTGGTAACCCATGGTGCTACGTTCTGGACAGTGCCTTCACTAGGCCCATCATTCCCAGCTGAGCATGAAACAAAAATCCTTTTTTTCATGGCATGAAATGATCCAATGGCAATAGGATCTTCCCAAAAACTCCTCGAGGGACCGCCTATGGAGATGGATATCAAGTCCACTCCATCAGCAATGGCTTCATCGAACGCAGCCAGCATATCGATGTCACTGCAGCCAGTAAAGGGCCAGCACACTTTGTACACAGCGATACGCGACAGGGGCGCACCACCTCGTGCAGTCCCTTTTGCAATGCCGTATACGCTGGCTCCTTGGACGGGTATACCAGCAATGGTGGAGGCAGTGTGAGTGCCATGGCCTTCATCGTCGACTGGACTTAATTTGCCTGACCAAGGATGGTTGGAGTCCAGATTAAAATATTTGGCACCAATTACCTTGCTGCACAAGAAAGGGCAAAAAGTCAAAGTTGTCATCAATCATTAAATTTATGAGACTGTTCATAGATTAATTTCACACATGCTTGTACTATTTGATCTTAGGCACAAAACCCAAACTTGCAATGAAATTATGTCGTGTGTGTGAGAGATAGACATACTTGTTGCAGCCTTTGAAGTTGTCACCCTTGACACATTTGCCTTTCCATTTAGATGGGGGAGGCCCATAACCTGTATCTTTGAAACTGGGACCATCCAAGTAAATTCCTACAATACACAGAAAATAAAAGGGTCATCAATTTCTTTGCTTCACTGTTGTCCTGCAATAAGAGTGACAGATTTTACCAACCTGTATCCAAAACACCCATTATGATATTGCTCTGTATTTGAGCGTTCCCTTTCTTTAATTTTATTGGCAGTCCTAGGAAATCCCATGACCTTGTTGTATGTAGTTTGCGCATAGTGTTTGGAAACACTGATACAACACTATCTTCCTCTACAAATTAATGAAAAATCATAAAGATCAAAAGCAAGTGTCTAAAATTCTGGTAATTAGAATTCTACTAAGGCAAGTACGTACGTACGTGTGTGTATGTGCACGCACTCGAGGGCATGTGTGTGAATTTATTTATTTTCTTTTTCTATGCACCTGCTAGTGCCTTTGCTTCATGTGGCAACAATCTTGCCGCGAACCCATTGAAGGTCCTTCCATAGCTATGAATTCTTGATGCTCTGGCTATTTCTTCACTGAAATATAAAAGCAAATTATTGGTCAAGTATAATATTTGTCTCGCTGGGATGTATTGATGACCTTCGGAAACAAACACTGCTCAGAGCTCACTGTTACCGACGAGATTAAACTACAAATGTATACAAAAACTTTGAAAACCAATGTTAGGAAGAAACTGGCCATTACTCTCCGATTGCTTGCACTAGCAGGTTATGGTGTCTGGCCATGGCGGAAGTTTCTGCTCCTGGCAGTTCTCCTATGTACACAATGTAAGGCTGTTACAGTACAATGCGACGTCACTTTGTCAATAACAATGTAATTTGTAAAAGTATTTTACATGCAATGTTATACTACCAATTAAAACCGTTAATTAGGTCATATCGCATAGGAATAAGCATATGATCTTGATTGAAAGTCTGACAAGTGACGAAAGCAATGGAAAATTAATCGTCGGGAACGTAACTTCCTAGCATCGAAACCATCCTGAGTTGTTTCTTGAGCCAACGTTGCTACAACATAAGTACTGAGTACAATCACTAGTAGATTTTGTAACATCCTCATTGTATTGCAATTTGGAAAGAGCTCACTCTCTCACTCTCACAACACACACATGTGAAAGGAGTGTTGTTTAGCTATAAATAGAGGAAGAGGAAAGAGCTTCATGAGTGACAGTGCTTCTTCTTAATGCATGCAGCAGCCTCTCTCTCTCTCTGCGCAAAATATGGTGAGAGAATATGGTGAGAGAGTGACGGTTTGACTGTTGAACAAGGAAACAAAGTCTTGAGTCCACGGATGAGAATTTGGCGGCTTGGATTTTGGATCTTCTTAGAAATAGGAGGCAGGTAGGTGGCTAGGTTGATCATATAGAAACGTGAATGCAACACTTAAATTAAACTGGCGACTCGTTCACAAATTACTGTCGCGTCCTTAAAAGTGTGGCAATTTTCAAGGTTTTGAGTTAAACAAAAGGTTATGCTAACAACTTTTATTTTCCCTTTAATGTCGCTTACGAAAATAATTAACGAAAATGCGTTGAAACGACCACCCTCCTAACTACGATTAATACTGATCATGTGATTTATGGAATGTACTCCTTGCACTTCATTTGCTCAACTGACAACTTATCTATACTTCTTCCAGCCATATATGTTCTTGGTCCTCAAAGCACATATGGAAAAAAGGTATTAGTCCCAAGAGATAAACTAACAGCCTTAAACAATTGGTTACATTTTTTTTTTCTTTCATAAGTTACTTTCATAATCTCTTTTGCTATTTCGTTAAATCTGGTGATACACGAGAGAACTATTATTTCCTTTAGTTTTTTTAATAAGAGGATAATGCTCAGATGTCCCATAATGCTTTTTCGTTAAATTAGCCGCCTTTGAGTCTCATCTCTTCGTTGTCAACCTGCCCAATTGAACATAAATAGGGGCTTAAAAGAACAAGAATATACTAGAAACCTGGCTTCTCATCTCTTCATTGCCCATGCTTTTTCAGTGTCAGACATAACAATCTCTTGACAACGAACAAGTCCGGCTGCCCCTCCATAGCACAACCATCTCTCACTACCCTTGTTCATGTTCCACCTCACTCTATGCATTGCTACTATTTTGTCAGGAAAGATTTCAAGCTCTTTTCCGGCTTCTTCTTCCTGAGTATTAATCGGCTCTTCATCCATGCATGCCAAATCTTGGTCATCATTTGGCTTTTTCTTACTAGACCTAGGTTTCTGTTTCTTTTTGCTTTCGGGAGAGGCCACCCCAATTTCTTCCTCCAGAGTATTAGTTGGCTCTTCTTCACCTATGCATACCAATCCTCGGTCATCTTTTGGATTTTTCTTGCTAGACCTAGATTTTTGTGTTTTCTTAATTTTGAGAGAAGCCACCCCAGTTTCCTCGTCCTGAATATTAGTCGGCTCTTCATCTATGGATACTAATGCTAGGTCATCCTCTGGTTTTTTCTTACTAAACCTAGACTTCTGTGTTTTTCTGCTTCTGACAGACGCCACTTTTTCCCCAATTTCTTTTTCCTGGGTACTAGTCGGCTCTTCATCTACGCATACCAATGCTAGGTCATCCTCTGGCATTGTCTCACTAGACCCAGATTTCTGTGTTTTTTTTCTTTTGAGCGATGCCACTTTTTCCCCATATTCCGATTGGATATCCGGATCAACACCATAACAAAGAGCTGCAACAAGAGACAGTTTGATGAACGTTCTAAAATAACGATAAGAAATGAACAAAGGGTGCTTAAAGAAAATGTCTGGGGTCACCTAAAGTTTGATCTTCAGATGCACTATCTTTTGCCATCTTATCATTTGCACTTTTCACCTTGTTTGACTCAGGGTTATTACGAACAACCTTCAATGGGAAAGGGGTGTTTGATACTGTAGTATTGATGGTTACAGCAGATTCCTCCATTGTCAGTGACACACACAGAAAATGTGGGGCCCGGTGTCGTCTAGGATCTTTCTCCACAGATTTGGACGTAAGCTGATTGTAAAAATAAATAAATAACAATTGAGTATATAAAATGGAGTTTTTGTATCAATTTTGAAATCCTAGCATCAGCCTTAGCAATTAAAATTAAAAAAGGTCCAAGCATCAGGCACAAAGCATGAATTTTTGAGAACAAAAAACTTGACAAAAACCTGCATAGCTGGAGGACAAGCAAGCACCTGCTGGATTCATCGTTAATGCGACTCACTAGTAAGATATAAAGAAAACGTTTGACCATCTAAAGGACAAGTTTGGTATGTATATCCCGAAAATGCCCCTTCTCTCCATGACCAAACATAAGTAAACCTATAAGTGAAAAAACCTAGGATAATCTAAACTCTTTAACAAAGTAGATCCTTTGAAAGCAAAAGTTATTTGATGTGACCCAATCATCTGACCAGTTCATGCAAGTTTGATGTTACCATAAAGTTTAGACTCATAGAAGTCATGCACGTATCTAGAACTTAAGATTTTCCCTCCAGGAATGAAAAATGATTCTACAACAAAGATAAGGAGTAAGTCTTATATCAATGGCAAGTTAAAAGATAAAACTCACCTGGAAGCGGAGAACAGTTCCATCTGCACCACAATATGCAGCCATACCTAAAGATTTGAAAGTGAAATGATCCATTAATGGTTATTGAAAAATGCTGGTCTCAAGAGTTACACAGGTTGATCAACTTAGCACAGAACTGTATTCCAAAGTGGATCAATCATAAAATCCCACCACTATAAAGGTCAACCAAGGAGAATATATCCCCCACAAACTTCCTCCAATAAAAAGTACCATGCAACTGTTACAGATATATGAGTAGCATGCAGCATTGTTTAAAATTTAAGGTCAATGATTTAATATTCTAGTCAGACAGGGGACTAAAGCACCAACGAGAAAGAGGAATTTCTGAATATTCAGTAGCACTATTCCAAAGAAAATTAAGAAGTTGACGGCCAATCTTTATGCAGTTCCAATCACGTCAAGAATAACAAACAAGGAAAAGAACCAGACACTACTTCATTATATCTATCAAATCATCATGTACAGTATGCTTATGTAAATTCAGCAGTCAAGGAGACTATTAAACATGAGGGATCCATATAATATATCCAGAATTTTTTTTTTTTTTTTTTTTTCCTTTGACAACTTGTGTTTGGAGTATGGAAAATCTAGGTCTACTATGTCTTGTTTCATTCTTATAGTTGACTCTTATAGCACTAAACTTAGCACCAGGTCGGAGATGGTAATGCCATTTGCCATTAGGCTATAATGGTATTTACATGCACATATTTGTAATTAGCTGAAATACTACTGCACATAGATAGATAAGCACGAGGAAGACCTGTTAGTCGTGATACATGAACACTCCAGATAGCAAAAGGCAAACAACTAAGATTATGCAGGCCCGGTTGTTTTGTTCCAGCCATTCCTGTTACCGGGTCATCAGATGCAGCCTTCACCAAGCTGATAACTTTCATTGTTCCATCATCAAAGGATAAAATAACACACCTACAAGAAAAACACAACACTTCACTAAAATTTCACCAACCAGACAGCTAATTTATGTTCCACAGAGAGATTATGAGTACCTTGGATCTGGAGGCCAATCTAGACTATATATGAACTTTGGTAAATGATCGAGGTCCCACAAGGGACGGAATGGATCACTGCAAAAGCAAGAGTTATAGTTCTTAGTATGAAATGCAATTTCCACTGAAAAACCACAAGCATTTTTAGCTAACAGTAAAGGAGCTGCATGTACACAAGAGTGTTAGCAAAAAATAGGCCTTGTACTTACCGCAGGTCCCAAAATTTTAGGCCTCCATGTCCAGCTGTAGCTATAACATTAGCGCCCTCTGAATAGCTGCAAACAGTTGCATTTAACATATCTCAGTGAATGAGAAAATAACATTTAGTAAAATGAAAATATGAAAGAGTCTGAAATAGAAATCTCTAAGCCTAAATATCATAATTTAGTGACAAGACAAAAATTAACACCCCCACCATCTCCAAACTTAAAAAGCAGACTGTAAAGTGACATAGAAAGTAAGATATAAAATTGATCTCCGACATAGCTAACCTGTCAACCGGGGCCCAAGCAAGTGCCCTAATAGGATTTGTATCTGCACTGAAGCAAAGTAAAGGCCTTGTATCTGCAGAACAAGTAGATAATTGAAGCAAACCTTCTTAGTTTACTAACTTTACTTATTTATCAATTTTATGTCATAAGTCCAGGACAGATGTAAACCATATCTACATCTTTTACATTCTATGTTACCCTTACCTTGAGATGCATTACTTGCTGAAAACTTCCATAAAGCAACCTGAAATATGGAAAAAAAATTCTTTAGCTATGATACAACAAAACACAAAATAACAAGCCACCAAAGAAAGAGGATCATTTCAACTGAACGCTCAGTGGGATGAAGCTGAGTAAAACTAGCAGATAGCAGAATGAATACATGAAGTGCTTAGTATGTATCCTTCTATCAGATTGCAGAAGAAACACAATGTGTTGACCATTGAGTATGTCCTATGGAATCCCTCTATGAAGTTAACATGAATTCTTATTTGAAACTGTGCAAAAGCATGATACAGTCTTCAAGGAAAATATATTAAAATAAAATTAAAGAACGAAGTGCAGGAAAATTACAGTTCCATCATGACATCCAGCAAGTAAGTAATCATGAGCTGGCGAAGCTGACCATTCCACAGTAAGAGGGATACTGTTCAAGAAAGGATCTTAAATTACCAATGAATCATATAAATTTGCATAACATGGTCAAAAGAGACATCTTGGTACGAAATGAAAAATCTCCATGAATGATTTTGTGCCTACAGAAAAATCTCCAAATTATTGCCTAAAAGTAGAAACTATCAGAGTACCTCTTTTCACTGCCACACTTCAACATTGAGCATCTGAAAACTGGTGCTAATTTTATAAAGCGAGGATCTGTGCCCTCACGACAAGAAGAAGAATAAATAACTTCAACTGCATGAGGAAGAGGAACATCCCACCTGCAGTTTAAAAAGGCAAGGATAAGTGTCATGAGATTGCAGAACAAAAACAACTGTCAATGTAACATGCTTACCCCATTTATCTAGTATGAAGTTACCACAAACTAGCTAAATATCAACTGCATTTCATACTATTAGTTGTGTATCATGCTTTGCTTCATATTTTCAGCACATCTCTACTTCTAACTTAAATACTAAGTTTTTTCTAATGAACCAATGTTCATTATATGATAGCACTCCAGCCTTACCATATCCCTGCATGCCAATTGCTCCCTCTGCAGCTATTCAAAAATCTCATTCATTTATTTTTTAAAATAAATAAACCCCAGTCCCAATATCTTTAAGTACTTTCCACAATATAACCCATACTATTAAATATGTTATATAAAGACAGCCCTGAGTTTTGGGTCACGCTTTTAAACTTTGACTCTAAAAGAAATATGAAACTCTTGGTCACTGCCCCAACTGCTTACCAAACCCCTTACATCTCTAATCACTTAATACAGTTACCAAAGAAACCACAAGCCACCACACATTTGGAGACAAGAAAAACAAAAAAAAAAAACAAAAAAGTCAGGGGCATGTGCTCCTATAGGGTTTCATTAATCTGTAAATATCACATTGAGTATTGAACAAATCAACATTCATGGCCATAATATTGTTTCGAGCATTCTACACTATGTTACCCATTGCAATGCACACTCAAATATTCTCTCGAGTCTTGACTGAAAAGAAAGAAATTGCAAAGTCATTTGAGAACAGATCTGACAGATATATAGATCAAGAGGTCTAAAGAAAGAATCTGTAAAGGGATCTAAAGTCTAAAAAACAAAAAGAGCATAAAGTCTAAACGAATAGATGTCTTACACTTCCAGAGATCCATTTCCTAACAACACAGCAAGATAGCCCATTCGATGCTTGCACTTGGAATCATGTTCACTAGGAGGACGCCATTTCACATCCCATGCAACCTTTCCATGGTGAGCTAGGCATAATACAATTCTTGGCAATGCTACATCCTCCGGAACTGAACACCTGGTTGAGCCAATTTTAGGGTAATCATTATCTTGAACATTATTACTTGTTTGAGGATCCTGTCCAGAACTCTGCTGTATATGATAATCTGAAACAAGTGGTCCTTTCTCTTCATTTTGATTCAACAATGGTGGACACATATAATTGTTATTACTCCCTGCACTTTCCATATCATTCAACTTTCTCCTCCGAGCATATGATTTCAGAGTTGGATTACATTCAGATGCTGCATGTTTGTAATTTTTTCGTTTTTTACCATGCTCTTGGGTATTTCCAGGATCACAACCCGTAGAATGCAACTCCGGTGATCCCTCTGGATATTGAATGGAAAGAGCCTCAACATAATTGCTGCTCCCATCCAAGTTGTCAACAGATTCTTCTATTGGCTTCTTTAAAGGTCTTCCTCTAGGCCTCTTTGGTCGAGTTGATTTTTCTTCTGTGGCATCTTTGTCAACAGATTCTTCAATTGAATTCTTTCTAGGTCTTCCTCTAGGCCTTTTTGGTTCAGTTGATTTTTCTTCTAATGGCTTCTTTCTAGGTCTTCCTATTGGTCTCTTTGGTTCAGTTGAATTTTCTTCTCTGGCTCCACTTTTTTTAGGCTCCCGCTTTGGCTTTTCTCCTATGGGATGACTGTTTTCCTCATTTACACCAACATTTAGAAGACACCATATCTGAATCGCACCTCTTCCAGTTAGTGGCTGGCCTAATTTGTGATAGGAAGATCCAGGAGGATGAGCAGCTATAGCAACAAACTGAAAAGTAGGATGATGATAACTTTGTCATAAAATAGTAGACTTCAATGACTCTAATATGGATGACACCAAATCATCAATAATACGAATATCAAATTTCACCAATAGAACGTCGTAAACAAGCAAAATTTATCACATCACATTTCCTCTGTATAATCACCCTTATGGATATGTTTTTTTTCCCAAGGGAAATAATCAAGAAATTCAATAATAAGTTAAGGACTCACTTAGTTGTCTTGACTCCTCAAAGCAGTAAGTCCTCACGATATATCCCTCGGTCTGTTTCACAAAACTAGAATTGATGACATACTTTCTGTGTTTTATTTTTGTCTGTTTTAACTTATTTCCCTGTTTATGCAGATTAATAGTTTCATGTTTTGTTTGTAAGGCTTCCATCTGAAGAGAAAAAGAAACAGTAAAAAATTGTACAAAGCCCCTTTGGTATGTAATTTGTCAACCACTGTTCGTGAGTTCATTCATGTACAAATTTTCTTGGCTCACTCTTCCTCAGAGTCAGTATTATATTGTTTTGTATGTTTTATTTATTTGCAGGTACTTGGAGAAGATTCATCTGGGCTATTTTCTCTTTCTTAATGCTCTGTTGTGCATTAAAAAAAATGAAAGATGCAGCAAGATTGAAGGACACCATAGCCAAGGAGATTGTAGACTTGTAGTTAGCTTTAGATAGGAAGAGATACTACTTAAATTTGATCTAATCGATTGTTTTGACTTCTAAATTGATGAATTTTATTACATTCTTAAGTTGTAATTCGTTTTCATTTCTTTAGAAATATGTATGTTTTTCTTCTTTGGCAATACGTATGCTAAAAAATTGAAATTTAAACTTACGTAATTATAGTGTGGAAACGTAGAGCCTAGGGAGTAATTATAGTGCATACAGCTTTAAAATTTAAGGTTATACTAAATGAAGAATGTGCCTGAGATGTGACTATGTAAGAAGATAGAAAAAAACGAAAAAAAAAACAAGTGAAACAATAAATCAATCATATGTGAGACAGAATGATAAGTACAATCGCAATAAAAAATATAAGAAAATTTTAAGTTGTGCGTAGTACGCGTGATTAAAAAAAAGCATCTGTGTTAAAGAAAATCATGTACCTCACATTTTGGATGATAGTCAGGACTTTGATGGACTCTAGGACACCAATCCAATGCCCAAACAGGCCCTCCAACATACATCACAAAGTCTTGGCTGCAAAAACATATAATGAACATTTGAAGATACATATCAAAGCTTCTTAGGTGGTAGGTGGAAATCCAACATACAAGGCTTTCATCGAGTTCAAGAGAATACATAAATCAGTACAAAAGCCTTATTGCTAATGCCAATTAAAGTACCTCAACTCTAGAGATGATGTGTCCCCAGAAAGTGCCTCCTTCTGCATCAATATGAAAACCAACTAATTAAGATCAAATACCAATGATGCTTGTCATATGACAGCCATTAGAACAGTTCATTTTCTGTAAAACTACAACATGTAAACCGAACCAGAAATTCAGATTAATAGATATAACCTTGGGAACTGTCGCAGAAGAAAACTGACGCAAGGTTATCCCGGTGACAACATCTTTCCCATCAGGGCTTTCACCTCTACATGCAAATCGAACATCTCTAGGTTCATATTTAAAATCTGCCCATTCCCTTCAACAAACGCATTCATAAGTTTCTGAAGTTCACAATTACAATGAGATACATAAAACCAACAATGCCAGTAAGAAATTAAACAACAAAATACAACGAAAAAAGACACATTTATTTTGTTTACCTTAAGAAAGTGATCGGGGACGATAAGCTTTGAATCTCACTCTCTTCGATTCGAAGATCCTCCTCAGCCTCGCCACAGAGCTTGGCAATGGTGTCCATGACTCTGAAGTGATTCTCCACCGAGTCATCGAACATCGAAACACTAACCCTAGGGCCATCCCTTGAGCTCTCTTCGTCATTCTGAACTGGCTCTGGCTCAATCCGAACTGGCTCAGGCTCAATTTGAATTGCCTCTGGCTCAATTTGAACTGGCACTGGCTCAATCTGAATTGGCTCTGGCTCAATCTGAATTGGCTCTGGCTCAATTTGAACTGGCTCTGGGGCAGCTTGAACTGGCTCTAGCTCTGTGTTATGATCCTTTGATGTTGTTGCTTTGCTTTTTCTCTTCGCCTTCGTTTTTTTCCCGCGTTTTCCATCCAAAAGTGCCTTGAGTGGAGGTTCCACTCCCTCTTCCACTGCCTTATTCATACCTCTCTCCTCCTCTCCGAAAATTCTAATAAACATCAAAATGTATGGATAAATCAACTTTTGGACGGCTAGATTTGAATTATTTGATCTAACGGTACAGAACAAACTTTGAAAAAAAAAAACCCAATAAAATCACCTAAAAAACTGGCAAAGCGGTTGTTGCGGGTTGCCTCTCAGAAATCACCGTCGTCTCCACAGCACCCAACCCCAAACAGCCGCTACTTACCTCACCCAAACCGACGGCAGTGAACAATCCCGATGGCTAGAAGGAATGGTCATCAACTCTATGGTGGTTTTCTAGTGTTGTCGGCAAGTTCTGAGGGTTGGGCATCAATCATCAATCTCGAATTTGATTCCATCACCACCTGTTGCCACCATCCCCGTTGGATTGGACTCTCGTTGCTCCAATCGCCTCTGCCTTCTTTTGCGTCGTCTCAGTAAGTTCTAATTAGCCGTAAAAATAATATTTGCCTGGTTGTTATGAAATTCCATCTTTCAGACCCAAAAAAAAAAAATTATATTTAGAAAATTTAGTGTAACATCAATAAATACCTCTTGAAATTCATAAAATATAAGGGCCCTTATTTTCGGGCCGGCTAAATAGTTAGTTTAGCTTCTATTAGTCTTAGGTCAATGAGGAAGGCCCATGTTTCTATTTAGGCCCATGTCACCGACTTGGACTCGGCCGCTCAATTCTTGCGTTCGGCAACAGACCCAATCCAAGTCTCGAAACCTCCAAAATCAAAATTCACTAAAAATCATCCTAATTCTAAAAAATTCACCTAAAAATACTACAAACTCTTTATAACATGGATTTTCATTCTACGATCTGAAATTCACAATTTGACTTAAAAAAATAATATCCATTTTCAAGTTCCACATAAAATTGAGTATTGGGATCGCTCTCTCGTTCACGCGAGGAGAGCCTTGACGGCTAAGGTTAGGATTTATCAAGTTTTCTTTACTCATTCTTTGTGCCGTTTCTCTCAGTCTTCTCTGATTGTCTCTCTTGGTTCTTCTTGGTGTATTGGGTACGGCATCTTTTTTGCTCTTTTGTTCTCCGTGGGGTGGCTACGCCGGCTTCCTTTATGGGTTCCCAAGGAGGCAGTCGCTGGTGAGGGGTCTCCATCTTAACGTTATGGAGGTGACCACCGCCTCTTCTGCTCAAGGGGATGACAAGTATGCGGCACCAAGCGGGAATAAGAAGTGTGTGGAAATTGATGTTAGACATCTGATTGTTAGTGGCATGGCTTTTTCTGGTAAACGTAGTTTTTGTATTGACGATTTTGTTGACAAGGCGGAGGAGACCAGCCTCGAGGGGTCTTTAAGGTCTCCCTAATAATTCTCCTATGGAACGTTCGCGGGCTTGGCAACTGATGAACATTCTTACTATGAAGTTCTTTCCTCGAAAATTTCTTCAAGCCAAAAGGCCAATCTTGGTCTCCCTTGCTTGTCAACTGGGTTTCTGGATCAAGAAAATTGGAGGTGGCGGTTGGTGTTTGGTTGGATCTGTTATGATGCTCACAATGCGTTTTTGACTCTGTACGAAGAACTATAATGTTTTCTTTAGATCATAGGAGGCTTTCTTTGACAATGCACGCATAGTGATGGGATGTGTTTCAATGGTTTTGTGGTTGGGTGATTGGCTGGATCTATTTTGATACCCATATTACGTTTTTGACTCTATACGAAGAACTATGATGCTTTCTCTATATCATAGGAGGACTTCATTGACAGTACCTATGTAGTGATGGGATGTTGTTTTAAGGGTTTTGTGGTTGAGTTTTAGGTTTGTCTGTTTCGTATAAGTTGTTTGACTCTTCTATTTAGTGAATAACATAGGTGGTACTCTTTCCTACCCTGGGGTTTTGTTTTCTCAAGGAAGATTTTAACGAGGCCGCCGTTAACATGTTAATTCTTACCATGTAATGTTCCTTTCACTTTAATGACATACAATCTTTTCTAAAAATAAAAAAGTTCCACATAAAATTGAAAACTGAAATTAGTCACCAAACAACTTTTGTTTAGTTTTTACTTTTCACTTTTGTTGAAAACTGAAATGAGTTACCAAAAAAGTTTTCAATTTTTGAAAGATAAAAAATGAAAACTAAAAATTAAAAATTGAAAATTGAAATGGTTATCAAACGGACCCTAAAAATATCAAGACAAGCATTTCAATTTTAGTTTTTAGTTTTCATTTTTTGTGCTAGAATATAGAGGAAAAAAGGGGAATGAAAGTGAGAATGAGGGTGAAGATGAGATTGAGGGGGAAAATGAGAGGGGGATGGGAGGAAGGAGTAACAAAAGTGAAAATAAAAACTAAAAACTGAAATCTATTTGAAATTGTTTTCACTTTCAAGCTTTTGTTTTCACTTCAGCTACTCCTCTCCCTCCCATCCTCCCCTCTAATCATCTCTCTCAATCTCATCATCACAGTCACTCCTCCATACTCTAGCATAAAAAGTGAAAACTAAAAACTAAAATTGAAATAGTTATCAAACGAGCACTAAATTTTTATTACATATTTCTATTTAGGGGTATAATTGTAAAATTAAACAAAGTTTGTTTCCAATTCGTGCGTGCACCAAACATGAGAAATGAAATAAAATGATATTTCATAGGTACTTTCTCAACATTATCAAACATGGGACAGAAATTTTCAATTTCTCTTTTCATGAGAAAATACATGGAGATTGATTTCCCCATATTTTCTTTTGTGAACTAGATTGAGCCTTAAATATCTGCTATCATATATATGTATCTAAAAAATTTCAAGTTGAGCAAATGATCCACTAGTGTAGTGGTTTGGAGCAATTACTCTCCCAAAGAAAGGTCATGCGTTCAAGTCCTAGAATCCATGTAATATGTGTGAGTTTAATATACTATCGTCCCTCTTAATAGGAAAAGTCCTAAAAAAATAAAAATAAAAATTTCAAGTTGATTCAAAAGCCTGTGTTCTGTTCCTCTATAAAGATGATTTGAGAGATCCCACCAAAAACAAAGGGATAAATATATATATATATATATATATATATATTAATTTTCTAATTATTAAGAACGTTAAAAACATGATTTCGTGATCATAAGTGGAGCTTTGTCATGACAAATCAACTTCTTTATTGCCGGCCGAAGAGGCAACATAAAACAATGGGGTCATATCCTAGAAGTATAAAATCTGGTCACTAATTTCATGTTAGATCTGCTAAACAAAAAATAAAAAATTCATGTTAGATCCTTTCAGTTATATATTAACCAATCTAGTTATAAGTTACAAAATAGCACTTGTGGGTTGGATAACATGGATTGGATTACACATTTTTATGGTTTGGTCAATATCCTAAGATCGAACCACAAGCAAAACTTCTGCATCCACTATATCAAATCGCACTGACAATTATATCAAATATCCTAAATTGTCAAAATGAAAGAATTGTCCTTCACATGAGCAAATTTGATCAACAAAAACAAGGAAAAATAGCTATTGACCAAGATGATTAGGCGAATAATTCTACACGATTTGGTCGTCGAGCTAACCAAGTAGCTTACCTTCTTCCGCTAAGGCAGTAAAAATGAACCAAAGCCCAATGATAGTCTGTCAAAATTGATTACGCACAAAATTAAGGTGAGGTAATTAAAGATACCAATATTGCTGGCTGGTTGGATCCTATATAGCTAGCTGTTGCTTGAGAGAAGACAGAAAACTAAAGCCCTCGTGGTAGAAATCTAAGACATGCTGTCGTGGGAGCCATGGCACACACACGTGAAGAGCTTGTGATGACAAGAACTTCGTACCTTTTTTACTTTAAACTATTTTTTTTGTTTGTTTGTTTGTTTTGTTTTGTTTTCTATTTTTAACGAATCGCTTCCATCAATCAAAAAGAGGAGGAGGAGGAGGGCGCATCATGATCATAAGAAGAGGAGTAGGCTAAGTAAGCTCCTCCTCCATCCACACAATAAACTTGGCTTTGGTCTTCTATGACTATCCAATGGGCAACTGTAGCTCCTTTTTTTTTTAAAAAAAAAAATGAATATGGCTTATCCATCTTTACAAATTTTTTCTTTTTCTTTTTCTCTTTCTGACTCATCATCGTACAAATGATAGGTCTTGTAATTAACTGAATGTTAGAAGAATCACATTTTCACATAAATATCTTTTGTGTTAGGTATGATGAACTTTTATCACATAAATATTTATTACAGTTTTTCAATGAACACATCGTCTACATGAGGTGGTACGCTAATATGCTCTAGAAAGATCTTAATTAGAAACATTAGTGTGCCACCTTACGTGTGATACCTCAATGAAAAATAGAATTACAATGTACCACACTTACTGATTATGTTGATGATGGTCATGTTTAATATATGTATATACATCGGAAACTATATACATTAGTCTCTCATAAACATATGAGTTTAGTCACACAAATAAATTTTCCATGAATCTTGCTATAATGTGAAACTAGTGTGGCACAAATAGTTTTTATTTTATTTTTTGGTTATCCCTTTTTTGGGATTTTGTAGAGAATGTGGTACCAACCTTTTTTGGGTTTTTTTTTATCCCTTTCATTTGTTTAGTAAAGGTTGCTCATTATTCTCATAGAAAAAGGTTGCTCATTATAAATCAAGAAACCCCACGTGCTTGAAGATTAATCTATGAGCATCAAGCAAAAATTAAGTAGCACGCCACTAATAATTTAGTCAATACCAAAATTATAAGTGCATCTTAGATACATAATTGTACTTCTTGTTCTACACATCCTTACATCCAAAAAAAGTACACAAATTCTAGAGCTTTTTGTGTAATTAAACAAATAGATCTAACAGATGATCAGCACGAGCTAATTCTCCACCAACAAGAATATATCCACTTGCACAGTGGGTAGAGAAAAGGACACCACATACATGTGCCATCATTCTGTGTATACAAAAATTTAAAATTTTGGTACCGACGCCAACCGGACAATCTTGTTACATATGGTGCACATTTAATTTCAGAGGAGGTAGCTTAGGCCATGTCGTTTTCCTCTGTGTCACACTATCTCCTTGGTAGACCATACTTACACATATACACCAAAAATTTGCGTAGTGTATATAGCTGAGCACATGTGACTCAGAAGCACGATGGCTATGTTTTCCTTTCTCTTACCAACACCGGAAGGCCACCGCTGAAGGTCGCAGTGAGCCCTGGAGAGAACCGTGGTACACGACCTAATTCGTGTGTCACGGGATGAATACTGAACCGTCTGAGCAATGAAAGCGCCACGGTTTTCATCTCCATGAGAGCCATCTCTTTCCCCAAACAAACCCTAAGCCCCGGTTGGAAAACCGGGTACTTAAAAGGGTCTTCTGTGAAGAAAACACTATCCTTCAACCATCTCTCGGGCTTGAATTCCATGCAGTCGGATCCCCAAATATCCTGGATCCGACCCATTGCGTATGGATGGTAAGTAACCCTAGTCCCTTTCCTCACAAACGTGCCATCAGGCAAAACATCATCTTGTGCGCAAAACTTTGAGTCGAACTGTATAGGAGGGAAGAGCCTCATGCTCTCATAAATTGCTGCTTGTAAATAATGAAGCTCGTGCATTTGCTCAAAGTTCTTGAGGCCCTGGTTGGGTCCAAGAACCCTATCAGCCTCAACCCGAACCGCTGATGCAACGGTCGGGTGGGTGCCCATGAGCCAAAAGAAACTTGTCAAAGCAGACGCAACAGTGTCACGCCCTGCCAATAGAAAGCTTATTACAATGTCCCTCAGATACGTTTCGTCTTCCACACTTCTCATGAAACGTGACAAGAGATCTTTTTGTGTTGAAAACCCCGTTTCGCGCTTTCTAGCAATGACCTCTTTGGCCAAGAGGTCGATCATGTTAATAGATTCTTTTAATTGCTTCTCGCTCCCCAAATTAAATATTCTCTTGATCTTCCAAATCAAGGGAGACGCCGTCATGGCTCTCTTTGCGGACAGCTGCGAGGCCATGTCGAAGGCAACGGCGAATTTGGACAACGGCAGCGACAACTCTAGGCACATAGGATCCAACCCGAAAGAGAATTTGCATATGCTGTCGAACGAGAATCTCTTAAACACGTCTTGCAAATCGAGGACGCTTCCACCACCATCATCTGAAGAACTAAACGATGACAGAAGAGGGATGAGACGGTGTTCGATCTCATGGCTGACAATCTCGAACGCGAAAGATCGAACGGAGTGCCTGTCGAGCTCGAGGCTGGCCATCTTCCTCTGAAACATCCACGAATGGCCATCCACGTTGAATATGCCCTGGCCAAGAAAGTCACCGAGGATGGCAGAGAAGGGCTTGCCTTTCGGGTAGTTTTCGAACCGGGTCTTGAGCATGTATTCGACGTTTTCAGGGTTGGCAGTGATGGTGTTTCTCAGAACATGTATGTGGATGGTTTTGGTCGGAGAGTCTCTAAGAAGATGCGCATACCAATCACAAAGGTTGTCGAATTTTAGAGACCAGCATGAGGTGACATAGGCGTGGCAAATTTCACAATTGCAGTACCAAAGCTTTGATCTCAGCATGAAAAAGATGATAAAAAATAATACAAGAAAGCAAAGGAATTGCAAAACTTGTTCAAGCTCCATTGGAGATTGATAAAGATAAAAAGGAGGTGGAATGGAAGAGAAGAGAGATCATGAGAACATGTTGAAGGGTCATAAATATATATATTTGTATTATTATATATGCGATTGTACGAGTTTTTGGTTTTTTTAGTTTAAATTTTTTTGGGTTGGTGCAGTTATTAATTTTTAGGTCAGTGGCTTTCTCTGTTGGTATATGTTTCCACTTGCAAACAGAAATTATTGAATAGTGTGGAAAGTGAGATAAAATAAGAACATGAAGAACCCGTGCGCCTAGAGGCATCTTCCATAAAAACTTAATGACAAATGTAGGCGTTCGCTCACGTGTGTTTATTCTTATCTGTACCAAGTGGTCTTGGATCTTATGTTTAGTCTCTCTTGCAAGTTGGGTGGATATTTATTTGCACCTCTGGTCAAAAAACAACAGCAGCACCAGCTAAGTTACGGAGAAAGGAGTGTTTGATATTGGTGCAACTATAACTCTGTTGTTACATTTTCGGTATTTTACTCCATTTTTTTTAATATTTCGTAATATCTAAAGAATACAGACAATGTACCGTGTACTGTAGATTTATACCCGTCAATCAGTTTCCCTAAAATTTTATACTGAAACTAGACCAAGGTATTAGCAAGGTAAGGGTAAAGGGTGATGGGGAGAAAGGAAAATGCTAGGCTTACCATATTTTCCTACCACATTGTATACCACATCTCTAATAGAGGTGGGCTCCACCTCTATTAGAGATGTGGTAGCAAAATGTGGTAAGCCTAGTATTACCCGGAGAGAAAAGATGGGTGGGGCTGGACAACCAAAAGGGGCGAGGTAGAGAGAAAAGAGAGAGGATGAGGTGGGGTTTGTTGCGTAGGTGGGGTTTGTGAGTTTTTCTATTTTTCCTTTTATTTAAGTATGTGGAAGATGCTGAGAATATCATACGTACATTGAAGGATGAAATCGTTGCGATAGATGCTCAAATTCTAATATGATATCAGAGTATATTATTCGTAAAGAAGACTTAACAATCTCATGTACTCTAACGTCACTCAATAAGAATCGTAAGTACACTTGTTTTCCATAGGGGTAGAGCATTAGAATGAGCCTCCATACATATTCATATAAAAATAATAAAATTGGAATTTTTGTTTGTTTGTTGTATGAAATTAAAGTTGAGTATACATTTGCTTAACCAAAAGGTGTGGTGCGGTTGGCAAACTGTCACCTCTAGCTGGCAAGTTAGCTACCTGGTGCCTCAATGGCAGGGGTTCGAAACCCGTTGGAAGCACTTTGTGGCCATGGGCAAGCCAAACCCCGATTGGAGATTAATCCCACCTTTCAAGTGTGGGGATACCTCGTGATATTTACCAGAAAAAAAAACTAGAAAAAGTAAGATTGCTTTATTATCCCATGAACATGCCTGATTATTAAACTCAAGACCTACATGTTCTTTTCTTTTGTTTGGGAATAATATGTTGATTTTTTGTTTTTGTTTTGTCAGGCTCAGGATAACATGTGTTCATAAACTGAGGCACACCACAAGAAAAAATATCATAAAATCATTGGCCAAAATAATGTGTTGGTGACGTTCATGGTATACGTTTGCAGCACCCCCAGCTTGATTTGTTTTAACGAAATGAACAATCATGGACAATAATGCATATTTCTACTGAACTAAGAATACACAAAATAAAACTCTCGTAATAATGCAAATGTGAGTTAGATCAATTGACTAAGGCAGTGTGTTCGTCCCTTACACTTGAGTTCGAACCCTCTCCCTATGATTAATTAGAATATTGGCTTTGTATTCTCATCCAATACACTAATGACTTGTGTTTTCATGTCATTCAATTGGGTGTGCCTTGAATTTTATTTGATTTTGTAATTCCATCTAAAATCAGCTTTTGATACTTTTTTTATTTGTCTACCTTTTGATTCTTTTTACCTTGAATTTTATGGTTTTGGAATGATAGCAGTTTAAATCATAAGATATCAAATTTGCAATATTGAAAGTACTAATTATAATGGATTCTTAAGTATATTTTCCTACTTAAAAGTTAAGTTTAATTATTTTAATCTTAAATTTATTTAAAGTTAATCCTCGAATTCATAGCTCTGCCACTGCCAATATCATCAATTAATAATATATATGCATGTGTGTCCGTTTCATGTATAGCTTTCACGAAAATTCTACAATGCGTCGATGTATCAATACATGACGCATTCTCGTTAGGATTTAAAATTTTTGATCTAATGGCTCAAAATAATTTGTGAAGAAAAACCACTAAAATCACTCAAAAGCTGGATAACTTTGCTATAGTGGGTTTCTTTGCCTCCACGGTGAAAGCTGCATACCAATAACAAAGATGAGCTTTCTTCTTCAACCTGGAGGCAAAGCTCGATCCCAGAAACCCACACCAAAAACCATGGCTTCTCTTCCTTAGGGTACCAACCACCCACCTAACCAACGACAACTCCATCATCATCGACAACCATGGCTTCTCCCTCCTCTCTCCCAATCTCCTCGGATCCTCTTCTCTCTCTCGAGATCTCTCTGCCTCTTTGGGCTTTAATCTAAGGTATGAAAATCCATGGCTTCTCTTCCTTAGGTGCCAACCACCCACCTAACCAACGACAACCCCATCATCATCGGCAACCATGGCTTCTCCCTCCTCTCTCCCAATCTCACTCGAGATCCTCTTCTCTCTCAGGATCTCTCTGCCTCTTTGGGCTTTAATCTAAGGTATGAAAATCCCTAAGCCTTCGATGTTTGGGTGTTTACGATTTGGTGTTTTTGGGTAGTTTAATTTGTCGGTTATTTGATATTTAGACTATTTTTGTTTTTGCTGTTGTTGTATTTTTGGTTTTGATGTTATTGTTGCTAGTAAATGAAGAAGCTTTGAAATAAAAGGAGAGAGAAATAAGAGGGAATGTATTTTCTTGTCCTGTTCTTGTGCATTTGAATTATTCTTGATTTTTTTCTTTTATTGGCACATGTGATTTTGTGTGTATGAAAATCATGGGTTGCATGAACTATACTAGCTAGATAACTATGGGGGGTTTAGTTAATTAATTGTAACATGTGCTACATTTTGGAACCAAGGATCAATTAACAAGACATTAGTTTTGGGAGATTGATGGGAACTAATTAATCTTTCAAAGAAAAACAAAAGCGAGAAGTGGGTTTTGGTCATAATGTAACATTGGAATTTACATATATTGAAAGCGGAAGTAATCATAGCTAGGCATCATTGTTTTACATATGCACTTAAAATTTACCTAAGTAATTTTTTTCATCATTGTTTTAATTACTAGCTAGCTTGAAATTTTGGTTTACGATTTAGGTCATCGGGGGATTCTATTGCCCATGTAATGGTTGATGCCAAGTAACTTCGTGCGTATATTACATATTGGCTCTGTGGATGTGCTTAAAATAGGTAAGTAGTGCACTGCTCTTGGTTTGCTTTCATTCATTACAAAATATATGCGTTGTCGCGGCCAGCGTCGTTGTAACATGCAAAATATGCATTTGCCGTTATAATTAGAAATCAGGCAGGTGAGTCCAGTTTTACATGTTGAAGTGTGCAATTTCATATAAAACCTGCAATTGCACGTTATAACATGCAAAATCGACTCCCTAGCTATGCAATTCAATCTAAGTCGATAAATATCATACGCCCTTTGTAAATGGTGATCCATCTTTTGTAAATCATTTTTGTTTGTCATGTACAAAACTTATGATTATGAGCGAGGCAAGGCCCTCTTTTGTAAACCAAATACCATGTAAATCATGTTCTTTATTTTGTACATAATTAGGCGTAATGGAAGTTATGCATAGTTTGGATGCGAAATAAATTACATAAGCATATCTCCCGTCGAACACATACAAGTGACTTCGTAACACGCAAAAAAAACTGATAGTTTGAGCTATCTAGTTAAAACACATGTAATATCGAATTTACAAAATTGATGTTATCTTAATGGCATTGATTAGTGACTATCATTTTTCTTATTGGCCATCATGAAAAATCTTCCTAAAATCATGCTCTATAGCAAGACTGTGGATTTTTGTCTTGCCTTTTATTTTTATGGAAGAACATATATGTTATATATGCACTACTTAATTAGTGGTAGGTGGTAGTGCATTGCTCATAAAAAAGAAGCAAGGGTATTTTGCTAATAATATATGTATTATAATTTTTGGGTAAATTGTGGTACACCCCGAACTAGGACCCTTGTTGAAATTAACCCCACGAACTAAAATCAGCCAATTTAATACCCATATTAACTAAAATCGCCAATTTAACCCTTGCCGTTAAGTTTTTCGAGTTTCATCCCTTGTCTCGTTACGGAGATGATGCTTGAAATATAGCATAGTCCATGGGAGGAATGCGATGGAGCTATGGAAGAGATTCAAGGGTGAGAGATGAGTGATTGGGCCAGCGGGATGGGAAGGAGAGAGAGGTGGGTGTGGGTGGCGGCAAGGGTCTAGGGGTGGGTGATGAGTTAGGGATTTTTGTTTTTAATTTTTCAGATTTTGTTATTATTATTGTATTTTAAAGTTTTTAATAATAATAATAATAATAAATTTAAATAATAAGTCGCATGAATGACGGAGTGACTTTTTAAGCGAGAATAGTGGATGAAATGTGATAAAATCTATGACGGGGGTTGAAATTGGCTATTTGTTTTTCTTCAAGGACTAAATTGGCTAATTTTTTTAGTTTAGGGGTTAATTTCTACAAGGGTCATAGTTCAAGAGGTAAAAACGGCTAAAAGTCCTAATTTTTTTCCTTATATATTGTATTACCCTCTAAACTACCACCTCTTTTCCTTTAAAGGACCCTCAAGCAGTGGAGATAGAATGGAGCGATTTTTAGACCATTGTTGAAGGGAGATAATCATTGTCAACTATGGGAGATAAGCCTTGAACTCTCCAATTCTTGATGGGTGGAAGTAAAGAAGTGAGGTCGAAAGGGCGGATCCACATTCTTAGTAACTACACACATGATTCCCAGGCTATGTTCTTTATCTATTGATTTTCTTGTTTTGTTCTAGTTAAGAGCGGTTTAATAAACATTCTCTACCCATGCATGATTTGCATTACTGTTTGTAATAGGTTTTAGTTTTGGTGGTAGATTGACTTAGGTGAGTCTAATTCTCATTTGTAAAGTATTCATATCAACTCCTAGTAGTTGAAATCTCATTTATTTTATATTTAACCGAAATCTCATTTATTTAGTTACTTAGCACAAACCTCATTAATTTCTCTAATAATGATCTTATTATGTTTTATCATCGGAGAAAATTGACATAATCTTGTCCATTAGAATCAAAGTTTTCACTGCATAAGCCTAATAAATTGGGAAGGTCCTGTTTCTAATTGAAACATGCATGTTGGATTGCTTTTTGGATGTTGGGTGCAACCACTGAGTCAAATTTGCATGTTGAAGCGTGCAATTTCATATAAAACCTACAATTGCACGTTATAATTAGAAATGCACACGAGTGGAGTCAAATTTTGCATGTAAAAGGGTGCAATTTCATATAAAACCTGCAATTGCACGTTATAACATGCAAAATCGACTCACTTGTGTACAATTCAACCCTAAGTCATTAAATATCATCAGCCCTTTGTAAATGGTGATCCATCTTTTGTAAATCATTTTTGTTTGTCATGTACAAAAGTTATGATTATGAGCAGGAAATGCCATCTTTTGTAAGGCGAATACCATGTAAATCATGTTCTTTATTTTGTACATAATTAGGCGTAATGGAAGTGATGCATAGTTTGGATGCGGAAATAAATTACATAAGCATATCTCCATTCGAACACATACAAGTGACTTCATAATGTAAAACAAAAAAGCTGGTAGTTCGAGCTATCTAATTAAAACACATGTAATATCCGAACTTACAAAATTGATGGTTCATGGATTGCCTTTTTCTAATTCGATAACCGCTTCATTCACACTGGATCGTGTCCTACTTAGTTGACCTAGCGTCCACATCTTTGGGCATATTTCCTAAAAGTTTAAAGCATATCTCAATCCATTTGCAGTAGTGCAGTTCGTTTTTGACATGAAAATACTCCCTTGATTTGTTGTCTTGGATGACCGCATACGATCGCTCACCTTGCAATTTTTCAAAATCAAAATCAAAGTTGAAATTGTATCAACAATATTGTTGTTACTCACCTCGGTGGATGACATAAGTACATGATGGACTTCACAAACTTTTCGAACTATGTAATTAGTAGGATAAGTTGGATCATCAATAAACTTGTTTTGCGTTGGTGCATTGGATCCCATTGAGCTAGAAACATAATAATTTGACATTGTGATGGAGGGGTTGCTAGAACTATAAATGCGTTGTTTACATCCCTAACGCAACATTTGCGTTCGAGTGAAATGCGTATAAATTATGTAAACGCGCATTTTTGAGCGCCTTTACTCATGAGCGAGGGGTCTTTATGCCCTGAATGCACGCGTGTCGTTTACATAGTAAATTATGTGTTCATGTTGTAGTTTACCATTTTAACACATATTTTACATCACGAGCGTAACATTTGCGTTCGCGAAGTAAAGATACGCTTAAATTGTAAAGGGCATTTACGGCCCTTTACTCATGAGCAGGTCTTTACTCACTGAGCGCGAGAAGTGTTGTTTAAATGGTAAATTATGCGTTCGTATTATAATTTTACTATTTTAACACATATTTTACCTCCCAAATGCAACATTTATGTTTGTGGAGTAAAGATACGTTTAAATTGTAAAAGGGCTTTTCAGACCATTTACTCATGAGCAGCGGTCTTTACTCTCTAAATGCGAGAAGTGTCGTTTAAATGATAAATTATGCGTTCATGTTGTAATTTACCATTTGGGCGCATGTTTTACCTCCCCAAGCGCAACATTTGCGTTCGGGGAGTAAAAAGTGCATTGAAATTGTAAAGCGAATTTTTGGGCGTCTTTACTCACGAGCGATGTACTTTACTCCTTGAACACATAAGTCTCGTTTAAATGGTAAATTGTGTGTTCATGTTGTAATTTACCCTTTCAACGCAGGTTTTACCTCCCAAGCGCAACATTTGCGTTAGGAAATAAAATGCGTTTAAGTGATAAATTACCACTTGAGCGTCTTAATTACCACCATCTAAGCGATACTCGTGCGTTGAGGAGTAAAGACCCACGTTTGTGAGTAAGGTCATAGGAAATGTCAAAAATGCCATTTTACCATCTAAACACATGTTTTACCTCCCAATGGCAACATTTGCATTCGGGGAGTAAAAGTGCGTTTAAAAGCGTAAGCGAATTTTTGGGCGCCTTTACTCGCGAGCGATGTACTTTACTCCTTGAGCGCGAAGTCTCGTTTAAATGGTAAATTGTGTGTTCGTGTTGTAATTTACAATTTGAGTGTATGTTTTACCTCCCGGGACGCAACATTTGCGTTCGGGAAGTAAAATATACGTTTAAATATTAAATTACCACATGAAACGCATATAATTACTCATCTAAGCGATACTCGTGCGTTGAGGAGTAAAGACCCACGTTTGTGAGTAAAGGTCATAGGAAATGTCAAAAATGCCATTTTACCATCTAAACGCATGTTTTACCTCCCAAAGGCAACATTTGCATTCGGGGAGTAAAAGTGCGTTTAAATTGTATAAGCGAAATTTTGAAACGCCTTTACTCACGAGCCGGAATTCACTCCTTGAGCGTAGAAGTCTCGTTTAAATGGTAAATTGTGTGTTCGTGTTGTAATTTACTATTTGAGCGTATGTTTTACCTCCCAGACGCAACATTTGCGTTCGGGAAGTAAAATATGCGTTTAAATGGTAAATTACCACATAAGCATGTAATTACCATCTAAGCGATACTCGTGCGTTGAGGTAGTAAATACCACGTTTGTGAGTAAAGATCATAAAATGTCAAAAATGTCATTTTACCATCTAAGCGCATGTTTTATCTCCCAAACGTAACATTTGCGTTCGGGAGTAAAAGTGCGTTTAAATTGTAAGCGAAATTTTAGGTGCCTTTACTCACAGTGAAGGTCTTTACTCCCAGAATCACCCGAGAAGTCTCGTTTAGATGGTAAATTGTGCGTTCAAGTTGTAATTTACCATTTGAAGGCATGTTTTACCTCCTAAACGCAACATTTGCGTTCGGTGAGTAAAATGTATGTTTAAATAGTAAATTACCACATGAGCCTTAATTACTATCTAAGCGATACTCGTGCATTAAGGGAGTAATGACCCACGTTTGTGAGTAAAGGTCATAGGAAATGTCAAAAATGTCATTTTACCATTTAACGCATATTTTACCTCCCAAGCGCAATGTTTGCGTTCGAGGAGTAAAAAGTGTGTTTAAATTGTAAGCAAAATTTTAGGTGCCTTTACTCACGAACGGGGTTTTTACTCCATGAGCATGAAGTCTCATTTAGATTGTAAATTGGGTGCGTTGAACTCATAATTTACCATTTAAGCGCATGGTTTACCTCCCAAAGCGCAACATTTGCGTTTGGGTAATAAAAGTGCGTTTAAATTGTAGAAACAAAATTTTGAGCGCCTTTACTCACAAACAGGGTCTTTACTCCCGAGCGGAAGTCTCATTTAGATAGTAAATTGTGCGTTCAAGTTGTAATTTACCATTTGAATGCCGTTTTACCTCCCAAGCGCAACATTTGCGTTCAAGGAGTAAAAGTGCATTGAAATTGTAAAAGCAAATTTTGAGCGTCTTTACTCATGAGCGATGGTCTTTACTCCCTGAGCCTTGAAGTGTCGTTTAGATGGTAAATTGTGTGTTCAAGTTATACTTTACCGTTTAAGCTCATATTTTACCTTCCAAAGTAACATTTGTGTTTGGGGAGTAAAATGTGCGTTTAAATTGTAAAAACGCATTTTTGGGTGTCTTTACTCATGAGCAGGGGTCTTTACTCTTTGAGCATGAAAGTGTCGTTTAGATGGTAAATTGTGCGTTAAAGTTATAATTTACCATTTGAACGCATGTTTTACCTCCCAGCGCAACATTTGCGTTCGTGGAGTAAAAAGTGCATTTAAATGAAGTAAAAGCACTATATTTTCCCTCCCAAGCGCAACTTTTTATGGGTTCATGTTGTAATTTACCATTTTTAAAGCATATTTCACTCATTCCTTTGATAAGGAATGTCATTCAAGTGGTAATTGAAACATTCATACAGTATTAGTTAACCCCATGTATATAATTACTTGTAATTGCATTTTTAAAAGTAATATAACTCCACAATTTTATGGTTTATAGTTTAGGATTTTTAATTAGACTTGTATAAGAAATCTTGTACAATCGTAGGCGTAAAGCGTGGTAAAACTATATGTGCACACTTTTGTGCCTTATGCATCAAACAATTGACATTTTTGTTTCAATTTCAAAGATCTCAACACCAAAAATCAAAAATCCTAATTCATAAATTCATAAAGGCCACTCAAAATAAAATATTTAAATTGAAATCGCAATTCAAATTCAAGTATGTATTTAAATTTAAATCTAAATATATACTACATGACTTGTTTCATTATCACGTTGAAAGATAACTTGAGTAATGTATATCGTTCATATATATTTGATCCGGTCCCCTTCTATTGAGGGATTACTTAAATAAATTTATTTGAGGAGGACGCCATTTAGGGTATCTATGAATTTTCTTTCAAAAAGATCCAAGCGAGCTAATTTTTAGGTCTTCATTCATAGATCATCATTGCAAAAAATTAGACAAATCGGAAGCTGTTTAGGCATCAATTGTGTCTCTGAAATCAATGAAAGCGGTGCGGGAAGAAAGTACTAAATTTTCAATAATTTAATTGAGTGGTTAAATGATATCAGTTCAAGTTATATTTTGTAGAGATGATCTTTGAATGAATATCAAAAATCTGCGGTTTGGATTAGTGAAATAAAATGCGAGGAGTGAGCCCTACAAGATTGTCTCTTAAATAACCTCAGCGGAAGCTCTCAATATTCTTTGATAAGGAACGTTGTTTAAGTGGTAATTATACTTCATATACTTCATATATATATTTGATAATTGTACTATACTATGTACAAGTCTTCTTATAGTTAACAAGTACTAGAAAAAAATCTAGTTTTTATATTGAACATTTTGGTATTTAACTTTCTCAAATTGAAAGCGTTAAAACTTATAAATTTGATTTGTAATTTGCATGATGATTGATGATGATTTTAGTATGGCATTAAGTAATGGAAGGTAACATTTTTTTTTTACACATGGCACTTAAAATCTCAAGTGAAATCAAATTTACTAGATTAGTATTAAAAAATGACATTTTTAATACTCAAAATAAAGTGAATTAACTTTGATTTGTTCTATTAATTCTTTTGTGATTTGCTTCATCATCATTAATATATTTTCATAATAAAAAATTTCATAAAATAATCATCTTTTTTTCTTCTTGAAAATAACTAAGATGAAAGACTTTTTTAAAACCATAAAAAGTGAAATCTTTTTTTGTTGGACCATAAAGTGAAATCTTATGCATATTGTATTAGCTTGACAAAATAATATTCTTTAATAGACTAAGAAATATTAAAAAGAATAAAACAATACTTATAAAAATAATAATTAAAAGAATAGAACAATATAAAACATGGAAAAAAATCATGATTAAATTTAACGCAGGGCTAACCCTAAAATCAAATTTACTAGATTAGTATTTAAAAATGACTTTTTTAATACTCAAAATAAAATGAATTAACTTTGATTTCTTCTATTAATTCTTTTGTGGTTTGCTTCATCATCATTAATATATTTTTAAGTAATAAAAATTTCATAAAATAATCATCTTTTCATTTTTCTTCTTGAAAATAACTAAGATGAAAGACTTTTTTAAAACCATAAGTGAAATCTTTGTTTTTGTTGGACCATAAAGTGAAATCTTATGCATATTGTTTTAGTTTGACAAAAAATATTCTTTAATAGACTAAGAAATATTAAAAAGAATCTTTATAATAAAAAAAAATTAAAAAATAGAACAAGATAAAACATGGAAAAAAAATCATTAAGTCCAAACTTTGGTTTAAAAAAAAAGGTTGACAACGTAGATTTAAAACTTTAAAAAAAAAGTTTAAAATTTACGCCTTACAAAAATTAAATTTTAAAATTTTAAAAGTAACAAATAATAAATAAAGAAAAAAGAAAAAAATGGGCAACTCTCCCTCCCCTCTCCCTTCGCCTCTCCTCCTTTCATTCCCCTTCCTTCGCATCCTCCCCCTTTGATCTTTCTCTCTTCCCCATCCAATTTTGATCCAACTCTCCAACAACGATCCCTACTCTGATTCCCTCCCATCCACTGACCCTTGACCCACTCTCTCAGCTTCTCTTTCTCTCTTTCTACTTTTTGACACCAAATGTGCAATTGCATGACTACATGTGCAATTGCATGACTATGTGCAATTGCATGCAGCGTGAAAGAAGCTGGATACCTTCTACTCGAGTTTTTCATTTTGTTTCTTAATAATGGAAATGACATTTATGTCCTAAAAACTGATGTCGATACATCGGTTAGCATTGTAGAAGAACCCTAGCTTTCATATGTGAGGCAAAACAACTCATATATTCGAATAAAAGAAAGATATGACAGTCAAGTTTAGATAAGATCAACATTAATTGTTGAGACTGTGATCAGATCAGTGACCATAGATTTTTATCAGAATTTTGCCACCTAACGCAACACTTTAGTAATTTAAAACAGTATCTCTTATCTTACTTGTTAGAAATAAATGAAATCGAGTATGAACTTATACATAACAAATAAACTATGGTCACATAAGTTAGAGATGTACCATTATTCATGTAATGCTAACTCAGACAACGTCCCAGGGGATTAAGTAAGAGGGGTCCCAATAATCCCATTTGTACTTCACTCATTACCAGACAATAATGATCATCAGATGTGAAAAGAGACTCTCACACGGCTCTTTTGGGAACTAGAATATTATCCAAGTTGCTTATTTTCCTTTTTATAAATAGAATAAACGATGAATTGGAATCGAATCAACGACCCCTTCTTAGTTAATTCGCTTTCTCATTTTTTAGTATGTTTAAGGATTTTAAGAAGAAACTCGCCTAGTAAATAATTTCTTATGTATAAATAAACGCAGAAACCTATTACTTATAAGTAAACTTGCCTAGACTATGTGCAATTGCAAAAGTCCAATGATTGGCTAAGGACCTGTTTGGAAGTGCTTCTGGAATGGCTAAAAGCGCTTTCTGACAATTAAAAGCGCTTCTAACAGCGTTTGGCGAAACAGTTTAAAAGCGCTTATGGGTCATAGAAGCGCTTCCTGGAGAAGCACCTGTTATATACTTCCTCATGAAGCACTCCCAAGTGCTTTTCCAGGAAGCACTTGAATTTCTATATGAAAATTCAAGATTTTTATAATAAAAGCGCTTTTGTTAGAAGCGCTTATGAGCATAAGTATTTCCTAAAGAAGCAGTCCCAAATAAGTCCTAAATGTAGCCATGTGTACGTACCTGGTAATTAAACCAAAGACTTCTATATTCCCATTGCCACTAAACCTAAGTGTGAAATGTCCACGTGGACCATATCTATATATGGCAATAGCACCACCTCGTCCATGGTCCCAATACCATATATACATTTGGTCTCACTCTCAACCACTAGCTTTAAGACTTACAGTCAAGTTATGATCATTGCTTTGGGGACCAAGACTGGCCTCACAATAACAAAAGTGGTCTTAGATTTTTCCCCAGTATAGAAGGTTCGAGCACAAAGTATAGCTTTCGCAAGATAGCACTTATTTATGTTGCAGAAGGTGTAAGTGGAGAAGATCAAATAAAAACAGTCTCATAAACTGATTGGCCAATTGAATTTTGGGCCCAAGCGCATTAGATATCAAACATCTTATTTCTCCTTATTCAAACCTCCACAGATTCAATGTCAGTAAATTAAGTTTTAGTCAAGTTCCTTAGCCTTCTTTTTCATCATCATTTTTATGTTGAAGGAGCATATCAACTTTCATATATTTGGTTTATCCACAAGAGAGTCAAAGTTGAGTGTATACAATATTAATTAACGTAATAGAGTTTAGCACGTGCACATACAATATGTATAACTAGTCGTCACTTAGGGTCCATTTGATAACCATTTCAGTTTTCCATTTTCATTTTTTAAAAATTGAAAACTTGTTTGGTAACTAATTTTAGTTTTCAAAACAAGTGAAAAGTGAAGACATAACAAACGTTGTTTGTTTGGTAATTGATTTTAATTTTTAGTTTTCAATTTTATGTGGAACTTTCAAGTGGAATTTTTTGGGGGTTAAATTGTGAATTTGAGATCATAGAATGAAAGTTTATGTTACAAAGAGTTCGTAGTATTTTTCGGTGAATTATTTGGAATTAGAATGATTTTTTTTTTTGGGGTGAATTTTGTATCTGGAGGTCCTGAGGCTTGGACTGGGTCCGTGGCTTAACACATGAATCAAGCGGTCAAGCCCAAGTCGGGAGGTCCAAAAGACCGAGTTTTGTTAGCTGGAGCTTAGAGTGCATTTCATATGTGGTGATGTAAAATTAGTGAATGAAAAAATGAATGCAAAAAAAAAAAAAAAAAAAAAACTGAAAACACTTTCAAGTTGTTTTAAGGGTGATTTTGAAAACTAGATTTCACTTTTCTGAAAATTGAAAACGAAATCTATTACCAAACATTTTTTCAAAAAAAGTGAAAATAAAAACTATAAATTGAAAATAAAATGGTTATCAAACAACCGTTTAATTACTTGTGATGTAGGCTAAAAAATAATAAATTTTTTTTTACAAAATAAACAAAAAGAAACAGTCAGACGAGAAGACACATGTGTGGTTGACTTTAGAACGAGAACTAGCCAGCCTACTAGGGGGTTATGGTTGTGTATTGCGTATCATAGAAATTTGAAAGAACAGAGAAAAGCACAATTGTAGAAAGATTGTAGGCCTTAACTTTTGCAATTCATCATCAATCAAGATCACTCTTTCTTCTTTCTTTTTTTTTTCTAAGGACAAGCAATAGAAATCTATTGAAAAAAGAACCAGGTACAAAGTGACTGGCCCCGTTTGGAATTGCTTTTTTTTTTGGGAGCTTTAGTAATATACCCAAAATACGAGCTGAAATTATAAAAGGACCCTACATGGAATGCACTTTAGAAACATACCCCAAAACCATTTTATATATATGAAATTAGTATTGAAGTTCCTATAAATTACATCTCTGCCATTAATTAACTTAAAACAAGCCCAACACAAAATTTCCAAAAAAACCCAAAAGAAGCCCAACAAGCCCATTCCAGATTTTTTTGAAAAAACCCAAACTTTTAAAAAAAAAAAAATTCACGAAAACCAAGGGCCTATCCCCACGACCCTTCCTTTTCCACCAAACCTCCGCAAACCATGTCATAGAAGTACATTGTTAATACCATGTCATAAAAATATATTATTAATATCATATCATAAAAGTACATTGTTAATACCATGTCATAAAAGTACATTGTTAATATCAAGTCATAAAAGTACATTGTTAATATCATGTCATAAAAGTACATTGTTAATACCATGTCATAAAAATACATTGTTAATAACATGTCATAGAAGTACATTGTTAATATCATGTCATAAAAGGACATTGTTAATACAATCTCATAGAAAAACATTGTTAATACCATTTCATACAAAAAAAAACCCAAAAAATCCTAGCATGACATCTTATATCCTTTGCAGCCACCTCCAATTGTCCACAGTTTCACCAGATACAATTGCAAAGGCAAAAGGAAATACCTCTACAAGAAAAAAAAGTACACTGTTAATACTATGTCATATAACTATCTTCCTAGTAAAAATCACATTTTGCATATCATAAACTTCAAGTGCACATTTATATATAGAGAGCAAAATATAGAGCATGTTTTGTTACTGAAAATCTGTTAATTCTATGTCATAGAAGTACACTGTTAATATTATGTCATATAAATCAACTCAGTTGCAGAATATGAATAGTATAACAACTGTTCATACCACTTATTGGAAGTTAACAACTGTTCGTACCACTTACAAATAACAAATTGTATATTACAAATCAACTTACCAGCTTGTTGCAAATCAACCCAATTTACAAGAGTCATATATTAGAAGAGTACAGAATCCATGTTATTAAACTATGAAGTTTCAACCAAGGAATAAAATATCGATAATATCGAAAATATCGATAGTTCAAAAATACGGAAATTTCGATGGAAATATCGGGATATTATCGATATTTCGGTCTATGTCGTCAATATTATCGATATTTTGGTTCATGGATATCTAAAATATCGATGGTATCAGAAATATCGGTAGTCCAAAAATACGGAAATTTCATGGAAATATCGAGGATATTATGGATATTTTATTCCTTGGTTTCAACTGCAGATTGCGCAATAGAACTAAGATCTTAACATAAGATGCATCACTCGGAAAGAAATCATGGTTTTGCTTACAAATCCAATCAATTAGCTTGTTTGATATCATGGATTTGTTTCTTGTCAATGGTTTTCTTTAGTCTTGGTTGGTAGTGAAGCATCTCCTAGAAAGTCAATGGTTTTCTCTCGCTCTCCTCTCTCCATCACACATTCAAACATATTTGGCAACCATAATGGCCTCTCATATTCCACCCCTGTGTAAACCATTTCTCATAAAGGGGAAGAATGGATGAAAATGTTACAACTGATAGAGAATTAGTAATTCCCCTCTTGCAATCCATTGCAATTGACCAACCAGATGAAGATAATAAGTAATTGCATTACTGAGAATACACGTAAGTACAACCAACATTAATGAAATAACATGCCCATCTCACTCAGCTTCAAGCACATCAACTTAACACTCAAGAAAGGAACCAAATAAACAGAAATGAAAGGTTTCCTACGTTCTATAGAAACTATATATATATATATATATATATATATATATATAAATACATAAGTCGTACGTAATATTGAAAGGTGGCAAGGTTTATTCTTTCTTTTTAATATGCTCTAGTGGAGAAGGAACCTCATAATATTATTAGCACAGAGTTTAGGCCACATTTTATAATGGTATGAGGGCATTAGCTAGTCTTAGCGTTTCCTTTTTTCACAAATCAAAACAAACCAAGAAGGCATCCAATATGAGTCTGAGAATTCTATATCTTGATAATGCACTCCTCAAAAAGCTCTTTGAAAGAACATGTGCTCTTCCAATGGTCTGTGCCATTAGAACTGACTCGCTGACTGGAAAACATCTCACTTATGGTGATCAACTTCTATTATCTAATCTCTTCATTCCTTTTTTTTTTCCAGTTAATCATTGCATTTCATAACTCTAGTAGTTAGGTGGGGATATATAGGCAATAGCAGTGAGCAGTATTTAGCTGTCTAGTAACCTTTTCCCATTTCCTCAACTCTACATGGGTGAACTCAAACAAAAACCTTGTTGAGGGTCAAAGAAAAATTACTAGCAAAACCCATGAGCCACTAATAATATCATATACGTAGTCATTTTCTTCAAAGCTTAGGAATCACAAGCACCACAAAGGACTGAGATAACTGGATTGATGATCTGATAATTGTGGCAAAAGATATTCAATTACCTTCTTGAATATCGGATATTCAGCCTTGTATCTTGTACATGCAAATTCTTCCGCGTCCTTGCTTGTCCTAGGCTCTTGCTTCAGAAACTGATTGTACATGCAAATATGCGCATATGAGCACACATGTATGCATTGGCTCAAAGTACCTAAGAGAGCAAGCATCCACACACACAACATTTTAGAGAAGGAAAAGCAAAAGGAGAACTTTGGAAAAGTAAAATAAAAGGAAGAAAAAAACTAGATCAACCAAATAGAAAAAGTAGGTAAATAACAATAACCGGTCTGTCTTCCATGATCAGATCTCTGAAGTTATAAAGTCCACCAGCTGAACCATGCGGCTTGTCTTCCCTCAAATATCTAAGAGCCGCATCAACAGAATGAATGATGATCAATAATGAAACATCAAAGCACAATTGACACTTCAAATTTACAGAGTAGCCACAGAACTCCGTGAGCTTCACCATTAGCTGTAAGACCCGTGTCTTGGGGAAGCAAGAATGGTGAGCAAACCCACATCACTCGGGGAGGGAAAGGTGAAGTGCCTTATATGTGTGGGCACTTCTCTTCCTAGCACGAGGCCTTTTGGGAGCTCACTGGCTTCGGATTCCATGGGAACTTCGAAGTTAAGCGAGTTGGGGCTCAAGCAATCCCAGGATGGGTGACCCACTGGGAAGTTGCTCATGAGTTCCCAAAAACAAAACCGTGAGGGCAGGGCCCAAAGCGGACAAAATCGTGCTAGGAGAGTCTGGTCGTGACATTAGCTCTATTCATATCGAAAAAATGGAAATTAGCACCAAATTCAACGAAGAAACTGAAATCGAGTCGAAATTCAAGTAAATCAAGCAAAAATCAAAAGGAAAATAACGAATTGAAGCAGATTGAACAAACCTGCAAAGGAAATGGAGGCATCGGCGACGAGAACACGTGAAAGCCCACCGACCTAACGGAGATTGTCATCGATGTGACGAGGGAGGATTTTACCACCATAGCTATAGAGGAGTTTTAAAGTTTCGTTGGTATTTTGTTGGTCCATGGCTCTGAGACTGTTTGATTTACTTTGAAGGCAAAGAGAGGGAAGAAGGGAGATAGCATATGAGAGATGAGGGTTTGAAGGAGGAGAGGGGCTTGAGGCTTCAAACCTCAGGGAGTGGTTTTGTTGAATTTTTATGTTCTCTGCATTTTATAGATTTTAAACGAGATCCAAAACTAATTTAATGCTAAAAAGGGTAATAAAGGTATTTCATCTTATTAATTAAATTAAAAAATATACAATTTCTGATTTTTGGGTATGTTTATAAAGATTAAATGGTATAGGGTTTTGTAATAGGATTAGGTGTAGAATTGGGTATTTAACTAAAAAAACTTTTTTTTATAGCCAAAAACCTACTTCACTTTAAAGTTATGCAGTTTAAGGTGTTTGGTAAAAATAAAATATCAGGATTATAGCAATGACCTTTTGACAGCAACTTTTAAAAGTAGGCTCTAGGTTGCCTTTTAAAGCGGATTTCAAAAGAAGTATAGATGAGCCTTTAATGAATTATTTTAATTCCCAAAATACCATCATTAATTTTTAAAAAGGCTTAAATGCTACAGTGCCCTCTGAAACATTGGTCAATTCCCACTAAACCTCCTCAAAGTTAAAGTGACCCACTTTACCCCATTAACCAATATTTTGTGTCTTACTTTGCCCCTCACCATCAAGTCTGTTAAAAATGCTGACGTGGCATCAATGGGACCCACATTTTATTATTTTTTAATTTTAAATTGATTAAAATATGAATAAAATATTTAAAACCAAAAAATTAAAATTAAAATGAAAAACAACTCTCTCTCTCTCTCTCTCTCTCTCTCTCTCTCTCTCTCTCTCTCTCTCTCTCTCTCTCTCTCTCTCTCTCTCTCTCTCACACACACACACACAACACATAACGTTGAATGGATGGTGTCTGCTAGTCCATTGCTTTCTGGCACTTCTTTTGATCTGTTAATGCTTTTTAGTTCAGGCTGATGGTTCTATTTTTTTTGCCTTTTGGTTGCTTCACAAACTTGGAATTTCAAGGACGAGAAGGAGGCAGCTATCAAGCAACTGAGAAGGAGTTTAATGTTTAAGGCAAACCCGATGCCAAGCTTCTACCATGAGGGACCTCCACCTACGCAGAACCCCATCGCACCTCCCTACGCAGAACCCGAAACCCACCCCCACTCCCACCGATTTCTTACATCTCCTCCTTTCCCGATTTCTTCTCTGCTCCCCCTTTTCCCCACCACAACCCTCCAAGACCCCTCATCCCCTCCCTATGGTTTTTTCTACCCCACTCCCACAAGCCCAACCCCCATACGCATTCCCCTCCTCCTCGACCCATGCCCTTAGCCCCCTTTCCCCATCGCAACTCACCCTACTCAGAGAGAGAGAGAGAGACATAAAATTTTCAATTTTTTATAAAGTTTTTAAATTTATTTTTAAATTTTATGTTTGTATTTTAATTTTTTTTAAGTAAATCATGTTTATTATTTTTTAATTCATGCTAGAGGTGGGCTCCTCTTTGCCACATCACTAAGGTTTGTGGGAAAGTTGCCACTTAGAATGAAATTACCCAATGAATAAAATATCCATAATATCCCCGATATTTCTACGAAATTTCCGTATTTTTGGACTACCGATATTTCCGATACCATCGATATTTTAGATATCCATGAACCAAAATATCGATAATATTGACAATATTGACCGAAATATCGATAATATCCCGATATTTCCATCGAAATTTCCGTATTTTTGGACTACCGATATTTCCGATATCATCGATATTTTATTCCTTGAAATTACCAATATAACCCTGCCACGTCAGCATTTTTAACAGAGCTTTTAACAGACTTGACGATGAGGGGTAAAGTGAGACACAAAACATTGGTCAATGAGATAAAGTGGGCCACTTTAACTTTGAGGGGGTTTAGTGGGAATTGACCAATGTTTCAGGGGACACTATAGCACTTAAGCCTTTTTAAAAATGACACCACCTCCACCACCACCACCACCACCACCGCCACCGCCACATCCTCCTCCTTCTTCTCCGCTACCACAACCACCACCCCATCCTCCACCTCCACCACCACCACCACCTCTTTCACCACCACCTTCACCTCCATCTCTGTCACCACCACCACCACCACATGATTAACGCATGACACTTTCAACATCATGTCTATTTTAGTCATTATTCATAATTACCACAATTTTATATTAAAATTTACCAAACGATTTTGACACTGTTTTTTGTACTAACAACACTTAAAATACTTATTTACCAAATATAGAGCTACTTACTTTACAGTTAATTATTTTCAAAGCACATCATAATCAATTTTTTTAAAACGACAGCAATCCCAAACTGGCCCTAAGTCGAAGGCGGCCAGGATTAGACAAGCATCTCTACATTGAAGAAAACAAGATTTGTGAGCTTATATATAATAACAAAAAAGAGTTTGCAATGGGTTCGAAACCCGTTGGAAGTACTTTGTGACCAGGGACAAGCCGAACTCCGAACGGAGATTTATCCCACCCTTCGGGTGTGAGGACATCTCGTGGTATTTACCCAAAAAAAGAAAAAGAGTTTGCAATGGCTGAAATGATTTCTTGCAACTTGCATTTAAATGCATTACACTTATGCCCCGAACCGTATATATATACGATATTATTATTACAACAGAATGACAAAACCCTAACAAATGAACAAATCATAAAGACCTCTAAGATGAAAATGCATGCAACACAAGCTAACTAGTTTGACACAGAATTAATACACATATTCAATTGGAAACTTTAATTAGTATAGAGCTCTTCAAGTGTGGATCGCAAAGTAGAATACACAGCGCGCCAGCCCTGCTGGGTAGGGTGAGAATCGTCCCAAAAGAACGTAGATTCAGGGTTTTGACAAATGGTATATTTCTTTGCGCCATTTGCATCCAGACTCCCACAATAATATCCACTGCTTACACCAACACAACATGGCCTCAAAGGGTTCTCAAACTTTATGCTTCCTGCTCAAGAACAAAATTATTGATAGTTTGTGTATTAGCTACGAAATATATAAACCGAAAAGAGAAAGAAGTGACCTAACATAAAGGGTAACGTTGTCTTGCCAGATATTTCTTATAATATGAAAGCTAAAGAGACTCGGAGAGAGAGAGTTAGTAGTCACCTAGGTCACCTTTGTTCTTGAACACAGATGTGAAGGAGGTATAAAGATCGAGAATGAGGAAAGAAGAAGACTTGGTTTCGTTGTTCAACTTGGCCACAGCTTGCTGCAACAAGAGGTTGTGGAAACCGACTAGGGCGTTTGCCGTTCCATTGCACTTTTGGAAAGAAAATTCGGCTGTGCTCTGAGGGAGACATCCCAGAGGTTCAAGAGCTATGACAACTATTTTGTTCACTCCCAAGTCATATATACGTTTCAAGTTCACAGTCAATTGATTTACTACTGATGTGATGAAGGGTTGCCAACCCTGTAATTAACACACAGATAAACAGAGAGAGAGTTCAAATATACACTTATTATTAACTTATTAACACACAACAACACAGACCAGGATTTTCTGGACCAGAGAGATCCACCTAATCTCACCCCATGATCTGTAATCCTTCATCATCTCCTTATATTAGTCAACTTTTTAATTGGACAGAATTATCATAGTCAACTTCAAATCATTCCCTTTTTTTCGGAGAAATGTTGTTGCTTTAAAATTTACTTGCATCTCCAATTTTTATCAACATGAAACTTGTTTTGAAAACTCAAATGAAACTTTACACATGTAGATTACTCTCTGTTGTTAATTCAATACTAATCTGCATGGATGTATCATTTTATATGCTGACCTGAACAGAGCCATTTGTGGCGACATAAGTTGCGTAGTCATTGCCGGAAACCGTGACGAGGGCCACAGAGAAGTGGAGATCCTTGGGGGTGAAGACAGAGTCGTTTTTTATGAGCTTCTGGAAGAAGTCAATCTGGGTTGTCATGTTAGGGTCCAAAACCAAGGTCTTAAACACACCCGTGCCTCCATGTGCAAAATTTACTCCATATTTCAAATGTTGGACCCCGATTTTTCTAAATCTGTATGGTAGTGGAGACTTCACACCTATGAACTTTGCTGCATCATGTGTAACCAAATGTGTTACATAAAATTTAGAATCTGATATGGGCGTGACTTAAAAATAAAATCTTTTGGTAATTCAGAGGTTTAATTTGAATTTGATGGATTGTTGTTGTGCATAGCACCGACTTACACAAGTACAAGTGACTGAGAAAAGAAACAAATAACAATAACAATCAGGGAGAAAACTAAGCTGCTAATGTTGGTGGAGGTATTCATCGATTAATGGATATATGATGGATAACACACGACATATTTTGATTGGACGACACATGCCACTCAATTTGTCACGTCACGTGACAGGCAAACAATGGAGTAGACCATTTTAACGAAGAGAATTTAGGGCAGTTCTTATGTCCGGCAACCCGGACCACATGGCTATATGACCACTCTCACAAAGATTGAACCCCTGTATTTTGGTGCCATCCGGCCCCGTCTGTCGTGCTGCCGTTTACGGCAACCACACAGAAGAATCGCTTTAGTGGAGTGGTTACTACAGGCAATTGGGGAATTAGAATAGAAGTAGTGGTGTTTGAGTCACCAAAGTGTTGTTTTTTTAACCACGATGGTAAAGGACATAAACATTGCTTTACTTTACACGACACCTACATCCATATAAAGTGTGTAGGCAGGGGCACAAATCAGATTGATTAACTAACCACTAAGAAAAAGACCAAAATTCACACTGTTGGAGGGAAGAAAAAGTAAGCATGAAGGGTTGAAAGAACAAGGACAGGTGTGGAGTAAAGAAGGTTCAGACAACAAAGTAGATAATTAACAACCTAACACAAAAAACTCTGGATTAAGATTAAGAGTTAATAATGCAGATGCAGAGAAGAAGTGTCCAAAGCTTGAAGCTACCTCACGTGAGAAAGTAAGAATTCAGCCAGACATATGAGAGACTGAAAAAGCAAAAAGTTTACCCAATAATGCAACATTTTTACAGATAAAAAGAAAACTACCCAAAGAGCCCATTATCTTAAGAGGAAGAGGAACCCACCACCACTATACCATTCACAACAATAATGTATTGCTGTTTTTTATCATACTTAAAAGCAGAGAAGAAACAGAGAAAACAGTGCCAAAGAAAAAAGAAAAAGCTGATTGCTTTCACACTTTTGCACCAAAAAGCAGAGAAGTGCACAATTAGAGAGAGAAAATGAGAGAAGGGTTTTTGGAGTTGGTACCGAGGAAATCAGTGAGGACGCGGCCATCGGAGAAACGGCCACTGGGTTTGCCTGGGAATGTGATTCCGTACGGATATTTCCAAGAACTTGCCTCTGATTTTCTGTTGTTTCCTGTGTCAGAGTATGAATCTCCAAAAACAAAGAGCTTTGTGGGCTGCCAATCAAATAGGTGGCGGTGTGTGTGGTGGTGGCGGTGGTGAGCAGCTGAAACTAGCAAACCTTGTTGCCCTACAAGAAAAAACAAATCAAAATTAAATTTTAAAAAGAAAGAAAGACAAGTAATTAATTAAGCAGTCATATGTTAATGCAGAGGAATGCAGCGGAAGAGTTTGGGACCTGAGAGGAGGAAGAAGAGAAAGAGAGTGGGGAGGAGGAGTAGGAGGGTTTGAGTTATTTCCATGGCTGGTAGGGTTTGAGTTTGAGAAGGCAACTGGTTTTTTTGTAGAAAAGGAAGCTTTGCTTGCTAGAAGAGAGAGATGGAGATGGAGATGGAGATGATCATGTGTTATAGTTAATTAATGAACACCTGGAAGAAGGGAAGAATAAGTGAGATTCTTGGATGATTTTATATATATGTAGTGGCAAAAATCAATGACATCACCCGCAGGTGAGCTGGCCTGGTCAACAACAGTGTGTGGGTTGATGGTAAAATATGTAATTGTCTAAGGGTGACATTGCAATTTGCATAAATATGCAGCCTTTTGTTCAGTCCAAGGGAAAAAAGCCAACCCCATAATCCCAAGAAATTGCTCCAAAATAAAGGAGGAATGAATATGTCATTTTTTACAAACAAAAAAGAACAAAAATGAGAATTCTCTACCTATTATTGTTCCAATTTTCTTGAACTTTTGTGTTGCTCTAAAGACTCTACTCTAAGAGCAACTCCACCCGTTGAAGTTGCCATGGCAAGGGGAGGGGGAACTAGGGAAATTTCTTATTCGGCGTGAATAGTGTCCCCCTCGCAAATAGTAATATGCATTTACCCGCTTTGCACAGAACTACTATTCATTTTTTTTTTTTTTTTTTGGTAACCTAAACAAGTAATTTGGATAATATTTTCGGATAAAGATTTTTGGATTCGTGACGTGTAATATTTATTAAGATTTTCGGTTTCAAATTTCGAATAAATTTCATATGAATTCAAATTTCAAAAAATTTAATCAATTTCAAATTGAGGATCAATTTCATCCAATTTCAAATTTCAGATAAATTTCATCTCAATTCCAAATTTCAAAAAATTTAATCTCAATTCCAAATTTCAAAAAATTTCATCTCAATTCCAAATTTCAAAAAATTTCATCTGAATTTCAAATTTCAGATAAATTTCATTTGAATTTCAAATTTAGATAAATTTCATTTGAATTTCAAATTTCGAGATAAGATTTTCACCTCTAAAATCGCGCCACGTGTCATCTCTATCTGCCTAAATTTTTCATAAAACCAGAGGCTCAAATTTCATACCTCTCACACCATTCTCAGGCAGAAGGCTCTTCTACATATTTTCATTTCTCATATTTTAGAATTCATACTCCATTCTCAATGTCGAGACATTGACGAGATCTTGGATAGGCAAGAGCGAGAAACTAGAGAAAGAAGGCGTAGAAGAGCTCAGCAAAAGGGCGCAGAGAGACCTAGATCGAAAATTGTCATAAGCAGTGGCAATGCTTGATGAAGAAAACCGTGCGTGGTTCACAAGTCGGTCGTGGCCCGAATGTGAAAGACATAGGCATTCTCGGGGTAAGAATCTTATTGAAGATTATTTTATCCCAACTTCTCTCAGTATTCTCGATGTTGATTTTCGAAGCGATTTAAGAATGAAACCCCATTTGTTCAATAAAATCATGCATGCTATTTGCAACTATGATGACTACTTTGTTCAAAAAGTGTGATGCTCATTGCCATGGGACTTCTTCTGAGCAAAAGTTAACACATTGCTATACGAATGTTGGCGTATGGTGCATCTCTTGTCGATGGTGGATGAGATTGCCCTGATGGGGAAGTCCACTCATTAGAGAGCTTGGTAAGATTTTGTGACGATTGAAACTCCTCAGACACCCGAGAATACTGCACGAGACCTACGCCCATGGACCTCCACCAGACTTTACAAAAAGCCAAAGCTCGAGGATTTCAGGGAATGATTGGTAGCATCGTGTGCATGCGCGCAATGGAAAAATTGCCCAACCAGCTGGCAAGGAGACTATGGGAATCGAAGGGCAAAAAGTATCATCCTTGAAGCCGTTGCGGATTTGATACATGGGTTTGGCATGCTTTCTGAGTTGCGGATCTCAAAAGCGATTTGAACGTCTTGGGTCAATCACGGTGTTCAACGGCGTTTTGGCATGCCCCGAAAATCACCTACGAAATCAACAATACCGTCTACCAGGACCATTATTATCTTGCAGATGGCATCTACCCGAGGTGGACTACATTTGTGAAATCAATTCCCATCCCCAATCCAGAAGCAAAAAGTTATTTGCTGCCTATCAAGAAGGTTCTGAAAAGATGTGGAGAGGTGTTTTGGTATCCTCCAAGCCGGTGGCTTATTATTAGGGTGCGCGCGCTTGATGAGGAGGTCTTTGAGGAGCATAATGATGACTTGCATCATCCTTCATAACATGATTGTGGAGGATGAGTATGATTACGATCTTTGTAAGAGGTGTATGAAGCGGATCCCATGAACACGGCCTTGACAAGAGTTTATGAAAGGCCCGTGGGACCAAGTGGAGAACCATTGGAGCCTGACCCGTTGGTTAGGGACGGACGTTTCATGGACGTATGATTGATCGATATACGATGATGCAATCGCCTTATATTCACGAACGACGGCGTCAAGTTGACTTGATGGAGCATTTATGGGCGGTGAATGGCAATGACGGTGAATGAAGTGAAGTTAAGAAGTTTTACTTTTAATTATGTTTAGATTATGTTTTATTTTAAGGGATGCTTTGGTTGTGGTTTTTATTTTTAATTATGTTTTGTTTGATGTATGGAATATTTTGAATGAAAAGATGTTTTATTGAATGTTTTCTTTAATGACTCAAATAAAACTAATACAAGTAATTAAAAATTACTACTAATTAAATAAAACCAATACAAGTAATTAAAAATTACTACTAATTAAATAAAATACATGAATTACAACTATTGCAAACTAACTTAATGGTTTTGATTATTTAACCAATCCGTGTTGCTAGGTCCATCGTCCTTGGTCACGGAAAAGTCTTCTTCTCATAACATCCCTTCGTTCTAACTTCCAATATTGTTTTGTTTCAGGGACATATGGGTTGTATCCATGGCCATGGTTTCTCGGTCCTTCTTCTCAATCCTTTCTTTGCGTGCAAACTCTCTTTTCTTTGCATATTCTACTTGAATTGCCCTCTCGTGTTCTTGGGTCTTCAAGTCTATGTCAATTCTCATTGCACTTTGCCTTTGCAATTTCTTCCAAAAATTTAGATGTATCATTACTCCCTTTTCTTAAGCCTTCGCCTTCGCCGCTTTTCTCCCAATAGGCCTCGGGGCCTTTTCAATTGGTGAGTCTTCACTCATCGGGATTCCATAGGTGAATCCGATGCGTTGAATTATGGAGGGGCTGCTCGTTCAACACGACGGCCGGGCCCGTGGGAATAATTTGGAATCTTTTACAATTCTTCACCACCTCCCAACATTGCTCATGGTTGAAAGTTTTTTTCCCTTGCCCAATAGCACCAAACCACATTTGTGCTTGCATAATCTATTAAAAAATATAATGGAAATCAAGAAATAGTTAAAAATAAAAGGAAATGCAAGTTATGCAAGGGCCAAGTAAAATAAAAATGCAAATACAAGAAACATTTAAAAAAATAATGAAAATGCAAGAAACATGCAAGAAACATTAAAAAAAAATTAGAGTTGCAACATACATTTCAAAAAACTATTAAAATTGCAAGAAACATTAATTTTTATATTAGGGTTGCAACATACATTCAAAAAAATATTAGAAATGCAAGAAGCATTACAAAAATGAGGACATTAAATTTAATAAAACGGAAATTACAAATAATATACCTCATCGCTAAGATTTTGGCCGCTTCGATGGTTTGTCCATCGCTTTTGCCAACGATCTCTCCATTTGCCCAACTCTTTATTCAAAAGCTTCCACCTACTAGCCAATGCCATTTCCGCATTTAATCGACCGGATCTTTCCAAAAATTGGCATGAATTTTTTTTTCCACATATGAGAGAATTTCATCTCATTGCCCGTGATCGGACAATGACTAACGTGGACCCAAGACTCACACAACACAAAAACATCTTCAATGGTTGACCATGGAACTCCGGCTTCAACGGATGATGCCATAAGATGGGAAAAAATGACACTTGAAAGTGAAGAAAATGTTGTGTAGAAAGTGAAAAATATTAGAAGGAGATGAAAATATATGAGTATTTGGTGTTGAAAGTGAAGGATATTGGTTGGTATTTATGAAAAAATTGCATACTTTTTAGTATTTTTTGGTATTTTTGAATTTTTAAAGATTTTTAAAGATTTTTGGCCCAAAATCACTTTGTAGCCGTTGGATTTCAAAAAACGATCGGAGCCACCAGCGCATGACACGTGGCAGTTGCCGCGATAACTGCTGGCGACGTCGGCCTTCGCGTCAATAATTTTTACCGTTGGTCTTTGTCGTGCGTAACCAACGCGCTTTTGACCGAGCCCAGACCGCCACCACCCGGGCTGGCCTCGGGCTCCCTCTCTGCGGGCCTGCCCGGTTGCGTGGGTCCCGCTCTCCCTGGCTCCCCTACCGCTGGAAACCTGTTTTGGGCTCGGGCCCCTGGGTCCCACACCCCCCGGGCTTGTACCGCTGCACTTGCTCTAACAAACAGGACAGGGCCGGCCTAACAAAGGGACAGTGAATAGACGGCCTAGATTGCTCATCAAGAGCAGAATGAAGAACAGTTAGAACTTTTTGCTTTTATAGGTTGTAAAGGGGTTTAGAGTTTGGACGCTGGTATTAGGACTCCTCTATTTGTTTTATGTACTCCATAATGCGAGTCTGATGTAAACCATGTTATGAAGTTGAAGTGTGTAAGGTAAAATTAGAGTGTTAATGACACCACCAAATTTTTCTTAGATTTTAGATTTGTAAAACGTTAGAACGCTGAGCGATATTGGTTACCCCAAGTTATGAGCGAGAGTATGAAAAAATGATTTAGGATTAGAATAGGTTGAAGATCCCCTTCCAATGTAATCGAAAAGAAAAAATTAAAATGTTAGTATTGTTTATTCTATACTTTTTGTTTTTGTAGTTAAGGAGGAAGTGACTAAGATCTAAAAATAATTTGCAATAGTTTATGGTTTTAGTTTTAGTTCTATTTTTTGCACTCCCCCGTTTGTCCCCTCCCTCACATTTCTTCTACTTGTTATCTTCTATCTCTTCCCTCCATTTTCTTAACAGAAAAACAAAAATAAAATAAAAAAATGTTACTAAATGAGAATGAGCCATGAGCCCTGCCTACCACATTTGATCCAATCAAACTGAAAAAAAAAAATTTCTACATAAAATGAACTTTAGAAACACACCCAAAGCTCATTTAACATAACAAAGAGGCTTCGAACTTCATGTAAATTACAAAATTGCCATCGATTTCTTAAGACAAACACAACCTCAAAACCTCATAAAAAACACAAAACACTCAATATGGCATCAAAGTAATTTAGTAATCAAAATTAAATTCAAAAAGGCCAGCTGTCGTTTTTTAGGTTTTTTTTGGGTTTGTTTATAGAAATTAAATTATATAGAGTTTTTTTTATATCACTAATGCTAATAATGAGTATATAACTAAATATCTATTAATTCAAACGTGATCCTAGTAAATTCTTGTAGTGGGTAATTTCCAACGAGGATTATATGTTTTTAATCTCCTTATACATGTTAGACTATTTCTAATGCGAGTTGTGTTTAAATAATATCATATAAAGAATTACAATCCATGTGATTAATTAAATAGGCCAAATGATTTCTTTAATCAGAACACGAGTTACACAAGACAGCCCAATAGAGAGAAGTATACATTACATGCATCTTGCATATGGGTGACATGGGGGATACATGACTTTTTATTGTCTTCAACTTCAACAACCCTTGTATAACGAATTTGCACGATTGAGCCTAGACTGCCTACGAACCTATAATAAGTTAATTGAGGTCAATATTATAAAGTAAAAAAATAGGTGTTTCCAATGTGAAACCAGCAGTCACAAACGTAATAAGGACTTTAGGCCATCTCCAGTTATAGGGTTAAATGTAGTCTAGACTATATTTTAGGGTCCTTTATATTTTATTATTTTGAGAAGCATGGGGCTCACAAAAAAGTAGATGGATTTCAATGTGCAATATGAAAAGCACATGCATAGGGCCCACAAAAAATTTGACCTAGGCCAAAGTTAGGCTAAATGTGGCCCGGTTGGAGGGTTAAAGTGTCAAATTTGGCCAAAATTTTGTTTAGCCCATGACTGGAGATGAATTTTGCATTATTTTAGAGTTATATTTGGGATATAGCCATGACTGGAAATGACCTTAGCTTTGATAGGCCCAAGAGGTCAATGTCTAATTGGATAAAAGGTTGAGCATTGCTTAAGATCCATGGTAACCATTATAAAAACAAGAAAAGTTCTCACATAAACATTGACCTCTTGGGCCTTTCCCCAGGTGAATTCAATATTATGCAAAAAAGTTGGCGTCCATGGGAACTAAAAGGAAACAAATGTAGGAAGCAGCTTAAGGCACCGACATTACTCTGCCCAAGATGTCTTAACATGAATGGTGTCTAAGCATATGGGCTGGATCGAACTAAGACTAAGGTTGCGTTCATGTTGGATGATCCAAGGTTATGTTAATAAGGTCACACTGACCATGGCCCGGCCTTTGCCAGGGAAAATTTTGCATGTACACGTGGTATGAATTAGTTGTCTCTCTTTTTTTTCTCTCCTCCTGCGAGATGTCTTTTTACTCCGAAACATGTAAGTTTTTCTCCTTTAGCACTATTATTGTAGCAAATTGACAAGATTGATATAATACTGATATTTTATATATGTCATGTTAAGAATATTTGGGATTGTTTACTATTGAAATAATAGGATACAATATCAACAATATATTGCGATGATATCGATATAATAGAACTATTTGTTGCAGTACTATTGGAGAACATTTTCCTTTTCTTTTTCTTTAATGAAGAAGCACATGCTCATTTTTTCTAGATAGGCCAATAATGGTTTTAAGTGATTTTATGGAGAAGTCCATGAGATGTGCTTCTCCCTATAAATCACTTTGCAGTACTATTGGAGAACATTTTCCTTTTCTTTTTCTTTAATGAAGAAGCACATGCTCATTTTTTCTAGATAGGCCAATAATGGTTTTAAGTGATTTTATGGAGAAGTCCATGAGATGTGCTTCTCCCCAAAATCACTTAAAGTGATTTATATGGAGAAGCACCTCCCATGTGAAAGAATGAACCAGAACAAATAAACTCAACCCACAATTGATAGGTGAGCAGTTCATGGGTTTATATAGAACTCTTGAACTGAGGGTTAACAAGTTTACATGGAGACAAACTCTTTACAAGATAATTATCAATAAGGTATTTATCCTATACAAGATAACTATAACAGATAATAGTAAACACAGATAAGGCTTAGCAGCAGGAGATCACGTCAAGTCTGGATTAGGTTTATCACCATGTACTTCCCCCCATAAGTGATTCTGACCCTCCCAGAATCACTCCCAAACAAGTCCTTCATCATAATTACAGATTCAGCCTCGTGGTAATCAAGATAATGGTACCTTAACCTTAGGCACTTAGCCCCTCATCATCATGTTGATAACCAAATACTATAAGCTTACAATTAACGGAGAAGAGGAAATATAGTAATAATATACATTCTACCTTAGTTTGATTAATGGAGTAATCTTAATGAGCAAGCCAGGGATAACATCATCAGGGTCATGGATATGTGGGTTCTCTTCAACAATGTAGGGGTCTCCACATTTTTCACTAATGGTCTGCAATGTCTCTCCTTCACCAACCATATAAATTTCATCACAGGGCTTGTTCAAATGATCCCTTTGGAGTTGGACCACCTTCGCCGTGAATTCGCTTTCGCTCCATTGGCAGCAGCTGAGAACCAGAATCAGCGCCAAGAACAAAGCACTGTACCACAAAATCTTCTCTGCCAGTGCAGTTGATGAACACAGAACACACGCCATGTTGATCTTTTTGGCTAGTCCTTATGTCTCTGTTTGAGATTGGTTTTTCTAAGAATTAGTGATTTGTGGTACGTGGAGAGTTGCTTTGGAGCTATTTAAGAGAAGAGTGCTTTTTCTTTGGTAGTTGGAGTGGCTGCAATTCTTGGCGGGAGTTGAAACACCTCTCTTAATGTGGTAGGTATATAAACGTCAGCACACATAAAATAAACAAAGAAGAGGAGCAAAAGTTAGTTAAACTGCTTTTTTTATGAATGGATTTGGTCTTGGATTTTAACACCTGCATCTTTCTTGTATTTTTTTAGATGGGTGCTTTGAGCTTCTGTTTGCCTAATTAAAGTCATGAAACTTATTAACAAGTGATGGTCAAAGATATTATTGAATTGAACACATGCTTCTTGTTCATTACTGACATATTATATGGTTAGACTGTCAATATAATATTATCAGATTTTAGAAGAGCATCTAAAATAAGTCAATCTGTCCGGTCATATTTGGGTCCATATATACCTGAGATATCTGTCACACCTGGTACCTCCATTGGCGAAATTTATTCCGTATTTCAAATGATCGGCAGCTACATATGTATTTTCTAAATCTGTAGAATCTTGTATGAACTTGGCTGTGAATACAAATACTACACAAGATAAGATATTGGCTAGCCTGACTGAACTACAAAACTATTTTTTTGGGTAAAATACAAAACTAATTGAATAAAGGATTTAGCATATTTACATTAGTTTTAACAAATAAAAACGAAATTCTTGTATAAAACGAGTGTATAATATACATAATCTAATCACATGTGGAACACATGATTACGTGTAGGCCGTTTGTGTTATATATACTCATCATTACTTTACTTATATTACCCAATTGTGAAATTGGATTACACATTTACAGGAAAAAGCATAGTAATATTGAAGGGTATGTAAAATTGTACCAATGAAATCAGTGAGGACACGACCATATCGGAGTAATGGCCACTGGGCTTGCCCGGAAAGGTGGTGCCATAAGGATATCTCCAACAGATGTTTTTGGGGTCCCAGTCGTTGCCTGTGGCAGAGTAGGAGTCTCCAAAAAGGAACAGCTTTGTTAATGGAGTAGGACGCCAGCAGCTGAAACTGGCACTACTTGTTCTCCTTGTGAACAATTCAAGCAGAAAAGCCGAGAAGTTTGTATGGCAGAATGTTTTTCTTTTTAAAAAATAAAAAAAAATCCTTTCATACTTGTCGAAGTCTTAACAAGAATGGTGGACCCAACTAAGACTAAGCTCGCGTTCTTGTTGGATGATCCAAGATTATCCAACCAAGACTAATCGCTTGGCGGATCCTTTTTTATTTAAAAAAAACAAGTATAGCCGACGGCTTTACTGGGTCCTTTTTAAAAATAAATAGTATAGCCGCACGGCTATACTGTTGACATATAATGTAATCAAAGAGTATAGCCGCGCGGCTATGCTGGGCCTTTTTATTTGTTTTAACAAATAGTATAGCCGCGCGGCTATACTCCTTAAATATAATGATATTTAAACAGTACAGCCGCGCGGCTATACTGGGTCTTTTTTTAAATAAATTGTATAGCCGTGCGGCTATACTTGTTAAATCTATATTAAAAGAGTATAGCCGCCCGGCTATACTGGGCCCTTTTTTTAAAAAAATGAATAGTATAGCCGTTCGTCTATACTATTTAAATATAATGACATTTAAAAAGTACAGCCGCGCGGCTATACTGGGTCCTTTTTATTTTTCTCAAATAAATAGTATAGCCGCGCGGCTGTACTGGGTCCTTTTTATTTTATTTTATTTAATAAATAGTATAGCCGCTCGGCTATACTTGTTAAATATAATGATTTGCAACTACATCAGACCTGAAATTGTTAGGCAAATCTTCAAAACTTACATTTTATCTGACAAAGTCGATGATTAAATACAAAGACATAATAAACCATCATTCCATCATACCATCTTGCGTACTAAATTAGTCAATTATAAAACCCAAAGATTATTAAGAAAATCCTGAACTGAAACAACCTGTTCATATAATTGAGAGCTTAGAAACTTATAGTCATGCCTGATTTAAGCACTTGGGTAAATAATGAAGATAAATTATGGTTAAGGAGTAAAGTGGTAATCAGTATCTGAAAAGCATAGCTAAGTTGTCTTCTTGATGTGTTAATTCAGAATTGTTATACAAAAGCACGCAAATCAGATATAGAAAATCCTGATAAACATATTTGGACTACAAAATCATCAAATCAGGACCTGATAAAGGAGTTGCTCAAATCTTTTGATCCAGTTCACATATAACTTGATGCTTAATTATGGAAATTTACAAGAGCAGTCCACATATGGATCTGTATAGCCACAGCCACAGTTTCTGTTGTACATTGTTTCTTCAATATTATTCTGTTTTTCTTTTTGCGGAGGGCCAGAGGGGGGAGGGTGGGGTGTCTCATAATATTATTAAGTCATCAACACTAGATTGTTCGAAATCTCATGATAATATTAAGTCATCAACACTTATCGGACGCCTAGGCGCTAGGCGTAGGCGGGTTTTTAAAAAATAAATAGTATAGCCGAGCGGCTATACTGGGTCTTTAATTTAAATTTTGTTTTGATAAATATTATAGCCACGCGGCTATACTGGGTCCTCGTTTTTTTAAAATTTTGTTTTAATAAATAGTATAGCTGCGTGACTATACTGGGTCCTTTTTTTCATTCAGAATAGTTTAGAACATTATCCATTATTATTAGGCCATTACCCGAGCCTCTATTGTCCCTTTTTGATTTTTTAACTTTTTCAGAGTTATTACCCGTATAAAGAATTTAGCATTTCCAGTTTAATACTTGTATTATACACATATGTATGTATTTTTCAATTATTCTTCTGTTTCAGGTACACGTCTTAAAGACTCGGTAAAATACACATTTTTTTTAAAAATCAAACGTACAATACATGTATTTTTCATGTTTAAGACATATATTTTTTACAAAATGTTCAATAATACACACAAAAATCACGTATTGTACACATAATTTTCACATATGATTGAATAAAAATAATATATATTAACTATGAAAGAATGTGTGAGAGGCTAAGATTATTTCTTGCTTGCCAAAGTTTTGTCGAATAAAACACGTATGTATTTTCTTCATATTGTTCTCGTTCCGTATTTTACTAACTATGAAAGAATCTGAGAGGCTAAGATTATTTCTTACTTCTTGTAAAAAAAAATGCAAGATGGTGATTTTGCAATCTCTTTGCCAACTAGAACAAAAATTCAAACAAAGATTTATTGGTATTGGTATAGTACTAAGATAGTGGTAGTATTCTTCATGTAAAGTGTTGTTTGAAAAGTGAAGCAATTACCAAGACCACTCCAACTCAGCATGGAATTCTCTACGAAAAATAATGTGTGCAGTAACGGAATTTAGTAGCACTCAAGAGAACGAGGTAGATCAAAGGCAAACATTCCCACGAAAAAGATTAAGAAAAAAATTGAACTCTCATATTGATTTACTGTGAAATTTCTTTCTCTTCAATATTTACTTTAGATATATTGAAACTAACAAATTAATAACTATAAATTATAAACTAATGGAAGTAGGTGAGAAAAATTCAAAATTGCTAGCGCACCCTTCTTTGCAGGATTTGGTTCATATTTAAATTTGATATTAATTAATGATAGAGAAGAAAAGGAAAAAGTATGAAAGTGCAATATTCTATTTTTTTTGGGGGGAGCTTGAAATTACAGAGTCAATCTCGTAAATTGACCAAAGCATAATGCTAGCTTAGCTTAGCCCATTTCAGCCACAACACAAACTGAATGACATCTTACTTACATGTCTATGTAGAATATAAATCAACTATTAATTTAACTACACATGTACAAACTCCACCTCTGAATTCTTTCTGAGAAACATAGAGGTCGACGAGGTAACGATGCTTCTAGCCCGCCATCTGCCGAATCTTAGCCGTCTGGTTGATGAAAAGTTGGGTTGTGTAGCACTTTTCTTTTACTACAGAAACTTACAATTTGAAAGGAGAAAAGAAAAGAAGTAATGTTCTACCTTAGTTTGAATGGAGTGATCTTAATGACCAAGCCAGGGAAAACATCATCAGGGTCATGAATATGTGGATTCTCTTCAACAATGTAGGGGTCATCACATTTTTCACTGATTGTTTGTAGTGTCTCTCCTTCATGAACCACATAAATTTCATCACACGGCATGTTCAAACGATCAACTTGAAGTTGGATCGCCCTCACCCTGTACTCGTTTTCGCTCGATAACGATTGGCAGCAGCTCAGAACCAGCATCACCCCCAAGAACAAAGCACAATACCAAGAAATCTTCTCTGCCACTGCGGCCGGTGAACACACAACACACACCATGGTGCTGACCCTTTTGGCTTCTCAAGGCTTTAAGTTGGGTTGATTTTTCTTAGGATTTGAATTGAATTATGGTACATGGAGAGGTGTGTGCATATGGCGTTATTTAAAAGAAGGGTTCTTTTCTTTGGTGGTTGGAGTGGGTACAGTTCCTGGAGGGAGTTGAAACGGTTCTCTCAATTAGGAATAAAGAAAGGAGAAAAAGTTGGTTAAACTTCTTTTATTAAATGGGGTTTGGACTTTGGGTTTTGTTTGGCACCTGCTTCTCTTTGTTATCTTATTTTTCTTGCTCTTGTCTTCTAGGGGAGGTGCTTAGAATTTCTTCCCTAGTAAAGGCAATAAAGACATACTAACAACAATGGTGGCTGAGAGGGTGATGTAGTCAAATATATATTGTGAAACCTTACTTCCTCGTTGAGATATATAATGCGGTAAGATGTCTTATTTGCCAATGAAATTATGAAATACTCGAAAACTATATCTTCTGCCGCCCGATAGATTGATTAATTAGCTACATGACATTGACGATTGTAAATAGGTATTAAACACTATATAAGACAACAAAGGATGTGGCAATGGACCATGGTTTATATCAAATAACATATCTATCTATAAGAACCGGATAGTACCCTTATAGGTTGTGTCCGAGTATTCATCGATAAAAAAAGGGAGTTGTTATTGACACTTTAAAATAGTCAGTCTGCACTCCTCCTTAAGAGCAACTCCACCGTTGGGGGTTGCCATGGCAGGAGGGGGGGAACTAGGGGGGCTACTATTCACGTGAATAGTGGCCCTTGCAAATAGTAATATGCATTTCCAGCGTTGCCTTTTGCCAGGCAACTACTATTCATTTTTTTTTTTTTTTTTTGGTAACCTAAACAAGTAATTTGGATAATATTTTCGGATAAGATTTTTGGATTCGTGCGTGTCGATATTTATTAAGATTTTAGGTTTCAAATTTGAATAAATTTCATATGAATTCCAAATTTCAAAAAATTTAATCTGAATTTCAAATTGAGATCAATTTCATCCCGAATTTCAAATTTGGATAAATTTCATCTCAATTCCAAATTTCAAAAAAATTTAATCTCAATTCCAAATTTCAAAAAAATTTCATCTCAATTCCAAATTTCAAAAAAATTTCATCTGAATTTCAAATTTCAGATAAATTTCATTTGAATTTCAAATTTAGAATAAATTTCATTTGAATTTCAAATTTCGAATAAGATTTTCACCTCTAAAATCGCGCACGTGTCATCTCTATCTGCCTAAATTTTTCTATAAAACCGGAGAGCTCATAAATCATACCTCTCACACCATTCTCCAAACCAGGAGAGCTCTTCTCTATATTTTCATTTCTCATATTTTAGAATTCATACTCCAATTCTCAATGTCGGGACATTGACGAGATCTTGGATAGGCAGCAAGAGCGAGAAACTAGAAAGAAAGAAGGCGTAGAAGAGCTGCAAAAAGGGCGAAGAGACCTAGATCAAGAAATTGTCATAGCAGGTGGCAATGCTTGATAGAAGAAAACGAGAGTCGCCGTGGTTCACAAGTCGGTCACGTGGCCGAATGTGGAAAGACATAGGCATTCTCGGGTAAGAATCTTATTGAAGATTATTTTATCCCAACTTCTACGTGATTCGATGTTGATTTTGAAGCGATTTAGAATGAAACCCCATTTGTTCAATAAAATCATGCATGCTATTTGCAACTATGATGACTACTTTGTTCAAAAGTGTGATCTTCTGGGGTTGCGGGACTTCTTCCCGAGCAAAAGTTAACGGTTGTTATACGAATGTTGGCGTATGGTGCATCTGCTTGATGGTGGATGAGATTGCCGGGATGGGAAGTCCACTACGTTAGAGAGCTTAGTAAGATTTTGTGTGATTGAAACTGGCACCCGAGAATACTGCGCAGGACCTACGCCCATGGACCTCCAAGCTTTACAAAAAGCCAAAGCTCGAGGATTTCCGGGGAATGATTGGTAGCATCATTGCATGTGGCAATGGAAAAATTGCCCAAGCTGTAGCAAGGAGACTATGGGAATCGAAAAGGGCAAAAAGTATCATCCTTGAAGCCGATTCTTGGATTTGATACATGGGTTTGCGCATGCTTTCTTCGAGTTGCGGATCTCAAAAGCGATTTGAACGCGTCCGGGTCAATCAGGGTGTTCAACTGACGTTTTGTGAGTGCAAATTTCCAGAAAATCACCTACGAAATCAACAATACCGTCTACCAGGACGTATTATCTTGCTGAGATGGCATCTACCCGAGGTGGACTACATTTGTGAAATCAATTCCCCATCCCAATCCCAGAAGCAAAAGTTATTTGCTGCCTATCAAGAAGGTTACTGAGAAAAAGATGTGGAGAGGTGTTTTGGTATCCTCCAAGCCGGTGGCTTATTATTAGGGTGCGGCGCCGCATGCTTGATGAGAGGAAGTGTTGAGGAGCATAATGATGACTTGCATCATCCTTCATAACATGATTGTGGAGGATGAGTATGATTCTACGATCTTTGTAGAGTGTACTAACCGGATCCATGAACACGGCCTTGACAAGAGTTTATGAAGGCCCGTGGGACCAAGTGGAGAACCATTGGAGCGACCCGTTGGTTAGGACGGACGTTTCATGGACCGTATGATTGATCGATATCACGATGATGCAATCGTCTTATATTCCTGAGCAGCGTCAAGTTGACTTGATGGAGCATTTATGGGCGGTGAATGGCAATGACGGTGAATGAAGTGAAGTTAAGAAGTTTTACTTTTAATTATGTTTAGATTATGTTTTATTTTAAGGGATGCTTTGGTTGTGGTTTTTATTTTTAATTATGTTTTGTTTGATGTATGGAATATTTTGAATGAAAAGATGTTTTATTGAATGTTTTCTTTAATGACTCAAATAAAACCAATACAAGTAATTAAAAATTACTACTAATTAAATAAAACCAATACAAGTAATTAAAAATTACTACTAATTAAATAAAATACATGAATTACAACTATTGCAAACTAACTTAATGGTTTTGATTATTTAACCAATCCGTGTTGCTAGGTCCATCGTCTTGGTCACGGAAAAGTCTTCTTCTCATAACATCCCTTCGTTCTAACTTCCAATATTGTTTTGTTTCGAGGGGACATATGGGTTGTATCCATGGCCATGGTTTCTCGGTCCTTCTTCTCAATCCTTTCTTTGCGTGCAAACTCTCTTTCTTTTGCATATTCTACTTGAATTGCCCTCTCGTGTTCTTGGGTCTTCAAGTCTATGTCAATTCTCATTGCACTTTGCCTTGCAATTTCTTCCAAAAATTTAGATGTATCATTACCTCCCTTTCTTCGCCTTGCATGCGCTTTTCTCCCCAATAGGCCTCGGGGCCTTTTCAATTGGTGAGTCTTCACTCATCGGGGATTCCATAGGTGAATCCGATGCCGTTGAATTATGGAGGGCGTCTCGTTCAACACGACGGCGGGGGCCCGCGGGAATAATTTGGAATCTTTACAATTCTTCACCACCTCCCAACATTGCTCATGGTTGAAAGTTTTTCCCTTGCCCAATAGCACCAAACCACATTTGTGCTTGCATAATCTATTAAAAAAATATAATGGAAATCAAGAAATAGTTAAAAATAAAAGGAAATGCAAGTTATGCAAGGGCCAAATAAAATAAAAATGCAAATACAAGAAACATTTAAAAAAATAATGAAAATGCAAGAAACATGCAAGAAACATTAAAAAAAAATTAGAGTTGCAACATACATTTCAAAAAACTATTAAAATTGCAAGAAACATTAATTTTATATTAGGGTTGCAACATACATTCAAAAAAATATTAGAAATGCAAGAAGCATTACAAAAAATGAGGACATTAAATTTAATAAAGCGAGTATTACAAATAATATACCTCATCGCTTAAGATTTTGGCCAACCGATGGTTGTCCATCGCTTTTGCCAACGATCTCTCCATTTGCCCAACTCTTTATTCAAAAGCTTCCACCTACTAGCCAATGCCATTTCCGTCTGAATCGACCGGATCTTTCCAAAAATTCGGCATGAATTTTTTTCCACATATGAGAGAACTTCATCTCATTGCCCGTGATCGGACAATGACTAACGTGGACCCAAGACTCACACAACAAAACATCTTCAATGGTTGACCATGGAACTCCGGCTTCAACGGATGATGCCATAAGATGGGAAAAAAAATGACACTTGAAAGTGAAGAAAATGTTGTGTAGAAAGTGAAAAATATTAGAAGGAGATGAAAATATATGAGTATTTGGTGTTGAAAGTGAAGGATATTGGTTGGTATTTATAGAAAAAAATTGCATACTTTTTTAGTATTTTTTGGTATTTTTTGAATTTTTAAAGATTTTTAAAGATTTTTGGCCCAAAATCAGCATAGTAGCCGTTGGATTTCAAAAAACGATCGAGCCACCACATAGCGACACGCAGTGGCAGTTACCGTTGCCGCGATGCAGCGTAATCGGTGCTCGCTAAGTCAAATTTTTTACCGTTGGCGCGTGCTAGCATCGTGCCAAATAAATTTGACCGAGCGTCACCCCATTTGGGCCTCGGGCTCCCTCCCCAGCGGGCCTGCCTGGTTGCGTGGGTCCGCTCTCCCACTGGGCTCCCCTACCGAAACCCTGTTTTGGGCTCGGGCCCCCGTGGGTCCCACACCGCTTGTCTGCGCACTTGCTCTAATGAGCAGACTAAAACAAAACGGAGTGCCAGATGACTATTTTGAATTTCTAATAACAATTTTTTTTTCTTCTGTTCTTACTATAATTGTAATGGGTCGTTGAAATGTTTATACTAAGGGACGGACTGCGGTGTGTACAAACCGGGCTATAGCCCAATCAGTGTTTTGCTTTTGTTATTGTTTGTATAAAAGATATATACTAAATAAGCTGCAATATGAGTTGTATAATCAATTGTTTACGGCATTGTTGGTGTAAAATTGGACTCTTTAAATAAATAAAATAAAAATGAGATGTCCTTAAATTAAATTTATATAATATTATGATCAATTTCATAAGCTTCCCTATAAAGTTTAGCCGAACTTAAAATCTAGCCCACCCCATTTTGAAATCCTGGGTCCGTCCTACATGTTCAGAATTGCTAAGATGCAATTTTGTCTACTTCATGCGTGTGTATTTTGGTATCCATGCAAATAAATGAAATATAATCTTACAAAGCATTTGGGGTAGCCATGATTTGTGTATTTTATCATTTGGACTCAATTATTAGAAACCAGATAAACTGGTACCGCATAAAACAATACAGCGAGTAAATGTTCGACTCAATCAGTGCAGGATTATCATCCAAACAGAGCACACAGTTGGGCAGTCACATACACAAGAATGGACTGGCGTTAGATTTCTTGAGGTTCAAAGTATCGAAGAAAAAAGTTTTGGAAGGTTTGCTTGAGAAGAAACAGAGTAATTGTACGTCAGCCAAGTGGTTAAGTAAAAATATATTCAACCGATGGGGAAAGCAAATTGTTCAAGGAACCCTATTTTCTAATCACACGGTATCACGGTATCACGATTGATATGTGTTTATCATATCCATCATTATGACCAACTGTTAATTTACACATCAACCATCACATCGTGTGCTCGGGGAAAATCAAATGGCTCAAGAATCTGATTGCACAAAAGTTCCAACATGTTGACAACTTTCATTAACAGCTAATTGGACAATATTTAGCAAATGTTTTACAAGTTTAGGATATTGAAGGGGAAGGTTGCACAGGCGAGCTAGCTCTTTACTACCTCTAAGCAGGAAAGAAAATCCATGAAGCGATTTTCGTCGGTAACAAGAGGCAACCCAACTTTCATTTTACAATTTGTGTTTTTATTGACATTTGGATTGCAGTTACATAATCCCACAGCTTTCACGATTTCATCAATCGACTTCTTATATAATCGAGGACTTCATCCACTTTCACTGTCCAAGCAACTTCAACAGGGGAATAGCCTGTCCATGGATTGCTTGAATTCCAACTGTAATAGAGCAAACATAATTATCAAAATGGCATCTAACAGAAATAGGATTTTCACAAGAGTATAATAATCGGCTCATACTTTTTAAGTCCTTGATCCATCAGCGTGTGCCCAACACAGATGCCCTGAGTTTCAACCCTCACAACCCCCTTCTTGTACGTAAAGAGATCAGGACGGACTAGTGCTACAAAACTGACCGGGTCGTGAAGGAAGATCCCTGAAACAATGTCAGAGAGCCACTGAGATGTATTGCATCAGATACGAAATGAAAGAAAATAAAAACTATTGAACTAAGTGTAGGGGTAATTGCATAAATAAGTTACCATGAACACCATCAGATTCAACATGCCAATCTCTGTAGAATTTGCACGTGTCACTTATCAGCTGAGCATGCTTTCCTTTAGATTGACGCAGTTGAAGGAGGTCATCATCTGAAACCGAAATACTATTTCACAGTTCCCTCAAAACAGCACGAGAAGATGGTTGAAAAGTTAAACAAACTATAAACTGGTATTCCACCTGTAAATAGAACTTGGGTTGTAATATTTATTCCAACAACAGTAATGTTTGCCCCAGAAGTAAACACAACATCTGCTGCTTCCGGGTCTCCATAAATCTGCAAGTCAGAGACTGGTGTCATCATGTACAATTCGTTGAGATGATGGAACATTTTAATATTATACTCGCTACTTTTATTGCAATAACATTCTTTCCCTTCAGAAAAGGGAAATGAGAGAACAGTGTTAGCAACAACTAACTGCAGTTATACAAGTACAAGAGCTGAAAGTAGGCCAGAGGGATGGAAACAAATCCCAAGAAAACATTTTCGTCGCGATAAAACATAATATAATATGGCGATCCGTTATCTAAGTTTTGTGACTACTGCCTACAATTAGGATCATTGTGGCAGAAAGAGGTGTCACTTACATTTGCTTCCGCAGCAGGATTTACATTTCCCAGTGTAAAGAAAGCACCACCAAGTACGACCACCCTCTTGACCTTTTTCGCAAAGGAAGAATCTCTTTTGATTGCCTAAGCAAGGAACGATGCACATATTAGGGAAGGCTAATAAGAATTCAGAAGCTCAAGGCAAACACAAAAAAGGAAAAATGATACTTCAACTTACCAGTGCTAAGTTTGTCAAGGGACCAAGGGCAAGTATAGATACTTCTCCAGGATATTCAGAGACCATATCAACTAAAAATTCTGAAGCATTCTTCTCAATTTTCTTTCTTTCTGGAGGAGGTAGAAATATGTTCCCCAATCCATCAGAACCATGTATAAAGTCAGCAACACATGGCCTTCCACCCTTTTTTCAAGAATGAAGCATAGTTATGATAAACTAAATAAAGTATGTTCGATTAGGAAACTAACGGAGGCATTGGGAGGAGGTGAAGGGTACTTAAATGATGAAATGTATATCAAAATATTACCTTCAGAGGCTCAGGGCTTCCCTCTGCCACAGGCAAACTTGGATGCCCTGCGATCTCACACTATCCTTTTGCACATTTAAAACACTAATTGATCATGAACACACTAAAAAATGAAGGGAAAAAAAGGATAGACACTAGACAAGACAGGCCCAAAAACATTAAAAAGGCTCAGTCTACAAGAAGAGGGAAATCAACTGATACAAGTACATACCAGAAGCAAGGCATTGTGAGTGGCATCTTCTGTGGTAACATTACCAAATATTGTTGTCAATCCCAAGACTTCCAACTCCGGAGTTTGAAATGCCATTAAGATAGCCATGGTATCATCTGTTTATTACCAATAGAAATATCACACATGAAACATGTCGAGAACAGAAAAGAGAAAAAGAAGTCATTACAAGCTGTTCATAAACCAGTATCTATATATCCATAACCAGAAGGTTTTCCAATATCATTTTATCCAACTTCAGAAATGTTATTTGGATCCAATTTTATGCAGGAATTACAAAATTTTCTGCAACCTCACTGATTCATCAGAGTGCATAGTAATACATTGAGAATAACAGCAAATGAACTTCTCAACACTGCCCGCCAACACCTCCCCCTTCCCTTTCTCTAGTTTTTCTTGCCTTTTCAAATGTTATAGCAGATGCTCTCGAAACACTTTTGCAGGAACTAGACATACTTTAATATTTAAAAAGAAAAAGAAAATTTCAAAATTCATCATTATAAGAGCAGAAAGCAAATTGTTTAACCAAATAGAACTGTAAAATTTATCAGTTATTCCGATTAAAACATAATTGACACCCAAAAACAATATTTCATCCCTTTCTTTTTCAAACTTCACTCATTAATAAAGCATGCGAATAAGAGAAGAAGAAGAAAAACCATCGTTTCCTTTGCTTCTAATCAATTTCCAGTTCCCAGCAGGGTGAAATAGTTGAAAACACCAACAAATAATTCCACAATGCAATTTCATTCCACAATGCAATTACTTTATTTGCTAAAGAAATAAAACTGAAGGAAATGTTTGGCTATTGCAACAGAACAAACCAAAAAAAAAGGAGGAAGGGGATGCGTAAAGTGTGGAAAGGCTACTTGGGTGGGCTAATGTTTTAGTTTAGGCTTAAAAACATACGAGTCACCTGGGCTATAGCCCATGTTGCCCCCTTCTAAGATCGGCCCCTGTTCACATGCAAACAATTAAACATTCGATAAAGAAACAAGGCAAAATGGAAAACTCCGTTTGTCTGCTGCAAATGTAGCAAAAGTGCCTAACCGTTCTTTAGCTGAGGCAAGTTGCTCACTTTCCACGACTCATAACATCAAACACATAAAAATCAAAATTTTCAATTACATACCCTTTCCATTTTCCCACACTTTCTCAGCAACCAAACAGAGGATAGAAGCAGGAATAGGAACACACAAAACAGCAAAAGACGCTCGGAATGAAACGGAAAAACTCACCAATTCCAGGGTCAGTATCAATAATGAGCTTCTCACGCTTCAGCTGGCAGTCCAAAACGCCGTCACTTTCGCCATCGAGCACCACACCGTGAGTATTCGTCATCGTGCTCCCCAAAAACGCCTCCGATCTCACAACGATTAGGTCGCAGAAGGTAGCGAGAGAAGAACCAGAGGACAGAGTATTTATATAATGTGTATGTATATGCTCGTGTATATTATATATTATACATCAACATATACATACACACATAGCATGAAATCTTATAATCGAAAATTGGGGTTCCGTCCGATTCGAACGAAGAGAACGATGCGAAGCTTAGCTGCTTCGATGCCTCTGGGCGAGTGTATATATTGGTTGGTTTTGTTAGGTGCCCGAAGAAGATGAAGAAGGTGGACTTCTTGTGTCCGGACCAATTAGAAACCGACACGTGGGGGTATTCCAAATGGATCTGAATCTTGTCCGGTCTCTTTGCTTTTTTAAATTAACTAATTTATTTTATTTTCTGTTTTCATTGTAAATTACAATGGTGAACATCCCCAGCTCAACAGAACATTCTTCACTGGGGGGCGAAAATTGAAAGGATAGAATTAGGCTTCTAACTTGGGTAAGGCTTATCCAATACAAGAAAGAAATGAAAATTACAAAACTTAGGCTTACTACTTGGATAGGTTGAGTTTATGCCAACGGTGGTTAACTTATAATCACACTAGACTGTTAAACGCAACACACTCGGATAGTCGGATAAGATAATAATAATATACAAACTTTTACTCTTTGGACTAGTCGATTTTGTTGACTTTTGTAAGACTGATTTTTGAATGACGACCCTAAATAATGAACCGTTTGAATGATTTTTGAATGATACAGTTATGTGAATTGAAATGAATAGTTAGCATCATATTAACTTGTTAACCGATTCTCGCTTGAGCGCTCTTATTTTTAGATGCTCATTAATAGATAAATGTTCAAGTTGTCTTAAGCAAGTTTAGTGTTGTCAACCGTAACTAAAAATAGTAAGGAAATAGTAATTGTAAATGCATGAAAAGTTAATATTACCTACTCCTACTCTTTTTGGGATTAGTAATTTATAATATCTAGTTTTTTTTTACATCTTAACCTGACATTCGATCCTGCTTAATTTCTAAAGCCAGGACCAATTGAAAGGGATATGTGTGGGGGGGAAGGGTGTGGGTTTTAGTTGTCTGATTTTGACACGTGTTATTTATGATTTCACGCAACCACATGAATTGGGTCTAATTATTCTTATCCTCCTTGATTATTAATTATTTCTAACAAGAACTGTGATCAGAAAATTAATTAATATTAGTTACTAATAAACCATTTTTTAAAGAGCTTTGTAAAGTCAAATTTGGATTACACATCAGGAAGCAATTCTCTTGATGCTTTGCTTAAACTTAAAACCCCACTAATGTCATAATCCTGGATCATGATAGAAATGATAGAGAATAAATTATATTTACCGCATGCAACCTTTAATTACATGTGTAGATGGGCTCTTGGTCCAGATTATAATTAGAATTTATTCGTTGGACTAAATCAAAAGTATATTTTATCCCAACCAGCATAAAAAAAATGAATTGAACAATCTGATGACACCACTTTTACAACTGAGCAGAGCATTAGGTGATGACCTCACCATGCACCATGACCAAATTATGAGATGAGAATCACTTTTATTTAATATTGTAACTCAGCCTTAAATTATGGAACGCATGAGAAATTATTGTGGTTCCACTGGTTTACAAACATCACATCAATATATTGACGTGAATTAGGTCAGTCGATCTTGCACTCAAATTCGAATCTCAAGTTCCGTTCAGAACAGGGCAATAGACATGTGGGCAGGAATTGCACATGTCTGAGTGACATCCCACACAATCAGCAGAGGTTCACAATATTTAATTGTTTTATGTTAAGACAAAAGCATGTGGTCACACTTCATCAAAAAAAGCATGTGGTCACACATGTGGTATTATGGTAAAGCCACTTTTCTTCCCCCATGAGCATACATAATTTGATAGTACAACTGAAAATAATTCATGTAAAACAAGGACCAAAACCAACATCAGATCTTGAATCAACAGAAGGTGGCCACTTTAGACACATCACCAACCACCACATGTGGTGGGTTTGCTTAAAGCTTATCTTATTATCCTGCCGATTTTAGGGAGCTTTGGTTTTTATGCCCTCGAATATCAAGAGCAAATTTACCATTAGAACAGCAAAAGGGTTTTGGAATTTGATGGTTTCTAATTGCTTGAGATTTCGGTGTATGATGCATAGTAATATTGGTAAAGATGGATAAATAGATACAAAACTCTGATTTGCCCATTTACAGCCAAAGCAAAACACAAACATTTCTATGTTCATTTACAGACCTGTTTAAAATTTTGGTGAGCCAAAAGGGTCAGGATTAATCACTTTGTTTTGGTGGAACTTATACTTTCAACTTCGCTGATGTAACCCGAAGGAAGACTTCTGGTTCCTTAAACCCCCAGGGAAAACTTTGGCCCACTAGAATTACTCCGATTCAACCGTAAGACTTTCTACTGCAAAATTTAGCCCCTGCACCAGATGAAAGAACTACGCGATGCCAGTGACCTACAAACCGTTGGACAAGAGAAAAAAAAAAATGAGTGCAGGCACACAAACATAAAAGAAATAACTAATCTTTTGGCTAACCAACCACCAAGGTTAATTGAGACTCGGACTACAATCCAATATCCACACTTCCACAAACATCACAAGCTATGCATCATAACCTCAAAAATAAGAGCAACATTTACTCTAGGAATTTCTGAACTATAAACATGCAGACTTGCAGTATGCTTAACACAAATATCAGCAGCAATTAGCATATGTGACCACAAATATAAGCATCATATTTGACATACCTTTTTAGTATAAATCTGCTCGCAACAGTTAAGGTCATTAAGTAACTTCACGCATTTTGGTGTTTTGGGAGCTTATGACGTTGGCAGGTGCTTTAACAAGACTACCCTTTGCATTTCCAGTGGCTTGTCCAGTTGAACTCCTAGCATTTGCTGTCTCAGTTGCTACTATGGACTTCTTTATCTGTCAAATAAGGGAGAGAAAAAATAAAACAGGAGAAATATAACGAGTGAGTATTACACATTTCTGTTGATATCATGCATTAATCTAAACACCCAAGTTCCACTCAAAGATTAGCAAAGAAAACATGCATGAGCCAATTCCCAACCCAAACTTCACACACACACACACACACACACACACACACACACACACACACACACACACACACACAATGTGTAAAGGTGTACGAATGTCCATAGAGCAGGGAGCAGGGAAAATACACAAGCCAGACTTACAACAGAAAGACGCTCTTTGTGAATATCATTTGTGAGCTGCAAAGCCATCACACAAAACAAAATCATCAATTAATTAACCATTAAAAAAATACTGTTTTTTTGTATAACCATAAGCATAGGTTCTTAAGTTTTACAATCTAAACATAACAGTAACCAGTCAATCAATGCTTACTGGTTTCCTGAAGCCCTTAATCTCATCACCACCAAACCCAGGAAGAGTTATATTCCAATTTTTTTCTGTATGAAACAAAATAAGATATAGATGATTAAGCACTAGATGTACATAATGTGAACAGAAAATCATCGAGGACTTCTCTCACATAACTAACCAATATGTAGAAGTATGTCTTTTGCTTCTAACGTAGTTGATTTTCGATGCTTGGCTAGTGAGCAACTAAATGTTGTAATCTGCGCACCGAAAAAAGCATACTGTCAACATAAGAATTATGACAAAAATATATTATAAATATCTAGAAAACAAGAAGAGAGTGGATAAGGCACAATCATTATAGAGTATATTGAAAGCGATCAAGCAAATACCAAACAAGACAATTGAGCAAAATAAAGCCTTATCATAAGGATACCCATGAATTTAACCAAAAAGGAAAAGATAGTCAATGCTTAAAAATTAAGACAATGTGAACATTAGGAATTTCAAAAAATTCAGAACAAATTCCTTCTTGAGCTGGCACCAACTGAACACTCAATGAAATAAAAATAAATAAAATAACAACATCCTTTTAAACAGATAATTTCTTAGAGAAAATCCGAAAAAATCTCACAACAAATAAATATGACTGCTTAATGTTCTTTTGACTCTTTTGGGAAAACATCTGTGAGAACAAACTAAAAAGTTACCATGGTTAGCAACATACAAAAAGGTCTAGTTTCACAAAATAAATTGCCAAAATTTGTTTAGGCAGGTACGCTGAATAATAATCAGGGATATCCTTTGAGTGCAAGAAAAAAAAGACAAAATATTAGCTCAATTACTCACAGACTCAACAAATTCATCTGCAATATCCATGAGAATGTCTTCAACTTCTGGATCTAACTTCTCAGATGGATCAATCTGTCCAAAAGAAGAAAACTTAGTAACAGAAGGCAAAAACGAAAGAAATTGAATCTGAATGAAAAGAAAAAATATATTATAGTCAAGCGGTTGGGAAGGCAGTTCCCTCTTATATAATGTGGAATATATGGAGAAAAAATAATACAACATTTTGGAGATATTGGAGCTGCCAATTCACATGCTAGAGGCAATTTTCTGACCCAAATTTAAATGGACGAAACTATTTCTTTTAAGAACCATTAACAAAATGTGACATATGCATCCACTCTAACATGAAATGAATGTCTTTTAAAATTAGTTTTAACAGTGACTACTGATGAAACTTCTGGACTAATGCTAGCATGCACAAATGTCAAAATATGATGAAAGAAGGCCAACATGACTTACCTGGTTAACTAGCTCATGGATGCTTCTTTTGCTAAGAATTCTATTACAAGATTCATCCGTTTCTGCACTAGCAGTTTTATTTTGGGGCCCTGATTGGACTGTGTTAGGCTGTACTGATGCAAGAGAGGAAGACTTCTGGTTTGCCAGGTTCTGGACCCTTGTAATTTGACGGGGGGTCGTTTGTGGGATCCTTGATGGTTGAACGTGTTGCCCAAAATGCTCGGGTCCCTGATGCGATGAAGAAGGTTGTTGATGCTGCGCCGGTGATGTATGCTGTTGCTGTGAAGCTGAAGGCAGAGGATGGTGCTGTTGCTGTGAAGCTGAAGGCAGGGGATGGTGCTGTTGCTGTGAAGCTGAAGGCAGGGGATGGTGCTGTTGCTGTGATGCTGAAGGCAGGGGATGGTGCTGTTGCGGTGAAGCTGAAGGCAGGGGATGGTGCTGTTGATGTGGAGCTGTAGGAAGGGGATGGTGCTGTTGCTGTGAAGCAGTAGGAAGGGGATGGTGCTGTTGCTGCTGAACATGTGATCTTTGCTGCATGGATGGTGAGTTCATATGCTGCCTATATGAAGGGGATGGTATAGGAGGCTTCCCTTGTGACCCAGATGACAACCATGGCTGAGTATGAGGCTGCAAACCTTGAGATGTATTTGGTGGTGTACTAGGAGTTCCTACTGAAGAAACTCGTAAAAGGCTGTGTCCTTGGAAATTCTGCATAAAGGAAATGGAATCAGCAAGCATACTTATAGGCTCGGAAAAAATAAGAAAAAACAAACTTGAACACCAGCTTTAAGAAGAAGGCAAACCAACAACAACGAGCAGTAATGAGCAGATGCAGCAATCAATATAAAGGTCTAAAGTAAATGAATGCATGATCCAACTGAACCCCAAAATAGAAAACAGGACACAGAAATGGAACCCCCAAGCATATCCGTTTTATACAATAAGGAAGGCTAAAATATTCCGGGTTTCTCATATTCTTGGAAACAAAATTCAAACAATACTCTATGATATTTTGTTAGCTTCATGATCAAAACCTTTGATGAACAATGAACTTAACAATGCAAGTCCAATAATTTCTTCATAAGACCCAAATTGAAAAATGGAGAGCACGCGAACACTAACGGTATGTTCAAGTTAGAAAAAAAAAATTCCTCTAAAAAGGCAATCAGAAAAACCTTGGCAGACAACACAACTTCATCTTGTGAGTTATGACAGAGTACTATTACATTACATATCTAAACTCACACGCCTATGAACTCCAAATTGAACATTGAAATCAAAATAGTAAATGTTACAACAAGATACTAACTTGGGAAGACGGGGACTGACTACTTGCTGTAGATGGTGGTCTAAAAGAGGATTGGACAGGTCTCTGTGGATGTTGTGCACTAACCCCAGCTGGCCGCATTTGAGAACTCGAACCGAGTGAACCCATCATCGCCATTCCTTGCATTCCTTGCACAGACGGTCTCACCTATATGAGAAAAACACACAAATTCAATACATCTAGTATTCCCAATGAGAAAACCAACCCTCTATATAGACACAACATCAACAGAACAAAACCACAAATTTCAGTTCTTTTTTTGTCACCCAACATGTCAAATACTCACTATAATTACCACACATTCATTTGTATTTCATTTTTCCTGAAAATAACAGTAAAGTAGTAGTTGATGGAAGTAAAATGTCACCTGGGAAGCACTGGAATTGGATACGGGTTCAGGCACAGCGGCACCGCCCCGGCCCAGGCCACCAAAATGCTGGCCATAAGAAGACGAGAAGGGAGCGGGTTGAGGAGGAGAAGGGCTAGGGTGGTGCGCAGGAACACCAATGGCAATGCCGCCCCTCGGCGGGGGAGGCGCGGAGGACAAGGGAGGAGGGGGAGGCCCAGACGAAGCCGAAGAAGAAGGCGACGGGAAGTGGGCGAAGTGGGACTGCGGCCAGGGGCGAGCCAATGTGGAGGGAGGCCTAGACTGGGGTTGGGGTTGTTGGGGTTGCGGGGTTAATGGGGTTGAGGGTTTAGGGTTAGGGTTAGGGTTTGGGGAGGGAGGGGTTGGGGTTGGGGTTGAAGGAGCTGTTGAGGAAGGTGGGGGAAGCTGAGATTGAGGTGGAGGTTGAGGTTGGGATTGGGTTGGTGGTTCAGAGGGTGGTTGTTGAGAGGTGGAGGGAGTTGGAGTTGGAGTTGGGGTTGTGGAGGAGGTGGTGGAGTTTTGTTGGTCCATGTCAGTTTGTGGGGAGCTGAAAGGAGGGAAATTTGGGTGTTTCTTTGGATTTTGGATTATGGTTTTGGGGTTTTTATAGGGGACCTGAATTTGGCACAATTTTATGGAGCTTTATCGCTTTCTTTGTGTCAGATTTTTTACTTTTTGTTTTTTGTTTCTTGAAAAAAAAAATAGATTTTTATTTTTTAAGCCCATGACTAGTGGGCTGTTGCTTGGGCCTTTACATAAAACATTTTTAAATTGTCTCTCTCTTTTTGCTTCCTTTCCTTGAGAGAGAGTTTTGGTGTTTGACTGTGACATTCATGTCTGTATTTCTTGTATGAAAAGAAAAAGAAAAAAATCCCAACTGTTGGACTGCAGGAATGCTGTATTGAAATTCTAACATATCCATACTGATACATCTGGGACATTAATACAAATTGGCTATACTGAGAAGCTGTTTCAATTCCAAAATGAATAATATTGTTTTGGATAACTAGCAAGACTGCAAAGAGTGTTCTTCTCAATACCCAAAAGTTCAGACAAAAACAAAACAAAAAAGCATTTCCCAACAACAGTTACTGCACTAGCTATAATTGGCATCCTCTTTCCAAAAAGTGGAGGTTGTCATTGCTGTTGGTAGATATATTAGCGTAGAAGTTAGAATGCATGTCTTCCCACTTATGTCTGCTGGTACAGTTGAGCCAGTCCCTGCCTAAGATGAGATCGATACCAGGTTTCTGGTATACTTGTCAGCGGATTTCGATGTTTAAGTCGGCTCGAGACCAGTGCTTCTATCCCCCTCATGAAGTCAAAGCTTGATTTCTTGGTGTAGTAGCACTTTCATCTTCAAGAACTTGGTATTCCAAGCTGGGGTTTCCATTTTCAAGTGCAGGTGCAAGAACCGGATCTTTTTCCCTGTAACAGCAAACAATCAAGTGTTCTTCTAACGATTAATTCCAATGACGCATTTTGAGTATTTAATAAAGTATGTTCAATACAAGGTCAGAAACGTACGTTAATGAATAAATGATGAGTCCGATAACTACAACTGCAAACGCTAGATAGTATAACCAGTCTACCTGCAATTCGAGTCAGGTTTACTATCAGTGTGAGCAATTTATAAGGATATGGAAGGTATGAGCATATAATAATTGCAAAAATCTATATAGTATCAGGCTCATAACAATTGAATTCTTTCCAATATGCAGGGGTCCATCGTTTAAGGTACCTGCTGGCGATAGAAAAAGATGCGAAAGACAACTGCCCACATATCAGATGTGAGAATAGAGAGATTCAACAATGTCGCTCCGCTCAGCTGTATGGGGAAAAAAGCAAAATTTTAGATGTGAATAGTGAGTAATTCTTAGAATTGCTTCACTCCATGGAAGGCAATGTAACAAATTGCTTTTTGTATTTGCAGTAAGTGTGTTAACAGTTGAGGAGAAGAAATTCGACCTTGAGAACAAGTGGAGCAAGTGTGTAGAACAATAAGCCTGATACACCATAACCAGCAAAGGCTAATATCTGGGAAGAAAGAAAACAGAGCACTCAACTTAAGAAGAAGAAAACACAATCAAGGAAAAACAGATATCTTAGTCTTTTATATCATGTAATGCAGTATCTAAAGTTTCTAAAGATTCCTCTTTTCTTTCATCTAGGATTTCAGTACATGAATTCAAGCATTTATATAAGCGGCAGTAAATGATCTCTTTGTCTATATTCCACAAGTTCATCATTAACTGTAATTCTTGAAGGCTCTAATCTTTAAAAAGAATAAGAACATAAATAAATAAATAAAAAGTATGACTTGATTGGGGACCTTACATCATCCAACGATACAATTATGATCAACACCTAGTTGAACTTGTTCATGTTACCGCATGATCCTAGCAGGATCTCACATGTCAAGGATGTCAATCCAGCTTGTAAAGCAGGGTAAACAATGGCCACATGAAATGTAATTATGAACCCCAAGCTATGCAACTACCCTGATATTTTGATTCATGTCCTAATTAAGGTGGAAGAACTGCCTGGAATGAGACAGGAGATCGACAACAGCATTACTACTTTGAGCAACCTTTTCACAATTTAAGGTCTGTATATTTTCAGAGTTACAAAGACAGCCCCAGAAAAAACAGAAAGTATTAGAAAGCTTGCTTATTTATTTGTCAAATTTATTCACATATTATACAAAGCTAAGATTACTTACAATATCTGTAGACCACTCAACTGATTCCAGAGTCTTTAATTCCAGGATAGACCTACAAGAGGGTTAAGGAGTCCAAGAAATATTGTTCTCCAATACAGAATCATGGTACAAAATAATTGAAGCCACTTTCTTGTATGCACTTTGTGATGAAAAGGATACATCTGACACGCACTCACTAGAAATCCATAAACACCGATCATGCAAATTACTTCAACACGATCTTTTTTCTTAACACAAAACTCCTGCATTTTAGGAAGGACTAAGATGAGAAACAACAAAAGAGAGGCAACTATTTGGTGTAAAAACAATTATATTTAAAGTCAACCAAAAATTGTGTCTGTGTGAGTGTGAGAATGATAAAATGAAACATGTGTTCAGTGATCTTGGATGTTCCATTGATATTAACACTTCTGCAGCTAAGAATGGGATAGGAAAAGTATGTAAGTTTCAGGTGAAGGGTTTTTTACAGTAAAAGTCTCTCCTGTAATAGCTTCCTTTTGTACCTTTGATGCCTTTTTACAAGGATAAAGTGACAGAACATACGAGTTCGAAAGGATTCACCAACCTCACCAACATTGCTCATAGCAAAGAAAATGGTTCCTGCGATGACAAGTATGTCCCCTAGAAGAGGTTTTGAGCCACCTGAAGGATTAATGAAAATTATGAAAAGATGCTACATAACTGGGTATGATTCTAGTGATAGACATAGGACTATTTAATGATTGTCTTCTTCATTCTTTTTTTCTTTACTAAAAAGAAAATTGTCCTCATATCAACTGGGAATACTTCACCAATAACAGACCACTCAAAACACAATCATTAACTTATAAGTTTCTTCCTTTTTTATAAGAAAAAAAAAGGCATATGTTTGAAAAGTATTCTTAACAATTATTTACCCAAATGGAAAATTTAGTCCAAAAGGCGTAAGAGAAAGTCACCTCCACCACCCACCCCGGCATCAGAAAGTAGCACTAAACCAAGCCCCACCACACAGGTGGCTGCTCCAAACAATTGCCATAGGGAATATCGAGTGCGTAGGAAGATCCATGTCAAAATTATGACCCAAGCTATTGTGAAACAGTCCAATAATGTCACACTTGTAATTGATGAGAACTGGTATGCTTCGTTCACTGCATCAAAACAACATAAAGTTAATTTTGCCCTGTATCATTTGCATTTCAAGTACCCATATGCAATAAAATCCCTAAACTCCTCCACAAGTTAACATTAGTTTAGATGTTCAATTTACAAATTTATGTCTTGTAAAGGCAAAGAGTGCCATATTTCTAACTGCATACTTGTGCACCAGGGAGCCTGAATATCCGAGCACCCTTCAGCCAATGAAAATAATCATCATGATGAGGCAAGACATTCCATTGCCACACTTGCATGTTGTGATTTCAAAAATTGATATGCATTGTGATTTCTTTCATTAATGCCATACAAATGTTATTCACAGTTTTAATTCCTTTTGTTTTTATTAATTCCTATTGATGAATTTCTACAATGTCTACCAAATCATTTAATATGTAAAGATATAGGCTCTCCTTTGCAACTGAAACAGTTCTGGCAAAGTCCGAGTCCTTAATGTACAATCATCCCAACCAAAAAGAATGCACAACCCAATGCCATAACGAAGACACAGAATCATTCGATCCCAACTACTAGCAAATCGATGTTGAATGGATATACGATCTATAACAACAAACTTAACAAGCAGCACAATCGACTAATAAATTGCATATCCAGGACTGACACTGACCATGTGAAAGAAAGCTCAACCATTAGCACTCACCAAGATAGTTCCCCTGAACGTCAACAAACCCCAAGAGTAGATACCAATACCAAGAAACCTGCAAATCCCAAGTTTTCAACTTTTTCATTGCTCATTTCACCAAATGGAACACTAATGGCAAATCAAAGTAACTTAAACTACAAAACTCTGATTAATTTCTTGAAACTGGTTCATAATAAAGGATTTAATGCTTGAAAAGTGAGACATACCCGTAGCTTCTCACGCCTATACACCACGATGCTCCCATAAATCAAAGCCAAACCCAAGTAAGTAGACATAGTCTGTGTAATAGGCGCATCCACACCTGAACAAACCCACCGACCATGAAATCATTTTCTATCAAAAGATTCAAAAACCCAACAAAGAAAAACAATGAATGAAGTAATAAGAAATTAATAAGAAAGAAAAAAAACCCAAGAAATTTGAAATGGGTTGGTGGGTTTTGGTTGAAGTTACCGAGAGTGGCTATGAGAGAGGAAGTGAAGCTCATGAGTGCGAGAACAAAGGAGACGACCTGACCCAAAAACAGTAGGTACAGAGTTCGCAAGGTTCCATGGCTTCTCCACCAGTTGGTGGTTGCTTGCAACAAGTTCATAGCTGAGCTGAGAACTATCTTTAAATTATTTGCGTACGTTAGAATTTGGATCAATTGTTGTCTTTAATCTTTATAGGGAAGAAGATGGAGAGGTCGTTTTCGGAGAATTCAGAGGGCTCTAGCTACCATTCTTGGAATTCCAAATGGCGGGGAAGTATACTTTTTCTTGGCAAGTAGGGCCTATATCACGTGATTTTTTTTTACTATCACGTGATCTTTTTTTCCAACAAATCTACCCTTTTCTTTTTGGAACAAAAATAAAAAGAAAATAATCTAACATTTCCTTTTTGTAATAACAGAAACTCTATCATTCCCAAATTATTCCTACCAATCTTTGCAAGTTTGATTTATTTCTTCCATACAATATGTATGTTTTTAGTAACAATTAACCCTTAGCAATTTATTCATATTTTAACAACTATATATTAATGTTATGTGTGATGTAAACTCGTCTCATTCATATTGTAACTCGCAAGCAAAATTTTATAATTAATTATGAAAGAAATGTTTGACTTTTTTTTTTTATAGTCGTAGTAATGCCCAAAAAGGGTGCTTTACGCCAAGATACAGTCATTAAACATATTTAAAATAATATATTTATGTATGAAAAAGCAGTTTAATTCGGTCTTTCTTACTTAAATCGTCTTCTCAATGTTTGAAAAGATTTGAAGTTTGAACCTCTCATTGCCCGTTAATAAATAAAAAATAAAAAATTAGTCTTCTTTAATGTGGTCAGTATGCTTGAGCCTTCGAAATGAATATTGAATAACCTCATCACTTGACATTAATGAGCAAGTCAACTACCGTTCTTTTGCAGCAAGTCCTTACCTAAATCCATTAATTAGTGGGTTGTGTTAAATACCCATCTCAGGTGGATCAATTATTTGGCTCTTCGGTCAATAAGTTCCAGATCAATACAAAACTGGACAATTAAGAAGAATTATTTATAAAGAGTGTTGCTATTTCCACTTTTTTATCCTATTTTTTATATCTACGAGCTCAACAATTTCGGGCTTTTAGTTCGGGCCTATCCGGCCATGCCATTTTTTGAAAAATTATAATATTTAAAGAGTTTAAATACCAATTAACACATTTATAAAAGGGTAAATTGCCGAAATGCCCCCGAATTTGTATATAATTATCAATTTACCCCATGACCCTTTTTTTTATAGAAAATTAAAGACTCAAACTAAATTTTTTCTCTATTCCCCCTACTATCTAAATCTCAACATTTCATCTAATTTGCCGTCAAATATGAGGGCAAATTGGTCATTTTAAATGTTGAAACAATATATAAAGAAAATTGTTTTAATAAACAGAGGGGAGAGAGAGAGAGAAGGGAGGGTGGCTTGCGGTGGTGGTCATGGGGGAGTGATGGAGAATAAAATGGGTGGTTGCGGCGGTTATGGGTTTGTTGGGGAGGGGGATATAGAATTTCCACGCAGAAAGTGTCTCCAAAGAAACACCACACACAAGATTGTTGTGGTCAAATTCATGGTTTTCAGAAACCAATTAGTTTTGTTTTTTTATTTGTTTTAATTTGCAATAATTCGGTGGTTGTGAATTTGGGGTTAGGATATTGATTTTTGGGGTGGTTGTGTGATGGAGTCTGAATTTGATTGATTAGGAGAATTATGTTGAATGGGTCGTAGAGAGTTACGTGTTTTGATTAGAAATTGAAGGCTTTGAAAGGTTGAGGTTGTGTGGATGATTTCTGTGGGGACTAGGGATACGAGGAAGGGTGACTTGCGGTGGTGGTCAAGGGGGAATGGGGGAGAAGAAAACGGGTGGTTGCGGGGTTATGGGTTCATGGGGAGTGGGTCTGTGATGGGGGATGGGGGTGGATCTGTGGGTTCTGGGTTCGTAAGGGGGTGGTAGTCATTGGGGAATCGGATTAGGATGGGAAGGGGAGAATGGTATGGGGGTAAAAAACATAAGGGAGGGAGGTGGGGGATTGGTCTGGAGTGAAGGGTTGGTGATCATGGGGAATGGGGGTGGAGAAGAAGACCGCAAAGGGGGGTTGGGTCCCTAGGAATTTTTTTTCTTTACTTTTTTCAACAAAATATATTTTTTTAATGATTTGACGAAATATTGGATGACATGTTGTTGATTTAGACAGTAGGGGGAATTGGCAATAAAAATTAGTTCGTGTACTTAATTTTCCAAAAAAAAAAAACGTGGGTGCAAATTGAAAATATCGTACAAGTTTAGGGGTGAATCAACAATTAATCCTTTATAAAAAAAAAATCTCAACTAAACATTTAGCAAAAAAACCCCAAAAAGGGTTACAAGTTAAATAGAGAGGCTAGAATGAGGGCTTAAAGTGATGAGAGCAATCTAACCATCACAAATTACATTTGGGGGGGGAGGTGCATTGAGGGGTCCACCGTCCTTTTAATGGTGAGATTGCTCTCCTCACTATAACTCCTCACTTTAAGCCCTCATTCTAGCCTCTCCCTAGGTTAAATTGGCAAAAATCTCAACGAAAGAAGCCCAACTACACATGACATTACAGGCCCACATGCATAGGGAAGTTGGCCTTAAAGTCTCTGTGAAGCTTTGTTGGGGCGGATGAAGATATTTATAAAGCACAAAACAACTGAAGTGGTTATTTGCACGCAATGTGGGACAACCACCACTCTTATAAAACCTCAAAAGCCAAAGCAAGACCATTTATAAGATGGCTCATATTATGCATGACTCTTTGCATTGGATTGTTGTACCACTTCATTACTGGGATCTCATCTTGACTCAGTGACTTAGTGACCATTTATAAGTGTTTACAAGTAATTTTATAAAAAGATAATTTTTTCTTAAAATTTTTAAAAATAAGGTAAGTGGGGAAATAGCATCACTCTTTATAAAATACACCATATTAATCATATTTGAAAAATAAAAACATATAATATTGATATTGTGGAAAATTGTATAGGTGACATTTGAATGTCATTATGTGTATATTATTATTTGTACAATATAAACATAACCCTGTGAAGAAACGGTTTTATCTCTTGCTTTGTTTACAATACATTTTGAATATTTATATACATCTTCAGACTCTATCACATGTGCATGCAATTATTATATACATCTTAAAGTAAGCTGTAAAGGGCAGACCACTTGTAGATGTCTTTTACTTTAGACAGCACCACTTCTCTTGGTCGGCATCGAGTGCTATTTGACCAAATATTCTATATCACAACTATTGTTCCTGATATGATTGTTTATTATGACAATCACGTCTTTTGACCAACACTCCCCCGCAAACTTGGCACGATGGAGACAAGTTTGGATACCAATTGAGAAAAACGATTCTTAGACAGTCCCTTCTTAAAAACATCAGCTAGCTGTTCAGCAGATGGTAGAAATTGAACACGATGAGTGCCAGCAGCCACACACTCTTGGACGAAGTGATAATCCAAGGCAATGTGTTTGATGCATGCATGAAACACAAGGTTGGCAGCCATGTAAGTGGTACTAAGATTATCACAATAGAGTATGACTGGAAAGGAAATGGAGATACCCAATTCAGATAACAAGCTCTGAATCCATACGGTATCAGCGCAAGCATAGGCTAGAGCGCGATATTCCGCTTCGGCACTAGATCGAGAAACAGTACGTTGCTTTTTGGCACACCATGAGATGAGGTTAGGTCCAAGAAAGACACAAAATCCAGTGGTCGAGTGGCGAGTGTCCAGGCAACCAGCCCAATCAGCGTCAGAGTATACCACCAAGCGTGTCGGTTGAGATGATGATTGAAGATGGAGACCATTGCCAAGAGATCCTTTCAAGTACTGTAGAATCCATTTAACAGCTTCCATATGTGCCGGACGAAGAGCTCCCATAAATTGGGAGACATGTTGAACAACGAAGGAGATGTCAGGTCTCGTGAGTGTTAAGTATTGAAGAGAACCCACCAATTGACGATAGAGAGTCGGATCAGATAGGGGCTCGCCAGAGGTGCAGGAAAGAATGTATTTGGAAACGAGAGGCGTGGAGCAAGGTTTGCTTTCTAGAAGATTGCTGCGTTTCAAAATATCCATAGTGTATTTATTTTGTGTAAGGTGTAGACTAGAGGAAAGATATTCCACTTCAAGACCAAGAAAATAACTCAATCGACCAAGATCCTTGATTTCAAAATCTAGCCCCAGTTTGGTAATAAAGGACTGCAAATGGGAAGGACTACTCCTGGTAAGAATAATGTCATCGACGTATAGTAGCAAAACCATCTTGTAGGAATCACCCTGAAAGACAAACATGGAATTATCCGCTCTACTTTGGGTAAAACCATACTCAAGCAGAAAAGAACTGAAGCGTTGGAACCAAGCACGAGGTGCTTGTTTGAGGCCCTAAAGTGCTTTGTGGAGTTTGCATATATGATGAGGACGGCTAGGGTCAAGAAAGCCCGGAGGCTGAGTCATGTAAACCTCCTCTATGAGAATGCCATGGAGGAAGGCGTTCTTGACATCCAATTGGTGCAGAGGCCAGCTAGAAGAAAGAGCAAGACTAAGGACAGTGCGAATTGTGGTGAGCTTCACAATAGGACTAAAAGTCTCAGAATAATTTATGCCTGCTTGTTGATGATTGCCTTTGGCGATTAGCAGAGCCTTGTAGCGTTCAATACTACTATCAGATCGTCGTTTGACTTTGAACACCCATTTGCAACCAACTGGATTGACATGCGGCATGGGAGGCAAGAACCAGGTACGCTGTTTAAGTAGGGCATTAAATTCTTCAACCATAGCTTGTCGCCAGTGAGGAAAACGAGAGGCTTGGTTGTAACAGGTCGGTTCAACATCAGTAGTGATAAGAGAAGTCAATGCATGAGGAATAGGGTATTTGGTGGTAACATATGAGCGAACTTTGGGCTTAAAGATGCCAGATTTGGACCGGGTTTGGATTGGACTTGAGCGAGAAGACATGAGGTCTGCTGTAAATGTATCAAGTGGGAGATTCTGTTGTATGTGTGGGTAAAAGAGGTGGTGATGGAGCATGAGTATTGGGAACGGCCTGAAGTGTTGTAACTGGGGAAGGTGGCACAGGTTGTGAAAAATCTGTGAAACCAAGATCTGCAGAAGGCACTGATCGGGCAATGTGAGCAAGTAATGACAGAGCAAGATGAAGAACTGGGACAAAAGCAATATCAGAAGCTTGAGAAGATGGTTGAGAAGTGGTAATTGCATATGGGAATTCTGACTCATTGAAAACATGTCTGGAAATATACAAGCGACCTGTGGATGGATGATAACACCGATATCCTTGATGCCGATCACTGTAACCAACAAATACACAAGCAAGAGAGTGATGTTGTAATTTGTGAGTAGTATAATCACCAAGATAAGGAAAGAAAGCACATCCAAATGTACGAAGAGTATGATAGGTAGGTGGTTTGCCAAATAATTTTTGAAATGGAGAGTCCCAATGAAGAACCGGTGTAGGAAGTCGATTGATCAAGTAAACTGCAGTACACATGGCCTCAGCCCACATATTATGAGGAATATGAGCAGTGAGTAACAAAGTGCGTCCCATTTCGGAAATATGGCGATGCTTATGTTCAGCAAACCCGTTCTGTTGAGGTGTGTGAGGGCATGAAAATCGATGATGTATCCCTTTTTGGGTACAAATTTGTTTAAAGGAGGAGTTATCAAATTTTTTGCCACCATCATTTTGGAATTGCTTGACAGAGGTAGAAAATTGATTCTCAATGAAAGAAACAAAATTGGAAAAATGGGTAGAAACTTCATATTTATGACACATTGGGAATATCCACGAATAACGAGTAAAATCATCAGTGAATAAAAAATAATATCGAAAACCTGATATGGAATTAACTGGTGATATCCACACATCTGAATGAATCAACTCAAATGGAGCAACTGAACAATGTTCATGAGAGGAGAAGGGGAGACGGGCAGATTTTGCCAACACACAGTGGCTACAGAAATTGTTGGAAGATAAAGAAAAACCAGTGCCTAAGGAAGTACGAGAAGCAAGTGTACGAAGAACTTTATTCAACGGGTGTCCGAGACGACGATGCCAAAGCAAAGAGGAATCAAGCGAGGAAGTGAGAGTGGATTTGGAGTGATGAGTGAAACGAGAGGCGAGAACAGGTCGGATTGGGTAAAGGCCATCTCTACATGGGCCCTGAAACAAAGTAGCACCAGACTGTAAGTCACGAATAACAGATAACAAGTGTTTGAGCAACAGATAACAAGTGTTTCCGTAAGGAAGGAACATAAAGGACATCGGAAAGACGAAAGACATAGGGACCTGAGGAAAAGGATAGATTACCAGAGTGTGCAATGGGAAGAGAGTCACCATTACCAATAATAACTTGATCATTTTGGCCATAGCTAGTGGTGGAGGTCATAGAGCGGGCACCACTAGTCATGTGGTGAGTGGCACCAGTATCCAGATACCAATTAGCATAAGTGGGAGAAGTAACATGCATTCCTGCAAAAGCACGAGAAAGATCACTATCCGAAGAGCGGTGAGGGCAGTGAGATGCAATGTGACCAAATTGTTGGCAGTTCCAACATTGAATAGAGGGGCTAGAAAACGGTGACTGTCCCAAAATTCCAAATGACTGATGAGGACGAACTGAACTGCCCTGATGTCGTGAGCCACCATGAAGACCAGTATCATAAGTAGTGTAGGAAGGATGGGTTGTATTGTTAAAAGAAGAAAAGAACTGTCCAGAATGACCACGACCGCCGCAAGCACTGCGACTCCCACGAGAAGGCTAACCACGCCTGTGTGAAGAAATAAATGCAGTGGGCGAAGGAGCAGGGGATGTAGTGAGAGTAAAGAATGTCTGTTGAGATTCAAAGGAGAGTAGACGTGCCCGCAGATCAGAGAATGAAGGTAATGGCGGAAAGTTGAGGATGGCGGTGACCAACATAGCATAATCGGGACCTAGTCCACGAAGTACCGAAGTCACAAGGTCAGTTGAGGTCATAAGTTCATTAATGGCGGCAAGTTGGTCCGCCAATGTTTTGGCATGAGAGAGATATTCCGAAATTGTTTTGGAGCCCTTGGTGATGGAGAGAAGTTGATAACGAAGGTAAGTCGCATTGGCAAGCGACTGTTGAGAGAAATTATGACGAAGACACTCCCAAATCTCAAGGGAGGTGTCCAAGCCAACGACTTGAGCACGGACTGGTTCAGTAAGAGTAGCCTGTAACATACTCACTAACGTTTGATATGTTTGGAACCACGAAAGATATTCCGGATTGGCAGCAGGTTGGGAAGAGGGGTCCGCATCAGTCTTTGAACCCGTAGATTCCTTGGAGGTAGGAGAAGTCTCTGAAACAGAGAGAAAGGGGGAAGGGCAGGGGTGAGAACCATCAATAAATCGCCAAAAGTTGTGCCCAAGTAAAAAGGGCTTGACTTGACTCTCCCACAGCAAGTAGTTGGTTTCGGTAAGCTTAATAGACACAAGAGTAGAAATATTGGGGTGAGAGAGAGAACCCATAGTGGAAGAAGCCATGAGGAAGCGGTGAGGAAGCGAGAGGGAGACTGATAGAGAGAGCGAAAAAAAAAAAAAAAAAGATAGGATCGAACTATGCTATGGATACCATGAAGAAACGGTTTTATCTCTTGCTTTGTTTACAATACATTTTGAATATTTATATACATCTTCAGACTCTATCACATGTGCATGCAATTATTATATACATCTTAAAGTAAGCCGTAAAGGGCAGACCACTTGCAGATGTCTTTTACTTTAGACAACACCACTTCTCTTGGTCGGCATCGAGTGCTATTTGACCAAATATTCTATATCACAACTATTGTTCCTGATACGATTGTTTATTATGACAATCACGTCTTTTGACCAACACCCCGTATAAAAATTAAAAATCCTCATTATAGTGTGACATTTCATAAGCAATGCTTTCAACTTCAATAGTGCAAATTTATGTTGTACAACAACTCATACAATTTTGCTTCTTTTTTTTTTTTTTTTGACTCACTCGCATAAGATGATATTTATAATATGGTGGTAATTTTCACACTCCTCTTTTATCTATCGACACTCCTATTTTTATATTTTGTGCTTTGATAGTTGAGTAAATAAAATGATAATCAAAGCATAAAAACAATAGAATGAGTGTGAAAATCCATAACCGTATAATATTAATCCATGTCACTTCCTTTTTAATACCAAGAAATGCCCTTACTAAGAGCATCCACAATAGGCTCCCTAAACCACATACTTAGACAAATTTTAGGGATGAATTGGAAAATTACAACTCCAACCATGCTCCATATCCACCTCCTAAAATAGGAAGACCTCTAGAAGTTACTAAATATGAGGAGAGAGAAAAAACCCCTAGTGGCTCTCTATAATTTAATGCTACTTTATTTAGTGAGTATTTCAAACCTTTAATTAATGCTAACTAATTTTTATATTATTTTTTAAATAGAGATTGACCAATTAAAAAAGAATTATAGCATTTATGACTCTCTAAACTAGAGAGCATGATTGGAGTTTAAAGTTTATAGAGAGCTCATAAAATAACTTTATATGTTTTTAGCTAAAATTTAACTAAAAAATAGAGCATCCACAATGGGTTCCCTATACCACCTTCTTAGACAAATTTTAGGGAGGAATTGAAAAAATACAATTCCAACCTTGCTCCCTATCCACCTCCTAAAATAGGGAAACCTCTTACTGGCTTCCTATAATTTAATGATGCTTTATTTAATGAGTATTTCAAACTTTTAATTAATGCTAACTATTTTTTATATTATTTGTTAATAGAGATAAACCAATTAAAAAAGAGTTATAGAATTTATGACTCCCTAAGGTACAGAGCATGATTGGAGTTTAAATTTTCTATAGAGATCCTAAAATAACTTTTATATGTTTTTAGCTAAAATTTAACCAAAAAATTGAGAGCATGATTGTGGATGCTCTAAGAGCATCCACAATGGGCTTCTTTGACAAATTTTAGGGAGGGATTGGAAAAATACAACTCCAACCGTACTCCCTATCCACCTCCTAAAAATAGAGAGACCTCTAGGAGTTCCTAAATCTGATGAGAGAGAAAAGACTCCTAGTGGAGAAATTAACCATACTCCCTATCCACCTCCTAAAAATAGAGAGACCTCTAGGAGTTCCTAAATCTGATGAGAGAGAAAAGACTCCTAGTGGAGAAATTAACCATACTCCCTATCCACCTCCTAAAAATAGAGAGACCTCTAGGAGTTCCTAAATCTGATGAGAGAAAAAAGACTCCTAGTAGAGAAATTATAGAATAACTGTATCACCATGTCAGCTTATGGTACTCCCATTCAAAATTTGCCACGTGTCATTTTTCAAAACAATGAAAGCTTTTTTTACAGCTAGATAAGAAACCCAGTTATTATCTTTTGAAATAAAATTAAGAAAATAAAAAATCAGGAAAAAGAGAGAACCACCCACCCCGACCCAGTCTCTTACCCCGCGCAGCCTCTCATTGGCCGCCACCCTCCCTCTCTTTCTCTTCCCGCCTCTCTATTTCTTCCTCCCTTTTTGTGCCTCACTTTGTGGCCCTTTCTCACACACTTCAACAACTCAACCACAACCCAATCCTTTTGGTGGCTACCAAAGACCCATCTATATTTCTCCTTTTTGAAGGTCTCTCTAATTTGTTGGCAGATTGCTATCATATCTGTAAAAGGTTAAGGCGAAAGATGGGTGTTAATGGTAATTGAATAAAATTGGACCCATTTTCAATGCTTATGAAATCTTGCAGGTGGTTCCGTGGGTTCAAGACACCTTGCAGTTTTAGAGAGAGATATAGGAGAGGAGATGAGAGGGAGGGGCGGCAGTGCTGGGTAAGGGGTTGGGTTGGGTGGGAGGTGGTTATGGGGTCTTCTATGTCCTTTTCTATTTCTTATTTTTTCTTTAGTTTTATTATGAATGTAAAATAGAAGTTTTAAATCCAACTGTAAAAACTTATATTAAAATATGACACATGGCAAATTTTGTATGGGAGTATCACAAGTGACATGGTGATACTGTCCCATTCTATCATTTCTCCTCCCAGTGGCTCCCTATAATTAAATGATGTTTTACTTTAATTCTATTTTAAGTATTTATTTAATGCTAACTATTTTATTATTATTATTATTTTATATGAAGAAGGAGCATTTATGCTAAACTAAAAAAAAAAATCATTTAAGATTCCATAAATTAGAGAGGATGGTTGGAGTTGAAATTTAATAAGGAGCTCCTAGAATAATTTTTTAGTGTTTTTAGCTAAATGTTAACAAAAAATAAGTCCCTTTGCTACCAAATTTTCATCAATTTTATTCGCAACAAAAATAAAAATGTGTTGAATATTTGATCTAATTATCCCATGTGTTTAGACTTTATATGGGTAATGATCACGAACGATACCATAGTGATCAAAGTGGACAAAGTCATTGCATCCTTAAACGCGGTTTTGCTTAAGAATGCAACCCAATTATTTAATTGTTAGAGTTCCATCACGAAATTTATTTATTTATTTATTTAAAAAAAATTGAAAAAGAAGAAGAAAAAGTAATAGACGAAAGGAGAGTTTGATGGATGGTGTAGGTTTGATTGCTATGTTTGCACGGCATGTTAAAATATCTCATATGTGAATGTGAGTGAGGTAGAGTTCCACCCTCTGGACATTTTATTCCCAATTTTCACAGGCATTTTAAGTCCTCTCAGTTATGATCCATTTGATAATGATGGCCAAGGCATTGGGCCAGCAGCAGCCTTTAAATTCATATTCATGAAGTGATGCCAAGAGGCATTACATGCATGGTGCTCTAAGGAAATCAATTGTTCTCATAACCACTTTACCCCTTCTTCTGGCCTCTTCCATCATGTTCTCATCTTATAATGTGATTTGATGTTCGAATCACTAATATATTTTTTTCTCTTTCTATAAGCGATATTGGCGGAGAGGGAATAGAATGTGAACTCGTCCCTCGGTCCCTGTAAAAGGAGCTCGAAAGGGTTTTTTCAACTTTAACATCATTCGCTAGATTTGAAACTTACTTCGAACCCACTGAATAACCTTATCTCAAAACAGAAACCTAGTGCTCACAATCTGGGACAAATCCAGACAATATTTCGTTTTCCTTATGCCATAAGAAAGATACATAGCCGAATTCAATGTATTTTCCCTTTCAGCTTTTAGGCCAAAAATAACAGCTGCGCCAGGGAGGAAGTATCAAAGCAAAACCCTCCAACCCAACAATGATCGTCACCTTTAAATATCAACCCAACCGAACCACCAATCCCTCCAAACCAACACAACACCAACACGAGTCAGGACCACCTCAGAAATGCCACGCGCTATCAATAACGGTGCCAAATGCATGATTTTCCGCAACCTTTTTTTATCACTCACAATCGTTTCCCCTTTTTTTTTGACAAAAAGATATTTTCCAGGCTGTCTCTCGGATAATACCAATTTTGATAAACTAATTTTAATTTCCCAATCATAATATTCAATGGTGATTAGTCTAATTTGGTCCCTTTTCGCCGTTCCTTCCCACTTTATTTATTTTTAATTATTCCTCTGACCTTCTCGATAATTCTTCCGTCTTAAGATTCTCGCTTCCCCTTTCTCTCTCTTCTTCATATTCTTATCCCCGTCCTCCTCTTCGCGTTCGCTTCACAATTCTCTCAAACCCCTTCGCAAAACTGGTACATAAATCTCTCTCTCTCTCTCTCACCCTTTTTTTCTTTTTCTTTTTTACTTTATTTATTTATTTATTTTTAGTTTCCGTTTGGTCGCTGAGAAAATTAAGGACAAAAGAAAAACAGATGGGAGAATCCAGAATCCGTAACTTTCGGTTCCTTTTGTTCCGAGAAATTAGTTTCCAAATACGCGGATCTTCTGGACGGTGATGGTTCTTATTATTAGCCACACGACTATCTGTTTCTCTGAGTCTCGAAACCGGAATTTGGATTTTTCTTTTCTTTTCTTTTTCCTTCCTTTTGTTTCTCGGCAACCGAACAGCGAGCGAGCTGAGGGCTTTTTTAAAAGGAAAATAGTTTGAGATTTTGTGAATTTTGTTATAATTATTCTGCCCTTCTCGATCTCAGATCATTTTCTTCGTAGATCGATCTCTCTCGGAGAAGCAGAGGACGATCCAATCTGATCGAATCCGATAGGCGAAATTCAATTTCCGATTACGAGATCTCGAAGCGGAGGTTAAATCACATCAATCCTTTAGCCATGGCAGAAGAGCACCGATGCCAAGCGCCCGAAGGCCTCCGTCTCTGCGCAAACAACTGCGGCTTCTTCGGCAGCCCAACCACCATGAACCTCTGCTCTAAATGCTACAGGGACTATTGCCTCAAAGAGCAACAAGAGGCCTCGATCAAATCCACAGTCGAAGCCTCTCTCTCCGCCTCATCTTCTTCCTCTGTCTCTGCTCCTCCTTCTTCATCGACTTCCTCTTCCTTTTCTCCGGTGATCGAGACCCTCTGTCAGCCTCCTCCTCCGGTGTTGACCTTGCCGGAGGTGGCCGGAGACGTCGTCGGAGACAGCGCCGGAGATGCCCGGCCTCCTGAGGTGGTTGCGGTGGTCTCGCAGCCGAACCGGTGCACCGTTTGCAGGAAACGGGTCGGGCTGACCGGGTTCAAGTGCAGGTGCGGGACCACATTCTGTGGGGTCCACAGGTACCCGGAGAAGCACGCGTGTTCGTTCGATTTCAAGACGCTTGGGAGAGAGGAGATCGCCAGAAGCAACCCCTTGGTCATAGCCGAGAAGCTCGAGAAGATATGATCAGGACCGTCGAATCCGATTATTCGGACAAATTCAAATCAAAGATGAACGGATGGATTTAATTTAAATCAGTCGTCGGCGGCGCCAGGAGGAACCGTTTATCTGATCGCGGCCGTTCATCACGCACGTGTGGGAATTAAGTTTATATAAATATTTCTCTCTTCACTGGCTTTTAATTTTATATTTAGTTTCTGGGAAATAAGTTATTGTGGGCTTTGCTTTGTAATAGTTGCAAAAAACTAAAAAATTTCTAGTTTGGGAGTGAAATTTCGGGACCAATTCCTTTGATGTTGCATGATTCCCTCTCTCTCTGCTTTTGAGTTTCTTTTCTCTAGATGTTTTTTGTGTTGTGATTGTGTGTGTAAAAGTGATAAAAGTTGCGACAAACCAAATTCTGAATGGGGATTAATCTCCCTCTTCGGATGTGGGTACACCTTGTGGTATTTGAAAAATGATGCAAGTTGCGACAAACCAAACCTGTCACTCACAACGTACAAATGACGTCGTATTGTTTGGTTTTGTTACCACAAGCTGTCCCTGTGCAACTCGCTTTGTTTTGATGCCGGCCTGGTTCAAAATGAAAGCTATACATGCGGTTGTTTTGCCCAACATGTAAGGCAGCCCTTCTTATGTTTAAGTTTCATTGTGTGTGATTTTAGAAATCTTTAACCAATTTAAATTTGAAAATTGAAAATGGGCAATTCACACTACGGTTTGGACGACATTGTTTGGCTCCTTACATGTTAGAAAATAGAGAATAGTACATTTTTACATTCGGGGTAAAATGCGCTTTTTCTGCAAGGAGCAATCTGACATCATGTAAGGAGCCAAATATTTTCCGTTTCGAAAAATATTTGTTGTTGTGTCAATCAAGAGAGATGAGGTATTGTGGGTTTTGGTTGGGAGATGTCAAATCCATCTCTTGGACTTTATTTTGCAAAAAAACAAACACAGTTAAATTAAGCCAACCGCTCAACCCAACTAGCCTGCTTTTTGTTGAATTGCGATAAGAATCTTACACATTTTGTCCTTTGAAGCCTACAATAATACCAGTCCATTTTATTGAAAAAAAGAAGGCATCTTTCACTAGCCAAAACGAAAAACAGACATGATGTGTTTGCATTAATTTGTTTTATATAAGAATCACAATCCAAGACAAACGTGCTAATCTCCTCCACACCTTGCACTTACAAAAGGAACTTATTTTGTTGTCTTATTGTGCTCCCAAACCTCCTAATCTTTCAATCTTTGCTAGATTGGGAGGACGCACTAAGGGACAAGAGGGGTTGCACGACTCCTTGGATGACGGAAAAATGGATGCAGAGGTCTTAGTTGACCCCTTGGCTAGTAATTGCGTGACCCCAAGTGTGCACACAACTTGCCCGACGAAAGTTCCCAAAGGCCAAAGCCTTGTGTAGCACGTGCGAGCACAAAGTTTTTTTTTTTTTAATTTTTAAGCGCTTGGCCAAAACGACGTTGTTTTGGTCTAGGCGCATTCAGTTTTTTTTAATGACCTGGCCTCAAAACTACGTCATTTTGAGCCAAACTTGAGAAAAAGGAAAAAAAAAAGAAAAAAAAGAAGGAATAGCACAACAGCATCTCCTCTCTTTGCCCGACTATGAATCCACCCAAACCCTTACCCTCAATTCCTTTCGCCCCAAAAAAAACCCCTCCAATTCCTCTCTCTATTTGCCTCCTCTTTTAATTCCTGGGAAGGAACTCGTCAACTCCTTGCAAGATCAAGTCCTTTTCTAACCCTTTTACTTTTCGAGAGTTTTTTTTCTTTCATTTTATTGTTTTGCTTTCTCTTTTCTAATCCTTCTTTTTCATGCCGACCGAAAAATAATCTTTAATTTTTTTGTTCATTTTATTTGACATAAAATGGTGATTTATTTTTATGGATAAAATTTCAGATAATGTATGTCAAGTGCAATTAAATCATTTATGTTCCCTCCTTCTAAATTTTTTTTCCTTTTACCTTGATCAAAAGGTTAATATTTGTTGTTTTTAGGACTTTTCCTACTAAGAGGAGGGGCGATAGTATACTAAACTTATACACACTACACAGATGCTAGGATTCGAATCTAAGACCTTTCATGGGAGAGCAATTGCTCCAAATCACTGCACTAGATGATCCTTTACAAATATTTGGATTGTCTACTTTCTTAGCAATTAATGTCAATATAACAGTGTTATTTCTATCCCAAATTTTTTTGAGAACTTTTACACAAGGGTAAAAATCCTGGATCCGCCACTGGCTAGATAGAAACAATTTATGAGAAGAAGATTGTATATTTTCTGTGAAATTATATATAATCTGCTATAGTTCATCATTGACAGATGATGATGTCGTCTTGTCCTTCTGGTTCACAGATTTCAAGCATGTTTTAGAGCTGCTCAAACTCTCTAACCAGAACTGGTCTTTCACAACCGAGTTTGAGTCGTTGTTTCGATGCCATCCCCAAAATGCGTGTGTTTCATTTACTATTCTCAGCCTTCCATGGCCGAAGCTTGGCTCTCTGTACAAGGACAGAGGGGAAGCAGGCTTTTCGAACCTACATGTACATATATACACCATTAGATGATCAAAGTAAGGTAAATCAAACTTTAAAAATAGTTAAAAGATTGGTTATTTTGAACAGAAGTTTAACTAATAAGATCAAACTCATAAAACTACTGCACATGAAAATCACATCAATGCTCCATAGGTCATGTTATATTCTGGGATAGTTGGGTTATTTTATAACCCAAACAATTTTTGGGCAAATCTGAACTAGCAAATGTTGCCCATCCAGAAAAAGTATTGCAAATTTGTTAGTATTTTCATGTAAGGATAAGTTAAGGAGGGCTCCATCTTTTACTTTTGCACACACCTATTGGAAGTCTCAAAGACGGCCCTTAACTAGCAAGCATGTAATGTTACGCTACCATCCATCATCGTTAACAGTCTAACAACATTACATCATAGTCTAATATAAAGTGTACTTACATTAATGCCAACCCTTCTCGGTTTCCACCGTCACCAATTGTCATATACACCGGACCGCACGGGTCAGCCTCATTGTTGTAAATCCTGGTCTGCATATAACATTAGTCATCAACTAAAAGAACAGCATTAAAAAATTAACTAACGTTAATTAATTTGCAAATAATAAGGAATCAAAATCCAACTTACAAATCGTTCATATGCATGAACATGTCCTGCAAAAACCACATCGACCCTTGCATTGTACAACAACTCCTCCATGGCCTGCCTCATGCTCTCTCCTTCACCTTGATGAGCAGTATTCGTATTATACCAAGGTGCATGCAAAAGCACAACCACCCATGGCGTTTTCTTCCTATCAATCTTTGCCAAGTCAGCCTGAAGCCACTGGTACTGATCTGACTCAGCATCGAACTCAACATAGGACCCCAGCATGATAACGTGGGTCCCAGCAACCTCAAAAGAGTAGTACAAGTTTGAGGTGGACCCACTCTCTTGGTAGGGCATACGCCACCTGGCATTATAGGCCTTGAAGCCTGCTGGGTAGATGATGGGGAAGCTCTCGATCTCATGGTTGCCTTGGGTGACCATCCATGGGCGTTTGCTTGCGTAGGGCTCAACAATTCGGCCAAATGAGTCCCAGAGGGGTTGCTGGGTGTCGGCATATGACAAGTCACCAGGTAGAAGAAGCACATCGTAGTCCATGCTTCCTATGTGTTGTAGGGTGGAATTTGTCCATTCAGTCTGCCCTAGGTCACCTGAAAATTGACAATGTTCAAGTAATATTTACGTGCCATTGTAGTAAGTGCGACAATTTATTCTGAATCTCATTTTTTGGTAAATGAGATGCTATTGTGTCCACAAGTACATATAAACAAGAAATGCTTAACTCACATTTGGTGTTCAGACTGAATTGGACTATTTCAATTAAATTGGATAAGTGTCATGGTTGATGTTTGGTGAACTTATAAATGTTGAAACTAAACTCATTAAATTGGACAGTAGTCTAACATATTGTACCGTATAATTAATCTCATCTAAAAAATACGACTTATAAGAATTGATTTGGACTCAATTCCAATCCAATTCAAGCCAGAGACACCAAATGAGGAATTAATGCCCATTTGGGGGCATGTGTAGGAGACTTGTGTACAGCCCAAATTAAGGTGAATGAGTGGAGGATATTCTCTCAGAAAAAGATTCCTTCATAGCAAAAATAAATCCAAACATACACTAACGACAAAAGAAAGTGGAGCTCAATTAAATAATACATAACTGGGACATAAACAGTGCCTCAGCCCCCGCAAACAGTGTGAGAGATAAGCACAAACTTGCAAACACAGGTGCAATATTATAGCTGTTGTAATTAAGTGTCTAATTATAGGATTAAGCCAGGTTATTACGTCAATAACTAATTAAGATCTGATCCAGGACAGTGTGACTTTTTGAAGACTTTTTGAAGACGCAGCTTACCATTTTGTTGCAACTTTTCCTAAGGAGTGGTTCACACTCTTCTCCAACTATTTCTTGACATTCTGCTTAGTTTGCCTTAAAGCAACCTATAGCTAACCAACTTATCCCTCTAGAATATTCCAACTTCGGAAATAAGTTGGAGTGTGCATCACCAACGTTTACTTATAAGAAAAGGTATCTTCTATATTCGATAGTTTGATGTGTTATGTTGTTTGATTTTAAAAATTAATTAGATGAAATCTTGTAGAAATATGTGTTTGAGATTGAGAGTCTGACGACATAACATATCAATTATATACCAAGCCAGTTGCCAATTCCATACAATATCTTAAGAAAGAAAAAACGCATGACTTACCGGCCACAGCAAATTCAAGAGGAAGTTTTTGTGGGGGTGTCTTGAAAGAGAACTCTTGCTCTGAACCTCCACACCTATAGTAGTAAATAGTTGCAGGCTCCAGAGGGCCAATGGTAACATGGTGGATCTTCCCAGAGCTGTAGAAAAAATACTTGTACGATGTGTCTTCTCCAGTTGCATTGCCATTATATTTCCCTGGTGCCTTTCCATATTCCACAACTGATTTTCCATGCTTGCTATCGGTAACCCATGAAACCCTCATGTGATCTTTTCCCACCAGTGAAATGTGCACCTTATCCAATTAAGAAAATAATTAACAAAAAAAGAAGATAAATATTTTCTAAAATCATATACGAAAAACCTTCAAACTGCTCATAAATTTTGTACCTGTTGAGGGTCCGAATCCGAACGGGTGTGTTTAGTAAATATGACTCTGCGAGGGGTTGCCTGACAAAATCATCATCTTGTGCTTTCAGGAGTTGAGGGGAGAGACAGATGATTAGGAAGAGAGAGAAAACAGGAAGACATAATTTCTTCATTTTGAGAGCTATTGGATTTACAAAATATTTGCAGAGCCTAGAGAGGGTTATATGAGGCTTGAGAGGGTTTGAAAAAAATATAAAAAATATTTGGATTGCAATGGCGTGAAGTAAGTCTATTTGAAATTATCTTGGATATGCTTACAGCAAAGCCACTGGCCGCCAAGAATTGTCAGTCCTTGGTATTTCTATCTGGCATTTGTAGATTAAGCTGATTTGGCTTGGTTTGGTCTTAATTAGGTTAATTTTAATTAGTTTAATTTAATATACATTATCAAAGAACATGTCCTTCTGTGCATGAACTCTAGGAGTAGGCTTTTGCCGATTCCAAAAAAAGAAAAAGAAAAAGAAAAAAGAAAAAAGAAAAAAGAAGAAAAAGAAGACAAAAGCAGTTGGTCGTGTTAACTTTGGCTTGGAAGACTAAAAATGAGGTTAATTTTCTGCTTTTGCTAGCTTGATAGGTGACTGGCCAGCAACAAGTTTCCTTCGTGAGCAGCAGATACATCTTCCTGAGCAATTTATTCAATTTAAAAAGCCGCGCTATTAAGAAAATACCTTGATGTATACTTTAATTATTTAACTGATCATCATGTGCTATTAAGAAAATATAATACCTATTCTTCAGAAAGATAATATATCAAAATTTCTTCTTCCAATGAGAGCTAGTTTGTACATTGGACTAATAAAGTAGAGAAGCTACCCCAAAATCTCCAGTGAAAATATAATACATTTTATGCGTGGAATGCTGTTAAGGATGAATTAATACAGTTTGAATATTAACATATGTTATGTTGCTAGACTGTTAATTTGAATATCCGCTCGTGATGTTATGACTTATAAGTCTGAATAGAGTTGGTGGTGCCAACCTTTTGGAGATGAGTGTTATTTGTCCTCTTTTGTTAATTACTTTGAGGACTCTGTGAACGAGATATAGAACTGCCTGTGAGTCACATGAAACTCAATTAACAAAGACTTCACCATCTCGAGCATGCACACAAGTAAATGAGCATATCCCCGGGAAAAATGGTGTCAATTTGGACCAAACCCACATTTCTTGTGGACTATCAATGAGTTGATTGGCTCTAGTCCTAATGTTTAACAAGTTTTGATTATTTTGAGTATATCTTCAAACAATTGATCTCTCAACAATATTCAAATTTACACAAGAACTTTGTTTTCCCTTTTTTATATATACTCCCGTTTGATTGGAGGAGGTCTGCTAATGAGTCGTAAGCCGAAGTACATAAATAAATAAGGTGAAATTGAACATGAGGTAGATGACTCTTTTCACAATGGAAAAAAGAATGATGAAGTAAGGCATTACATGGGTTGTTCCTTAATAATATTATCATGGACTTGTTCTTAACATTTGAATTAAGACTGTCTGGTTACATACAGTTCACGTTAGAAAAAAGAAAAAGAAAAAGAATGAATATGTGTCAAAGGTAGAACTTAATTTTGAGGAAAAAAAAAAAGAATCTGAATTAATTGAGACATTTTGATGGATGAGCTCTGGTGCATTAACATGTTATATCCATAGAGTTTTATGTGGAACACAATTATGCGAAGAGAAAACATGTGGTGGTCGTCATGGCTTATCCTCAAGTCTCAACGATTAAACATGAAACATATATTTCGTTTAAACTAGCATCCAGAAGAAACTACAAATTTTGTTGTCTTTTCTCCTTTTTGGGTTCATATTTCAAGAACAAACACGGATACTTCAGTTTCTCTCTCTCTCTCTGGTACAAGCAATATTAAGGGAGGGGGAATCGAACTTAGGACTTTAGATGTAGGGATAAATATTTTTAACCACTTGAGCTACGAGCACCTTGCAGTTTAAAATCTCATCTTAAATACAACTTTATTTACAAATCCTAAGCCATCATCTTGTCAAAACCTTAATCTCATCTTCCAAACTCACCCCTCTATAATTCACACCCAAGACCTTTGATGCAACTGTGAACTTGATTAATTGAAAGAGTTAGGTGCTAATTGATCAACAGAGGAGTGGTAATGACAATGTGGAGGAGGCTAGAAACTTCTGATATAGTATATATCACATCTTATATGCAGAAAATTTCATATCTCATCAAGTTGTAGAATAAAAGTCAACCATGATCATATATATTATCTTGATCAATATATATTGTCAAGAGTCATATAATTTATAAGAACTGAATTAATTAATTAATAAGTAGTCTTAATTACGTGTTTAATTAATATTGTGAGGCGGATCATGCACACCACACTCAAATAATGGTGAGAAGAGAAATTAGAATATCCTAAAGCATATACGTTTTTAGAGTTTAGTTAACTTTAAATTGTGCATATTATGGAAAGTCGTACGTATATATCAACTTCAATGAAAACTCCACCGCCAGCCATCCATGTGACACAGATTCATCCACTAGGCTACCATGATTAAACGAAACCCCATCATTAGGTTTGGATATATAATATATAGCGAGCTTTAATTGTGAGATTACTTAAATAATCTAATTTGAAGAACAATTTATGAAGTTCATTACGGATTTTATTTCAACGATATGAAATGAACTATCTATACACAAAAAAGATCAGCATGATTATTTGGGGAGTCTATTACGAATTTTACTTTAATGATTCAAACCGTCTATACACAAAAAAGGTATCATTGCCTGATTCGGGTTGGTATTTTGTGCAATTCACACAAAAAAACCTCCTGTAGGCCCCCTTGAGCTTTATGTTATATAGATCAAGTCAAAAGGGCCAAATTAACAAACAATCATTAGAGAAAAATCAGTCTTATGGTCGTCTAACCAAATTAAATGGAATGAACTGGAAGCCTGATTGTTGTAGTTTCCTCGAACGTGTTTCCTGAATCCTGGCATGATCAAAATATAGATGTATTATATACATATATATATATATATATAGTTATTCTCTTATCCGGATGTATTAACGTGCGGAACTTACGGATGTCATTGTAAACATACAGGAAAGCAGAGCGGAGTAGTATAAAATATATGGCGTCCGCTCGATAATTACGTCCGGATATCCACATAAGAGAATTTCTGTATATATATATATATATATACACATTATATATAGGTCGGCAAGGCGTTCCATGCATTTGGGGTTTGGCGAAAGAAAGAGACATGAGTTAGAGAGTGACCCGTGATCATGTGAGGTTGATTTTCTTTGGTTTTATTGAGAAAAATACAATTGCATATTTTCATACACTGTGCAGGTTAGTTATTTCATCTATATTTTAAAAGGTAGGCTGCCCGCCACCACCCCCAATCTTTTTCTTCTTTTCTCTCTTCCAGGATAGAAATGTGTGCTAAGTCCAGCTGTAAAAGAAGAATATACATTTTGAGTAGAATCATACACCCATAAATAAAACTTGTCGATAACTTGGGTTAAGGTGGGTGAAATACAATTTGAATTTTTATTCCCTAGCTTTCAAAATGTTACCGACTAGCTCTTAATCTAAAGATATATTTTTGCCTTTTTTAATGTTGAAATATGTCCCAAATTTAAATATCTCATTTCCCATTCTTCAAAAATAAACCTTTCAAAATGTTACAAATGAGGGCATCTTGAATTGAAGTGTTTTTTGTTTGTTTTTTCATTCAATTAGTCTATGAGATTTGAACTTGGAATCTCCTTCAAGGAAGTGAAAATTTTGGTGCCACTGAACGAAATAGATTTACTTCAATTTAAGTACTGCCACTTTTTATAATTATCATTCAAGGGAAATAGTACCCCCTTTTTTTTTCTTTTTTTTTTAATAAAGGAAGTTGATTAAAAGGGGGTCAATTTAGTAAACACGCATTTACCAAAATCTAAATTGCTCATTTTTGCTCATTAATGCACCATTTTTTAACCGAATTGTTTTTTATTGGACATAGAGCTTGTTTTGGAGTGATTCTAGAGGGCTAGAATCACTTATGAGGAGAAGCACCTCTTACGTGCTTCTTTATATAATCACTTTAAGTGATTTTAAGCCATTTTTTTGGAGGTGGACCATGGATGTGCTTCTTAATAAAATCACTTAAAGTGATTCTCCATAAAAAGGCTTGTTGACTTGTCCAGAATCACTCCTAAATAAGCTCATAAATTACAATTAAATCATAATTCCAAAGAAAACTCAAAGGGTTTGATGAGAATGTCGTATCATGTTATAATATTGACATGATATGCCACATACATAAAATAGAAAGTAAGATAATCAGGAATGTGAATAGAGTAACCAATGGTCATACCACATCAACACAATGGCGTGGTATGACAGTCTTTACAAATTTAGAGTGGTGTATTCAATTTGGATTTTAAGGGATTTTAAATGATTTTAAAAATTAAGGAGTATTCAAGTACCGGAGTCTATAAAAATCCGGGTGTATTTAATTAGCCAGATATTGAGTTGATAATCTCTATGTCCATATTTCCAATTTGCCAACTGGAAAAACGACAATATATACTTATTACTTAAAACTGGATAAGCAGACCACCTCACCGGCAAAGTGAAAGGCAATGAAACCGTGGCCGCAATGCACTTCCACAATCAAAGTCAACAATCACCAAATCCGTCACGAAATTTGCACCCAAAATTGCCAAACTCTTTTCATACCCAACAGCAACATCAAAACCATCAAAACTGGCTTAGGCTCTGTTCGGACACGTGTCCAACTAGGTAGCCCCCCACGTGTCACATACAAACCGCGAGGGAGGTGTCCAAAACGATAAATCCACGGGCATGATATTGATGATGACATATTTTTGTGTTTATATATATATATATAAGGTTTTTAATTGACAGTTTTATTCTATATATACGAGGAAGAAGAACCATTCTTGCTTTAAATTCTTCTGGTGAGGTTTTTTTTTATTGTCTCTGAAGATTCGAGTAGGAACAATAAACATGGCGGTTGTCGAAGGCCGGCTGGGAGGGGTTCTCATTGTTTTGACAGTAATGGGCTTGGCTTTGCCGGTGTTCTTTAGTGCCCCAGTCCAGGGGTATAACCGTCCACCGCCGCGCAAAAACCTCTATGTCCCTTCTGATGATCCTGGTTCTGATTCTCCACAACAGGTACTCGTTCTCTTCTTTTCTTCGTAAAATTGTTTCTTCATTTTTGTGAAAGTGTTTTTTTTTGTTGTTGGGGGGGCACTTGAAAGCCAAATTATGGCCTTAATTAGATAGTGGTAATTAGAGAGATGAGTTGATGATTAAGTCGTTGATTGAGATTAGTTTAGTCCAAGATGGATTACCAGACGAAATTGTTTTTTCTTTACTTGGTTACCAACCACAATAAATTAACCGAAGTCTCTTGAATTCCTAGTTTTTCTCTTGAACAAATGTTTTCCCTTCGGTCAAATGAATGGGGACAAATGGGAACTGAAAGGGAAAATGAATGGGGACAAACATCTGTGACACAAGAGGCCAAATAAGAGATATTTATATATAGAAGATTTTCCCTCATATTGTTTTTTTAAAAAAATTATTATTACTTGGTATAGTGAGATTTGAGTCTGAAATACACTCCCACGAAGTAAAAAGTAGTATCACTAGACCAAATAATCATTTTCCGGAGATTGAAATGGCCCTAATTTTGTTTTTGGGTTTGAAATGACCCCAAAATAAATCTTTAAATTTACAAATACCAAGTCAATTTGAGAGTTTTATTGATTTGAAATGGGTTAAAAATGAACATAGTTTTTTATGTGCTGGCGCAGGTGCATATATCTACAGTAGGTGCAGACAAAATGAGAGTATCCTGGATCACCGACAGTCCAAGTCCAGCAACAGTGGAATTTGGCACATCTCCTGGTGCATATGAGAAGTCGGCAACTGGGTCGACAAGCTCATACAAGTATTTGATGTACGAGTCTGGGGAAATCCATGACGTGGTCATCGGTCCTTTGAAACCCAACACAGTATACTACTACCGCTGTGGCTCCAATTCGGGTCCTGAGTTCAGTTTCAAAACCCCTCCTGCATCCTTCCCTATCACATTTGCAGTCGTAGGTATGTAACTCATTAATAGGTTAATTTTTGTTTGAATGTACGGTTCAAATTTGTAGTATCGTGATATAAGTATATGCGTCGCGATATAAGAATGGTAAGACAATATTATTGCTCTAACTATATATATGTAAGTGAACTTTGTTAAAATATGAAGATTAGGATGCCATTTAGTATAAAGTGCGCATTTGGAAATGATAGATCAAAGGATAAAATCAGTGGATTACCAATAAAGGAAATTAAAGGAGGATGTGTAGATATTTGTTCTGTGGTACACTGTATGTAGACTTGACTATCACGTTAATTAGGCGATCAGTAAATTTGGTCCAAATTGTTAAATTTTGTTACCCTAATACAATACACATATTTTCTATATATGTAGATTTTTCTCTTCAAAAAAGAAAATTAATAGATGTGCATTTTTTGCAGGTGATCTTGGGCAAACTGAATGGACCAAATCAACCCTCGATCACATATCCAAAGCAAACTACGACATGTTAATACTACCAGGAGACTTATCCTATGCAGACCTCGACCAATCTTTATGGGACTCATTTGGCCGTCTGGTGCAGCCCTTGGCAAGCCAGCGGCCTTGGATGGTGACACAAGGCAATCACGAAATCGAGAAAATCCCTGTCCTACACTCGCATGCCTTCACTGCGTACAATGCAAGGTGGCATATGCCGTACGAAGAGAGTGGTTCGGATTCAAACCTCTACTACTCATTCGATGTGGCTGGAGTTCATGTGATCATGTTGGGGTCGTACACTGATTTTGTTCCTAGTTCTGCCCAGTACCAGTGGTTGCAAGCAGATTTGGGGAAGGTGGATAGGGGAAGGACCCCGTGGATCGTTGTGCTTATCCATGCCCCTTGGTACAATTCTAACAAGGCTCACCAGGGTGAATCTGAATCCATTAACATGAAGCACGCCATGGAAGATTTGCTCTATCAAGCTCGTGTTGATGTTGTTTATGCTGGCCATGTACATGCATATGAGCGTTTTGTAAGTTTTCTTCTTCAAATTTTTCGAGTTTATAATTTACGAGTAATGTTAGATAGATCACATTAGACATTTGTTAAGGTGTTATATGCTAAAATGACAAGATCATCAAACCCACCAATTAGTCATATTATATAGAAGGTGACATTTTCATTAAAAACTAAACATAACATAATGTAATTCACAAATAGATCCTACATTTTAACATGATCCCTTTACCATTACTCGAATAAACATATTAACTTATTTAGAACATGTCTTTTTATGTAAATATCATATCGTTTGTAAAAAAATGAAGAAGAAATTAAAGAAAATGTATCGGTTTCGGATTACTTTCGATTAGTTTAATTTGTTATTAAATGGTCTCATCTAATTATTTCATTGTTCTATCTTAGACCCGTGTTTACAAGGATGAAGCCAATAATTGTGGTCCGGTGCATATTACCATTGGAGATGGTGGCAACCGTGAAGGTCTTGCTAGCAAGTAAGTTGGTTTAATTTCATACTTACTTGTTAATTAATCATTTTATTATTAAATTTCTGCTGATTTGTACATATAATTTTATTTTTATTTTATATATTTATAGGTATAAGAATCCGCAACCCAAAATATCGGTTTTCAGGGAGGCCAGCTTTGGGCACGGGCAATTAGTGGTGGCAAATGCAACTCATGCACAGTGGACATGGCATAGGAATGAAGATAGTGATGAGGCAGTTGCCAGTGACTCCGTTTGGCTCACAAGCCTCTCCTCTGATCCTGCCTGCAAAAATTAAAATTCCAATATAATATTCATATTATATGTTCCTTCCAATCCAATTAAAATAATCAAATGAAAAAGGAAATGAAATTTCTTTATTCAAAGGTCTAGTAGCTTTTTTTTTTTCTTTTTCTTTTTCAGTTTTATGTAATCAATTTTACACTTTTTCTTAAAAAAGTTAAAAAAACACCTAAGCCTAAGTGCCAGAGGCCATTTGTCTTTATAAGAGCAACTCCAATTGCTAGGGCGTTGCCATGGCAAGGGGAGGGGTGGGAGCTAGGGGTTACTATTCATGTGAATAGTAGCCCAAGAAATAAGAACAGACTTCCACATTGTGAAAGTGCTACTACTATGACTTTTATTTTTATTTTATTTTTTACATGGGATTAATTTTAGTTGTATGTATGAATTAATAATAATAAAATTGATAGGTATTTATTAAAAAATATTTCAGAATTTTTGGATTTTTTCAGATTTTTTTCAGATTTTTTTAATTTTTTTACGCTTGACGTCACCTCCTGACCTCGCGCCTTTCTCTGCGGCAATTCAAGTGGGGCCCGCCCATTGCCCAGGCTGCCCAGGCCCGCTGAAACTCATTTTTGGGCTCAGGCCCGTGGGACCCAGCTCCCCTGCCCAGGCTGCAACCGGTGGAGTTGCTCTAATGAGGGCCAAATAAAATTCTTTCGGGTAATGAGTGCATGGATCAAATCTTTGGATGCATTTAGAAAGGCCGAAGGTAGAAATAAGCAAATGCTTTCCTTGTTAGGGCAAGCCCAACAAGCCTGACCCAATTTCTTACATTAGGGCAAGCCCAACCCTCAAACTATAACTTTGCTCATGTCCACTCATTTGCTTAAACATTTCTTATCATGTTACAGATGAATTAGTCCAACACCAAAATCCCAATGAAACTGGGCATGTTGGATTGTCAATACGGTCTAGTCCAGTAGCATATGTTCTTGATTTGCATACCACTGATTTCATGTTCGAATTCTCATGGTGCATTAGCAATATGCTAGTATGTGTGTGAGAAAATCCTCCTCCCTCGTTTTAATTTTGAAAAAAAATAAAAACTGGGCATGTTGGATTGGACAATTAAATTAAATTAAATGTGGCAATATTTGATGATGACTGTGTGGAAGAAAGGATCAGCAGTTGACTTCCGTGACAGTGAAGCCAACAAAAATTTCAACCAAAATCCATCCCCATATGATATCCCCAAGAAGAAAAAAATGATCAGATTCGCATAGTAATGAAAAACCCAGTTGAAATTGTTGATAGAGTCGTCATTTTCTGTCCTATCATCAATGCAATTGGGTATGATCAATTGTTCTGTTTTCACTTTGCAATAATAGTCTGCCATATTAACATGCCTCCTACAATTTGAGCACCATTCTTTTGGATTCATAACGATGTTTTTTAAAAGCAAAAAGAAATAAAGAAAAGTCAAATGTGGTTATAATTTTCTTGCTTAGGAAAACTGTAGGTCTGATGTGAAGTTGTAGTTTCGTCCCCGGAGTGAATAATAATTTGTGTTAGTATTTGTTGGATAAACCATCATTTTGTGAGATAGGTTTACACTTGATCATGGACCCTCTTTGGGTTGTGGCAGTTTAATTAGTCCACGGATGGAGATGATTTTGTTCAGTTAATGATACGTCTTTCCAACTAAAGTTTGTGGCTTTGCCAAATCAACTTCAGCATCACTTTTTACACAAAGGAAAAAAAAGAGAGAGTAGAAAACAGAGACATTTATAATTTGGAGAAACTATTTCATATGATGAGAACTTATGTTATATGTCCTCATTATGCATTCAATTGTTCAGCTATATGAGAGAATTTCCCTACTTAATTACTATCAAGTTTTAATTTTCATGTGTATGGATTTGTAGCTCAAGTGTTCTTTATTTTCTTTCTTGTTTTTTTTTTCCGATTCGTTCTTATCTATAGATAACGTAACAGATAATTTATGACTCCGCAGATGGAGAGGGGTTCGAACCCCCGGTATTCCTATCAATACTTCTGTTTTCAAAACCGACTCTTTCAACCACTTGGATATCCCTTCTCTTTGGACTTCGTTCGCCCTATCTTTACACGCTGGCATATAGGGCCTTATCTATGTGATTCGATACGCTTACTTGCACATATCGTTTCATCCACTCCAAATCACTTGACGTCGAGCTCAAATCGCTTTCCCGCTCAATTCGGGTTCTCGGTGGGTTCCGAAGTTTGAACGTACCACCATTTAATCTTCTTTTTGGTGACAAATTTTTTGCTGAAGTACTGAATGGTACTACTGTTACTCTTTTTGCTTTGCTTTTCATTGCTTTTTGGGTTAGAGATTACTCCTTAAAACATAACTATTTTGGTCATAAAAATAGAAACCATGCGAAATCCACCTATCTAAGTGGGTTCCACCAAAATGGAACCTACACCAGGTAGTTATCCACTGATAAACGAGGGTTTAACCAGGGCTGGTCCTATTGTTTTTGGGACATAAACGCTACAAGTAGACTATGTTATGCGGGACTTCTACATTCACATAACATGGTCTACTTTAAGAATTTTAAAGAGTACTCTTTAATCTATTTGTGTTCTATATTGAAGGGAACTTCTTTCATATAAGATTATGAGGTATAAGGGTAAGGCTGAGACTTTTTGGAATATTTTATTTGAAATTTTATGAGATGTTATTTGCACTTCAAAATGAGTTTATTTTATTTCTCATGTATTCTTCTTACATTAAAAAAACACAATCTTTTACTCCTGTTATTTTTTATTACGAGTGTCACTTGCATGTTTCTTATAGTAAAAAATAGAATCTCATTCCCGTCATTACTGATTACGAGTTTCGCCCCTACAAGAGATATAATTAACATCAAATTCACAATCTCTAATTCATGTTTCAACTAGAAATAAAACAATGCTTTTCAACAAGTTATCCATCAAAGTAACAAGCATCCAATTAGAACTGAGAATGGGTGGAACAGGATCCAGATTGCAAATACTCTAGCCCCCACCTATGGGGCTATAAGCCTATAACCGTGTGAACTCATTAGGGGATTCAATTAGTGATCTATAGATTCAGGCCAGAACCCAGAAGACAGAAAAGAAAGAAAAAAAACTGGGTTGTCGACGATCTTCTCTTACACGTGTGGTCCCAAAAGAAAAGAAAAAACAAATTACCACCCTAAAAGTTAAAATTATCAAACCCCTTCCTTAGCTCACGTGTAGGGTTCAATGCACTTACTTACCATAATAATGTAGAATTTCATCATTAGCCATGCAGGAATTGGAATTATGTGAAATCATTAAAAACGACCTCAGAAAAAAGAAGAAAGTTGGTCTTAAAGGCTTTGCCATGTTGATGAGGTCATATGCCCTCCCCTGAAACCCCATGAGCTCTTTAAAATTAAATCCCAACTCCCATTACCCGTAGTTCAGATAAGAACACAAACCAACCCATGATTAAAGGGATTAATTTGGGCAAATTATGAAAATCTCTAACCCTTCACGTGTCTTAAATCAATGTCATATCCGCAAATGCGGGTTATGCTGGTTTGTATCTGGATTCAATCCTCCTCTCTGTACATTAGAATAGTTTAGCATTTCGCTTTTGTCAAAAATAAAGAAATCAATGCCATTCAATCAAATCGCAGGGGTCAGCTGTCTAAATTTCACCAGGGCTGATGCAATCATAATTTTTGTTTGGGTAAAATTAGGGCACTGTGCATAATGGTAATTATAGGCAATGTGCATGATGATGGGCGTTCATGAATGCCTGTTATCTGTGACCATGCAAAATCTCTTGAGCACTGCCATAAGGCATTTATGAAAGCAAACAAAACCCTAACCCAATTGAATCATGAAACCCCGTTCTTCAATTTCCTCTCTGGTTGGTTTTTTATTTCTTTTTTGAATTGGTATTAAAAGGGTGGCTCCAATTTGCTGCAAAAAGTAAGATGGTTATTTAAGATGGGTTTGAATTGAAGGGAAGGATTATTACAAAGGGGAAGAGAACCATTATTGTTGGGGATGGCCATCATTGGTTGTTTCAGACCTAAGATTTATAAGGCTGGGATTCATTACACACTTAGTCAAATTGAGTCCACTCTTTGCAGGCCTCTGCAGAGCACCCTTTTGCCCCTATGTTTTAGTTGACCGGATCATAGTTGAATGACAGATGGATTTGACCCGGCGCATCACATGTACTAAAAAACTTATAAGTTATATATAACAGGGATAGCACTGTTTTGCTATCTCTAACCAAAAACACAATGATATTTATAAATAAATAAAAAATGCTAGCAACCTTCTCTTTTGGACCTCTCCATTCTTCTCATGACACGTGTCATTTTCTACACTTAATAAAATGGAGATTTTGACATAAAAGTTGTCAAATGTATTCATGACATTGTTTTAATTGACACATGTCATAAAGGGAACGGGGTTAAGATCTCAAGGAGGAAGAAATTAGTAAAAGGAACTTTAATACTTATAGCATCAAACATCAAGGAGTATCAATCGAATTTACCCCGAATATCAATAGGGATTAACTATAGGCATCATGGCATGTAATTTTGTTAGCTAAAATTGAATAACATAATATATTAAATTGTCTGGTAAGGAAATATTAAGATAATATGTCACGAGATTCTAAATGGTATCTTGTAGATTTTAACAAATGTTCAAAAAAAAAGTTATGTCCAACACATTACCTAACAAATGTCCAAAAAAAAAAAGGGTACCAAAGGCATGCGAGAAAAACGTTTAGCAAAAAATACCTCTCAAATAGAAAAGGAAAGCTAACACATTTAAGCAATCGGTTGATTCCATAAAGGTTATTATCGTAAAATAAACAAAACAAATGGTAAATGATGAGAAACCACCCACCCATGTTCAACCATAGGAGTTCAGAGATATTCACGCCCAAAACCGCCACCTTCTTCATCTAACTTTCATCAAAGCTCAGTGGGTGGTTCAATTACAACCACCGCAAGAAAAGAGCAAAATAATCAAGAACAAATTTGTACAAAGTGTCCAAGAACAGAGAAAGTGAAGGCGGGGCTAATTACAAGAAACTCATCTCGCCAACAAGGTAGAACCTAATATTTCACAAACATAACATCACTAACATGTTTCGCGAATGAACATCAATACGACTTGTTAATAATCATATTATTATTGTGTCAACATGTCATGAATTTGACATGATAAGGCTCGACTCGAACACTTGAGTTTTTTGTGAGTGTTCGTGTCGTAAGCAAAAGCAAAAGTGTTGTTGGCCTATTAACCCGAAGTTTGATATCAACTTGGCGAGGCCCATTGGGCCCAAACTTGACCCAATATAGAACTATTTCATGTATTACTAAAATCTCATTTGGATCAATTTGACATTTGGAATCGGAAATATGAAATTATAAAGACGAAACATTTAACTTTATATGATGAGCGTTGTCGCAACAAGGTTTGAGAAAATTGAAAAAGAAAACCGTTGAGGTCAAAATGGTCATTTCCTGCATTGCCAGCCCATGGATAGAAACCCATAATTAGATTGATGTAAGCAGAGCCCCAAATGAGGAGTGAAATGAACGAGCTCCACGAGGGACAACAAAGCCAGATGGACAATTCTACCCTTACACCCATAGACCCTTCCAAAACACCACCTGTCAACCATGATGTTTCACGTTAAACCACTCATAACCCATGAGGGCTTGGCTTGGCCCCTACCCCCCCTTAGCTCAACCCCTAATTTTGGCAACCAAAAAAAAAACCTCCTTTACTACCCTTGGCCTAATAATTATGATTCTAATAACGTAAAACAAAACACCATTGATGGTGCAAAACGTGCAAGTTATCTAGCAGGGGCAAAATGGTCATTTTGATTATTATTTTTGGTTAGGGTTGGAAATTGGTCATAGGACCAAAGGCCTACAAGTCTTTTGCTATAAGTTAATCACCCTACCCCCTTTTTCTTTTTGTTGGAACCAACTTTTTTTTTATAGCTTGGATTCATATTTGGGTTAATGGGTTTTTCACAAAAACACTCCTCTCTCTAGCTCTAGGAACATAACATTATTAAAAAAATAACATAAATGAAAAAATTGGTTTATACCCAATTTGTCCCTATGTGGATGATACATACAATCTTTGATATGACCCAAAAGATACAATATAGCAGGTAAGATTTCATGACCAAAAAATGACAAAAATGAAGGGAAGGGAAAAAAAACCATAATGGCTTAAATTTATTATTATTATTATTGCCAACAGTTCCAAACACAAAAGAAAATAGATATTGAAATAAAATGGGAAAAAGAAAAGAAAATGGAGGGACAAAAATAATAGGAGCATAAATAAAACAAAAGAGTAATTGATGATGGAAGGAGAGGGATGTGGAGGGAGAGGAGGGGGTGGTGATGATGGTTTAGAACCCAATCCAAACCATCATTGCGAATCTTGGGACGGCCTAGCCCACCATCATTTTACAAGCCCTAGCCATAAGTCCCATAATTGTCCCTTCATCATATCCATAATGCCATTTTTATGTGACAAAAATGCCCCTAGCTCCCTCTCTCTCTCTCTCTCTCTCTATGCGGCAAAACCCAAAAAACCATCATCATTCACATGACGCCATATTCATCATCATTCATAGAAGAGAAAACCCAAAACACTTAAAATCTTTTAGGCCTCCTAACCGGCCGCCTTCCATGCTTACACATGCATGATTGCTGTGTCAGAGAGAGAGGGGCATGTCCCCTCCTCCCTCATGAGCTTCTCTCTCTCTCTCTCTCTCTCTCTCTCTCTCTCACAAGCTCTTTTTTTTCTCTTGTAGTTTGGCTCTATAAATTAAGGCCTTCTTTTGTTCCCTTTGTCCCTCACTACCAACTTCTTCCTTTTTCCACTGCTACTTCTTGTTACAAACCAGATTGCTTCCTCGGCCCAAAGCGCGCTCTCTCTCTCTCTCTCTCTCTCTCTCTCTAACCAACCACCTCCTAAAGGTGACTTCTTTATTCATTTTATCTATCTATCTCTATATATAAACATATAAATATATATTTCTCTCTGTCTCTGTCTCTTCTTTTTCTTCTTTTTCTTGATTATTTTTCATGTTCTAAAGGCCCTTCTTGGGTTTTTATCAGAATTGCTAGACGAGTGAGTTCACATTTGGGTTTTATTGGTTTCTTCTTCTTTGTCTGTTCCACACCTCATTTTGAGGAGAGAATGTCTGCCTTTAGAATATTTCACACCTTGGATTCTCCAACATTTTTTTTTTAATTTTTAAAAACGGTTTGTTTTTCTCTCTCTACACTCCATGGCACTCTGTAGAACTTATATTTCTATTTTCATTTTCTTATTTTTTAAAACAATTTAAAACTTTTGATCATACCATCTTCTTGAATGGGCAAAAGGGCAAGAGTTGTATTTGTGAATGCTCTTTTAATGAAACAGAGAAGTTGAAGTCTCTGCAGCTTGAATCTGATTTTAGGATTTTTATCCTTTTCTTTCATGTACGGGAAGCCGAAAGAGACCATTTTTTCATTGAGTGCAGTTTTAGACTACTTATGATTCCATCTCTCTTTTCGTCCCTAGCAAACCATATATATATAAATCTACCATAGTGGTCCAAAACTTGTTAATAAGTTGCTCTTGGCCACCAGCTGCTCTGCTTTCCCCTGTTGTCATCACCTTCTTTTGTAAAACTGTCATAAGTACTTCCAGTAAAAGTAGTACAGAAAGCACATTGTAATCTGTTTTTGGGTAACTGTTCTTCTTGGATTCAAATAGGTTTATTGTTTCATTCATTTTGTTAAAACTCTAGGCACTCAAAAACTAGTATTTTTCTTCTTATTTCTGTATGTTTTGTTCATTTTTCTGTTTTTTATATCAAGATTGATTTAAAATATAGTATAATGTTAGTGTCTCCATGTGTTAAATATATACAAATGTTTATGACAATGAAAAAAAATATTATCTGAGATACTCTTGTGCTGATACTTTTTGTTGTTTTGGTTTCAGAAGCATCATCACAGAAAACCCATGGAAAGGCTGAACTCAAAGCTGTACTTGCAGAACTGCTACATAATGAAAGAGAATGAGAGGCTGAGGAAGAAAGCACAGGTTCTCAACCAGGAGAATCAAGCTCTGCTTTCTGAGCTGAAGCAGAAGCTGTCCAAGACAAACTCAAAGGCCAATGCAGCAGCAAACAACAATATTCCTGACCTCAATCTCAGCTCCAGCTCCACCCAAAATCCTTCTAGTTCCAGCAACTAAAACATATAGCTAGCTGGATAGAAATATCATGACCCCACTAGGCCTTAGCTTTTTTTGTGTAATATTTGTTAGTCAAAAGTGGTAGTTGTTCCAGTATTAGATACATAGAGGAAAAGTAGTTAGTGTATCTTTGTACCAAGGATACCTCTGCTTCTTCTATTTCCTTATCTTATGCTATTTTCTCTTTTTTGGGGGGTTTAGGATATAAAAATTTCTGGTCTACAAGGATGTATCAAGCTATCTGCTAGAAAGAAATATAATATTTATTGTAGCTCTCTCTCTCACAACTGTTTCAACTGAGTATCCAAATTGGAACTAGTGCTCTACACCAATAGATTCAAGACATCAGACAATGCAATCTATCTCATGGGCTTCAAAATCCAATTCAATGAAAAAATAAATAGATAACTTTCCCTACTTTATCACAAAATCAAAGTGCAGTGTTAACCAAAATAAAAAGTAAGAAGTTTCAAATGTGCAGCTCTCATTTTTGTACAGCTATTTGCTATCAAAAAACCTGATAACATCTCCTTTAATTTTCACTTTAATACCCTTTAAAAAAATCACATGAAAATGGAAGAAATAGATGGTCAAACAGTAAATCACATGGGAAAGTAATCATGCATGCGTACAAAGCCAAGTTTCTTAATTGGCAAACTGGTTCTGACATGAGGGTTATAATTTATACAGGAAAAAAACAGTGTAAGCAACATGAAGCACCAGTAACGGTGCAGCTAAAACCCTACCACTTACTGCTTAGTTAGATAGAATAGAACAGATTATTTTCTTTTTCTTCAGAAAGGATTATATTTATTTTAAATTGAAAACTTTTCATGCAGATTCTGTGGCTATCTGAGAAGAGAAGAGAGGTGATAGGAGGATCCAATCAGAGGGAACGTCATCAAAAGATTCAGCATATATGTTCATGAAGTTTGAAAAACAATAAAATAAATAAATAAATAAATAAAAGTGGTAACCCACAATATCAAATATCAAAGTCATGGAAATGACATAAGTCTCGTCGTCTCTTGGCATCTGTATATCCTTTTAAGTTGACCATCACACAAAACAAAATCTATCAGAAGAAGAAGAACATAAAGAAAGAATGTCTAATCAAAACTTGAATGCCTCTAACAAACCCTCCCTATGGCTATGACACCTTACCACATCACCTACTCAGCAAAATCAATTTCAAGGTTGAAAAGAGCACCATGGTTATGATAGCCAATACATAAAAATTCAGACCCACAAATTTATTGAAAATGGACAAAAAAAAACCCAAAACCATGAAATAGGGTTGGTTTTGGTCATCAGCATTGACCTTGTTTGACATAGTATCCTTAAGATTCTGGTCATCATAACAATATCTAAGACGTTTGAATTTGGAAGAAGGTGTATAAAAATAAAGGTCCCTTTGATGTTGGCCCAAACGATTAGACCTCTAAAGTGCTTAGCAGATTTGATTGGTTCAAAATTGTTAATGGAACATTCCATAATCCATCCATCCATCTAACCTCCAATGATATTTTGACCTGCCTAAGCCAACAATCATGCCATATCGCATTTCTTGGCTCATTTAGGGCATCATTAAGAATCTGGTTACAAGGTTTCTCAAACAAGTTTAGCGCACCATTGGGAAGGAGAGGCTTTATGTTGTTGATGTTCTAGCAATGAAGGGCATATGCTTGTGCTTCCTTCCCTCTGGGGACTGTTACGCAAGGTGCGTGAGTGATTTTCCCTAGCATTTTCCTTCGTTTTGTGATTACGAATAAGTGGTTCTTAGTTTTAATTTGTGTTTTTTCTTCTGAAAAAGATAAAGAATATTTTCAGTAATGGATTTAGGATTTTTTTTCTCACAAATGTTGGCAAATTTCAGCAACAATGACATAGGTAAAGAATGCCGACAATTTTATTTATTTATAATTGTTAAAAAAAGAAAAAATAAAGTGGGCCACATCTATGAGTTAACTTCCAAAAGAGCCCTTGGTGTGTGGCCCGTGGATTGTTAGATTGTGGGCTATGCATTTAGTTGATGTTGGACCAGTTGTACCCTACTTGTTGATTGATTTTAACTATGTACGGTCAAACCCAAGCCAATCCAGGGCCCAGCTTCGGTGGACAGAGAGACCACTTGAGATCTAGATGAAGGACGGGCAATCTTATTGTGGGATCTTCTATAATGCAAGAATTCTATAATGAGGGACTATGTTGAGGGGTTACATTGAAGGGGTTCAGTGTAACAGTTCAATAATAACTCTGCAATAGATCAGGCAGCTATTAAGGACCCCCTCATTCTAGCCTCCCTGATCTTATTGCAAGCTTCATAGAAAATTTTAAGATATTTTTTGGGTAAGAGGAAAAAATGGAAGTGCAACTAATAATTTTCCTAATAAACAATTTGGAAGTTGATTCTTGTAAGCATTAAGCACTAAGTACCAGTATAAACCAGGAAAATTAAAATAAATAATACAAAAAAAGAGTAAAATTTCAATGTAGATTAACTCACTATCTCACTATTTTTGTGGTAAAGAATATGGTCCAAGCATAAAATAACCAAGGAATAGTATTCAAAAAAGAAAAGGCCAAAAGTTGCAATAACACCTTCAGAAAGTGAATCATTTGGAAGTCTAGAAAGATAGAACTAGTTGTGAAATTCTTTTCAAGTCTACAAAAAGATAAGCGAAACAATTAGTGTTTGTTACGTATTTATCTCTCACGGAGCTGAAGAGCTTTTTTTTCTTTTTCTTTTTTTATAGCTGAAGAAACAACATCCATGTTATACAGAATCATGCTACAAAAGATTTTAGGTTAAACAAACCTATTTACTCTGAAGATTTCACAGGCTTAGTTCCCAGAACAATATCCTTGCCAACATACGCAATTATCTGTTCTATTATTATACAACTCTGGGCGAGTCATTGGAAAAAGAAGCCACAGGAAACCCACAATTCCAGCTACAGATGCCACACTTACTATCCCTGGAACAATAATGAAGACAAAGATGAGTTTTGATCAAGAATTGAACTAACACAACAGAGTTAAAAAACACACAGCCATGAGGAGACAACAAAGGATTAGAGGGCCTTTAAGAGATACATCTAAACTTTCATACTGAGGAGGTCCAGGGTGTGCTTATGGAAAGGAAAAAATTTGGATTAAGTCTGCTCCTGTGTGAACAGGACAGACTCTAGAGCTGCATGCATGCCCACCTTGAGTGCGATTTCCATGGGGCACCCAACTTTATGTCCTGTTCTACTCCGAGCAGGATTGAACCTATGCCCAAAGATAGAGTTATAACTTTCCTATTTCTTCTTTTCATTTGAATGGATCATTTTATTGTGGTTTCTTACAATCATTTAGGTTCCTTCCCGTCTCCATTTACACGATTGACTTTCCATGTTGGAAAATAAAAGATAAAAGCATCTAAAATTATCTCTTCACTATTTATGTGCAGACACCCAAGTTTCATGAAATTGTTTCAAGATGGTGAAAAGGACAAAAAAAAAAAAAAAGTAGTATGGATCTACACTCGTTAATAACTAACAGCACTTGTGCAAGTTTCTGAAGTATAATCAAACATATGTGAGACACAAAATCACAAATAATACTGTTTACGTGTGCATTCTATGGTTTCTCAGGTATGCATTTTTTGGTTAGTAGGTACGCATTTGGTTAGGAAACTTTACTTGCATACCTTTTCCCCGTGAAACTAGCACAGGCAGTCCCATAAAATTGCAAAATGCGTGCGCAACTAAAGGAGCAAGAAAATGTCCTGCATGAAATAAATATGACACATATCAACGACATAGAAAAGTATCTCATGGGAAAAAGAGGAAATGAAAAGGCTGCCCATACACACCATATAATGTACTGTTTTGAAATGCATGTAACACAAAATCCTATTGTCAAGGACGAGAGACTAACAATAATGTAGCAAAGTGTCAACAATCACCTACCAGTTTGAATGAAGAGAAAAGATGCATAGGAGCCAAAGACCACGGTATAGCCAAGCTGGAGACCTGACAAAATTACCTTCCATAAATTGAGTATCATATTGAAAATCATACAATTTTAAAATGTAAGTGATCCCAGAAACTCCAGAACTGAAAATACCACAGGTTAAGTTACTAAAGGAGAGGAGGAAGAGGGGATTCTATAATGCAACTGCATAGTGCTACCCATTTTCTAGGCTGAAATCTTTGTGTCCATCCAAATGCAAGGATAGAAAAGTTGAGAATACCTATAGCCAGGAAGGCTTTGGTCAAGTTGTAGTTTTGCTTGCTGTAGACGTCCATTAGATGGTTTAAATGTGCTGCAAAAAATAACCACGCACAATAAGAATGATTTCTCTCCAAGTTCAGTCACTTAATGTGACATACAAAAGAAAATTATTCTATTTTAAGTGGAAATGTCATAATGAGTACTTATATAAGCATACAAAGGGAAACTTGAAGTGATTATGCTGCAAAAACTTGGGAATTTCAGAGACAGCAAAAGTAACCAGAAGACAAACTGGTTTGTCATTTTTCAGTTAAGGGTGAATCATCACAGGTTCGGTAACATTTTAAGGGGTTGTTTTCATTTTTAGAGAACAAAAATGAGGCAAAAACACGTTCGATGGCCCAAAAACAGAAAACACTGAGAATTCAAGTTCATGTGTACTTGTAGAAAACAGAAAAAAGTTGTTTTCATTCTCATGGGAAACGTTTTCATAAAAATAACTCACATATTATTATTTCAAATTGTACTACCAGACACGTTTTCATTGTTTTTGTTTTCTGAAGATGTTTTCTAATTAATCTACCAGACGCATTTTCATTTCCTGAAAATGCAAATTTGTTTTCTTGTTTTCATTCTTTGAAAATATTCTAAGAAAACATTCTCCGAAAACGTTACCGAACGGGAGAATTTAATCCAGAGCAATTATAAAGAATTTATGATTAGACCATATAAGCACATGCATGAATTTCAACAGACACAAACAGTAAGCAAGATACTTTGCTCATGAACAGCATCCAAAACTTAAGAATTCATCAGACATAAATGTTATCAACAATTAATACACAATCACCAGACTACAGGAAATTATAAGAAATCCTGCTTAATTACCAACCTTGATCATGATAGACATTTAATATCTGCAAGAAGTGACATTTGTTTAACTTACCCAAGCTGAAGAAAATGGGGCAGAGAAAGATGACTGTGGACTTTTGGAATCCTCCGCAGAGAAGTAAAGGTATCATACATGCTCTAAACACCAACTCTTCAGTAAGCGGGGCCTGTTAAAAACATACTGTCAATGAAGTGATGCCAGGCTTTATGTTTCAACCAACTGAAGCCAAAGACTCTATATCTCCATTGCATGATAATCTCACTTACAAAGCAGGAAAAGTTGACATGAAATATATTCATTATAGGGTGTACATAAATAAATAAACTAGTTCACCACAAAATAATACAAGGCCACTAACCACAACATAAGTACGCCAAACCAAAACATCAGAAGCTATTGAACGTGAACAGGCAACAATCTCTTGGGAGAAACTTTTGATATTGTCGAACGAAAGGCCTCCACCAAAATTCATGTGTTCCCTCAACGCACTCATCAATAATAGAGACTTGAGGACCAAGGATCCACCGTACATAAGAGCAGTCAATGTAAGAGGAAAGATCACAGCTTGCCACTGTTTCATACATAAAATTGCAATTCAGCATGCAAATTTTAGCAAGCATTGACCGTTCCAAATCTGCATATCATACACGAATTTAAATTCCAGATTACCACAGAGAGAAGAACGGCTGCTTTTTTCAGGTAAGCATTAAAACGATATTAAAGAGAAAGAAACATAGCCAACAAGATCAAGATTGTATCTTAGCATAATAATACTCACAATATGGTCCATTCGGATGCCGTATACACCTAACAGAGATGATGCCTCTCTGCTTTTCATCTGGCATTATTCAACAATGTGAACAAAGTGAGCTATTCTGATCAAAACCCATAACAAAATTGCTAATGGTCTACATATAATTGTACCCAGTAACAGAAAATAAATAAGCAAACAAGGAAGAGTAACAATTTCAAAAATTTCATATCACAGTCAAAGTTGTCGAAACGCAAGAAACCAAATCATAACCTTAAGCTAAATTCTATTACAGAGGAGCTTAGTTACAGAGCTGGGCAGCCATTGTTCAAACCCAACAATCAAAGAACTTGAAGATCCATACTGGATCAGTTGACGATGAGAAATTAAAGCGAAAATGAGGTAGGGAAGAAGTGGAGCTTACAGGGAGGAGAAGGGCTGAGACGACAACGGAGACGACGGAAGAAATAGCGGCGCATATGAACCGTCGGATCATGAAGTTCTTGAAGGAAGGGGGAGGAGGAAGACGAAGGATTAGAGTCGGGGCATAGAGAATTGCAACGTAGAACAACGCCATGGCGGCGCAAGCCACCACCGCCACTGCCTTCGAAACGCCGCTGTCGTCCATTTTGAGTTGAGAGAGAGAATTCCACTCACTGTTGTTTATCATTGACTTGGGAGTTGGAGGGGACTGCTTGGAATTTCTTCCATTTCCTTTTGTTTATGCTGCTTTCTTGTTAAGCAAAGCCCAAAGGGATGATGCTCTATGGGCTCTATGGGTCAACTCACCAATAACCTTCTTTTACCCTATCATTCATTGTCAATTTTATTCATAGGACAAATATTTATGTACACATCTTATTTTTCCCTAATAAGAGCTTCATATCTATTACAAGGTTTTCCTATTTTGATAAATGATATCTATGATGAGGTTTTTTACATAACAAAAAATGTTCTCGAAATTAAGAAGTATCGATGTGGTGTCGACAGTAGAGATTGTAATGTCAAAGTCCACAAAATTAGGAAGCATAGAGACTGCAATGTCAAAATCCAAGCTTTTGGCCCATGAGAAATGCCATTAAATCTTCATTTAGACCTACAAATTCACTGGATTAGTTTGCTTTAGAAAAATGTAACATATGTTAACTTTATTACCCGCAATATTTTTTTGACGTATTTCTTTTTCTAACAAGAAAATTTAATCAGATTTCATTTTAATTTTTTGGGTAAATATTTTAATTTAATTTTAGTGGTAGGGGTACTTGGAATATGGGTTTGAAGACAAAGGAGTGTATTATTTTAGAATTAGAACATTTTTTTGTAATTTAAAGTTACCTCGAGAGACTTTCTTTTCCCAATAACTCAAAAGACTTAAAGAGGAAGAAAGTTTCAGACAAAATAGTAGAAGGGCAAGAGAGTAATATCAAACACTAAATACGTCACCTGGCCAATGCCGCGCGGTGAAGCTCACCACCAATAAACCGAACTTCACAGTCACAAAGTCAAAAATACCCTTAGTTCCTTCCCAAATACAAACCGCTTTGCTGTGTAACTGATCTCTTCACCTCCCACTCCTTCGTCCCTACCTCTCACTCTCTCTTTATTCCCCAATTCTCAAAACCCTAATCAATCCCAACCCCAAAATCCCCAAATCTGCAGATCCCAAAATGACGAAGGAGTTCGCGGTACCTCCGGTGGTGTTCCCCTCCGGCGGGAACCCTAGCTCCGTCGGATCCAACAACATCCAGCAACGCCGCGTCGCGACGGCGCCGTTTCAACCCCCGCGCTCCTCCACCTCCTCGATCCCCTTCATGTCATTCGACATCGGCTCCGCCGCCGCCGCCTCCTCCTCCTCCTCCCTCTTCGGAGGCCCGATCGGCTCCTCCTCCATCCCTAGCGGCTCCGCCTCCTTCGAGGACGAGGAGCCCCTCCTCGACGAGCTCGGCATCCACCCTGACCAAATCTGGAGAAAAACCAAGTCTATTCTCAACCCGTTCCGGTCCAACCCGGCGGTCCACAAGGACTCGGACCTCTCCGGCCCGATCCTCCTTTACATGTCTCTCTGCCTCTTCCAACTCCTCGCGGGAAAAATCCAGTTCGGCGTCATCCTCGGATGGATCGTCGTCTCTTCCATCTTCCTCTACATCGTCTTCAACATGTTGGCTGGGCGTAACGGCAATCTCGACCTGCACAGGTGTACGTCCGTGATTGGGTATTGTATGCTGCCCGTGGTGATCTTATCGGCCGCCTCGCTCTTCGTCCCCCAAGGCGGGAGCTTCAGGATTGCCGTGGCTGCCGTCTTTGTGTTGTGGGCCACGAGGGTGTGCACGGGGCTCATGGTTGCGCTTGCTGACGGTGGTGATGAGCATCGCGGGTTGATAGCGTATGGTTGTTTCTTGATTTACACTCTGTTTTCGCTTCTTGTGATATTTTAGTGGCGTTGGCTGTGAAACAATTGATTTACACTATGCAAATTTTTGGTGGTGGGTTGATAGTGATTGTCTTGAACATCTCTGTAGCTGTGGATTTAGATATATGTGATGTTGTGATTGGAAGCATTCAGAATGTATGTTGGGATAATGTAGAAAATGGAGATATCAGGATGAAATGAATTTGGTTTTTTGGCCCGACTTACTTCGAAAAATGTTTTCATGATTATTAGAAATGGATTTGGGTTCACTTATCTTCTCAATTATGTTGCTTTGTAGTTGTTGTTTTGATTAATTGTGCTATAAGTTCATGAATTAGGTGATTCATTTTGCTCACGTCCAATATCGGTTGCTCTGTCATCTAGCCTCTTTGTAGCCTAGGATTTGCTCATCTATATTTGGGAACAAACAAGGATTAAAAAGGTTTGTATCTGGGGTTCTCTCTGAGTTTCTGTTTTAGTAGTTAAACATTTTGCCTAAGCCTCAATGACAAAACACAAGCATGAGATTGAGGCGAATCAACTTCCTAGTGTGATGGTGTACAGACTAGACACACAAAGCTAGAACACAACCTGCCTGCATCAAATGGTAAAAGAATGGCCTGGCTTATTTGTCAGAAATATAGTCATCTAAGGCTCATCTTATTTGTTAGGTGCAAAAGTGAAAGCCCCAAATGATAATAACTTTGCTGTTAGGTTAACAGAGCTGTAGGTTATAGGGTAATTCTTCCTTATGATGCTTTTAAACTGTGCTATCTAGGAAGTTTTAGTGGGCCTTCTATTAAATACTGCAGTAGATTTTGGCTAGAGATTGAGTCATGCAATGAAGGATCCTCGCATTTCTTTACGGTTCGGTTTTTGTAAAGGAATATGCTTAATAGCCCAACATTTTCCCCTAACTTTTGTTTCCCAACCCATGTGGCATTTGAGGTGCATACTGCAGCATTGCAATGTAAAACCAACCATGTTATAGAACCCAATCGGACAATGCCATTGTTAGTTGAGAAAGAAATATCAGGAAGTGTAGCATTGTCTGGTTGGAAACCATGTTATAAAACCCAAAGCTTTAGAAACTTGAAGCTTTCGTATGTAAGTTTTCAAGATGCAGAAAAGAGAGAAATTACTGAAGATATCTGTAAATAAGGCATCGGTATATATGAACTTTACATATTATAACGCATCTGTATCCAAACTCGAAGGATTTGGTTTTGTCACATTGTTAACTTCTGAGAGTTATTTGTTATTGCCTTTGGTTGTTGAACTTAAAAGGTTTAAAGCAGAGTTATGTATTGTTGGCTTCTCCAATTGGGCAACGTTGGAGTCTTCTGTTTCAGGATAGGTTGATTTTGCGTATGAATCACTAACTGATGTTGCTCCATTTTTTATATATTAGAGAAACTGTGGAATATCTTCTGTTCTGTTGAGGTAGTTAGGTCGGTCTACTGCGCAAACTTTAGTGGTTTTGGTAGATATTGAATCAACAGTTCCTTATCAAGATTGGTTTTGAGCTTTGCTAGATTTAACATAAGATACCCTTTGTTCTGTTAAGTAACTGGTCATCCAAACAAACACAAAATCTAACTTCCAATTACCTTTATTGTATATGGTGATGCAGGATCTCTGCCTTGAATTTTTGGGCTGATCCAATTCTGTCTTTGATCAGTTAAATTTTAATTTTGATTTGGTAATTTAAAATATCTGCTCTGTATTTTTCTTTTCCTTTTGTAGAGTGCGTTTAGAATGGAAAAATTATGTAAGAAAAGAAAATCAGCCATACGTGGGATTTGACTTTGGTACATGCTGCTTTCAAAGACCAACCACCACATTCTTCTATTGTCGTTGTAGATTTGTTGAAGGGCGTTCTACTTACCACCTGAACTCCAACCTCACCACCTGAACTCCAACTTCACCACCTGAACTCCAACCTCACCACCAAACACCAAAATATTAACATATATATAAGTAGAAAATCGTATCTATGAAACTTGAAAAAAACCACACCATGGCTTCTCTCCTTGGAGTTTCTGCTTCTGCAGAACATGCAACAGCAGAACTGTGTAAAGGTGTAGCAGACATGGAAGACGAAGACGATCTTTTCGAGATCGATCTCGATTCGGTCGACAGCATTCCTCCACCACAGTACCACTGGGGCAACTATTTCACTGCAACCGGAAATGCACTGCTTGCTAATTGCCTACTGCCGGTAACGGATATCTCCCGTGCGGTTCCAATGGTTTCCAAGGCATTGTCATACTCACCGGAGGCGGCAGCCAATGTTGTAATGATGCCGAAGCCTATGCCCTTGGGGCAGCTTCTTGGTCTGCCATTCTTGGAGGCTCTTGTGCTTCACCAAAAGGAAGTGAAACCCAAATGTAATTTGATTAGGGAAAATGATGCCCATTTGGAAGTTGGGTCTGAGCCAGCATTAGAAGGAAGATATTACATTGTTGATCCTGTTTATGGAGGCTAAGTATTAGCTTTTCAAAACTCAACGTTTTATTTGCACGTCTGTCTTTCTCTCCCTCTTCCAAGGGTCTCTATAGGTTACACAAATAGTCCAATTAATTTCTTTTTTTGGAAAGGGGCCTAGAAAGGGAAATTGATTTAGGATCATGATTTATATTTTACTCCTTTTTTATTAAATTTTCTTTGCTATTTTTAAAACAGAAAAGTGATAGTATATTATTAAGGAAAAAAGTAACTTGTACAACCAAAGTTTTAGAGGGCGAGATTTACACAGGCATCTCTATACATAAGGGCTTGGACATCGATCTACTTACGCTACAACTAAGCGATTTCAATCTAACACCATTAGTTAATTATCTGTGTATGTTTTTCCCCATGTAGTGTTGTTGTTACAACAAGAAATTGGTAAAGAAAAAAAAGTACCACTGCATCACAACGAACTAAAAAATACATCTCCTAAAATGCCCTCCTATCCGTAGCAAGAAGATGAAAGAGCCATGATGGCTCGGACATGTACCCAAACGATAAGGTTTTGTTCCATGAGCCCATGTTGTGCCAAAGCGTTAGGGATGTCATAAATCCCCGTCAGGCTGGGTCCCTAACCCTAATTGGGAGATTTTATGGGAAAATCAGGGTGGGTACGGGAATCTCGAATTTTAAAAATCCTTGATTGGGGGACAAGCCAAGGATGGTATTGCTATCCCCATTCCTAAACCGGGTCCGATAAATAATATATTTGTTTTAGTAATATATTTGCTCCAGAACAAGTCATTGCCTCCTGCGAATCCAACCCAGTAGAGAAGGCAGAAAATCCCACTGTAGTAGCCAAAGCATGGCCTTCTCGGACTGCAGCCAATTCCTCCATGTGGCCGTTTTTTAAAAGCAATGTTTTAACAAGGCCACACTTATTATCGGGATCCAGTTTTATATTGATTCATATTCTAACATTGATGATCAAATGAAATTCTTTTTTTCTGATTAAAAAAGAACCAAGACACTAGTAAATGTTTGGATTTTGCACGGTAGGCCCACTACGATAGATCTTTTACCTGAATTATTATCCTTCTCCATATACACGACAAGATTGTGAGAAACGTATCATAAAAATCCCTTCCCTGTTTGAAATCATTGAGCTCGGAAAATTCATACACTACCAAATTATTCATAGCTTTGAAGCGACCGACTTGACAAAAAAAGAAGAAAAAAAAGAAGATTAGCTTTGAAGCGCAAGTATCGAATTGCTAGATAATTTAGGATGAACAAAGTTTGGCTCATTAAAACTAAAGAGGAACTCATTCTCAAAGCAAATGAGATTTTCACACTCGTCAAATTCCAAAACAAAAATTTAAATGAGAATTGATGCATAGACTACCCTAACATACATTTGCTCTCTTTCTTCTAAACATAGTGAAATTAAATAATTAATTCTGAAATTAATTTAATGAATAACTAATATGCTTCGAGTGTCCTTGCTACTAGCCAATATGAAATCTTAAAAAGTAATTCAAATTGATTAATAATATATATAATTATGTTAACCATCATAATATTGCATGCGTACCTCATGAAATACAATTATGTCTACTGTCTATCAATACATCAAGTATAATACACTTCTTGACAGCTGCAGTGGAGAAACATAAGTATAATACCTGAAATTATCACTGCAAATTAAATATCCGCTAGACATTCATATATATATATATATATATATATATATATATATATATATATATATATATATATATTTTATATAATTCCGTCTCATCATTATGTTAGATTGTCCATTGATGGCTAATCCGATGCTTAACTGCAAGAGGGAAATCTAACCCTATGATTTGGTAGAGTAATTTCATAAGGTTGTAATTAAATCTAATATGTGTTTGCATTTGGGGACTTGAATATATGGATCCTTAATTAATTAGATAAGCACTTGGACATATATATTGTTGTTTTAATCATGTGCGACTTGTGCATCGATTTAGATGAGATAACGTATATCTTTGTTTTTTGTTTTTTATTTCAGTACAAGCGATAATCTAAATTAAAGGAGAGAGGGTTTCTCACGCACACTTCTAAGTGCCATAGGGGTTCGAATTTGTGACATCTTTATGCAATTTAATGTCATTTTCCACTACGCTAGATCCCGTTGACTATCGCTTTTTGTTTACAACTCAAAATAGAGACTCCATAATTGGGAAAAGTTTAAACTCATATGCAAAATGAAGAGGGGAAATAAATAAAACCCATAAATTCATGGATGAAAAGGTCAATAATTTAATAACTCATATAGTATTAGGGTTCTTAAGCATAAAATTTGTGGCTAATGACAAAGTTTTGGTCCTTAATTGAAAAGGTTTTTAGGGTTTAGTTTCTTAATGTTTGGTTTGTGTAAAAAAAAAAACTACGGTGCATGAAAATTGGGTTTCCAAGTTAAACGTTTGTAGTAAATTGTTTTTCGTATTCAAAATAATTCATATTGTTAATCATAAATTTATCATAGAATGAGGCATTCTTACTTTCTGCAAATCACAGTTCGACATATATGCAAAAATAATTTATCAAAAATACAAAAAGTAAAATCTCTACACATATGTCAAATTGTAATTGGCAATCAAGTAGTTGAAGATCCTACTTTCGGAGAAGGAGTAAAGTATTTTTCTTTACCACGCATCTATAATGCTTCTTCGTTCTCAAAAGCCAAAAAAATCCTAGTTGCCTCTTCATTACAAGAGTCGACATAGCTGGATGTGGTGTGACTGACTGCTGTCAAATCGCACATATTTTTGAGCTTGAAACGTGCAACCCAAAACCCTAAACTGGCCTTGTGAATTGTTTGGCTGCTGATGCTATTGGGGTATCCAGGTCCCGTGTTGTTTCTCTTTAGTCTTGTTTGGTTTGGGCTGTTAGCCCCTCTCATTACCAAAAAAAAAAGAACCCTAAACTGGGAAGACTGACTGCTGTCAATAATAGAGGTCTTCTACTTTTCCAGTCGAAATGGAAGCCAAAACCCTAACTTAAAAAGGACAAAAAGTGGGACGTTTGGTTCCTCCTGTCCCCTTATAATAAAATATAAATTAAAAACCCCATAGAGAGATATTTCACAAATAGTCAGGTGAGACTTCAAACTTTCTGCAAATTAATTCATAAAGTCCGATTGGAGAGCAGCAAAATGACAGAGCCAAACGCACATTGCTCTCTCTTGATTGGTGGAAATTATTCCGGTTACATGTGAGTAGTTTTAGCCTAATACTACTCTAACGACAGGGGAGGATGATGAAACACACTTGATAATAGTTTTATTTAAGATCAACATATTATGGAGGAGCTTTGGGGTTTTGGGTAGCTAGCTAGCGTCTTCTAGCTGCCGTTTCTCTCTGACAATTGAAGTAAACGGCAGCGACCGGAAGACCCAGGTCGTTTTCGGCTGCGAAGCTTCGAGCACTGAAATGATCCCTTGAGGAAGGCGGGTTCACAGACTGCCTTCTTTTCTGCTTGAAGAGAACAAACACAAACCTGTGGATGCCAATATTGGGCCTTGGCATCTCATAGCTTACCACCTCTCTTCCTGTTAAATTAATTTACAATTAATCAAACCACAGACAGTTAAGTTAAAATGGGAAAATAATTCCAAAGATAAAACATTATTTGACTTACCAAATGTGGCATCTGTGGTGCCTGGAATATCTGTCACAATCCTGGGTTTAGTTCAAAATTAAAGCAAACTTGTCAGTTCCTAGCTAGGTATCTTTATACTTAGACAACTTTTAGCTTGCTATTCTAGCTAGGTATCAGTTCCTATATATATATATATATACATATAGATGAAATTTATGAATTCTGAATATAATTTATGAACAAATAATTTAGAAACGCAAACAAAAACAAGGTGTGCATGTAGAGGTATACAATGAATCTTTTACAAACTATTAGAAGCTTTGGCCGAAGTCATTTTTAAAGCTTAACAAGTACGGAAGGACTGTTAGGTGCTTGTATCTGGACCATTGTTTTATGGGTTTATATGAAATGACACGATGTTCTACTTTAATCTAATCTAAATTACCGGAGGGGAAGGGAGAGTGGGGAGTAAATCTACTAGGAGAATGGAGAGTGAGGAGTAAATCTGCTCTAGCCTAGCATGCTCATGAAATTAATTAAGTGAATATTTATTTGTCTTTTAATTGATTAGTTTGTTTGCTAGGTTAATTTGATAGCGGGTTAATAAGTATACCAGTGCAGGTGCTCCCTTAAATAAGGATCACTAGGGCCAGGAACATCTGGGTCTGTCATGATCTGCAATAACAAGAAAACTATATCACAAGAGATGCAAAGTAAAATCAAATTGATCCGCTAATGGAGACTCAAAGAGAAACAAAAACTAATTAATTGAAGTGGGAGCTTTGAGAAATATTGGAAATTTGTATAGATATATATACCAGAGTAAAGAAAGTTCTCATATCTCCTCCTTGAATCTCAACTCTAGGTTTGGTGGTGACAGCAGAAGGATAGAGCTCATATCCATTGCAGACTAGCTTGGTGTTGTAAGTGACAGTCATTTTTGTTGTTGGGGTGAAACAATCAAGAACATCTCCTATCACTCTCCCAACAACCAGAGGCTCAGTCATTCTTGCCATTTTTTTTTTTTTTTTGAGACAGAGAGAATGAGGAGGAGTGAGAAAGAAGGTGTAGATATTGATCAAAGATTAATGGATAAGAACTCAGGAGGAATTAGAGATGTACTTCTTATATTGCTTGGAAGTGGAATTCCTGTAAGGTTGTATTTATAGTGTTTTCAAGCGAGTTACTTTAGATCTCTATTATGTGCTTTGAGACAGGCATTAAGAAGAAGAAAGAGTATAAAGGCATAGAATATGGACATCTCTAGAATACATTGTTAGCCAGTCCCCCACCTCACACCCTCTCTTTTCTATGTCACATCAATAGAGTTTAGTGGTATCGTTTCCAGAAAAATTCCTGTATATATAAGGGTTGTATTAATTATATAACATGGTTTCTTAAATATTAGATGTGAATAAGTGAGGCCCGATCCTCACATAATTTGTCATAATTAATTATATGTGATGACCAAAAGAATTCCTGAAATATATATTTTCTTTTGGGTAGGGAAAATTTTCCTCTCGTTCTTTTTGTACTTTCTTTTTTCACTAGAGATTCCCACATTTAATATTTGTGACACATTAAAATTTTATATGTGACCCCATTGGCATCACAAATAATTGTTAGTCTTTCCCACCTAGAACTGTGCTCATGTTTGTGACGACTTTGGTCTTTTCCACAAACTGTTATTCTCTTGGCCATTTTATAAGTGACGACCAAATAAATTCCTCACATATTCCAACCACATGTGACGAATTTACAAACTTCACTTTTAATTTCATCACATTAGCCAATTTTTCTTGTAATGATCTAACTGATCAAAATCAAACGTAATAAGTTGGGTGACGTGTTGAGTCTAACACATGAATTGTGGGCTCTAATATCATAGGACATTTAGAACATCCAACGCAAAGTTAATTAGCACCAAGTGCAAAAAATCTAAGATCTTATCAAGACTTGAGATTTATACTAATTAACACTCTTTCCATGATTAACTGAGAAAATGTGGTGTATGCAATAATTTTTGCTTATTTAGGATAATATACATAATATACTTATGTTACATATATCTGTGCCGCTCATATTAATTGGGTCCCTTGGAATTGGTTCTTGATTTGATTGGCTGTGCACTTAATTATTGAACATTTTTATTCAAAACGAGGGGATGTTTTTCCATGGTCAGGCCAGAAAACCATTATTATATACAATCCTGCATGGTGGGGTCCTTACATTTCCATGGCTGTCAATTCATGCTATTATATATGTATATATATATATATATATATATATATATATATATATATATATATATATATATATAAAGCAATACACAGCAAAAACAGCAAAATGTCTAGGATTCCTGCTGAACATTCACAAGCTTATAAAGGAAATTCACCTTTTGCAGTTAGGGTAATCAGAAGAAAATGTTGAATGTGTGCATATATATATATGGTACACGAGAGGGAATTTCAACATTTTCAGAGAGATTCTCTATCTTTGAAGACAGGCTGAGGGCATAAAGGAGCTCCACCTCTATGAGTGCCTGGCCTTCTGCTACTGCTTTTGCTGTGAGAGGTCATCTCAATATATATAACTCAGATTAAAATAAAAGTGATTTTCAGAGAAATTCCAGGAATGGCAATGAGAAAGAAGGTGAATTTTCCATTACAAGAAGCCAAACTACTTTTTTTTCTTCTGTATATTCCAAGCGCTGGACCTCATGTCAAAGTGTTCTATACTATACTGCATGCACCACCCCATGTTTGAATGTTTCCATTCTTTTGCTTTCTTTGCTCCTTTTTTTTCCTTTTTTATTTATAAAATTGTTAATTTCCTCTTTTTTCCCACAGGATCGATGCTTCCTTCCTCTATCGTTTCCATTTTTTTTTTATATGATCTAAGTTTGATACAGTTGAGTTGAGTTGAGCTTAAAAGTTTATACCTTTTTGTATATATTATTTTTATTATATATATTCTCATGAACGTCACCTGTTATGGAACTGCAATCTGTACGTGCAATCTGTCTGCGTCACATTTCCAGTCAATTATTGCTATATTTTACCAAGAGTAAATTTCAAAGCGATTTGATCTTATCCACCTATTGGTTTTCTTTAGATTTTATCAAGCATTCTCCAACTCATTTGGGGCTAAACTCAAATTTTCCCCTCAAAAAGTAACTATTTTGATTTTGTCCAGACTCAAACTGTTTTTTTCCCAAACTCTTCATACTCAAATTTAAAGTACGCAACTTTATTAAATTGTTTAAGAATAATTTAAGTCTAATTTTTTTAATAAATGGATAATGTTTCTTCATTTAATCTTTTTAAATAACTTTATCATTTAATTTTTTGAACAATTTAACCTAAAAAAAATTGAAATTCCACAAATATAATTTTTTGTGGATTATTTGAGAAATTGATGGGTATTTATAGAGTTTTGGAGTTGTATTTGATTTAGATTAATTTAAAATATTATTTTGACCATTTGATTTAAATTTCAGTCGTTGGATTTTTTTTTTACTGTTAAAGTAGCATGGATTTAATATAGATTGTTGATTTTGGTTACTATTGGAATATATATATATATATATATATATATATATATATATGTTTGAACCGACGGCAACATCATGAGCGCATGACATGTGGCGCTATAAAGTCTATAGCTGCACATGGGCTACGTCAGGCTGCGTGGGCTCCATCAGAAAAAATTATAGTCCAGGCAATAGCTGGATTGGTATTTGGCCCCAAGTTTGGGTTTTCCCAAATTTTGGCATCTTCATTTTGTTGGGTTGATAGAGGTTTTGGGCAATAATTTGAAATTTTTTGGATTTGGCCCTTTGGGTTATAGATGGCCTCAGTAAGATAAAGAAAATAGAGAGAACCTTTAGATTTCTAACACATTGGGAAGCTCAACACATGATCATCAATCGATTGCTTGATAGTTGGGGGAGCTAAAAAATTATTTGAGGTCGTTTCTCCTCAAATAATTTGGGCACATGTTTTATTTTTGAGGCTTCTAGTGTCGACTAATTCTTAATTTAGAGTATTTCTTTTTCTAATATTTGAAAATCTTCCAACTTCGAATTTTCCTTTTCTCTTTTCTTTGGAAAAGTTTGAAACATCGTCAAATGTAGCGTATGGAAAGCTTCTAAGGGCCTGTTTGGAAGTGATTCTGGAATGGCTAAAAGCGTTTTTTGACAACTAAAAGCACTTCAGACAACGTTTGACAGAATAGTTTAGAAGAGCTTTTGTGTCATATAAGCGCTTCCTAGAAAGCACCTGTTATGTGCTTCATCAGGAAGCATTCCCAATTGCTTTTCCATGAAGTACTTGAATTTTTTATGAAAATTCAAGATTTTATAATAAAAGTGCTTTGTTAAAAGCGCTTATGAGTAGAAGTACTTCTTTAAAAAGCAGTTTCAAACCAGCAGTTTGAATGTACTCCTTTCTATTAATCGAAAAGGTTTCATGATCTTCAAATGTTGATCGTTTGTGACTATTAACCCAACCAGTTGGATTCGTAGCCAAAAAGCAAAAAAACTATTCAACAGGACAAGCATTTCTGATTGATCAGTACTTGAAATAACAAAAGTCTACCCGTTCATGATTGTAAGGGGGGGAATCATACCACCTACGGTTAAACCGTGAGACTTTCTGTTAGTACGAAAGTTCATAAATCAAACCGCAAAAGCTGTCGTGAGGGACTTCAATTTTCCCGTGCCCAAAATACCTGTGCCCACTTTGTTTCCTTCCTCATCTTTTGACACGTGCCCCTCACCTAATATAAAGTTAACTTAACATCTACAATCATGCTCCATATTATTTAATTTACATTTAGCTAAAAACACACAAAAACTATTATAAATTTTAACTCCAATCATACTCTTTAAATGCTATAATTTTTTTTCATTGAAGATAAATGGTACATCTCTATAAAAATATATATAAAAAAATAGTCATAATTAATTAAAGACTTAAAATATACATAAAATAAAGCAGCATTAAATTATAGAGAGCCACTAGAAGTCGTTTCTCCCTATTTTAGGAGTTCCTAGAGGTCTCCATATTTTAGGAGGTGGATAGGGAGCATGGTTGAAGTTGTATTTTTCTAATTCCTCCATAAAATTTATCTAAGTATATGATTTAGGGAGACTATTGTAGATGTTCTAGGTTTCATTTGCTAAACAAAATTGTTCAATGAATATAGATAGATTTTAATATGGTAAAATTACACAATAAACTCCTATTTATGGTAAACTTTTCTCCAATAGTTGATTATGTAAGTTTCTTTGTGATGAGAATTATTTATAGTTTAGTTTCGAATTATATGATTTGTGCACTAATTGACTTCTACCGTTTTGCAAATTAACGTTTGGCAACACTGGCACAGTCACAAACTCTCTCAGACAGCCTAGTCACCGTTCTTTGTCCAGCACAGAACTCTTCGATCTGATCTCTCCCAGTCTCTCTCTCTGAAACCCAGAAAGGCTCTCTTTCTTTTGCTAAGCCTGACTGTGAATCTCTGATTGATCTTGTGGGTTGGTGGTAATGGCGGGAGGATTGAACAGGAAGATATCAGCGGCGTCGGCCAGAGCTCACACCAGAAGAGCCAAGCAAAATAGTTCCTTCCAGCTTCCTCCAGGTGGGTTTTTCTTGCTTCTTCTTTTTCCTGTTTATCTTTATTTGTTTGTGTAATTTGATTTAATGGTTTCAATGATTACGATTATTCATTGTACCTCGTTTTGTTGTAAGTCAGCGCCAAATTCTGTTTGCTCTATGAGAAAAATGCAGGACCAGAATATAAGAACTGTGTTTGTTTGAGGAGTTTTTCATTATATGGGATATAATTAGATTTAAAAGTTTTACTTAGCAAGCCTTATCTGTGATTAAGTTGGCTGAGTTTTCATTACTTCCAAAATAACGATAAGAATAAGAGACCAGCCTTTTATTTTCTTCACTTTTGTAATTATATTTACAATACTAATCAGAGGGTTCTGTTTTTTTTCAATAAGAAAAAACTAAAATTGACTAATTGTTGCATCATTTTCTGATACTGTTGAAAGTTAAATAAATGTCTTCAAGTTGAGCTGTGATGTGTTGGGTTAGGACTAGGATAGATCATGGTTTGATCCTATTTAATTTACCAAAAGAATTAATTAAGGGGAAATGAGTAATTTTGACTTGGATAATAAACATTTAACAAATGGTATCTTATATGCTTCAAATTTGTGATTGTATTAGCAGTGTGATCTTTGAGATTTCATCATTTGTCAAAACGAAAAATAACAAAAAATAAAATAAAGGTTTGGTTCTCCTTGCGGTAATTCGTAAGGGGAAAATCTTAGCCACAGTGAGGTTGAAATAACAATTAGATATAAGACATTTGTATTTCATCTGGATAGCAGTAAGTATACAACTAACTGTGTTCACGCATTTAAGCAGAAAGCCAACAAGCCTCTGAAGGCACTAAGCCAAGTGCAAGTTTGCTTTATCTGATTCTGTATCAAATGTTTCACTTCTATACCCTACTATCAAATTTGATGACCTATATTTTTAATGGACATATCAAAGTACAAACTCATGCTGCTTGATTTTAACATTACGTCAATGATCAGGGACTATGATTCTTTATATTATTGCCATAAGGCCTTGTCTGTGAATGCAAAATGAATACTTAAGAAATCTTACAACCCTTTTTTGTGTCAGTTTGATCCCTAATTTCTTGTAAACTGTCATTAAGAATTTGTTCTAAATGCATCTGATGCAGAATCTGTATGTGTTTGATATCAGGCACTCAAATAAATTAGTCCAATCTTTCTTGTTGCTAAAAAAATTAGTAGAAATTTGTTGGAGCTTTTTCTCCAACCTCTGTATTGTGATTCAGTTAGAACTCAAAAATTTCAGGTATGTTTACGAAAGCACTAGTTGCATTCTTTATTGGATTTTCGGCATGGACATATCAGGCAATCCAACCTCCTCCATCGAAGATAATTGGCTCTCCTGATGGGCTGCCTATTACAGCACCATTTATTAAACTTAGTGATGGAAGGCGTTTAGCCTACAAAGAGCATGGGGTCCCAAAAGAGAATGCAAAGCATAAAATAGTTTTTGTCCACGGTTTTGATTCTTGCAGGCATGATGCTGTCGTTGCTGAAACCCTGTCTCCGGTATCTATCTCATGGTTTGTTTTGTATCTATCTATTTTCCCTTTAATCACATTTTAACCTATGGTGAATTCCCCCAGGAAACTGTTGAAGACTTGGGGATCTACATTGTGTCTTTTGACAGACCTGGTTATGGAGAAAGTGATCCTAATCCAAAGCGCACAGTGAAGAGTATGGCTTCAGATATAGAGGAGCTGGCTGATCAATTGAGTTTAGGACACAGATTTTATGTAATTGGTTTCTCCATGGGCGGACAGGTGCTTTGGAGCTGCCTCAAGTACATCCCTCACAGGTATGATTTTTTTCAAGCAATGTAAGTGAACAGGTTCTGCATGTATGTGTCTGTGTGTTAGAAACGAGAAAGTAGTACAACACAATACAACAGATCTTCATACAATGACACATAATCATTGTTTGTGGGACCCATATCATTTACTGAATGGACCTGTATCATTTGTTATATCGGTTTGTTGTACTTGAGACTTTCTCGTTAGAGAGAGGGAGAGAGGGAGAGAGGGGGCCCGGGGGGGGGGGGGTGGGGGTGTGATTGAGGTATTGTATGTCTTTTATTCTTATGCTAGGTGTGAATGATAACAGGCTTGCAGGAGCAGCAATATTAGCTCCAGTGGTTAACTACTGGTGGGCTGGTTTTCCTGCAAATCTATCTACTGAAGCTTATTCCCGACAGCTTCAGCAAGACCAATGGGCACTTCGTGTGTCTCACTACACCCCTTGGCTTACCTACTTCTGGAACACTCAAAAATGGTTTCCCGCTTCAAGTGTTGTGGCTCACAGCAGAGATATTCTTTCTGACCAAGACAAAGAACTCATGGCTAAGCTTGAGAAAAGAGGAACATATGTGGTATGCACCCCATGTTTTGGAAAATTTCATAAAATTAGATTATTTAAAATTTAAAGTTAAATCATTTAATAATGACATTAGCTAAATTTAATATTCTACATTTTGCTGAATAAGTTACCAAATTTCAAAATTAATTTGGTTTATCATGTTATTTTTTTATAGGCCGAGATCCTTGCTAGTGTTTTGAAATTTATGTGTAAACATTCTAGAAAATTAGGCTGATTTTTCAACAAAAAATTGGTCTAGTTCTTATGCTTGAAATTATACTCGTCATTTTGTCTGTTTTCTATTTGAAGATTAACGTTTCCTTATGTTTCTTTCCATTTTGATTTTATGCTGAATCAAGTAAGATCTTTTAAGCTATGGATTATAGTTAATGCCTTCGATCTATTGTGAAGTAAATAATGAGCCATGCCAACTACATCCTTGCCCTGTTTTCTAGCATGTGTCTAATTGATTATTCCCCTCCCATAGATTGAATTTGAGACCCTTCGCATGTGGGCAGAGGTATTACTTGGTTACCCATACTGGTGAAACTAATTGAGTGCTGCTTATAAAAAAGAGAAAAGTTTTCATTGTCTCACAAATGAATCTACTTTGAATATCTACTGTGAAGCCTACACTGCATCAAGAGACATCTTTTAAAGCCTTCTGGTTAGTGTCAAGAGGTGGTTGGTCTTAGCATTTCATTGGAGCTGTAGGACACTAATCTGGCACCTAGTGAATTGTGGATTTAAATATTATTTCCCGTCATGGAATAGCAATGTGAGAACTTTGAAGCTTTGCATTTCTGTTTCCTAGACTTCAATCTTTCCATTGGAACTGTAGGAACATATTACATATGCCTAGTGGGGCATTAATCTGGCATCTTGTGAATTCTGGATTTAAATTTTTTTCTTCTTCATGGAAGAGCAATGAGAAACCTTTCAAGCTTTTGCATTTCCCTTCCCAATAATTAGATCCCTATTTTATGAACAGTTTTGTTTTCACTTTATAATAAATGAAGCTTTCATGGGAACTACATTTTAAGATAACCGTGGTTGTGGGCTCTATATCTGTATCTTTGTACTTCTCTGTATCAACCTCTAAAATTTGGAGACTAAGTGTATAATCCTTGATTAAATATGCAAAGGTTTGTTATAGATACATTAACTTTATAGACCCGCATGGCACCATACCCTCCCCTGATGTAACAACTCTTGTTAATGTCTTTTACAAACCATGTGCTTGCAGTGTACAGTAATTGCATCGGTTGGCTTTGGATGTTAGATACTCAGAAAATGATGCTGATATATAATGACATGCTTTGTTACGTCTCTGCTCTGCTCTCTGCTCTCTCTCTCTCTCTCTCTCTCTCTCTCTCTCTCTCTCTCTCTCTCTCTCTGTAGCTTGTGGACTTTGAAACTTGAATGTGCTTAGGGAAGCCTCAATCTGAGGGTGCAATTGACGTATATCAAGTGAACAGTATATGCTTTTACAGAAATAATTTTATTTTTTCAGAAAAGAAAGTGATGTCATTGTTTTTGAATGTGGTTTCCTCAGGAACAGGTAAGACAACAAGGAGAATTCGAGTCCATTCACCGTGACATGATTATTGGATTTGGGACCTGGGAATTCAGCCCTCTGGATCTTGAAAACCCATTCCCTAACAATGAAGGTTCTGTCCACTTGTGGCATGGAGCTGATGATCGTTTGGTACCTGTAAAACCGCAACGCTACATTGTTCAACGGCTTCCATGGATTCACTATCATGAGCTGCCAGGTGCTGGGCACTTGTTCCCACATGCTGATGGGGTGTGTGATAACATTGTCAAGGCACTTTTAACTGAGGGGTAGTAACCACATGCTTAATGAGCTACCTCAGATGAACTTTTTTGTGCATTTCTTCTCCGATACGGAGAGATAAAATTTCAGTTGATCATTTTGGTATGTATGATAGATCTTGTATTAGCCAGCTGCCTTTATATATTGTTGCATCACAATGAAATTGTTTCTTAGGGATTGAATTTTAAAAAGTTGGGTTTGAGAGAGCGAAACCAGGATTGCTTTTTGGTAGTATTTGGATTCGGAGCTATTGAAACTGAGATTAAAGAAAATTCTTGCATGTTTACCCTGTTAACATTTCATTTACCAGCACCTAGCCCAGTTCAGGATGGGGAAGCACATCAATTCATGTTTAAAACCACTTCAGACACAAATAATACATGGGTTTAAATGACCAACACAATTTCTTCTACTGTATCAATACAAGATACATTAAATAAAAATGCTCCTCCGCAATTCTGGGCAAACCAACTTAGAACCTCACCCTTTTTGGATCAAATCTTCTTCTCATAGTTCCAATCTGCTTTGAACTCAATCCAAAGGCCTTCTCCAAGAGCTCATCATTAATCCCAGACCCAAAAATGGCAGATGGAATCTTTTGCATTCCTGGGTTTTGGCTATTGAAGCTCCCAAAAATTGTAGCAGGCTTTTTACCAACATTCATTTGGAAGTGCACAAGACCCCTAGGGAACACCATGACTTCCCCTTGTTCAATTACCCTTGCAAAAACCCTATTGGTTGAATCAACAAACCCTGAGTAAACACTCCCTTGCACTACATGGGATATTTCTGTGGCTCTTGGGTGAAAATGTGGTGGATTGATTCCACCAACGTTGAGGTCAGCTCTTACAAATGACATGCCTAGTGTGTTGATCCCGGGGAAGATTGTTGGGTTGACCGAGATGGCTGCGAGGCCCGTGTCAGTGAAGTTTCCGGCCACCTTCATACCGGAGAAGACGAAGTCATCGGTGGTAGCCTCGGATGAGTTCTTGCATGGGAGGAAGGTGTGAAGAGGTGTTTTTATGGCACCTAATTTTGGGTTTGGTATGCAATAGTCTTGAACTGGGTCAGGGTCAGAAGCCAATGTCATAGCACATAGGAGGCAGAAAATAACAAACAAAAGGGTGAGACTAGGAGACATTTTTCTTGGTACAAACGCACTCTTGAATTGGGTTACAAGCATATATAGGGGTCTATGTGGGGTTTTATAGAATTCAATATATAATTGAACTTATAAGCTCCTCTGAAATGATCACATTAGATTTAATTAAAAAGATTATTTGCAGGATACAAGGCGGGTTTCATGGAAGTTTATCTAATTTGGACCACCATAATGATCTCTTTTGCAGCCAATACATTCATAAGTAATAATAATTTCAACTAGCAATGAAAATTATATTGCTTCATTCAAATAATGAACAAAAACGATGTGGACGACAACCATGATTATGATGATTATTCCTTCTTCATGAATCATGAGAGCGGCGCCTGCATTTGTATACTTTTTTCCTTCTTTTGGTCTGCCAGCCAATATTTCTGCATAATTCATTTGCATGTGACCAAGCAAAATGAATAATTTGATAAAGATATGAATGATAGGTAATTTTCTTTGCTTGGGAGTGAAGGGAAGATAACTATTTGAGGGATGATTAAATCCACGCATTGGTGATGTGATAATTGTTTTGGCAAATGGTATGCCAACAGGTGTTTTGTTATCCCAGGATGTATATTCATGCTCCTCTTATAGCACATATCACTTGATCACGTAATGTGTGCTACAGGAATAAGGGAGATACATCCCGGGATAGAGAAGTCACACAACTCCCTTCCCATCTAAAAAAAAAAAAGTATCTTTTAAGGAGTTGGAAATTTTTAGAATTTTTTAGGACACCAATCCTTCAAAGTATAGGGTGTGAGCGAGAGCATGTACTTTTAAAATTCTGAATTGTGGCATAACCTTTTCCAATTCTCAGTTGTGCATTGTAATTTCTACCTTCTTCGGTTTTGACTGGGCTGGCTTCCTCCTCGTTAAAAATGTGAAGTCCATACAGATGGAAGTGGGTCTGGCCCAGCCCACATTCTTGAAATAATACTTCAAATTACCCAAAAAGAAACTAAAAATTTGTGCTTGATCAAATAATGAAAACTTGAAGAATGAGAAACAAGCTTAGCTCCTATAAAAAATAATTATTGAAGTTGTTTTTTTTTTTTGTGGTCAAGGGTGAAAGTACGTATTTCTGCCGTTGAGTAAAAATATTGTTTTGAATTGTTCTCTCACGGTTTGTGGGAAGGGGTTGGGTCGCAAATCTCATATGATTTGCCTTGCATTCCATTTTGGATTATGCACAGCCTGTCCATACGTACATTTTGGTACTTGGTTGTCTGACCCTGCACATTGTGTTGGGAAAGCTTGGTCTATGGGGCCAGCATTCTGGGTTAAGAAATGTTAACGGGACTTGCTTAAAAGAGAGTCGTTACATGAACTTGCTAGTTTCCATCATCTCATGTTTTTGTTCACTTTACACAATAAACACGAGGGGCCAGTAAGTCCATGTAGGAACTCTATTTTGATTTCTCTCATGAGATTTGGTCATTTTAGAGCTAATTAGTTAGCATTAAGCAATTATATAAGCAATACCAAAAGGATAACAATATAATCCGATCGACGCCCTAAGTTCGAATTTTGATATAACGCTTACCAGCCCGAAAACACTCGGACTTCTCTCCACTCCATATTATTTGAAGGGATATAAATTCGGATCCTCCTTTCTCATATTAAAATTAAAAAAACACTTAGACGGTACCTTATATGTGTGATTTATCGATAATTAACCAAGAACTTTGTGCATAATGAAGACAACATGGGGTAAGTAGGTACCAGAGTGACAATGAATTGTTCCCAACATTTTTCTCTTTTTTTCCAAGGGCACACACTAACTGCTGAACAAGTACAAGAGCTACTAATATCCTGCCAAAAATACCACAATAATGAAAAATCAATTGTGCTGGAGGCAGCTGGGAAGGGATATATGAATATTGGACCACTTCCACTGTTGCGTTCTTGTACAAACAAGAACAAGATCAATACCAGCAGATATACCAACCCCAAATCAGTGGCTACTGAACCAGAAGAAGAACCACCGACATGGGTTTGCTACAATTCCACCGAAATTTGAACAAAATCCCAAGGGCAAATTCGTCAAACGAAACAAAACAAAGAACAGATGCTCAAGTGGCCCAGATGCCCTAGTTCTCTCGTAGAAATTATTTCTTGCATGTGAGATCCTTTAAGGGTTCTTGGTTTTTAAATCCATATCTCAGTTCATTACGATGCACCAATGAATTGACCAAAGGTAAAGAGTATGTACTTGACTAGGTACAAATTTTGACATATTAGGTTTGAAGGTTCAAGTTTTCCTGAATTAAGTACGATATCTGAATTTACCTGATACGTGTGTTTTACAAATAGTTATATATTTTTTCTTGAAATCGGGTACATAATCAAAGAAGGGATAACTTTAAATTATAAATTCGAAACATGTTAGAGTAATATAAATCCGACTTAAGTATGTTAAGCTTTACACTACAATATAAACATGCACCAATTGTCATTGATTTTAGAGAGAATGCTCTCTAATTTAACAAATACATAGATTCATAGAGTGATTAATTAATACTTCATATTCATAACCAAATGATTATAAAAAGTCTGGAGTGTCTAAAACAGAATACAAGCCTATTATTTAAATATTATTATATCATGTATATTTTCTATTATTTTCTGGCTGGAGAAGAACACGTGTTGCTTCTCCAACAAAGACCTCTCCTCCTGCAGCCACATGGCTAACAGGTGTCAAGGACTCGAAGCAACAAATTTTTATATGAAAAACTGTAGACTGATGGGATTGACTTGTACGCAAAAAGTGGCCCCTCCACTTCTCCGGAAAGATAGAGGTGTGGTCATGGAATTGCTCGATCCTTCTCCTTAGCACACACCCAAACTCTTCCCCTGTATAAGCTATAGCTCTCTCTCTATCTCTCTCTCTGTGTACCTAACAACCAAAAAAATTAAAAATAATAAAAATAAAGCCTACCCTTTAAACTTGGTACTATTTATATACAAAAGCTTGAAGCAGAACTTCGTTACCAGTACTTGGTTGTGTGAGGGGTGGGCTTGTTTTGTAGGCCCTTCAGATCTGTCCAAGGCTAAAATTATACTGTCCTGTCCTGTCCTGGAGTATATTGGATTTCTGGCAGTAGTTCTTTCTTAGCCTTCTCACCCTCCAGATTCCCAAATCAAATATATACATTCAGTCAGAGTCAGGTACTTTTTCTTTCATGTTCATAGAATCATAGCTAGCAAGTTCTCTTTTTCAAATCTCTGTATGCTTTTAGAACAACCCATCTGTTTAAACTTGTTTCTGTGATCTGTGTTTGCATGTATTTGATGATTTTTATGTGCTGGTTCTGGGATCTGAGACTTCTTGATGATGAATAATTTTATTCTTTATGCAAATAATTGGTGCAACTTTTTACAGGCTTTATATATATTTTGGTCACTTTTTTCTTGGTGGTGTCTAATAATTGTTGAAAGAGAAAAATTTGACCACTCAATGCAATACTAAAATAGGAAAGATTCTCTTAGCTTTTGCTATCTCTGCCCATGTCCTACATTCTATTCCCATTTCCTACTTTTGGAAGTGCATAATTAATTGCAGATATTAGACACCTCTTGTCATTATGCTCGTTTAATATGGACCACCATCTCATAAAAGCCACGTGAGTTTCTCCAGTTGTTTATCAATCTCATGCTTAAGATTAAGCAAAACACTAATTAACCCTTTGTTAATTCCCAATTGGTCCCTCCAAGTCCAAGCGCAGCAGTTTTGTCCTTAAAATTTTGTTGGTAGGGACCACCACAGAGAGATTAGTTGCCCTTCAGCAGAAAACAAAGTTGATTGGGTTTTTATGCTTCAGTTTGATCAGGTTTGTTAGAATTCAGGAATCCAATATTCAATCAAGTGCAGACCACACGAAAACATGGGCGTTTCGGAGTCCGAAATCATCTCCCATGACGAGGTCGAATCGCCGTTGCAATCCGATCAGCAAGCCAAGAACCACTTCTTCTCCTCATTGGGAAGACAGTCCTCCATCTACTCTCTCACCCTTGATGAGTTTCAGCACACCCTCTGCGAGAATGGCAAGAATTTTGGCTCCATGAACATGGATGAGTTTCTCACCAGCATTTGGACCGCGGAAGAAAACCAAGCCATCAATTCAAACCACACAAACATTAACAACAACCATAACCACCACAACAGCAACATGAACAACAACATTGATGCGCACACGCCTTTGGCAGAGGCCTCTGAGGAGAAGGCCGCCGCCATAGCCAAGCAACCCAGCTTGCCACGCCAAGGCTCGTTGACTCTGCCTGGGCCGCTGTGTCGGAAAACAGTGGAAGAAGTTTGGTCTGAGATACACAAAGGGCAGCAAGCAAAGCAGCAGAACAGTCACAGCAGCAATGATGGTGTTCAGAATTCCGAGTTTGCCCCTCGCCAGCCTACTTTTGGGGAGATGACATTGGAGGATTTCTTGGTTAAAGCAGGGGTAGTTCGGGAACCGGATTCTATGTTGGCGGCCGGGGCCGTGCTGCCGCCTCAGCCCCAGCAGCAGCAGCAGCATCAGTATGGGATGTATCAGAACAGCAACCAGGCAGTGGGGCCAAGTTTTGCTAATAGGCCTGTGATGGGAATGGGGGCTGCTGGTGCTGCAGGCGCTAGTACTAGTACTGCTGCTGGTATGCCTAATTACCACAGTATGCCCCAAAATAGGGCCACAGTTGTCGCAGAGTTGTCGGGGTATGCTGCAAATGGCAAGAGAAATGGCACGTACCCAGCAGTGCCGCCTCCACAGGCGGTTTGTTTTGGAGGGAGAGTGGTGAATGGGGGTGCTGGGTATGCAGCAGGGCAGCCAATTGGGATGGCAGGTCCTGTGAGCCCGGTATCGTCCGATGGGATGTGTACTAGTCAGGTGGAGAACTCTGGGGGTCAATTTGGTTTGGACATGGGTGGATTAAGAGGAAGGAAGAGGATCTTAGATGGACCGGTGGAAAAGGTGGTGGAGAGGAGGCAGAGAAGGATGATTAAGAACAGAGAATCTGCAGCAAGGTCTAGAGCCAGGAAACAGGTATCTCATTTCTTTTTCTGAGTCCTAATTCAACTGCTCGTATATGATCAGTAATTTAAGTATCTTTTTATGATGCTTTCGGTAAGATAGACATTGTTTTATTCACAATTGATCATCAAGAGCAAAATGGTCCTTTTGTTTTAGTTTGAATCAACATAATTGCATTATCCCTTGTTGTTATAGATGGATTGAGCAGCAGCTTTAGTTTATTATTCAATTTTTTCAATGCTGTCGTACATATATAGGCAAAGCTGCTAGCTTCTACAAGCTCTTAACAAAGTAGACGAGATAGGTAGTTGATGAATATGATTTTGCTGAATGCTGATTTTCTACCAAATTCAGTACGAAGCAGTTTGTGAACTGCTAGGTAAGCAGTTGAACCCGCAATCGAAATTTTGAATCATGTAGGATTTTGGTGGACACGGTTGAATTGGAATAAACTGTTTTATTATTCTTTCAAGAAGAATCATGGCAAAAATTTCCTTTTTAGTGATATGTGCTGCTTTTACAGGCATACACAGTTGAATTGGAAGCGGAACTGAACCAGTTAAGAGAGGAGAACGCACACCTTAAACAGGCGCTGGTAATGACATGAGACACATTTCGATGCGTCAAAAGCTTTCTGCCTTCTTTTGTTTCTTGTAATTATTGCTCTTGCTGATCGGGTTAACATGAACAGGCAGAGCTCGAGAGGAAACAAAAGCAACAGGTAATTCTTGCAGTTAATTTCTCAATGTAGCACTTAGCAATGGATGAGTAACAAATGCTCTGTAATAACTTTGAGGTCTGTATTTGGAGTAGAATGTTATGTTCGATAGCGATTTTGTTTCATAATCTTGCAAAATAACATGCGAGACTCGCAATAAAACCATTTCCGTATATGCTTGTGTGTGACTGTACATTTAATAATAGGCCTATGTTCTGTAACAGATGCTATTGATCACATTATGCATCTTTACTTTGCAAACTGCAGATTCGCAAACCACACGATTATGCATCCTTAATATTTTATCTAATTGAGATTGGTTTCGCAGTACTTCGACGAAATGCAAATGAGAGTTCGGAGCAGGGCCCAGAAAGCTAAGGAGAAGCTGCGAGTGTTGAGGAGGTGTCATAGTTGCCCTTTATGATATGCAAGACAGAGAGATGGTAACTTCATTCGAGCTTTGTATTTCAAGTTGCCTTTGGACATTTTCTGCCTTTTCCCAAATCAATATGTTATATTTCTCTACTTAACAAGTTCTTCCATGCAGATCATTGAGGAACAGAATTGGAAGCTCCCACCAAGGGGATTGAAACTGTGCAAGCTAACCTCAATGCTGAAATGGCTACAAGGTGGAGCAAATGATTGAGTGATCAACACCAACGTAAATGACCATGAGAACATGGATTGTTGAAAAAAAGTTGAAATCTGTAAAATCTAGTAGAATAATATTAAATTTGCGATGCGGGTTATTGTTCTTATAAGTTATGTATTAGGCTTAATGTTATGTGTGCTGTAGTTTTGTATTCAACTTACAAGTCTTCTAGAATAATTGACGTTATTAGCATAAGCTAAAATTCTTTGGAATTACAGCCTCCTACCCAAAACCAGTCTAGTACAAAAGCAAGACTTCCATTTTCTAACGTCGAAATGGTGAGAACCATGCCCCTTGACATGTCGTCCCGTCTCTTGAGCTTAACGCGCATTCAAGTCTACTATCATATAGAATTAGAGCAAAGGTTTTAACTAAATAGAAAGTAGTCTACAATGATTTGCAATCTTTATATTTGTGTTCGCAAATTGCAAGGGTTTGCAAGATTGGCTTGGTTGATCATGTTCATCAAGTCAGACTGGACCTAGTACTCAGTGTGAGTTGACTGGTCAAGCGTTGACTGAAAAAAGAAAGTTTCCCATTGCATAAAACTAGAAGAACAAGTTACACTCTAGAAGCTTGAGGTTTTTACATGTTCTATTTTGGGGCTTTTCAGGATAAGGTACCTTCACACCTAAATTGTATGGTCGGCCTCAAAACTAGCTGCTCTTAAAAATTGCATCAACTAAAACGGGATGCATGTTTCAAAAATACACATATATTACGTGTACTTACTAACCATGCACATTCTCTGCGCCTTATATATACCTCTGATATGCACAATCTCTTGTTAACCGGCCTTCTTTTTCTTGGTGGTTAAAAATTCTTAATCTAAATCCAGGTTTGGTTTGAGGGCTGGTGTTCGAGCGCAACGCGCGAAAAGAAAAAGAAAAAAAAAGAAAAAAGAAGAAAGAAGAAAAATCAAAATAAAAGAATTGTCTTGGACTTGGTTTAGCATTATATTCATCAAAAGATCTCTTTGTTCCCTGCATCTCTAGATCTCTATTCAACCATGAGTTCGAAAAAATGTTGCTGTTGCTGCTGCCTCCTTCTCTTATTATTTCTCATCGTGGGCATGATTGTTCTTTTCGTGCTTAAAGAAAAATTAGGGCCGTCGTTAGAAGCGCGCTACAAGGTGACGGATGCCTCATTGAGCCAGTTTAGCATGGGGTCTGGCAACAACCTAGAATACAATCTAGCCGTCAACATGACTGTTGAAAATCCTAACAAATATTCTGACTACAGATATGAAAAATTTGTAGCTGTTCCCTCTTACGGTGACGAGGATTTAAATGAAGTTTCTTTGAGCTCATTCGAAGTAGCGAAGAAGAACACATCTGCATTGACGCCTCTAGTGTTCAAAGGGCAGAAATCGGTGTCTCTTAAGGGCGATGCAGCGTCCAACCTTAAGAGTGGTTCCGTTTTCGAAATCGTTTTGAAGATCAAGATTAAGACTATGAGCAGGGCTGGTAAGGTTGAAATTTACAACGAGTACAAGGAAGAATGCAAATTGAAGGTTCCTTTGTTGAATTCCAAGGGAAAAGCTTCTGAAAAATTTGAGAGTACAGATTGCAAAAAGGTTCGGTTTAGCTTACAGTCATTTTTGTGCTCACTTATAAATATTATGGCTCTATTACAAAGAGATGGCCGTGATTGGCTGGCAACGGGTACCAATATGAAAGCATACAATGCAATATTGACACCTAATTACCTTTTTTGAATGGTATTTGTGTGCAAGCGTTTTCAACTAAAGTTGTCTTGTGAAGATATCCTGAGTCTAGAAACCTCGATTGAAACCCTGCACTGGCTAGAAAAAGAAATTTCCTCTAGGGTTAGCTTGAAATTAGACTTTTGAAGGAATTCAAACCTTTATTTAACTTCAAGTATAATCTCATCTCTGCGCAGGTTGGAAGCACTAGTTCGGGGATAAAGGTGTGATTTGTACAATTGAGTCATCTCAAGACCTCGTGGAAGGTAAGCCAAATCAATGTTCTAAAGCAAACAAGAGAACTAGCTTGTTGGATTTCATTTAAACCGTTGTTAAGTACATTTAAACCGTCGTTAAGTAACAACTAACTTTTCGTCCTAGTGTTTGTATTGTAGTAGAAAACAATTGTGTACATAATGGAAAATAACAGAACTCAATGCCTATTTTGATGCAGATTATTGGGCAGGGGATTTTTTAGAACACGGTCTACAAGAGGTTTTGTGATCTTTCTGGGGTTCCAATAGAATAAGTTGAGGGCTGCGAGGAAGCAAGTGATAGTGGCTAGGTCTTCCACTGAGGTAGAATAGGTACTGAGTCTTATTAGCAACCACAACAGCAAAAATGAGTGCAATCTGCATGTGTTTCTTCCTCATCAAGTTTTCATGGCTCTGGTTAAGAACAGATAGAGATTATATTATCATTTATTACGTGAAAAAGTTATTCTCAAGGAGGCTCATCTTGTGTTGGTTGCCACTCAGTTTGTATGGCGTAGGGACTTATTATGATGGTCTCTTCCTCCATCAGACTTATGTACTTAAGAATCGTTGTTCTCTTCTGATAATGAGTGTAGGAACATTTTACTTTTCTCTATAAAGTTTTTAATTATATAAGCGATAGTCTAAATTAATCTAATCTACGGGGAGGAGGATTCGAACTCGGGTGCAAGAAAATGGGCATTCCATAACCAAGGGCGGAACAAGAAGTGGCTAACGAAAGTTATTAGCTTAAAATATAAGGATCCTTTTTTTTTTTTGTACTTACAATTTTATAATTTTTCTAGAAATAAAATTATACATTAAATCACTACAAAAAAAAATGGCAACAGTCATCATTATTTGGTGACATTTAGTGGCATTTGCTGGGATGACTAAAGACTTTAGTCACCAAATGTCACCAAATAATGGTGACTGTTGCCACTTTTTGTGTGTGTAGTGAATCATATAAACCAAGCTAATTATAAACACACAAAAAAAAAGAAAAAAAGAATAGAGCCGTATTATTCTCAAAATAGTAAATTTCATTTAGAAAATGCTTCTTGTTTGGAGACTGGAGACAAATCAATGAAAAAGCTTAAAATGGAAGAGTTGGGGCTAAGGACTTTACCCTTACTTAATTGGTGTTGGGACAATCTTTGACACCAGATACAAACGTGGAACAATCTTTGACATCAACTACAAACGTAGAAGACCTCTAAACCAAAAATTACTCCTAACTATGTGTATTAGTGTTGGCAAGGTATGAAATTGTGTATTTTTATTTACAGGTTCACATGCTGGACTATATAGGTTTGATTTATTTATTTTCCCCAAAAATCTCCATGGGCTACAACCCACCAGAGCCCACAATGTGATTCAGCCGGTGCCCCTAACCTACTGGCCTACCCCAATTTCATAATGTTTCTAAACATTTAAGCACGTCATCAAATATAACATCCAAGTTGAAGCATCTGAAGAAATGTTTGATTGGGGCCTAAACTCTTGCTCAATGCCCTATCCTAAAAATGAGTCGTCTCGCAGATAGACAGAGTGATTGGGGCCTAAAATGCGTTGATGTGGTGTAGTAATATGACTAAAAAGGAAAATCTTGAAATGGGCAATTTATTCCTTTTAGAAATATATATATATATATATATATTTTTTATCAATGAGTGATAGAAATTCAAATGATCGGGATCTAACATTGAAAATACTACCAGACCAAGACCTAGATGTGCAATTTCATTTGTTTTTTTAATCAACCAACAGCCATTTAAATTGACTATTTCAAAAACGTCACCAATTGTAAGATTTTCTTCAAATCTTATCTGGAGCTTGCCCCTCATTGTCAACGATACCCAAGTCAATGACATTGGAAGTTAACAGGAAGCACATGTACCTTCATTGTCAATGCGGCCGACCATTGGAAGTTCACAAGTAATTCTTCGATCTTTTATGATTTAAATCATTCACAAGTATATATAACACGACCCTATCATTCTTTTCAGCACATTAATCTTCTCTTTATTCTCAGCTAGCAGCAGCCATGTGCAATGGAAGGCAAAGCCGCTGGTGTAACTTTTCTTGCTTCTTCTGGATCTTCTACTACTCCATCCTCGCCTTCATTCTTTTCGTTGTCGCCGTCATCATCTTCTGGTTGATCTTTCAACCCCAGGAGCTCAAATTCACCGTCACTGATGCCTCGCTGACCCAATTCAATCTCACCAACACCAACACCAACACCAACACTCTATACTACAACCTCGCCCTCAACGTATCCATAAGAAACCCTAACAAAAAGGCCGGTGTATATTACAATCGGATCCAAGCCATTGGCAACTATGGGAAAAAGAGGTTTGCATTGGTCAACACCACTTCCACTCCATTTTACCAAGGCCACAAGAACACAACCATGGTGCGTTTTGTACTTCAAGGGCAGCAAGTGGTGGTGCTTGGGGGAAAGGAGCTTTCTCGGTTTAACTCGGAAACAAGTGCTAGGGTTTACAATATTGATGTGAAGCTGGCTCCAAGGAGAAAGGCTAGGTATGGTAAGATCAAGACTGCCTACTTCAAGCCCCCAAAGGTGGATTGTCAACTCAAACTTCCTTTGACTACTATTTAAAACAATGGAACTTCTGTAGGTCCTAAGTTTGTTTCCAAGGAGTGTGGGAGTGTCAAAATCTTTACAATCTCCGTGGGGATTGGGATTGGTCCTGTTAGTTTTGAAACAGGCTGAGGAGTATAAGGGGTGCCCTTCAATGATATATCTTGAATATTTTTACTTAATTAGTGTGAAATAATCTCTCAGTTTGAGTTTAGGAATGGAAATTATGTATAGCTGTACGGCTAAAAGAAGAATAAAGGTTTATTACAAGCTTCAATTAATTAATACCATTGTCTATTTGTTGAAAATTAAAATTGATGATGACATTGTGGATGCAAAAATCTGTGTTCCCACAGACATAACCTCTTTCTATTTTACTTTATACATTAGAATTTGTTGATTATGCCATACAACTGCTTATCGAGGTCTACCATCGGCAACACTATCCCTCTTTACATGGGAGAGTAATTAAGTGAATGCGTGTTATACCTAAATGTCGAAATCCACTATGAACTCGATTTTCCCTTTAATTTTTCAGCAATAATTTTCGCTTGAACTAATAAAAACATCTAATTTCACTCTTACATTCAAATGTCATCACATTTCATCTCATTTGCTCTTTAAAACGGGATATGTATAAATAAAAAACACGCATTACACGTGTATTTTCCATAAAATGGGATATGCACCTAGACACTTTCAATCATTTCACCATTTTAGATCTAGATATCAGATTCTTGTATTGATATTTCTTGAAGAAATTGATATTTTCTTTTCAGAATCTACATTCCATCATATCATTCTTGACTTGTGCTGTGCTGTTAGTGCCATGAGGTGAAAGAGCTCAAGAAGGATGCTGCCACTTTTATGAAAGACTAGTTGCAAACATTTTGACTTGGAGAATAAGACTGCTTAGGAAGGTATAGCTTGTACTTGTTTTTCTTTGTAACTTTCTTTCTCTATTAGTGGATTGCCTTGTCGAATGATGAGCCCCAGTTTTTCCAAATGGTGGGTTTCTAGGTGAACATCTTTGTGTGTTACTCTGTTTGGTTGCCTAGTCATACACCAATTTTTTTTTTTTTCTTATGGGAGTGTGAGGTAAATGAACAACTAGAACTAAAATTTAAGTAACCAGAAACATGAAAACTGAACAGAAACTTTTATTTAAACCAAAGTAATTTACATCGTAATTTTACAAGCAAAATAACAGGAAATAAACTCTCTCTTAACTTATTTTTCTACAACAAAACGCCCAAAATTATCTACAACTCGTTCTTCTTGTTTTAGGTCACAAACTAAACCTTAGATCCAAAACATGGAGCAGATTTAATAAGGGGTGAGCACTACAAGCTCAGTAGGGGTCCTATGTCTTATGTGATTAGTGAGAATTACAGTATGTAAATTATGCAATGCATGAACGAACTTCAATTCTACCCAACCTGCTAATCTATATAATAGGGCAAGCAAATCTGCATGTCCCATACCATGCATTTTACCACTGTGATTCCAAATGACCTATTACATAAACTAGCACCCATAACATTCCCAATTTCATATTCCTCTTTTGATATTCGTCTTGTCTAAATCATCGATCTCCAAGCTCAAATCAAGGTAGCCACCAAATAGCTGACGAGTTGATCCTGTTGAAACCAGAGAAGATAGTCAAGGTTGGGAGCAGGAACAGTAGAGTCGGCGGCAATGAGAGTCTTAGCAGGGGCAGATGCGGAGCCATCCACATATTTGAGTAGCCCGTGGCCAATATAGAAAGGGGGTGAAGTTGAGCAGTCCAGAGAAGATATATAATTGGATTCAGTCAGCTTGATGAAATTAGCCAAGGTTGGGGCAGGGAGGGAGGAAGTTGATGTCGTGGAGGAGGAGGAAGCAGAAGCATTGGTGGCCATGGTGAGAGAGGAAGGAAGGGATGGGATCCGCTGTCCCCATTTTATATGTCCCTTTGTGTCCCTTGTATAATTTCTTGACATGTGTTCAACCGTTTAACCTCAACATAACACTGTTAACTTGAATAAATTAGAAAAATTAAAACTAAAAAATTAAAAGAAAAAAAAATAACCACACAACCACCAGTGCCACCAGTGTGAGCACCCACCCCCTCACTCGTCGCAACCGCTTCTCCTCCACACTGTGGACCAGCCCTCTCCCATGAGTCTCTCTCTTCCACGATCTCCTATCTATTGCAGGCTTGCAGCCTTACAAGTCTCACATCTCGAAAGGCTTGGGGAAAATGCCAGCACATTTCACTCTTTTTGAAAGCAATTTGTGGGTTGATCTTCCCCAACGCAACCTTCACAAAGCCATCACTCTTGGGAGGAAAAAGGTGGTATTTGGCTTCCATCCTTCACGTGGCCATGATTCCAGTTTAGTTTAGGACTTTCGATAACTCTCTCTCTCATACATAATTATAGAATCACTAATTAATTAGGATAAAGGAAAATCAGAAACCCTAAAATCTCCATGTTTTTTAGATGAACGGTGAAAGTCAAGTCATCAAATCCAATTTCTACAATTCCACTCAGAATATCAAGGAAAAAGTGGACAATTTTTCAGACTACAGAGAAGGTGGATGGTATTGGGTACGAAGTTGATTTGATAGATGAGTTCGATCTTTGTGATCTCTTTACTATAATTGGTGTTGGAGTCCTCTATCATCAGCTTCAGTAAGCTTGATGTCAGGGAGAGGGAGGAGAGAGAGGAGGGGATGAGGTTGGACGACGATGATGAGGAGAGGCCAATGCCGCCGGTGAGATGGGTGTTGGTGGCTGCCGTGAGTTGGGTTGGTTGTTGACGTTGGAGGCTGCTAGGTTGTTTTTGCTTTTTTGTTCCTTTCAATATTAATATAGAATTTTTATTTTTTAATTTCTATTCAAGCTAACGGTTTTATGTTTGGGTTAAGTGGTTGGACACATGTCAAAAAATTATACAAGGGACATGGAGGGACATGAAAAATGGGGACATCGGATCCCAGGAAGGAACAGGTACGGAGAAGGAAAAGATTTTGTTAGAAAAGGAGAGTGGCTGATACCATGTAAACTTTGTATTTTAGATTGATTTGATAAGTATAATACATGAGAGATTTATACATAGTTGACAACCCTAGTCGAGATGTACAAGGAAACTGAATCAGCAATACAAGGAAGGTAAATCAATATTAACACGTATACAAATGTGGAAGGAGGATTCCTATAACGGAGGAAGGGCCTAACGACCATGAGTTGATTGCATGATAATATAGTGGGATTCAAAGCCATATTGTCCTAGAAATATCAAGGATCGTTTTGTAATAATTCCTTGATGTAATCTCCCTCCATATATATATATTGTTTACTTATATATATCTCCTTTCTTGTTTCCATATCTTATGTAGCTATGCATTAATTCAGGCCCCAAGTCAATATGATATGACTTTGGAATTGACTTTGTTTCCAATGATCATGACTCTTATCATCATTTGGCAGAAAAAGAAAAAGAAAAAAGAGATCACTCATATCACGTTGGGATGTTTGCAAGGGATAATTACTTTGGAGTTTCTGAGTGTTGGTCGCCTAGTATTGTTTTAAACATCAAACCTTTTAGGTGTATTATGCCAAACTCACACATATGATTTTGCTATTTAACTCTCACCATGCTTGGAAGTAGGCACAGACCGGTGTTTCAAGTGCTACTTCTGCCTCGTGGCCTACGCCACCCTCATCTTCTTCATCTTCACCATTTCCGTTTTCATCTTCTGGCTGATCTTTCTTCCCCAAGAGTCAAATTCACCGTCACTGACGCCTCACTCACAAAATTCAATCTCACTAACACCACCACAAACACTACTCTCTATTACAACCTTGCGCTCAACATCTCTATAGGAAACCACAACAAAAAGGTTGGTGTATACCTCAGTCACATCCAGGCCATGGCCAACTACGGAGATACGAGTTTTGCCGTGGTGAACAACATTTCGACTTCTTTCTACCAAGGCCACAAGAGCATAAGTACGGTACGTGCTGTGTTGGAAGGACATCAAGTTGTGGTGCTTGAGGCATTGGAGCTTTCCAGGTTCAACTTGAAAAGATGTGCTGGTGTTTACAATATTGATGTAAAGTTGGGACTTTGGGTAAAGGCTAGGTATGGGAAGATCGAAACTGGCTATTTAAGTCCCCCAAATCCCTTTTGAGTAGTTCTCCTATTGCAAGATATGTGGGTGCTAAGTTTAGGGTCACCGATTGTCGGGGTGTCGCCCTCCCACTCCTTGTACCTTAGGGCTTGTAATCAAAATAAATAAAAATTAGATTGATCGCTTTTTCACTTAAGACCATGTACTTTTGGAGTTTACCTTGCAAATTAAAGTCTATATGAAGATTTCGTCATAAATTTACGGACAAATCCAAAAGTTTGACAAGCAAGTGCGGACCATACTCAGCTTGAGAGCTTGACAGAAAAATGTAACGATTTTTCCATTGATGACCAAGTCTCTACACAATATGAGTTTATTGAAACAATAGGAAAAAAACTTTTCTTAACAAAGAAGCATATATGATATGATGTTTACATAAAGCATTTATTAATTCTTAGCTTACTTGCCGTTTTCCCTTCCATCTAGCATCTCTTACACGTTATTACATATAGCATTTGTTGATCAGAAATACTTTTGCTCACCACTTTAACACAAAGTGTACCTTCATTACCATTCTCAACACTTGACACGTGTCCATTAGCATACACATAATTAACTCTTTACTTTATATTTATGGAACCATGGTTACGTCAATGAACACATGTCAAGTGTTGAGAAGGGTGATAAAGGTACACCTTAGTTAAAATGGTGAGCGAAAATGCTCCCTTATTGATCAAGGCTCTATCTGAAATTAGTATATTTGCAGCGCACCGTGTACATGTAGACCTCCTTTGATAAACATAAATACTTCCCTGTTCGCTATAAAAACATATGGAACATATCAACATCGTTGACATCTTTGCATCTTCTTATGCTTAAGTAATAACCACGATATGATACTAAAGTCAACTAGTTGGAAGCTTCCAAGAAGTACTTCCTTCAATCAAGGAATAAAATATCCATAATATTCCGATATTTCCATTGAAATTTTCGTATTTTTGGACTACCGATATTTCCGATACCATCGATATTTTAGATATCCATGGACCAAAATATTGATAATATTGACGACATGGACTGAAATATCGATAATATCCCGATATTTCCATCGAAATTTCCTTATTTTTGGACTACCGATATTTCCGATATCATAGATATTTTATTGCTTGCCTTCAATAACCTCCTTAATCTGGCGTTTGACTTTGAACTGTTGCCGATCCTTTATAATTCTTTGCCAATAGAGAGAAGCCTATACATATAAACTTCCCATGCCCACAGGCAAACTTGATCTTTCACGCCATTAAATCCAGCTGAATTTTTTTCTTCTCAACCATGTTCGGAAGGAGTGGCCTCTATTACTTCTGCTTTTGCTTGTGCTACATCACCGCTTCTTAATCTTCCTAGCCTTCTTCATATTCTGGTTGATCTTCCTTCCCCAAGAGCCCAAATTCACCATCACCAATGCCTCTCTCACCCAATTCAATCTCACCAACACCAACACCAACACCAGCATCAACAACAACACTCTCCACTACAACCTCGCCCTTGAGATCACCATCAGAAACCCTAACAAAAAAGTCGGCTTATACTACCGCCGAATCCTAGTCGTTGCTAACTACAGAAAGAAGAGGTTGGCTTTGGGGAGGTTGAATTCGATGCCGTTTTACCAAGGCCACAAGAACACCACCATTGTGAATGCAAATCTTGAAGGGCAGCAGTCGATGAGATTTAAGGAACGTGAAATTTCCAACTTTAACTCGGAGACTGCAAATGGGGTTTATAGCATTGATGTGAAGATTGCTCTTCGGATAGGAATCAGATTTGGCAAGGTGAAGACGGGTTATTTCAAGATTCCAAGGACGAGCGACTGCAAGCTGAGGGTTCCGTTGAGCACTTCATTTAACGGAACATTTTGGAGTGGTTTCCAGATCACCGAGTGCAAGAGTTTTCATATCTTTGGTGACCCTGATGCGGCTCCTGCCTAGCAGATTTTATTATGTATTTTATACTCCCATGTTTAAATAGTTTGACATATTGTTATATGCTTACCTCTCTCAATTCTTTCTTATTTGTTTTTGTCAAATCAAGCCCAAAATCAAAACCCCTTAGATTTAGAGCAACCATATGTATAAAATAAAAAGGGAGTATGATTGTAATCTTTTTTTTTCTTCGATGTAAGACTTGACATGTTTCATATTCCAAAGTCGAAACTAAGATAAGGTGCCAGCCTTAAAACTTACTATTTTTAAAATTACGTAAACTAAAACGGGAATACTTTTAAGATAAATACACATTTTATACGTGTCTTTACTAACAATGCAGAGTCTCTACGCCTTATATATACTTGTAAGTTGTAACCCTACCATATTTCCCTATACCGCAACAATCTCACACTCTTGTTAATTAGAAATATTATAAATCATATTCATTTGAAAATCTGTTTGTCCCCCACCCCTTCTCTGTCTCTCTCTCAACCATGCTAAAAAAAATTTGCTGCTGTTGCTGCATCCTTGTTGTAATACTTGGTGCCCTCAGCGGCACAGGTTGGTTCGTTATCCGGCAATTCAGCCCCTCGAAATCGGTCATCTACAAGGTCACCGATGCCTCGCTGACCCGATTCAACCTGACCGCGGCCAACAACACCATCCATTACAATCTATCCCTCAACATGACTGTTGAAAACCCTAACAAATGGAATGACTTCCAGTACGAAAATTTTGAAGCCGTTGCTAGTTATAAGAACCAGGATTTGAGTAATAGTAGCTTGGCCCCCTTCGGCGTAGGGCACAAGAATTCATTTGTTTTGACTCCATCGTTCGAGGGGCAACGACCGGTGGCTCTTTCGAAGGACGAGGTTTCGAATTTTAGGAATTCTACAGCTTTCGATATCGTTTTGAAGCTCTATTTTAAGTATTGGACCAAGATTGGTGCGGTCAAGATTAACAAGGAGCTCCAAATGGCTTGCTATTTGAAGGTTCCATTGAGTTATGGTGGAAAATCAGCTGAAAAATTTGATAGCACCAAGTGTGATAAGGCTTAAATTTGTTTCATGTACGTAGTTTAGAGTTAGATTATATTTTTGTATAATTTTTCTCTCTCTTTCAAATTTTGTTTCAATGTTCATTTGATGACTTTATTTTCTGGTTTACTTTCAAATTAATAATCCCAATCCAGATCTAGGGAACCTTTACTTCAAAATAGCGGCCTTCTTATATGTGATGATATTATCATGACAGAATAATTCATTCAAATTAAAACACATACGATTATTAAATTCAACATAATATTTCAATAAATATGCACGTATTATAATTCGGATGGATTCGTAATACTAAGTCTGTGTGTGTCACGTAGTGTTGTTTTAACATAGTAATTCTTTTGAGTTTTGTACAAGTTTATTCCGTTAAATCCTTCCTAACAATTTTAGCCTGAATGAATTTGTAGTTTTTTTATGGCTATAAAAGTACAAGTAACCCTGCACGCAGAATCAACCAAAGAAAAATGAATATTTCCATACATTTCCACATGCAAATTTAAAAGAATTTGGTTACGTGTTTGTGGCCATTGGACTTAAAGCAATCTAGATAGTTGGAGATGGATCATTCAAGTAACCCGAGTGCCACTATCCGGATAAAAATGATCCATTTTATAGACCCATCTCGCAATCTCAAGGCAGCACCGACTTTAATAAGATTTTAGCATTCCGCTATTACTTTCCTTTATTAAGCAACCAACCAAAATGCTTCTATGCAGCCTCCTTTGTCTTTTTAAAATCCAATAAACTCACACCCTTGTGAATTTTGATAGGTGTAAAGGAGTATTGGTTAGTAAAATATAATTTACAAATCCTATCTTTATGTTATTAATTTTTTATTTATATACAAACAAGCAAGATTGGGAGATGGGAGAATCAAACCTAGGACTTCAGGTACATGAGTACATGCTCTTAACGACTTGAGCTATAAACCTTTTTTTATGTATATTATCTTTAATACACAATTATTGTAAGGTAATATCACATTTTGAGAAAATGTCAGAGTTTTATGTGACCGTAGACGTTTATTGAAGAAAATAGTTTAGATACCGTTGACTACATCTAAAAGCTTTTTTCTTGTCTGAAGCTTTCTCGTGTCCATATAATCCAGCAAAAGTAATTCTTAAGATTTTTCGGTTAATTAACATGTAAAATGCGGCTATAATTACATGAACGTGAAATATTAAATGAAATTAGGAAAACAAATTACAACTAGTAATTCTAAAATGATGTAGAACAGCCGGTGGAAGCAATTAAAGAGGAGTTGGAGAGACACGTGCGCAAGGGCAAACTTGGAAAGCTGCAAGTTTGGGACCTGAGATCAGTTTTGGGCCCATTACCCGAGATCGTTTAACAGCCCAAAATCCAGTTTTTATGCTTTATCAGTTTTTGGAAACTTTGTTATTTTCCTATTTTAATCCTTGTTTATTCCTAGGGTATTTAAACAACTTTAAACCCGTGGTTAGGGTTATGTTATGTTATTCCATATTATCAATAAACTTGAAGTTCCCTTATTTCTTCCTCGTGGATTCCAAAACTGTGTATTTTAGGCTAAAGCTTAGCCATCCAATCGTCATGATGCATCATAAAATCTCATGGCATGAGATTTTTCACATTCGATTTTTCTTCTTGCATTAATTATAAATCACAATCAAAACTAAGTTGTGTGGCGCTCCTCAAAACATGATGTTCTTAAATTGACGTACACTAGATTAACACGGGATAATATTTAAAAATAAACGTATAATACGTGTATTTACTAAGTATGCACATTCTATATCCCTTATAAATCATTCAAAGGCGCCATGTCCGGCGTTTGTACCCTACGTAACCTTCATTTTTATACCTTAGCAATCTCGCATTCAAGTTGCCATCCCTCTTTTGTCTTGGTGGTAGAGAAATTCCACATCAAGATCAAAAGTTTGAAGGGTTGGTGCTCGTGTTGCAAAACTAGAAAGAAAATAATCTTGCACTCTTCATTACAAAATCTCATTGCCCCCTCCTAAATCTCTATCAACCATGACTTGGAACTGGAAAAAATGTTGCTGCTGTTGCTGTGTTCTCATCATCGTATTTTTCATTGCCATCCTCACCGCCACGCTCGTCATTCGCGAATACAGCCCCCAGCATTCGATCAACTACCAGGTGACCGATGCATCTCTGACCCAATTCAACTTGACGACCAATAAAATCCTCCAGTTCAATCTAGCCACCACCATAAATGTTGAAAACCCTAACAAGAGGTCTGACTTCCACTATGAGAAGTTTGAAGCTGTCGCTTCTTACAAAAGCCAGGATTTGAAAAATAATAGCTTCGACCCGTTCGAGGTAGGGCACAAGGGTAAGCATCCTTTGAATGCAGTGTTCAAGGGGGAGCAATCGGTGTCTCTTCTGGATGATGAGGTTTCAAAGTTTAAGGCCACCACGGTTTTTGATATCGTTGTAAAGTTGAATGTTAAGCATTGGGCCAAGTATACTACACTCAAGATTACTGAGGAGATGAAGATGAAATGCAACTTGAAGGTTCCTTTAAATTCCAACGGAAAATCAACTGAAAAATTTGAGGTTGCTAAGTGTGATAAGGAATAAATTTTTCATGGATAATGTACGTGGTTGGTTGTGTAAGATGGGGATTGTGTTTTTTGTTTGTCAAATTAATTCATAAATGAAATTTTTTTTCTTTTCTTTTAGATTCATATGCTAGCTATAGGGTTCGATGCATTACATTGATACGATTATGCGCATGCGTGTGTCAAGAGTCATTTCTTTTCTACATCCGTTACAAAAGAAAAAATGTGTTTGAAAAACATTACGATGCTATAATTAGTCACCATTAATGTACGTAGATATTCACACATGTATACTTTCATTTTAGTATAGGCTCTGTCGAATTCCTATGTTTAGTAGTTGCAGCCTCCACTCCTCGATACATTCATATAAAAATCGTCCTAAATTTCAGTTCAATGGCATCTTCAGTTGCATGTTTCCTCGAGTTTGTAGTTTTTTCTATGGACTAAGAGGAAAAAACTAAAAGATAAGAAGAAGAAATTATGGAATTGGGGTTATGGAGCAATTACCCTTGACTTCTAAAAACTCACATAATTTCGTTAAAACATTCTCTACATTTTATTTAATAACTTCTGCACGTTTAAATAAGTGATGCATCAAAGTGACAAAGTAATTAAAACGAACCAACTAACCTATAAACAAGCAACTACGTTAATGTGAGAGAACAATTAGGATAAAACCATCTCATGCTCTCATACTTATTAGCCCAAACAATCCTATCTCAACTAATCAATCAAGACCTAGTCAACTCCGTCGGAGGGTGTATCCATACGGACCATATTTCAGCACAAAATTTTATCTGTTTGAGACAGATGATGAGAAAAGAAAGGAGAAAGTAGTTTACAATCACGGCCGTTTTGAATCCTTTCCGCCCTTCACCCCTCACACTCACTCACAGTGGGGTAGGGGAGGGGGAGATCATCGATGGAGACTACTGCTATGGTGGACTTAAGCAAAGGAAACCTGCACCACTGGTGGTTCACGTTGGTAGGAAGCAAGGACAGAACCAGAAATTTTTATAGGGGTGGGCTATTATTTCTTATATGAGTAAAGATCTAAATAAAATTTCATTTATTTTCTTATAGGAGACAACTTGAAGCTAACTGGAGATCTGTTTGGATAGGACATGCTAATTTTTGCTTGGATGGATTGGGCTAATTTTTGTAAAATGAGGTGTAATGCCTAAAAATAAGTATTAAATTTCTTTTTTCCCAAACTTTGCACTTGGCTAGAGCCTACTCTATTCATAGTGTAGTTCCGTCCTTGGTGGGAAGCTCTATGTTCTCTTTGGTCAAACGCAATCTTTTGCTAAAAGTCCAGTTTTTGAGGAGTTCAACTCGAATGACGACACTTGGACCACTCTGCAAGACCCTCCATATATTAAGTCTTTTCCTTAAGTATTTCGTTACTTCACCTATGCAATTGTGGCACCGTCGTTTGGGACATCCATCCTTTAGTTATATGAAGCATCTTCTACCAGATTTATTCTTAGGTTTCAAAGACTCAAACTTCAAATGTGACATTTGTATTTTTGCCAAGAGTCACCGTGTGCCCTATCCGTTGAGTACGAGCAAGTGTACTACTCTGTTTACGTTAATTCACTCTGATGTCTGGGGACCCTTGCCTATCACTGCTCATTCTGGCGTTCAATGATTTGCCACATTCGTCGATGATTGTACACATATGACATGACTTTATTTGATGAAGAATAAAAACAAAATGTTTTCACGATTTTAGTTCTTCCACAAACAGATGAAAACTCAGTTTAATGCTCAAATTCAAATTCTTCGCTCCGACAATGGTGGAGAATTTGTCAATCATGACTTTCAGACTTACTTCCAACAACATGGAATTATCCATGAGACGACCTATCCTCACACACCACAACAAAATGGTGTCCTGAACGAAAGAATCGACATCTTCTTGAAACAACCCGAGCATTTCTGATTGGTGTTCATGTTCCTCCCTATCACTGGGATGATGCTATCGTCATCGCAGTTCACCTCATCAACCACATGCCTTTTAGTGTCTTGAATTTTAAAAATCCCTTACCAGTGCTCACACAACACAGGCCCCTGCCCTCTGTTTTGGTGCTCACACCCCGAATCTTTGGATGTGTGGCCTTCATTCATCTCCAAGACACTATATCAAATAGAAGCTTGAAGTTAAAGTGATTCAATTTCCTTTCATAAAGTTCAAGGATCAATTGACAGATATTTTGACAAAGGCACTTTCTAGTATAGCATTCCACAACTCACTAGACCATTGGGCATTGGCGATATCTATGCATCAACTTGAAGGGGAGTGTTAGCATGACTTGTGGACCCGCATTTACTTTCCTTACACACCAAGGATTCCTATATTAAATATAATGGATTTACTTTAATTCATGTTTTCCTACTATAAATAGAATTAGGACTTATTACTTTCCTTGACCTACAAGGATTTATTGTATTATAAATATGACCTCCTACAAACAATATTCTCTCATAAGTTTCATACTCCACTCGAACTTCTCCTGGTTTAGTGTTGGACTTGGATGAGGAGGAGGATACTTGTAATAAGATAATGTTTGTCTATGAACCAGCGTACACCATATCCCTCGAAAATTTTATGATGTATCAGCGTACACCATCTCCATCAATGTTGATGGTAATAATTGTTCTCTTCAGCGCATTCAATCTTTGAATCTGCTCTACCAAAAAAACCATTTTTACGAGGGTCAAAAGGCTTTGGAAATACTATTTTGCCGTCGGAAAAACGTTTTTCGAACAGCAGATGTCTGTTGGATGCCGTCAGATAATCGATCATTAGAAAAAGTCTATTTCCGACGAGCCGTCGGAAAAAATAGTCTTTTCGACATGAAATGACCGTCGTAAATACTCTGCCATTGTCGGAATAAATTTTCAAAACAAGGACATTTTAGTATTTGTGATATGCTAACATTGTCGGAAATAATTGGGAAGTTTGTCATAAATGTTTTCTTAAACCACAAACTTTTCTGTTTTCGACAAACAAATGTTGTCGGAAATAATTAGGAAGCGTGTCGGAAATGTTTTCTTAAAACACAAAATTTTCTTTTTTGGACAAACAAATATTGTCGAAAACATTATGTTCAACCAACAAATGTATTTATGACAATGTCAATTTATTATGCAAAATCCTGTTAAATGGTATATAAAAGCAAAACAACAATTGAAAACACTAAGGTGGTGTTCGGTAACGTTTTCGGAGGTTGTTTTCATTTTCAGAAAACAAAAATGAGTCAAAAACACGTTCAGTAGCATGTTTTCATTCTCGTGGAAAACGTTTTCATAAAATGAAAACAAGTTCATGTATATTTGTGGAAAACAGAAAAAAGTTGTTTTCATTCTCGTGGAAACGTTTTTTCAGAAAACATTACAAAAATGAGTCAAAAACACGTTCGGTATAATGTTTTCATTCTTGTGGAAAACGTTTTCATAAAATGAAAACAAGTTCATGTATACTTGTAGAAAACAAAAAAAAGTTGTTTTCATTCTCGTGAAAAATGTTTTCTCAGAAAACATTCTCCGAAAATGTTACCGAACAGGCCCTAAATATCTTCATAAATAAATAAAAATTCATTGTGCAATATATAGCCGTGATACAACAAGACTCCCTACATATAGTAGTGTCTCATTTGTTCTCATATAACAATACTATACAGGCTTAATGGCAAACTAGCACAACTAATCTTATCATTCAGTCATATGCAACTAATAATGTATAGGCCTTATGCCCTTTGTAGCTCCAAATTTTGTGCTAATTATTTCCGACAAAAAAGCCCATTTTTCTGGTGACATATTTCCGATGGTCAACGTTTTTCAGTCGGAAAAAGCCCATTTTCCGATGATATTTGGGCCCCATCGAAAACAGTTTGTCGTAAATGACTTTTTTTTTAGTGTGACAGAGTTTAGGGTCCGTGGACTACTTGGTATCATCGCACTATTAGTTTTGTCCATATGGGAGGTTGAAAAGTCTGCTTTGCTATTGCCAGTTACGCCCCATGCGTGGATTCTGATGATGATCATCCTAATCCTGAGAAGGAGAACATGAAACTTCTTGTCATGGCATTCGAATTCTCCATTTCCACGGATGATAATTCAGCATTATCCATCAAAGCCGAAACCTTGGGTTCTTGCTTCTTTCCTTTCAACTGGGCTTCCGAATCTGGTCGTACCTTAGATGCCCAACTGCTCTCGGTTGCTTTGTGTGCTAAGTAAACTGCTCTTGCTCATATGCAATGCAATGCAACTTCTTTCCTTTGCTTCATCCCTATATATTTCAGTTATCTGTCTGTCTGCCTGATTCATTTTTATTTATTAATATGTATAAATTTTGTTGCTAAGTAGTACCAGCACACAGACACAAACTTGAGCGCATAAATGTATGAAACTTGTTCTCCACATGCCACTCTGATTTGTCAAATTTACATTAATCCTTATGCGTTGTGATTCGAGTGTGCACCTGTAGTCTCCTGGATTATTCCATGTTGTCTTGTGACTTATGATTTCTTGTTTTAATCTTACAGTTGTTTTACTTGAGATAATTTCAATAAAGTTTTGCTTAAAAAGAAGAAGAAAAGAATTCCACTCTACAGTGACAAAACATTGAATCCAATCGAAACCCACAAACACAAAAGAAAAGTCATTCTACAAGGGATCAAAAGAATAAAATATAACCCAAGGGGTTTGGTCTAGTAGATAAAAGCTGATTAGGTCCACAAGTTCGGTAATGCCTCTGAGTACCATCCTTAGAGAGGTCAGGGGTTCGAGTCTTGTAAAGAACCTCCTTGGGAGAGCTTTTCATAAACAGAAACCCGGCTCGGAGTGGTAACCCACTAACTACCATTTTTGTAACAAAAAAAGAAGAATAAAATATAAACAAGATATGGCAACCCATTAATCAATGAGAAATAGAATTTTTCGTTTGAAAATACGCTTGTAGACTAGAGAAAGGAAGAATAAGTTTGGCGTTTGTTTAGGAAATAATTTTATTTTTTAATTGAAGTTTTTTTAAGGAAATATTTGTATGTTTTAATTATGAGAAGATTTGGGGTTTTGATTTAAAGATAGGGAGTTGATTTTCCACTCATTTTTTCTCCATTTACACTCCCTTTTATTTTTTAATATTTTTTAATCATTTTTGTTCTCTTTTATTATTTTTCTTTATATTTTATTTTCCTACTTACACTTCATTTTTATTAATTTTTTTTTTCAATGGAAAGATGAATTCTTTAAAATTAATATTTTAAAAACAAAAAAAAAAATTTCCCTAGCCTCAACAACCCCCTCTCCCCTCTTCATCAACCCCTCCTCCTCCCATCTCTGCACTCCAGCCCCACTACCACCCACCGCTGCACTGCTCCCCAGCTCCAACAACATCAATGGCTCCATCTCGCTCGACTCCTTTTCTCTGCCCCTCTCTCTGCATTCAAAAACCAAAAATTTATTTTTCATCTCCAAAAGCCAACTTTCTCTTTTTCATCTCCAAAAACTGTTGGATAAACAATAATCAGTGACTGATAAAAATAATTATATATATATATATCAATAATTATATAAATACCAACGAAATTGAATTTATAACAAACTGTAATTTGAAATACAATAAACAATAAAATAAATGAACTGACTTGGATTCTAAATAGAGGCTTGCAGATTTGATGCAATGTCTTAAAGAAAGTAATTTCACCCATTCTCAGTGCTTCAAGTTCTACTGGTGACTGCCTCACAATATTCAACTATCTGTATTCTAAGCCCTAGCACTAGGGCTTAGAATATGGCGAACTTTGATTGTTTTCCTCTTAGACAATATGAATGTGCTTGTAGAATGCTTTTTTCTGTGTTTGACGAATGAGGCATTGTTTGATTTAAATAAACTTATGAAACCTTATCAAAAGAGTCACAACTGTTAGAAAATAGTTAATTAAACTAATATGAAGTAATAAAAAAAATTATTAATTCGAAACTAAAAAATTAATTTAAATCTGAAGTGCCCAAATCAATTTTGAAGCCTAATTGATTTCCACTTTGCCCAACTTCCATTTACTAAGTGTGAGACTTCCACACTTATAAAGACCACATTCTCTCTTCTTTCTACAATGTGGGACAAATATCCTTGAATTTCATTCAAACTTCCAACAAAAACAACATCAGTCAAAACCATGCTTTATTCCCACCAAATTCTTAGAAGTCTCAGACTCGTTGTCATTCCTTGTAACATTTATGCTAAGTGCTAACAAAGAGAAATTTCTAATGCACGAAGCTTTTTGCTTCAAGTAAGGAGCTTTACACTATGTGATTCAGCTCAACCAATTAAAGCTTTCTCAACCCACCCTCACGTCGTACCCCACACTATCACATTCCGGATCGGCTCTGTCGTAGCACGATATTATTCGTTTTGGGCCTCGCCCTCACGGTTTTGTTTCTGGGAACTCACGAGTAACTTCCCAGTGGGTCACCCATCCTGGGATTGCTCTAGCCCAAACTCGCTTAACTTCGGAGTTCCCATGGAATCCGAAGTCAGTGAGCTCCCAAAGGTCTCATGCTAGATGGAGGTGGGCATGTACATATAAGGCACATCACCCCATCTCCGTTGGTCGATGAGGGATGTTACAATCCACCCCCTTAAGGGCCTGACGTCCTCGTCGGCACATGGCAGAGTGGCTCTGATACCATTCAATCACATCTCGGATCGGCTCCGCTGTAGCACGATATTGTCCGCTTTGGGCCTCGCCCTCACGGTTTTGTTTCTGGGAACTCACGAGCAACTTCCCAGTGGGTCACCAATCCTGGGATTGCTCTAGCCCAAACTCGCTTAACTTCGGAGTTCCCATGGAATCCGAAGCCATTGAGCTCCCAAAAGGCCTCGTGCTAGATGGAGGTGGACATGTACATATAAGGCACATCACTCCCTCTCCGTTGGTCGATGTGGGATGTTACATTTTTGAAGTTGGGTATTAGTATATTATGAAAGGTGAAGAATTCAATCTCCCAAATAATCCCAAATTTTAGCCTAAAACCATCTCAAACCCTTGTATAGGGAGGGGTATAATTTTGGGCTGGCTAATAAATGGGGCAATATTTGGCCCCAAATTCCAATCCTGGCGGAACTTGCGTGCGACCTAATTCGCGGCAACCAATGAGCCACGTGAAGGACCAGCAGATGTGGGCCAAGGTTGTCGCCTACTTCCCATGCTGCATGCGCCACCTGTCAAGCCCATAACAAAGTATCTGTTGCAGTCCAGTTGTTGCTTTCAAATGGGTTGGTTGCACATATTAATTATTAATTCTTTTTGTAAGTCATATATAAATAAATCAATGAAACAAATGTGAATGTGTTCTGAAATAGGCCAAAATTATTTTTTAGAAATTTCAACAAATCACGGAGTAATAATAAAAAATTAACTCAAGAAAAACTAACCACAAAAAATAGAGGTAAACCATTCTTTATTAATTTAATACAGTTGCGGGGTCAAATTTCGAGTCTGCAACGTTGGAGGAAAGAAAGTGTTTGAGTCAGGCAATACTTGAATAGTTGTATTTTGGATGGTGAAAATTTAGGTTTAGCCCTAAATAAGTTGGAGAAGGTTCTTATGTGGTAATTTTTGACACAACCTAATGAACAACTTGTAATTCGCACAGAAAATTGGGCATATAACTGAACCATCACCTAAGCCATATGATAGAACAAAATTGAGGCATCCACAAATTATTTTTCCCGAAATGAAAAATCTGAATTCTATCTAATTAATTCTAACATAATCAAACACAGTGGCCGAAATAGAGAATCAAGGCCAAGCAAAAAACAAAAACAAAAACAATTTACCTTTTTTTAAGGAAAAACCAGTATCCCACCAAAAAAAAAATGGGGGAAAACCAGTATGTTAAAAAGTAATTGGGTTGTCCATTTTACAAATTTAGTCCAGCCCAGGTGTGGAACGGTGGCCCAAAATACATAATTTTTTTTTGGACGAAGAAAATACATCATTTTTTATATAAAATCGAAGCGTGTATCTTTCGTGGAGCACATAAAGGAAAAGAAACCTAGGAGGAGGAGATTACTCTGACGACGAGGCTACGCGTGATGGGAATTCAGGAGGCGGATAATAAGAAGGATACCAGGTCTCTATATATATGTACCTACGAGCTGAAGGACGATTATGTTCGTTACGATATCCGCGCCATCAGATTGGGCGACATATTATCCAAATCTGAGTCTGATGGCGACATATTATCCAAATCTGAGTTTATCGACAAATTTGAGTTGCTTCGACAACTGGCTTCCATTGAGGGCGAGGATGTTCCCTTCTTGATGGGTTGCTGTTTGGTCGGCTCCCAAATTCTTCTAGCCGGCGGCTTGAAACGGCCTCCGCCGGAGAGTCAGTTGTTGCGTCAATTCGGACCATATTCGAGCACAAAAGTTTATCTGTTTGAGACTGATGATGAAGAGAAAATAGAGGAGAATGTTTACAGTCACGGTGACCTTTACCGTTTTGGACAACTCCGTTTTGGATCTTATCCGCCCTTGACCCCTCACACTCACGGTCACAGTGGGGAGGGGAAGATCATCAAGGGGGACTGCTGCTATGGTCAACTTAACCAAGGGAAACCTACACCGTTGGTGGTTCACGTTGGTGGGAAGCTCTATGTTCTCTCTGGTGGTATGCGTACTTACGCCAAAAGTCCGGTTTTTGAGGAGTTCAACTCGGATTACGGCACTTGGACCACTCTGCCGGACCCTCCATATATTAAGCCTGAGCCTTATCCTCAAGCATTTCGTTATTTCGCTTATGCAATTGTGGGTACCAAGATCCTGGTCTCCGCCGGAACTTCTCCGGTGTACTGCTTTGACGTGGCCGCCCCGCATCCCCGCAAGTGGTCTATGTGCTTTCCTCAGTGTTTTCCCTTCAAAGGCAGGGCTTTAGTGTTGGACTTGGAGGAGGAGGATAATTGTAATAAGATAATGTTTGCCTATGAACGCGTCCCTGGACATTTTTGTGATGTATCAGCGTACACCATCTTCATCAATGCTGCGGGTAATAGTAATTGTTATCTTCAGCGCATCCAATTTCTGAATCTGCTGACAAATTTCAGTAGAATACTTGGGAGATATCAGTCGTATCATTTTGTCCATCTAGGAGGTCGAAAAGTTTGCTTTGTTGGTGCCGGTTTCCACCCATGCTTTGATGTTTCTGATCGTCATCCTAATCCTGAGAAGGAGAACATGAAACTTCTTGTCCTGACATTCGAATTCTCTATTTCCAAGGATGATAATTCAGCATTATCCATCTCAGCCAAAACCTTGAGTTCTTGCTTCTTTCCTTTCGATTGGGCTTCAGAATCTGTTCAAACCTTAGATGCCAAACTGCTCGGTTGCTTTGTGCGCTAATTAAGTAAGCTGCTCCTGCTCTTATGCAATGCAGTGCAACTTCTTTCCTTTCATTCATCACTATATATTATTTCAGTGATCTTTCTGCCAGTGAAGTTAGTTTGGTTGGCACATATGTTTACTTATATCTGCATACAGTGAAGTTAGTTTTTGTTAGTAGGGATAAATTAATTTTAATGCAGTTTATGGCTTTGAACTGATCAAGCCAGTTTGGATGGATCAAATGAGCTGAGTAGTGAACATGATATCTGAATACTGTTTTGGATTTTATGAATTTTATGGTTGATATAGCGATTTAAAAGAATCTGAACCATTTGATTAATCTAATGGAGATTAAGTATTCCACCTTAGTGTAAATTATATGTTATTAAAAACTATCATGTGGCCGTGCTAATGTAGTATCTTATAATCTCTCATGTTCTACAATTTTTCTTTCCCATTCACTCTTATAATTGTATCATTTTCATTATTATCCAAACCCGTAAGTTGATCCCTTCATCCATAAATATATTATGAACCATGTATTTTTTGGTCCAACCACAATTAGACTAATTGCATATCGACCAACAAACCATACAACCATGGAAATATTTTTGAGATTCTCAAGAAGAGGGAAGGACACATGCTTCTCTCACGTGCATCATTCTCTCCTTGACTTGCAAGACCATGAAAAGAAATACAAGGAAAGCTCAAAGCTTGCTATTAAAATATTAAAAATTACTGAACCGCAATACATTTTTAGGCTTGATGTTAAGTAATTAACCTTTTTTCTTGTTTGGCTCAATTATCAATATCATTATTACAAAAAAAAAAGGCAAAAAGTCACTTTTGGTCCCTGTAGTTTGTCACTTTTACCACTTTGGTCCATGTCGTTTCATTTTGATCAATTTTACCCCTGTAGTTTTCAATTTAAGCAATTCAAGGACAAATTCTAATTTCAGTCAAAATAGAGTAACTCCTGTTAATTCTTGAGGGTCATTTCGGTCCAAAGACAAAGGATGGAAAAAAAAAGAACAAAAAAAGAGAGAGTTGATCCCAAACCCTAGCCTTAGCCGTATCCCCAACTGAGAATCCTAATGGGGCATCACTGTTGGAGCGCATGTGGCCTCTACAATGGGGAAGGAAATCACCAGCCCAAAATGAGCTGAAAATTGGGTATCTCTAAATTGTTGTTTGGTTTAGGAACTGAAAATGATGATGAGCCAACTGTTGAATTGGGTTGCTGCTTGACACTACTAGTTTCATCAGTGCCCTCCATTAAAAACCTTGATTCATCAAAACAAAAACCATGCGCTAAGTTGCCTACTGGTTGAAATGTGAATCAAAAGCCTCGCAGCCCTCTCCTCATTCCTCTGCGTCTTGAGACCAATTTCCCCTCATCGGCATCTAGGTCTCATTCCAGTTCAAGTAGAATCAAATTGAGAACCCTTCGATCGTTTTCGCGTTCAAACGCCTCCCCCTCACCTGCCTCACCCTTCACTGCCTCCTTTCTCTCTCTTCTCCCATATCGTTTGGGTCTCGCGCTTGGGTCTCGTTCCAAGGTCACCATCTCCACCCTCCTACCTCAACCAACGGTTTCCCTGGTTTGGGTTGAGCAGAACGCCTCCTTTTCTTCTTTTTTTTAATTATTTTTTTCCATCCTTTGCATTTGTACCGAAATGCCCCTCTAGAACTAAACGAGAGTCACTCTATTTTGACTGAAATTAGAATTTGTCCTTGAATTGCTGAAATTGAAAACTACAGGGATAAAATTGTTCAAATTGAAACGACAGGGACCAAAATGGTAAAAGTGACAAACTACAGGGACCTAAAGTGACTTTTTGCCATTAATATTGATTATTTTTTTTCTCTTTTGGTGCCCCTTTGTTCTTTGATACAGTGCAGAGAGTGCTGTTATTTCCACCCACTGTCCTATTTCCCCACTCATCTTATCTTCCCACTCACCATGTAAATTTGAAAAAACATAATCCTATCTTTTCACCCACCAATATTCTTTGCTAAAATACCCTTAAAATAATAAACATTAATATATATATATATATATATTTAAAAACTAATATTTTATAAAGAAAAAACCAAAGCTTCCACCACCTCCCCCAATGCAGCCCCTTCCCAACCCTATTTTGTAAGAGCTCGGTTACCCATTAAATTTGATTGCATCACCATCCAATTTGAACTCTGTAGCTAGTTTGGTTATGGGTTTTTGTCATTCTCGATTTTCTAGCAGAACGTGAAAGATGTTTGTTCTTGAATACAACACATTAATCAATATTTGTCTTTGCAAGAATGGATTTTTTCAATTTGTTCAAAATTTATTCTCCAACGTTTTAAAACTTGGGTTTAAGTTGGATTCTTACTTCTTCGGTGTTGGTAATTGTAGAGATATAATATCCAATTCTGGATTTGGCTTCGGCAAAGAGAAAAGGGAGATGGGTCAAGAAGTTAAGAGTGTTAAATTGGTGGTTAAGTAAATGGAACAAATAGATAAGGGTTTCCTAAGTCCTTAGAAGTCATTTTATAAAAGGATAAATTTGTCTTTAAAATTTTGAAGAAAAAAAGAATGGCAAAATAGAACAAGGGTGGAAATAGCAGCACTCAGTGCAAATTGTGAGTTTTAGGGGGGTGTATTCGATCAGGATTTTAAAAGATTATTTTGGGATAAATAAATCTCGTGGTATTCAATTAAGACTTTTAAATAATCAAAACAAGTCTTGTGGTATTCCTTTAAGACTATTAGGATTTTTTAGAGAGGGTGCCCAAATCTAGTGGTATTCAATCAAGACTTTAAACAAGTAACAAAAAGTCTTATGGTATTCAAAAACTGGCTAATTTCGAATGATTTTTTTATATATGGAATTGTGTGAGACTTTTTAGTGGTAGGTATAAATACCAAACCCTATCTCAAATCTCAACCTCACCCGTCAGACTTTTCACGTGAACAAGGTACTTCTTCCTTCAAATTCTGCTATGTTCCAAATTTTTTTTTTACCCAAAAACGAAGTGGGCTTGTGTTCTCCACATCGATTCATATATGCTTGCCAATACATATCTCTCGTTGCTTTTTTTTTTCTTGGTCCATATCTGCTTGCTATTTTCTTCATTGTTATTTTCTCAGTTTGCAACAATCTCAATGCTGAATTTGCAGAAATGGCGGAAGAGGAGACAAAGAAGAGAAGTGTGGTGGTGGAATCCCTGGGATGGTTGACAGAGTCTTCAATTATGCCCAAGAAGCACCGCGCCATCGCCGGCGTCGGAGCCTCCTCGATAATGGAGCTCAAGGCCCAACTCTATAAGTCGTCGGCTCAGAAGTCGAGTTCCACCGCGCCAAGAAGAAGATCACATCACACGATCCCTTGTCCGCCAAGAACTCCGGCATCGATGCCCAGGCCCACAAGTACGTCTTTTTCTTTCTTTTTAATCAATTTTCCTTTCTGGGTTTAATTTCCATTTCCTTAATTATGTGTAATTTGCTAGTATTGATGTAATTCTGGGTTAGGGTTCATTTTGGTATCTAGGGTTCTCATTGTTGTTTGAGTATAAATTATGAGTCTTTTGGGTGATGCTTAGATATAAGATGAAGTTTTTGAGCTCTCTGTTTTGGAAAGTTGAAATTTTATCGTCCGCTGCCAAAGTTTCTTGTGCTTCTTACAATATGAATAACTTCAAGGATAGTATCTCTAGTCTTTAATTTGGCTTCCTGCTAAGATCAATTTTGTGTTTTTGTTGGTTTCTATTCAGAGACAAGCTTGAGCTCAAAGCAGTTAATGATGGATCAGCTAGCTATGCAGCATAGGAGAGGAATGCCACATTGTATGATAAGCTAGTAAAGGGGGAGCTATCTGATGAGGAAGATAAGGAGAAGTATTGTGTGGATTTTTTTTGCAAGATAGTTGAGCAGGACGAATCGCAGCAAACTCAGCATCATGATTTGCCTGCTGTAGTATCTTCGGAGAATCAAGATGGTGAGAGTGATGCTTCTGTGCTGTTTAGCATGAAACCGTTGGGGCATGGGCGAGCAGCTGCAACAATGGATAATGATGTTTACAAGAGTTTTGTGAGGTAACAATTTCAAATGATTTCAGTATAGCTTATCTATGATGAACCTGAATGACAGTTTAGTTAACCAAAAGTAATCAAATAATGAAAAGATTTCATCTCTTCAGTGTATTTTTGCATTGTTATTCTTCCAGTGATGCCACTTTCTGTAGTAATCTGGATACTTTAACAGTTAGCCACTGTAATTTGGTTGTTGTCGCTGTTACTCATCTAAAGCCTCTAAGGTGAAGTGGTTGAGCTGAGACTCATATTTAGGATGCGAGTTGGGTAGTAGAAACTAGAATCTCACTGCTATTGATGAGTTATGTAAGTTGAATGCTCTTGATTTGGATTCTTGTTTTTTAATTTCTGCTTGCTCTATAGAGGACTACCAGTGTATCGTGTTAAATCTTAACCGATTTCATAAGTCCTGCACAATGTCTTGAGTGCCAGGCTATGGATAGAAAGATGCTCTTGTAGGAGTAGAAGAGGTGGACTTGTTAATTGCTGAAACAAAATCTATGCTTTGAATCACTTTAAACAAAAGACGAAAACAATTTGTTTTATACATGCAAATTGGTCTGATTGGGTTATAATTTGGTTGAACTATTGTTAGTGTAATTTGGTTAAACTAGTATGGTATTTTGGTTGAACCATAAGGAGAATTCAGATTCCAACAGATGTAGGAAATGAATTTCAAATTGCTCAAAGATTGTTTCCTTTATGCTGTCTTATAAAATATTCTCAAGAGTCGAGATTTCTTAGTTTTAAGTGTTTGGGACCTTTTGATCTCCACCAACAGCTTGTGTTAAATAGATAAAGAACTATTGTTACTGTCCTAAATGAAATGCTTGAACTTTTGTTATTATAATGCTTGAACTAAATGAAATGAAGAACTATTGTTACTATACTGCATTGACTTATAATGCTTGATTCATGCTTGTTCAAAGTAAAAAATGTGTCACTGCAACTTTGGTGTGAATGAGGTATGATCCAAATGCTCTTCCTGTGATCCAGAATATAAATTATCAAGACATGGTTCCTGAGAATGTGACAATGGCAGCTAAGTTGGAGGGGATACCTGATGATCAATTTACCGGGATTTGCATATTGAACGTTACGATTACACTGGCAAAGAAGACAAAGAAATTGCCATGGAATTGCACCGATGTTGCTGGGATTACAAGTGGTGTGGTTCCTCAGCCATGTGAGCTTCTGGTAGACCAGGGGCCAATTAATGTTGCAGCATGTAATTTTCCAGAAGAGAACCTGCCAATTGATAATGTTCAAGTTCAGTTGTGCTCTTACAAGGGAAAGCACTGGTGATAGATTGAAATATCCTTGTCTAGGAATTTGTTCCCCATGAACAATGATTGATTATATTACAAAGTTTTATTTAAAACAATCGAGAAAAACAATTTGAAAAGTTAAATCGACTGCTTGATGCATGAGACATGGCATATTTTTAGGTTCCTAACCACAAAATGATAAATTTAAAACAACAGACGAAACATTTCTAGCCAAAAATACAACAATGGATTATATATCATACCTCTGTTTCCAGAGAGACTGTCAACGTACACCCTCATGGTGAAGACGATTATTTTCTTATGCATAAACATTCTCAGCAACCATGTCTTGATAATTTAAATTCTGGATCACATGAAAAGCATTTGGATCATAGCCATTGTGTAAAAAAGCTACACTTTGATTCATGCTTGTTCAAAGTAAAAAATGTGTCACTGCAACTTTGGTGTGAATGTGTGAATGAGGTATGAACTACATGAGATATATGGCATTGGCAATTAAGTTGAGGGTGACTTGGACGGGAATGACCCAGGAAAAGAATGTGTCATTGAACTAGACAGCCATTGCTTATCATCCGACTAAAAGTTGGTTGGTTAGCATCATAAAAGTAAAAAATCTATGTGGTCCTTTTAAATCTTATAAATTCTTATGATATAAGTCTTTTAAAATCCAATAAGTAAAAATTCTGATTAAAAAATCTTTAATAAAATCTTTTAAGTCATTACATTCCTAAATAGTCTTTTAAAATCCATTGGACTTATTTATCCATAAATAGTCTTTTAAAATCTCAATTGAATACACCCCCCTTAATATAATACAACTATTCTGAGGTGGAATAATTAATCTCCTCTTGATTAATGGAATGATTAAGATTCTTTTAAATGCGAATAAATGCGTGGATGCTAAATGTGGAGACTCGGGATCCAAAAATTTGGGGGGAGGAAGGAGGAGTCTAAATCCTCTGTCCCCAAATTGCATGTGCCCTTCTCTGTCCCCTCTCTAATTTGGGTTCAGATTTTCTGTCCATGCTTTTGTGTGTCCTTCTCTGTCCATGGGTTAATTTTATGACACGTGGCATTATTTTTATTATTTTATTTGTATTAAAAGATAAAAGCATTAATTTATTAAAGTATTATTAAGTGGAATTCCACATGTCAAAAAAGTAATGCATAGACAGAGAGGGACACACAAAAACAAGGACAGAGGATCTGGACTCCTCTAATTTTGTGACATCTGTCCCTAAACTTAAGAGTGCCTAACATTGTTAACCCCTACTAAACCATAAAAATTAAATTAACAAAATCAAAGTATATTTTACTCCTCTCTGCATCAGATCGACGCAGCCCCTCCTCCTCCACTTCGCCACTGCCTTCATCTTGCTCCAAATTCTATCGCCACATCGAACACCATGAATTCTAAGAAAACGCAATGAATTCAAAGACCCTCCCTCATGTTAAACTTCTCCACTGCATAAATTGCATATGAGCTCCAATGGGTTTTGCCCGATCGATTGGCTCGGCATTCAGATTTGATTCTTTTTTCAGTTTTGAAGAATTCCCTGCTTGCAAAAACTAGTAAGAAAAAAGATATCGAATCAAGACCAAGAAGAAACAGAAGTTAAAACAATTTGAAGAAAACAAACAACTGGACAAAAATTTGGTTTCTCCACCTCCCCTGTTACAATTTTTTATATATGGTTTAATAGGAGTTAACAGCGTTAAGGTTATGCGCAGTTTAAAGACAGATGTCATTGAATTAGATAGTGGGACAAAGAGGAAACAGGTAATTTTGGTACAGAAGATCTAGACTCAAAAAGGAGAGGCTTGCAGAGAAAGGAAGAATAACAAATAAGAGGAAGAAACACATTAAGTTTGGCGTTTCTTTAGGAAATAATTTTCTTTTTAATTGACATTTTTTAGGAAATATTTGTATGTTTAATTATGTGAAGATTTGGGGTTTTGATTTAAAGATGATGTAAGCAGAAAGAGTGCAAAAAATGAAAACGAAACTACTTGCCCAGAATACATTTATTATTTTTTATATAAAAGAGAAGCATGTATCCTTGGTGGAGCTAATAGAATAGATCAGAGAGCTCCACAAAGAAAAACAACTACATCTGCTGACAGAGTTCCATGCATTATTTGGTAGATCACATGACACGTTCAGATTTGTTCATCTAGGAGGTCGAAAAGTCTGCTTTGTTATTGCCAGTTTCATTCCAGGGTTGGAAGCTGATGATGATCATCCTATTCCTACGACGGAGAAGATGAATCTTGTTGTCGTGACATTCGAATTTTTCATTTCCGAGAATGAAGGTTCAACAAGATCCTTCTCAGCCAAAACCTTGGGTTCTTGCGTCTTTCCTTTCTATTGGGCTTCAGAATCTGGTCGCACCTTCGATGGCAAACTGCTTGGTTGCTTTGTGCGCTAATTTAAGTAAGCTGCTCCTGCTGCTATGCAATGCAACGTCTTTCCTTTCTTTCATCCCTATTGATTTCGGTAATCTGTCTGTCTGACTAAGTACTACTAGACTATAGTACACAGAGACACACTTGAGCTCATAAATGTACGAGCTTGATTTGTGACCAGGTTGGTTTGAAACTTGTTTTCCATATGGCCCTCTGACTTGTCAAATTTACATTAATCCTTATGTGTTGTGATTGGAGTGTGCACTTCTAGTCTCTTGGATTATTCCATGTTGTGACTTACGATTTCTTGTTTTCACCCACAGTTGTTTTACTTGAGGTGATTCACAAAGTGATGAATACTTTGCATTCAGGAGTCAGGCATCAACCGTCAGCATTATATATGTTCTTCCAAATGCAATCAAATGTAATACTCAGAAGTATTGATGATTACTTTATGGAATATTTATTAATTTCCTTTTAGTCCTTGTTGGAATATAAATTTACTATTACTGTGGGAACTTTGTTTTATTTCACAATTGCTCATATATAAACCCTTAAGGTAAATGACCCACTAGTGCAGTGGTTTTGAGTATTTACTTCATCAGGCAAGGTCCTAGGTTCAAGTCTTAGCATCCGTGTAGTGTGTGTGAGTTTAGTTTATTATCACCCATCTTAATAAAAAAGGTCCTAAAAACCCCTTCTGTTTTATCTGAGTTTTTTTTTGCAACTTTGATAACAAATTCCATTCTTTTTCAAAATTTTGTCTTTTGTTTTAGAATGTGCATTACTATGAGAACGAATTACCCACTATTTGATTCATATATTCTCTTTGGCTACTTAAATTTGATAATATATATATATTGAAGTGGGTAATATTATTATGCCTAAAAAAAATTGCTGAGTACATGATGAAAGATGAAGAATTCAATCACCAGGGGAGGAAAGGGACCAGATTACAGCCAAAGTTCACAATAGGGGGGATGCAAATGTGTTTTTTGCTCCGATGGCGGATGGATGTAAATTTGAAGATGTAAATCCGATTTATTTTTTTTTGCATTTATTCGTATATATTTTTTTCAATCGATGCTAAAACCACCATAAATTTGTATCTCAAATCAAAGACATATATATAGTCAAAAATGTTATTGTCGACTTGGTGCTTGCATTAACTGTTGTACACGTTTCTTCTTCTCCATTACCCTTCAAATAAAAAGAAAACATTTTATCAGTAATATGGAAAACCGAAATGGTAGCTGCGCCTGCGATGCAATCTCCAGAATTGGAATATGAGAAGAATTCACTGAAACAACAAATACAACAATCAATAATAAATAAACCAAAACAAAATCATAAGTTTGTTGCAATAACTACTGTGCACTAGTCTTCTTCTACATTAGCCTTCAAGTAAAAAAAAAAGAAAAAGCAATTACCATAACTGCACTCTAAACACTGAAACACCATACAACAATCAATAATAAGCCAAGAGTGGTGCTAATGAACTCTAAAATTAACTGAGTACACCTTATGATCTAAGTACACCCTAATCACTACTAGAAATATGGCTACTACCCACTGATTATCTAGATACAATTTCATAAAAGTGTCTTGTGAATGTTTTTTGGAAACTAATTCTCCCACCGTGCCTATTAAAGATATTTGAGATAGACAATGGTGTGTAATACAAAAAAGTGATTTTCATTATTTTCCTTTAATATTTGCTCCTTTTTATCAATCCCAAATTGTCAAAGGAAGCTGCAACCCATTTGGCTCCACTCACAAATAACACAAACAAGCTTGGCTGGCTCCCTTTACAAACTGGCTTGGCTTCCCTTCACTCAGTTTTAGCATTTGGCCTTAAATTAGATACTGATTGTGAATGCTAGTCTCTTCCATTTAATTCTATATTGAATGGCACAAAAGTAATATTAATGTTGGCATTCATTGATGATTAGTACATACTTGTACAACCAGTTAGAGTAAATTTTCAATTTGTTTTTTAATTGAGGGTTGATAGTCGTTGGGCTATTACTGGTGTGGTATACCCACAGTCAACCAAGAAATAGAAAGAAAGAGGGCTATTGTTGGTATGAATAACGTCCAGCACAATCATTTTTGTTCACTACCTCGTCACTGTATTACAAACTAATTTCAACCACACAACAATAACATTAAAATCCTTTTTCTAATGGTAGATATAAAACTAATGAAGGCACAGAGCTCAATATAAAATCATAATGGAGCTTAGATCATTCAACTATGGTTTTGTTAACTACTAGCCCATGATTAACAGTATTGAATTCTACAAATAGCCATTTTTTCTTCACAATGTTTTTGTATATTAGAAGCCAGCATACACCAAGAACCTCCCACTACTATGGGCCACGACCCCTATACGGTGTATTCAGTTAATTTTATTGTTCGTTTAGCAACTCTCTTTTTTAAATGACTTAACAATTACTTACCTAAAAGCATCAACACATCAACTCCTTGTCTCGTATGTATCCACTATTTCTATACAATATATTGGGACTGATTACATCATTACATGTTTGTATCCAATACTTGTATACAATATTGTTAAAGTTTGACCCTTTAAAATAAAAGTATACCCGTCATTTCGAAAAAGTTTGACCTTAAAATAAAAGAACTCTTGACCGGCAAATGGGTCCCAATGGCACTGAACTTTTTTTAAGGAAAAAAAAAAGAATTATTTATCGCAATTTACATTTCCTTTTTTATATATAAATAACTTAATAATTAGAAGAGTGCAAAAAAGGTAAGAATAGTAAGTAATTAAAAGGAAAGCAAAAATGGTTAGAATCGAAACTAGTTGCCCAAAATACACATAAACAGAAGAATCGGAAAACCTAGAGCTAATAGAATATATCAGAGAGCTCCAAAAAGAAAAACAACTACAGCGAGGAGCCTACGCGTGATGGTAATTCCAGAGGAGGCCGTGGCGGATGATACTGATACCAACAGTATGTCTCTATATATATGTACCCACGAGTGCACCACCCATCATGCTCGTTACGATATCCGCGCCATCAGATTGAGTGATTTATCATCCATACTCAAATCCAAATCCAAATCCCAATCCCAATCCAAGTTTACCAAATCAGAGTTGCTGCGAAAATTGGCTTTTATAGAGGGCGATGATGTTCCTTACTTGATGGGTTGCGGTTTGTTCGGCTCCCAAATTCTTCTTGCCGGCGGCCAGAAACCGCGGGACCCCAAGATGGCGGCAGGGTGTCGATACGGACCATATGGGAGCACACAAATTTATCTGTTTGAGACAGATGATGATGATGATGAGAAAAGAAAAGAGAAAGTTTACAATCACGGTAACCGTTTTGGATCTTTACCGCCCTTCACACCCCCTCCTGACAGTCACATTCACAGTGGGAGGATCATCAAGGGGAACTGCTGCTATGGTAAACTTCATCAAGGGAAAGCTGAACCATTGGTGGTTGAGATTGCTGGGAAGCTCTTTGTTCTCTCTGGCGGTCAGATAGCTTTATCTAAAAGTCCAATTTTTGAGGAGTTTAACCCGTATGAAGGTAGTTGGACCACTCTGCCGGACCCTCCAGATACGTGGCGTTATACTAGTAAATTTCATTACTTTTCCTGTGCAATTGTGGGCACCAAGATCATGGTGTCCACCCCAATATCTCCGGTGTTCTGCTTTGACGTGGCTGGCCCGAATCCCCGCCAATGGTCAGTGTGCTCTGCTGTGCCTTTTCCCTTCAAAGGCATGGCTTTAGTGTTGGACGTGGAGCTGGATGATAATTGTAGTAAGATAATGTTTGGCTATGAAGACGTCCCCGGACATGGTGATGACATAGTAGCCTATATCATGTTCAACGATAATGAAAATGGTTATTGTTCTTGGTATCCCATCGCCCCTCTAAATCTGCTCACAGAGTTCAGTGAAATAGTATTAGTTGGTGGACCAGATGACACGTTTAGTTTTGTCCATCTAGGAGGTGGAAAAGTCTGCTTTGCTGGTTCCTGTTTCACCCCAAGCTTGGATCCTCCTGTTCGTATGGAGGAGGACATGAATCTTATTGTCGTGACATTCGAATTTTCCTTTTCCGATAAGGATAGTAATTCAGCAAGAATCTTGGCAGTCAATACCCTGGGTTCTTGCATCTTTCCTTTGGATTTTGCTTCAGAAGTGGGTAGGCGCTGCCAGGCCAAACTGCTCGGTTGCTTTGTGCGCTAATAAAGTAAGCTGCTCCTGATCCTGCTCTATGCAATGCAATGCAACTTCTTTCCATTCCTTGATCCCTATATATATATATGCTGCTGTGACTTATGATTTCTTTTTTTCACCCACAGTTGTTTTTACTTGAGGTAATTTGAATAAAGTTTTGCTTAACTTTTGACTTTGGAACAGGTGAATTCACAAAGTGATGAATACCTTGCATTCAGGAGTCAAGCATCAACCGTACGCAGGTCAGCATTATATATGGTCTTCCAAATGCAATCAAATTTAATACAGTTTGGTCTTAAGTGCCGTGACTCACAAGTATTGATGATCACTTGTGCAATATTAATTAATTTCCTTTTCGTCCTTGTTGGAATATAAATCTACTATTACTGTGGCTTCTTCATATATAATGAAGTTGGATAATATTAGGATTATGCCTTAAAAATTGCTGAGTCGCATATTTCATGGCCTCTTCTCCTTTCCTTGTCTTTACTTAGCTGCAAAATACAACAAAGCCACCGCCTCATACACTAAACACGCACTATATCGGATCTCATCAATTTCTGAAAAGCCTAAAATGCTAAGATAGTGAAACTACTTGCTTACCTAAGGAAAAGCTTGGGTTGCTTGACAAAAGAAAGAAACAGAAATAGCGCTCAGTCAAAATCAAAATCAAAAGCTACACTTAACATCAAATCAAATTTATCCGGCTTCCTATGAAAAGTTAACTTTTTTTAAGAAAATAATAATAATAATTTATCGAAATTTACCTTTACCTTGTTTTGTTGGATTTTTTTAAAAATAACTGAACAATGAGAAGAGTGCAAAACAGGTAAGAATAGTAAATAATTAAAAGGAAAGCAAAATAGAGTGCAAAAAAAGGTTAGAATCGAAACTAGTTGCCCAAAATACATTAATTATTGTTTATATTAAAGCGAAGCGTGTATCCTTGGTGGAGCACATATGCAAACAGAAGAAATAGGAAAACAAAGAGCTAATAGAATAAATCAGTGAGCTCCAAAAAGAAAAACAAAAATGGAGAGGTTGGACGCCCTGTGCAAAGAAAACAAATGAGGCCCTATAAGTAAAAGTAAAAAAAAAATTCAATATTTCAATATTTCAAAATTAAACCAAAGTCATCATTTGTGACATCAATTACATCTATTTCCACATACTCACAATCACTCAATTGTTTTTTGCATAAAAAAAACTGAAATCATATAAAAACAACTAAATGATCTAAAAACAGCCATGCAACCAACACTTCAACAAGCAGATTGTTCACTTCAACCATCCCACATCACTCGGTTCCTCATTGATTACATTATCATTTTCAGCATGACCCAAGTTTTCCACATTTTCATTAGCATTTTCATCATGGCTTACATTTTCATGATTTTCAACTAAATCTTGTGGTTCTTTAATAATGCATTTATCAAGAGCACCTCTTTGAGATTGAGTTAATTCTTCAAATCTTCTCTTTTGTTGGCGTTTTCTATATCCAAATGGATGGTTTCTTTTAAATATTTTTCTAATATAGCAACATAACACAAGATAATAGAAAAAAAAAAAAAACAATAGAACCTGATTTTGAAGCTTTCACCCAATTTTCACAACAACAAAAATATGATCAAACAACAACAAAAATAATATATGGAAAACATTGAAAAATTAGGGATTTACCTCTTGATATTCTTGGTTTCTTCTTGCAATCAGCACATAATGATAACGCTCTTTATCTGTAGTAACTTGATCAGGTACAACCCCAACTTATGATTTTGTTCACTAGGGGTATCAATAGGTTTACAATCCAACATTCCAGTCTCTGCAAGTAGATCCAAAATATACTTTCTTTGGGACAAAAAGATACCATGTTTAGACCTGGCAACTTCAATCCCAATAAAATACTTTAAATCACCCAACGATTTCATCTCAAACTCGGAAGCCAGATACTTCTGAAGACTTTGCATTTCTGCCAGATCATCTCGAGTCACAATCATATCATCGACATAAATAATTAAAGCCTTCAATTTACCTTTGTGACGCTTAGAACTAAAGTATGGTCCGAGTTACTTTGCACATACCCAAATTTCTTCATAGATATAGCAAATCTTCCAAACCACGCTCTTGGAGACTGCTTCAACCCATACAAGGACTTCCGTAGCTTACACACAACACCCTCCTTAGGGGTTACAGGAATACCAGGAGGGAGATCCATATAAATCTCCTCCTTAAGGTCACCATGTAGGAACGCATTTTTGACATCAAACTGCAATAAGGGCCAATCGTGATTAGCTGCAAGGGATAAAAGCACACGCACAGTATTAAGCTTTGCCACTGGAGCAAAGGTCTCCAAATAATCCACCACATAGGTCTAAGTATACCCCTTTGCTACCAATCTAGCCTTGTAACGATTAATGGAGCCATCAGCCTTATGCTTCAAAGTAAATACCCATCTGCATCCAACTGCTTTCTTCCCTCATGGCAAAGGAACTAAATCCCATGTCTTATTCTTGTTCAAGGCATCCATTTCCACATTCATGACATCCATTCATTTGGGATTAGATAGAGCATCCTGCAGCTTAGTTGGCACACATACACTAGATAATTGACACAAATATGATGCATATGACTTTGATAAATGATGAGTTGTCACATAATGGCTAATGGGATATTTAGATTTAGCATGTATATCAGGAGAATATTGTACTTTGGATTTCCCACGAGTAGTTCGTGGGGGTAATTGATAAGTAGACACAGCCAAGTCATCAGAAATTATCTCACTTGACTCATTATCACGATTTGACTGGGGCAATGATAGGGCAGAAGGGGGTCTTGTATTAAATTCTTCTTCTCATAAATCACAAGAAACATCATCAGGTCTTGTATCAAACTCGTCTTCACATGAGTTACACGAAACAGCATCAATTAACCCAGGCGACCGGTCGCACTACTCAAGGCGACCGGTCGTTTCGTCACAGAGAGCATAATCGTCAGGGTTAGAGCCAGGTGACCGGTCGTGACCATTCTGGCGACCGGTCGTATCAAAGCAGAGAGCATCATCTTCAGCTCCAGACCTAGGCGACCGATCGTTTTCTCTCTGAGAGCAAAATTTCCAGTATCTTCACATCCATCATTAAGTCCAAGATCCTCCAATCCAAGACTCTCCAATTCACTCCCCCTCTCCCCCTGAATTGGAGAGGAGGAAGAGACATAATATCGCACTTCTTCATGAAAAGTCACGTCCAAAGTAACATGCACCTTCTGGGTAAGTGGATGATAGCACTTATAACCCTTCTGAGTAGAAGAGTAACCAATAAAGACACAGCGCAGAGCACAAGGATCAAGTTTACTCTGTTGATGAGAGTAGACATGAACATAGGCAACACACCCAAAAACTTTAGGTGGCAACTTGGAGACGGAGATAGGGGAAATAAGGGCACCAAATACATCATGCGGAGTCTTGAAATCAAGAACCCGGCTAAGAGTACGATTAATCAAATACGCAGTGAGGCAGAACAGCATGCCCCCAAAGATGATGGGGAACAGACATATCCAATATGAGTGAGCGAGCAACTTCAAGTAACTAACAATTCTTGCATTTAGACACACCATTATGCTGAGGAGTGAATGGAGTGTTAGTCTGGTGAATAATGCCTTGAGCACTGAAGAAACGAGTCAAGGTATTATTCACATATTCACCTCCGTTATCAGTCCGAAACACTTTGACTCGAACATGAAACTGAGTAGACACCATGGCACAAAATTCAGGAAGAATAGAAGCAACATCATATTTATTCTTCATCAAAAACACCTAAGTTAAGCGAGTGCAGTCGTCAATAAATATAACAAACCAATGGAAACTATTAGAAGTCACATGAGCAGGGCCCCAGACATCTGAATGCACTAAATCAAATGGCTTTGCAGCTTTACTATCACTCAAAGGAAACACATTTCGATGACTCTTGGCTAAAATGCACGTCTCACACTTAAAACTGGATTCATCACAAGAGCGGAATAAAGATGGAAACAAACGTTTAAGGTAGCCAAACGATGAGTGTCCCAAGCGACGATGCCATAGCCAAATTTGTTGTTTGTCTTTGACATTGCAACTTTGAACAGTATTAACGACACGATCACGAACTGGTGCAGAAGGCAATGTCAAATAATATAACCCCCATATCCGTTTACCATGCCCAATCGTCTCGTGAGTCTTGAGATCCTGAAAAGAGCAATGTGTAGGATAGAAAGTAGCAGAAGCATTAAGTGTATCAAGTAAGCGACCAACAGATAACAAGTTACAATGGATATTGGGAACTAGCAATGCACGAGATAATGACAGAGTAGGAGTGAGAGAGATTGTGCCCTCGCCAGTAACTGGAGAGGGCAAGCCATTAGCACTAGTTATGTATGGGTCACGGGTGTTACTAGACAACTCATCAAAAACTTTAGCATCATAAGTCATATGATCAGAAGCACCAGTGTCAATTATCCAAGTATTGAAGCCAGTACCTAGAATAGAGTTAGAACCACACAATTTTGCAGAAGCAGCAGCAACAGCACCAACAATGGAGTTATCACCCATGATTGCAGTAGAAACTCAACAGATCACGGCAGATGCACAAAGATAGGCACGAAGACAGTAGAGGCACGAACACGGCAGAGTACACAACGGAACACAGCAGAGGCACAAACACTACACACAAATCCAGAAGGACACACACGGCACAGGCACGGGCACAAGAGAACCCTAAGAGAAAATTAGGGCACACAGTAGAACACGAGTGGGCACAATACACAGGTCACCAGAAAGTCGACTCTGATGCCAAGTCAAATAATATGGGTATAATATTTTTCAAATTGTATTCCATTCTCCGAAAGGAGGTTTTTGTAATATAAGGTTACAAACCCTAATAGGGTTATACTAAGAAACAAGATAAATCCTAATTACATAATATATATACAAAAGGAAATAAATAAAAACAGAATATACTAGGAAGTAAATCCCAACTTGAGTGGGACTACTCGTGCTAACAGAGGCGACCTTTAATCTTTTGTATTTGATAGCGTTTCAAAAAACCCGAAAATTTTGATTTGATTTTGGTTAGATGAAAAACTTAATTGAACAGCCAAACTGCACTGCTAATATTCTTCAGCATTCTATCAACGAACTACTTCCAGTTCAATAACTTTGGAAGTTCCTCCATAATAACAAACAAATAATAAAGAAAGTATATGATTACGAAACACCTTGGAAGTTCCTCTTGGGATTTTTCACAAAACTGTCCCTATTTGGCTTTTACATTGAACTCTTTGGCAGGGAAATTCTCTGTCTATTGCTAATCGCCTAAGCTTCATGCATGTACATAAGTTCTATCAACATCCTATGCATATTAATATTCCTCAGCATTGTATTAACTAACAGTTAGACTTTTGACATATAGATAAGCCAAAACTCACCCAATCTTCCCATTCCACAGAATCCATTTCTTGATTTTCATCTTGCCATGTCTCGAAGGCATCGCTGCTGCGCCTGCTTCTTCTGCGTGTTCTACAACATCGTCCTCTGCTTCCTCCTGTCCCTCCTCATATTCTGGTTGATCTTCCTTCCCAAGGAGCCCAAATTCATAGTCACAAATGCCTCTCTCACCCAATTTGATTTCTCCACCACTAACAACACTCTCATCTACAACCTTGCCCTCAACATCACCATCCGAAACCCCAACAGAAGGGTTGGCATATACTACAACCGCATCGAAGCCATTGCTAACTACAGAAAGAACAGGTTTGCTTTGGTCACGTTGACTTCGACGCCATTTTACCAAGGCCACAAGAACACCACCACTTTACAACAAGTCCTTGTTGAAGGGCAGCAGGTTGTGGTGTTTGGAGAAGATGACATTTCCAAGTTTAACTCGGAGACAGCTGCTGGTGTTTACAGCATTGATGTGCAGCTTGCTGTTAAGGTTCGAGTCAGGTTTGGAAAATTTAAGACAGGCTATTACACGCCGTCACGGAACATCAACTGCAAACTGAAGGTTCCTTTGAGTCTTAAACAAACCTCTGCCGGTGGGTTCGAGACTACGAAGTGTGGGAATGTTAATATCTTCTCAGATCCTGATAGTGCAGGCTAACTCTGTTTTCAGTTTTGTTGTCCCCGATTGTAAAGGTGCTTGATTGTGGCCATATTTTTACTATTGTGCTTAGCTAATATAAAACAATTGAATTACCCAAAGTGTTCAGCACATGGTCGAACAATTTTCACACGTTGTTTGAATTCACACTAAAAAATAACTAAGATTTTTTATGACAGTAGAGATGGGTTCGTTACTAAAACCTCTTAGTGGCAGAAAGTATTGTATTTTAAGTATGGCTGAAGGCATGCCCAAAGGAGAAGATGGATATGCATTTTACACATCCACTATCATCATTAATTGGTAATAAGAAAAACACAAATTCGTATTTTTCGGTAATTAATAATCTTATTAGTTAAATAAGAAAATATTAATAGTTTGTTGTGATTGCATTCTTGTATTATTTACAATGGCTTACACGTAAAAATCAACTTAAGGAATGATTCAGATTCAAACTTCAATGTCGGAGCATCTTATGTTGCCGTCGTGGTACTGTCACACCAAATAATTTCTCACATCGACGGTGTGCCCTTTAGAAAACGTTATGCAACCCCAAGGGGCCAAAATCATTTTTATCGATTCCTTATTCCATTATTAGTGGTCACCACTAACTCTCAAATCTCAGTCTCTCATACCTTCCCTCTCATCTCATCCCATTCATCCACCATTTTTGACGGCTACTAAAAGCTTCCCCCCACAAGTAATGAGTTAAAAACAAAGAAAGAAGATGAGTTGGAAACTACCAGTAACTACTTGTATTGAATAACTTTGGAAGCACCTCCTCTTGGCCGAAAGGATGCTTTGGAAGTTCGTCTTGATATTTCCAACAAAGCCAATTGCTAAATATGCATATATATTCTGTCAAAATTTGTCAGCATTCTATTAAATAGCTAGTAATTAAGCTTATATATACAAGTTAAAACCTCAGAGGGAAATCCATTCTCTCGTAACGTTTTTCTTTTCATTGCTCAGCCAATGACTCCAAGGTTTGGCGCCCGCTGCCTCTTCTGCTTCTGCAACACCATCCTCTGCCTCTTCCTAGCCCTTTTCATATTCTGGTTGATCTTCCTTCCCAAGGAGACCGAATTCACCGTCCCCAATGCCTCACTGACCCAATTCAATTTCAACAATAACACTCTCTACTACAACCTTGCGCTCAACATCACCATCCAAAACCCCAACAAAAGGGTTGGCATTTACTACCGTCACATCCAAGTCATTGCTAACTACTGAAAGGAGAGGTTTTCAATGGTTAATTTGACTTCGCCGCCATTTTACCAAGGCCACAAGAACACAACCTTTTTGCATGATGTACTTGTTGAAGGGCAGCAGTTGGTGGAGTTTGGGGAACATGAACTTTCTCAGTTTAACTCGGAGACTGCTGCTGGCGTTTACAATATTGATGTGAAGCTGGCTCTGTGGGTAAGAGCCAGGTATGGAAAGTTCAAGACAGCTGATTATGGGTCTAGCAAGATCGACTGCAAGCTGAAGGTTCCTTTGAGTTTTAGTGAAACACCTGCAACTGGTTTCAATACCACAAAGTGCGGCAATGTTTACGTCCTCACAAATCCTTGAGACTAGCCAGGGATTTGAGTTTTATGGCCCAAAAGAATATGACCCTTTTTAACACACTGATAAAAATAAATAATAAAAAGACAGTGTAATTGAAGAAATTAAAATTCAGAGAGGAAGCCATGAAGCCTCAAGCTCTCTAAGTTCAGAGAGGAATACTCATTGCTGATGGGGCAGTTGATGAATCGTCGGGAGTTCATGGGATTGGGGATTTTGTTCGAAATTAATATGGTAAGCTGATAGGTGCCCTTGCTAAACAGGTCTTAGGTAATTGATCTATTTTGGCTATTATGGAGCTACTAGTAGTCCAAGAGCAGGTTTCAATTTCCTTTTATACCTTTTTTTAAAAAAAGAAATTGTATAGCCGGTCGGCTATACTCTGATATTTTTAATTTTATTTAAAGAAATAGTATAGCCATGCGGCTATACTCTGGTTTTAAAAAGAAATAGTATAGCCGTACGGCTATACTCTGTTTTTTCTATTTTTAAAAGAAATAGTATAGCCGAACGGCTATACTCGGTTTTTTCCTAATTTTTTAATAAGCAAACATACAATACTCATCTTGAACATGTACGTACGTATTTTACATATATAATACACGTATTTTTTTTTAAAAAAATGTAATAATACACACAAAATTCTCACATATTATTGATCATGTTGTCTGAATGTGAAGGTAAGGATTCATGGCCCAAGCTCATCGGAGACAAGGGGAAGGACGCCGCGGCAACAATTGAGAGTGAGAATCATTTGGTGAATGCTGTGATTGTGAAAGAAGGAACATTTGTCACTGCTGATTTTCGATGCGATAGGGTTCGAGTTTGGGTCAATAAACGTGGCATTGTTACCAAGGTTCCTATAATTGGCTAATCCATACCTTCGAGTTCATGTGAAATAATGAAATAAGGAGTTGTATTAATCTCCATCAAGGAATAAAATATCCATAATATCTCCGATATTTCCTTGAAATTTCCGTATTTTTGGACTACCGATATTTCCGATACCATCGATATTTTAGATATCCATGAACCAAAATATCGATAATATTGACGACATGTACCGAAATATCAATAATATCCCGATATTTCCATCAAAATTTTCGTATTTTTGGACTACCGATATTTTCGATATCATCGATATTTTATTCCTTGATCTCCATGCATTGTGTTTAGTAATAAATAATGTGATTGTCTTTCTATGTATGTTTATATGTGAATATCTAAGAATGGTTTGATAAAAGTTGACAGTAATTTCCTTCTTTTCTATTGTTCTTGTTTTTGTTTTTGCGAGTGTATAAAAAAAGCTACAGAAGTATTTAATTTGGTCTGCCAGCTAAACTGGGATATGGAAGGGACCGAAATCACTACTCTGTTTTGGTAAATCTGCTATATTTATATTTGGTAGAGCCTTAGAAGAACGCTTCTTTCCAAATGATGAATTTAATTTGCTAATAAATCTCATATTTTAACATCCTTTTTCAAAAAAAGGTTTCAAGTAAATTATATTAAGAAATGCCAAGTTTTTGAGTCAGGTTTTCAAAACAAGAGAGGAGGTTGTCATGGATCATTAGATCACATAAGGAGGTTACCTATTATTATTATTATTATTTCAATATTTTTATGTCACATAAGGGATCATCTAATTAAGGACGTGAATCGTGCAAACCAGCTGACTTTGTTCTATTTTATTCACAATTGTAAAAACATCCTTATATATACTGTTGACCAAGTATGTATTCCATATTTCAAATAAAAATATTATGCTTCTGTTTGGTGATCATTGCATCAATCATTAATTATACATGATGTGTGCGTGTAATATGGGTGCTAGTTCCCTTGTATCTGAGTTCGAATCTCCTTTCCCATATAGTAGATTTAAATATCTGTTTGTAAAAACACAAAAACAAAAACAAAAACAAAAACAAAAAGAGAAGAAGAAGCAAAGTTTCAGCTAATTATAAAAGTTTCAAAAAGTCAATCCCTAATGACTAACCTCAAGTTATTCAATGATAATGATACACTATAAAATATGCATCCATCCCTCCCTCCCTCCCTCCCTCACAAACAACATATCACAAGAGATATTCAGTGGGAACACTAACACAAAAGGCGATGATGGCATCTGGATGTAAAGGTAATTATAAAGTTCTTGTTTAATTAGACTTATAAATCCCACTAATTATAGATAAATTTTATTAGGGTGCCATTTAATTAGTGCATGTAAAACAAATTTTTTTTGGTGTATGCAGGTAAGGATTCATGGCCTGAGCTGGTGGGAGCCGAGGGTAAAGTTGCCAAGGCAACAATTGAGAGGGAGAATCCTTTTAGTCACTGCTCTGATTCTGCATTAAGGAGCACCTATGACACATGATCTCCGATTTGATAGGGTCCGTGTTCTGGTTAATACAAATGGCATTGTTACTTGGATCCCAGTAATTGCGTAGTTTTAGACTGTTGGTAAAGGATTCATGATGTTTTTTAAAGTAAACTAAATCCCAAGTGTTAGATTGAAATTTGATTTTGATCAATGAAATCAAAATCCAATCTAACACCTTAGTTTAGTAAAACCTAAAGTTGCCTAGCACCAAGGAGAGCATGAATGAAATAAGGATGGAGTTGTGTGTTCTTCATGCGTTGTATTGAAACCAGACAATTTAATTTTATGCATATGAAGGTGAATAAGAATGCGTGCCAGGCCATCAGTTTCTTTTTATTTGTTCTTCCTTATGTACATCATCAGCCGCATCAAAATAAAGCAAGCAGGCGTAGATTGGAACGCAATTGGCTTTAGATCACTATATATTGTGTATTCAACAAAATTGACTTCTTTTCTTGACCTTCAACAAATTTGACTTTGAATATGTTAGCATTTCTATCTACTACCATGTTGAGCAGAAAATTTCGAAACCTCCAAACAAGTATTCTTGTAATTGATGTTGAGAAGCAGGACACCGTATATGATTGCCATCGATGAGGGAGGAGGGGTACCTGCAAAAAAATACTATGATGCGCAAGTTAGTATTTGTTCAGGAAGATTGCAGGAATAATTTAGAAATAATACTGTATCCCTTTTTTTCCCTTAGGTTGGTGGGTTAATTAGCCTTTTATTAAGTCTTGGGCTCCAACTTCCAACTTCCAAGTCCCACATTCCTTATTTATCTCCATCTTCCAAGATAGTGGATATCATGTTGATTGATTGCCTACACTCCCCAAGTTTAGAATGTATGGAAAGTGACTTGTTACTTGGGACTTAATTTTACTCCCACATACCATAGACCAAATTAGATAATTCTTTGTTTTGGTTCTGAGCAAGGAAAGTAAAAATCAAAGGCTACTTAGCAAAGATTAGTTAAGAGGACCGGTTACTTAGCAAAGATTAGTCACCCTTTTGTTTTTTTTTAGGTATAAAAAAGATCAAGAGCTTACTTGCAATAGTGTGATGTAAATCCAAAGATAAACAAGTGCAAGAGAGGAAATATTCAAGGTACTTAAAAGAAAGTAGTGTGCATGTGCTAATGTCAAGAGGCTTGATGGATAGATCATTTAATGAGTTTTATCGGGCATCAAGAAAATGAAAACCAAGAAAATGAAAACCTGTTTGTGAAACTGAGAGTGTCTGTTCTCAAGATGATACAGCACCAAAGGCCCAAACTAAGATCATCAAATACGATCAGACAATTTTAGGATTGAAACTACTTAGCAATCCTTGCACGAGCTGGACAGATGTATGTGAACATAATTCAATATAAATATCACGAAACATGTAGGAGACTTTGGCATGCATTAGAACACAAAATTAATCCAAAGCACAGATGCCTAAAGACTTTCTAAGGGTTTCAAACCGTAGATTGTCTAGAGGTTTGGTGAAGATATCAGCCAATTATTTTTCAGTGAAAATAAATTCAAGTGCGGCTATACTCTGTTTTTTCCTCCTTTTAATAAAAGAAATAGTAAAGCCGTCCGGCTATACTATGTTTTTTACTAATTTTTTAAAAAGAAATAGTATAGTCGTGCGGCTATACTATGTTTTTCCTAATTTTTTTTTTAAAGAATTAGCTATACTTTGTTTTTAATATTTTTTAACAGTTTTAAATAGTATAGCCGTCCGGCTATACTCTGTTTTTACCTAATTTTTTTAAAAGTAAAGATGCAATATTCGTATTGAACATGTACATATGTATTTTTTGTATTTAATACACGTATTGTTTACAAAATTTTCAATAATACATACAAAATTAATATCTCTTTTTTCCCAATTTTTTTTTCAAAGAAATTGTATAGCCGGGCGGCTATACTATGTTTTTCTCGTAATTTTTTCAAAGAAATTGAGCTGGGCCGCTATACTATGTTTTTCTCATAATTTTTTCAAAGAAATAGGCTATACTCTGTTTTTGCCTAATTTTTTAAAACAAATAGTATAGTCGTTCAGCTATAATCTGTTTTTTCCTAATTTATTAAAATAAATAGTATATCTGTGTGGCTATACTCTGTTTTTCCCTAATTATTTAAAAAATAAAGATGCAATATTCGTATTGAACATGTATGTACATATTTTTTGTATTTAATACATATATTTTTTACAAAATTTTCAATAATACACACAAAATTAACATATTATACATATAGTATTGAAAAAAAATATTATATAGTGGCCAAACTTTTAAGTTGTAATTTGCAAATTAATATCTATGAAGTACAAATAATGCAACTTGGAGGATACTTTTAAAAAAAATAAAATAAAATTAAAGAGTATAGCCATGCTATGTTTTTTCCTAAATTTTTATAAAGAAATGCTATAGCCGTGCGGATATACTATGTTTTTTCCTTCTTTTTTTTTTTTTTTTTACAGAAAGAGTATAGCCGTTCGGCTATACTATGTTTTTCCTAATTTTTTTTCAAAAGAAAAAGTATAGCTGCACTATGTTTTTCCTAATTTCTTTCAAAACAAATAGTATACCGTGTGGCTATACTCTGTTTTTCCCTAATTTTTTAAAAGAAATAGTTTACCCGTGCCGCTATACTCTGTTTTTTTCTAATTTCTTAAAAGAAATAGTATAGCCGTGTGGCTGTACTATGTTTTTCATAATTTTTTTTTAAAAAAAAGGTATAGCCGTGCATCTATACTCTATTTTTTCCTAAGTATTTATAAAGAAATAGTATCGCCGTGCGGATATACTTTTTTTTAATAATTTTTTACAAAGAAATAGTATAGCCGTGCGGCTATACTATGTTTTTCCTAATTTTTTTCAAAAGAAAAAGTATAGCCGTATGGCTATACTACGTTTTTCACTAATATTTTAAAAGAAATAGTATAGCTGTGTCACATCCCGGGATCGCTCCACCGTAGCACGATATTGTCCGCTTTGGGCCGGGGCCCTCACGGTTTTGTTTCTGGGAACTCACGAGCAACTTCCCAGTAGGTCACCCATCCTGGGATTGCTTTAAGCCACAACTCGCTTAACTTCGGAGTTCCCACAACTCCGAAGCCAGTGAGCTCCCAAAAGGCCTCGTGCTATTTGGAGGTGGGCATGTACATATAAGGCACATCACCCCCTCTCCGTTGGCCGATGTGGGATCTCACAAGCTGTGCGTCTATACTCAGTTTTTCCCAAATTTAAAAAAAAGTAAAGATGCAATATTCATATTGAACATGTACGTACGTATTTTATGTATTTAATACACGTATATTTTATAAAAATTTTAACAATGCACTCCAAATAAACGTATTATACATATATTGAATACAAATATTATATAGTGGGCGAACTTTTAAGTTATAATTGTCCCAAATTTTGACGAATAAAATACGTGTTCGTATTGCCACGCGGCTATGCCAAATTAATATCTATAAAGTATAAATAATGCAACCAGGAGGGTCCTTTTTTTATTTTTTATTAAGTAGTATAGCCGTGCGGCTATACTGTATTTTTCCTAATTCTTTTGTAAAAGAAATAGTGTAGGATATACTTTGTTTTTTCCAAATTTTTTACAAAGAAATAGTACAGCCGTGCGGCTATACTGTGTTTTTCCTAATTTTCTCAAAAGAAAATGTATAGCCGTGCTGCTATACTGTGTTTTTCTAATTTTCTCAAAAGAAAAAGTATAGCCGTTCGGCTATACTATGTTTTTAATAATTTTTAAAAAGAAATAGTATAGCCGCTCGGCTGTACTATGGTTTTCCAAATATTTTAAAAAGAAATAGTATAGCCGTTGGCTATACTCTGTTTTTTCTAATTTTTTCTATACTCTTTTTTTAACTTTTTAAAATGAAATAGTATAGCCGTTCGGCTATACTCAGTTTTCCCAAATTTTTTAAAAAGTAAAGATATAATATTCGTATTGAACATGTACGTACGCATTTTTGGTATTTAATACGTGTATTTTTTATAAAATTTTCAATAATAGACTCAAAATTAACGTTTTATACATATATTATTGAATACAAATATTATATAGTGGCCGAATTTTTAAGTTGTAATTTGCCCAAATTTTGACGAATAAAATACATATTCGTATAGCCGCGCGGCTATACCAAATTAATATCTATAAAGTATAAATAATGCAACTAGGAAGGTATACTTTTTTTTTCTAATTTTTTATACTATGTTTTTCCTAATTTTTTCAAAAGAAAATGTATAGCCGTCCGGCTATACTATGTTCTTTCCGAATTTTTCAAAAGAAATAGTATAGCTGTGAAGCCATACTATGTTTTTCCTAATTTTTTTTCAAAAGAAAAAGTATAGCCGTTCGGCTATACAATGATTTTCTAAAATTTTTCAATACAAAAAATATAGCCGTTCGGCTATACTAAGCTTTTACTAATATTTTAAAAGAAATTCTATAGTCGTCCGGCTATACTATGTTTTTCCCTAATTTTTTGTAGATATAGTATAGCCGTACGGCTATGCTATGTTTTTTCAAAATTTTTACAAAGAAATAATATAGTCGTTGCGGCTATACTCTGTTTTTTCCTAATTTTTTCAAAGAAATAGTATAGCCATTCGGCTATACTCTGTTTCTCCCAATTTGTTTAAAAAGTAAAGATGCAATATTCGTATTGAACATGTACGTACGTATTTTTTGTATCTAATACACTTATTTTGTTATAAAATTTTCAGTAATACACTCAAAATTAATGTATTATACATATATTATTGAATACAAATATTATATGGAGGCAGAACTTTTAAGTTGTAATTTGCCCAAATTAATATCTATAAAGTATAAATAATGCAACTTGAGGGTCCTTTTTTCTTATTTTTTGTTTATTGAATACTATAGCCGTGTGGATATATTTTGTTTTTTTACATATTTTTTACAAAGAAATAGTATAGCCGTGCGGCTATAATCTGTTTTTTTTTTTGTTCTTTTCAAAAGAAATAGTATAGCCGTTCAGCTATACTCTGTTTTCCCCTAATTTTTTAAAAATAAATAGTATAGCCGGGCGGCTATTCTCTGTTTTTTTAATTGTTTAAAAGAAATAGTATAGCCATGCGGCTATACTCTGTTTTTCCCTAATTTTAAAAAACGTAAAGATGCAATATTCATATTGAACATGTACGTATGTATTTTTTTTATATCTAATACACGTATTTTTTACAACATTATCAATAATACACACAATATTAACGTATTATACATATATTATTGAGTACAAATATTATATAGTGGCCAAACTTTTAAGTTGTAATTTGCCCAAATTTTGACGAATAAAATACGTATTCGTATAGCCGCGCGGCTATACCAAATTAATATCTATAAAGTATAAATAATGCAACTAGGAGGGGCCTTTTTTTTTATTAAATTGTATAGCCGTGCGGCTATACTATGTTTTTCCTAATTTTTTTTTTAAAGAAAAGGTATAGCCGTTCGGCTATACTATGTTTTTCCTAATTTTTTTTTAAAGAAAAGGTATAGCCGTTCGGCTATACTATGTTTTTCCTAATTTTTTTTTTAAAGAAAAGGTATACCAGTCCGGCTATACTCTGTTTTTTCCTAATTTTTTTAAAGAAATAGTATAGCCTCCTAATTTTTTAAAAGAAATAGTATAGCCGTTCCGCTATACTATGTTTTCCCCTAATTTTAAAAAAAGTAAAGATGCAATATTCGTATTGAACATGTATGTAGGTATTTTTTGTATTTAATACACATATTTTTTTATTAAATTTTCAATAATACACACAAAATTAACGTATTATACATAAGTTTTTTTAAATTTTTTATAATGAAATAGTATACCCATGCGGCTATACTATGTTTTTCCTAATTTTTTTCAAAAGAAAAAGTATAGCCGTGAGGCTATACTATGTTTTTTTAAAAATTTTATAAAGATATAGTATAGCCGTGCGGCTGTACTATGTTTTTCCTAAAGTTTTCAAAAGAAACAGTATAGCCGTGAGGCGTAAGCATTTTGAACATTAATTTATTTTAATAACAAAAATTTATAAATAATATAGTACAACAAAATTGTAGTACTAATTCATATTGAACCATAGTTATCTCTCAAATAAGTACTAATTGTCATTCAAGCATAATAATTAATCCCCAAACATAAAATATTTATTCAACATCAAAAGAAAAGCTTCATTCATCCCATTTCTCATCACTAATGGAGAGAATTCTCAGACTGATGGAGAATATTGGGTAAGGTTATAATATAGGGTTGTATAGATCCATGTTAAGATATTTATAATTAAAAAAAAAGAAAAAAAAAGGGAAGCATAGGGCGTTAGCCATTCTGTTTGGGCATTTAACAAAACGTTCGTGGGGGCTGTTCAGTGGGGGAGTAAAAAAAAAAGGTATTTAACAAAACATGCGTTTAAGTCATTTAGGTTTGGGGAGTCAAAACGTGCATTTAACTTAAAAGTTTAAAACCAAGAAACCAACTTAAACGACGTCATTTCATTGAAGAAAACCTAAAAAAAAATTTCACACAACTTCATGCTAACATATTGCAGATACAGCGGCGCCGTGCCTCGCCTCACCACGCCTCACTCCGCTAAACGTGCATCAAGCTAAACAGAGGAACGCTTGAGGCGATTTCCATTCGCCTCGCTCTGATGCGCGCACCGGAGCGCGATTAGGCATGCCTTTGAAAACACTGTTGCCAACTATAGAAAGAAGACATTTGCTTTGGTAAATTTGGCTTCGCCACCATTTTACCAAGGCCACAAGAACACCACCATTTTGCAGCATGTACTTGTTGAAGGGCAGCAGTTGGTGGAATTTGGGGAACGTTAGCTTTCTCAGTTTAACTCGGAGACTGCTGCAGGGGTTTACAGTAATGATGTGAAGATTGCTCTTCGAGTGAGAGCAAGGTACGCCACGTACACGTCGGGCGATTATGAGTCTGACAAGATCAATTGCAAGCTGAAGGTTCCTTTGAGTTTTAATGAAGCATCTGCGAGTGGTTTCAATGCCCAAAGTGTGGGAATGTTTATGTTCCAAAAAATATGACCCTTTTTTAACATACGCATAGAAACAAATTTTTAAAAAAATATATAAGCAAAAGAAAAACAAAGACAAAAGTAATTGAAGATCATATAGCTCATGTGTCAACTTATGCCAACAATTCAGGTGAGATTTTCGATTGTGCTGCAAGACTTTTCTGGTTGTATTGCATAACAGTGCGAAACTTTTCTTAGTGGACTGTTAAATGTAACGCAGATATTGAAAGATGGGGAGTTTAAAGCAGAAGTGATTGGGGAACATTAAGCCTGGCTTGTACTTGATGAAGTGAGAGAAGTGATCCAAAAAGTTGTGTGATGCTTTTAATGTTTTGGTTTCCCTATTTCTTGTATTTCTTTTTTCTTTCTTCTGCTAGACCTCTATTCTTGTAATCTTTTGTAACCACAGCATATGATGAAGAACACAATCTGTACAGTCAAATATCTTTCTATCTTTGTTTTCTTAGAGGTCTTTGTTAAGAAGATGCACTCCAGTTTTGTGCTCAATTTTCTAATCTTTGCAGCCCTAAGAATGGTTAAAAACAATCTGTATGTGGCAGACCTATTGCAGCTGCCCCTCCCTAAGACCTACAGGAATTTATAAGTTTTTGCTATGAGGTCGTTTCCTAAGAATGGCCTCATTTTCATGGATGACAGAGCTTGGAAACAATTATTTTGCAGAACTAGAATTAGCATGACAAGCACAATCAATGGAAGAATAAAATGGGATCAAAGCCCGGAATTTGCATCATAATATTGTCAAGGAAAATATGTCAAGTGTCAACATGCTTCAAGCAACAGACTTTAGATACAAAGGCCAACTATATGTCAAACTGGTAAGGCTTTAGTTTTGAGTTGATCACTTGATAAAGAAAAAAAGTGTTATCGCTTTCACTACCTTCAAATTCTCAAAATGAAGCGACTCCGACAATCACTTCAAATGATCCATCAGCTTCATGATTTTCGAAGCAACAGACAGTAAAGTATGGACTTTCGAAAGATCCATGAGTGCAAGCTTGAAAGCTCAAGGGGCCTGTCATGATACAAATATGAAACGTGGGTCAGTCAAAGGCATGAGAATCCATAAATATCAAGAAGCAGCCAATTCAAGCCAAGAACATAGGTGCTGTTATCACCCCAGCTGACAATAAGTGTACGTAAGCAAAAAAACCAAGTCAGAAACAAAAGAAATTTCATGAAAATAGGTTTCAGATTTCATGTCCCTAATCCCAACACTAATTCCAGTCTGTCTGAACATATCACCACAAGGATGGTAAATTCTTCAACTCTTGAATCCAACCTGACATCATCATCTAGGATACGCTTTCTTGTTACTTAGCACTTCAAATCACTAATGAATCTTACTGTTAGCAGGATATTGAAATCACAGGGCTAAAAGCCTACAACAAAGCCCTCAGGTGGGCAGTTCCAGAAGCACACAGCATTATAGACAGCCTTCTGCTTTACAGCGATGATAACCCAAGGCAGCAGATAGCATATTATTCAAATTTCAAACCCGCCCCGCAACCGCTCCGTTTTATAAAACTAGTGCCATAACAAGGCCTTCAAGTTTTCAACCGTATGTTCTAAAACTGATCTTGGCAGGAGTTTAGAAATTATCCCTCTAGTACTCTTACCTAATTACTAATTGTGAATGAAAAGCTAGGAAGTTAAAACAAGATAACTATCAAGTATATGTTGATTTGCTCACAATGAAACCTAAATTGCTACCATTATGATATAAGAATTTCTCAAACAACCAAGATTGAAGCTTCTAAACGAGCACACACGCATATTATGATGTAAGGGTCATATCAACAGAGTCATTTTATCAAACAGCTAGTAGGCGAGCTTTTTACATGCATTAACTTGGAAGACAAAAGATTCCATACTAAAAACTCAGCCTCTGAACCATAAAATACAACATAAATATGCTTTTAATTTAGAAAACTATATTGAATTCAAACTTTTACCCACCCCGGAAGATCAAAGACTGGGCAACCGAACCATCAAAGACTTCGAAGGCAAAATGTTTATAGCTCCCAAAGCCCTCTGTAACTGCAGTGAACTACGCCTTTGGCCCTTGGGATTGTGAGTAAACACCATGGAGAGCGCAAAAAAATAGAACTAGGCCCTTGGATTGTGAGTAAACACCATGGAGAGCGCAAAAAAATAGAACTGCAGAAAAGAGCAAAAAAATTTGGACCATTTCTCGATTTATGCGTGTCATCCTTGCGCAGGGGCCATGCTAATCTTCTCTGTATCGTTCCAATTTTATCGGATGTCCCCGAAGGGACGAGCTTTAGTCTAAAGCGCCAGTATATAAAGAGCTCTTATAACAAGCAATCCTCCGATGTGGGACAAAGCTTCCTTGGTTGGTTTAATAGTCTATTGTTCAGCAGTTGGACCTTTCTTTGCGATTAAATAATAAGCCCAATAGAGTTTCAATCTCAATCCCAAACGAGTTAACTAAGAAATCGTTTGAAGCAAACACTGTTTATGTAAATGGCTTATATAATGGTCTCATTTTGAAGGCTCCTTTGAGGCACTCTACTTGGAACTTTGTGGTGCTTTGTTTTTGGATATTCAAGTGTGTAAAAAACACACCTTTTAACAATTTTTTTTTTTTAAAAAAAACCCCAAATTAACTTTTTCACTTCTTCAAAACTCTTGCATTAAAATTTAGGTATGTTGAAGTTTGCCCATAAAATTACCCATTAGAAAACCTTAAGCCATAATCATTTTATTCTCCTCTTCATAAACTCCTTCCTTTATTAGTCCTTACAGTTGTAGCCACTCCCTCTCAAATCTCAAACTCTCATTTCTTCCCTCTCATCTCATCCCCTTCAATCACCAAAAGTTAATGGGTAAACAAAAAACAAAAGATAAATAAAAAGGTTTAGGCATAGTTAGCACTTTTCTATATAATACTCGTATTATACCCATACGTACATATTTTTTATGAATACTTTCGTTTTCCTTACACGTCGAAAAAACTCGGTAAAATACACATCTTTAAAATCAAACATACAATACACGTACATTTGTATTCTTCACGTTTAATACACGTATTTTTTTTATAAAATTCTCAATAATACATACAAAATTCACATATTAGACAAATTGTAAATAAATTATATTAAAATATTATATAGTGGCCGAACTTTTCATTTGTACTTTTCACAAATTTTGCAAATTAAAACACGTACATATTTTATTCGTACTTTTCATGTTTCGTATTTTACTAATTATTAAGGGCTGGAAACTACCTGGAAAAAAACTGCTTCCAATCAATAACTTTGGAATTTCCCCCTAACCAGAAAAAATAATAGTAATCTTTGGAAGTTCCCCTGGGATTTTCGACAAGACACTCTTCAATCCGGCCTTGACATTGAAAGTGTTGTATCAATATATTGATTAAAGATCTTCATACAGGCAAAGCCAAAACCACCTTGTTTTATATATAGCTTTCCATCTCTCGCACCATTTCTTGTTTCGTCTCAGCCATGTCTAGAGGGTGTGCCTGCTGCTTCTGCCTGCTCTGCAACACTTTCCTCTGCTTCACCCTAGCCTTTTTCATGTTCTGCTACATCTTGACTTCTGATGAGCCCAAATTCAGCGTCACTGATGTCTTTCTGACCCAATTCAATTTCACCAACACCGACAACAGCACTCTCCACTACAACCTTGCACTCAACATCACCATCAGAAACTCGAACAAGAAGGTTGGCATATACTATCGTCGCATTCAAGTAATTGCTAACTATAGAAAGAAGACGTTTGCTATGGTGAATTTGACTTCCGCACCATTTTACCAAGGCCATAAGAACACGACCAATTTGCATGCAGTTCTTGAAGGGCAGCAGTTGTTGGTTTTGGGGGAAAGTGACATTTCCCAATTTAACTCGGACACTGCTGCCAGCATTTACAGTATTGATCTGCAGCTTGCTCTTCAGGTAAGAGCCAGGTACTTTAGTTTCAAGACAGCCGAATACCCGTCTAGCAAGATCGACTGCAAACTGCAGGTTCCTTTGAGTCTTGATGAAACATCCCCAAGTGGTTTCAATGTAACAATGTGCGGGAATGTTCATATCTTGACAGATCGTGGGGACTAACCATAGATTTGACATTTATAGTACTGTAATAGGACCCTTTTTAACATACTCTTCCAAATATGTATATACAAACTAATTCAAGACTGGAATTTGTTTTTCTTTGCTGGTTCCTTCGGGTTGAGAGAATAAATGTGGTTCATGGCTGAGTTGAGTGGGAATATGTCATGGCCATGAAGCCTATAAGTGCAGAGAGGAACACTCAGTTGCTGCAGGTGGGGGAAACACCCACAGGTTCTTTTAAGCTAAATACAGATGGGGAAGTCAATGATCGTTGGGGATATTGTTCGAAACAAACATGAACTATTAGGCGTTCAAGCAAGGTGTTCAATTTTCTATTGATGCTGGCTCTCACCCACTCGTGGAGAAATTGGAATCAATGGAAGCTGCTATACTCTTGAACAATGATGATGTGTGTGGGGCTGCTAAAGCTTAATCTAATAGAGAATATCATGAGGCTGCTCCTTGCTCAAGCTAATGTATGTACTGTGTTGTTCAGACCATTTCCTGCCCTCACCCTAGCACGCTTTGTGTTGAGAGAGTGGCGTTTATTTTTGCACAGTTCACATTTGTTGGATTAGCATTGTCTCCTTTCTTCTGGAATCTGAAATCTAATTTGATGGTGATTCTCACCTAATAAACAGTAGATGCACAAATTCAATCCACAGGGTATGAGCATCTCTAAGCTAATCTCTTGTCTAAATGGTAAGAAGCAGACTTTTCATGTACTGTGGGTGTTAAGTGGCAACAACAGGACGAAATGATCTCAGAGTAGCCAAAATCACAAATTGGCCATACACCATCATCTTCCACATTGATTAAAAATCGACCCTGCATCTAGTGTTAAAGTAGATGATAGAAAGTTTCAAATTTGATGATCATCCCTAGAATTTTAGCATATCGTTTAATGTGTTCATCCCATTTTACATCCATGATTTTTGGTTTAGTTTTACCTTCTTTTACTTTTCTTTTCTTTTTTTCTCACATGGACTAAGTTTGTCATCTTACAATCAGTTAAAAAGTCATGCCATTATCATTTTCAAGAAACAGGCTCCATTCTATCCGTTCAATTTTTGAAGTAAAGGAGTTCACCTGCTCAAGCAATTGGGAGACAGCATACCAAACCCGCGACCCATATTCAGGAAGGTAGCCATATGGAGTACCATAAACAGCTTCAATCCAAATTATCCAAATAGTAAGCACGCTACAAAACAAAGACATGGTAAAATACAAGAGAATTATCAAGGACATAGAGTACTAAATTCAAAATAGAACACAAAAACAATCTGTAATATTGAAATTTCCCTTTGAATATTCTGAAAAAAATACAAGCCTGACATAAACTGACAAAATTAATTTTCAAAACAATCTGCAAATTTACATTTGCTCAGCACTCATGAATCTTTATCCGGAAAATAAAGGGCATCCTTTTTCAGACTTGTATGAGGATGATATGAATCCTCGTGAACTGCCATGTACCTTGTTGTACAATCATGCGGAACCAAATTTGAACAGTCACCACAGCAGTCAGCAGGACTTCTATTCATACCCAAACTGAACCTCTACACGCAGATATTTTCTCATCAGTCGGACAATGGACGAAGTGAAGCTTGCTAAAACTTGGCATTCTTCATGGGATTTAACTTCTGAAACAACGCCGCAAATAACCAACTTCTTCAAATTAGGGCATCTTTCTAGAAGTCCGGCTACCCAGTCAGAGAAAAGGTCACTGATTATAGTCCACCCAAGTTCTAACACAACCACGTTCTCCAAAGGAGATGTCCCCTGCAAGCCACAGACATCTCTTAAATCATAACTTAGTGATAGGTGACTTAACCGAGGGAAGCAAACAGAAACAGTCTCCAAATCCACGATCTCATCCTCATCATCAAATACAACACCCCAGAGCCGAAGCCTCTTTAAATTTGATGATTTTGAGATCATGTTATAGAACTTTGGCCACATAATCGTAAAGCTGCTAACATCCACAATCTGAAGATTCTCTGTGTTCTCACCAATATCTAGATGGAGGACACTAACATCATCAATCTTCAGAACCCTCAATGAACCCTTACCAATAAGCTCGAAGGCCTCAAGGGTACAATCTTTCAGGTGCAGATTCTCAATGCTATCAGCCTCCAATATGAACTTGTCTAAACTGACAGCTTCCACATAGATATCTTTCAATGAAGAACTGTTAAGTTCCATAATTGCCTGTGCATCCGACATGGCAATATCAGGATTAATAAGGGTCAAATTCTGAAGTTTTGGACATGCGGTAAGCAAAAGGCTCAAATCCAATGCTGATATACTGACATAACTTAGGGAAAGTGACTTCAAACATGGAAATTTCTGATAACTGGGTTCAACACCTGTTACAGAGTTATGAGACAACGACAATACTTCAAGCTTCTGCCGACTGCATTTCTCAATGATATTGACATTCGGGGTTGTCCTCACATTATAATGTAGTTGCCGCAAGGTATCCCGGGTATACATGAGCCAAGCTATCACTGGGGCAGCTGAAAATTCATCTACATCGTCCATAAAAATTGATAAACACTGCAATGCTGTGGTTTGGAATATTGTTTGAGTTATAAGAATTTCCAACCTACTCGGTGTCAGATCATGATATACAGACCAATCGTTGGAATTGAAAGAAAGAGTATGGAGGTGATTCCGCCAAGCCTCTCTCCATTTCTTGCAAGTTGCGGATGCAATTACCACGTCTCGGGCAGCTTTAAGCCGGGATAGTATGTTACCTATGACTTCAACTGGAAGGTGATCCATACCCAATAAAACGAAGCCTTAAATGTAGACCTAGGGAAGCTCTTGTTCTCAAAATGCAATAAAGCCCATGAAAATTAAGAACCCAGCACTACAGAAATCCACACCGAACAGTTAAGCATCCAGAACTGTTAAGCCTATCTGGGTTTCTCACAAAGGATCAGAAAATCAAGATCCATCATTGCCAAATACCAATCTGCCATCTTTTCCAGATAATTCACGATGCCATCTAAAAATTTAAAAAATAATAATAATAAACCCCAGATCAATATTTTGGACTTTCAAAATTCAATCAGTGATTACAATCAGCATGGCAGGCACAGACAGCTAGTAGAATTTTGAAAAAGTCCAGTATTTTGGGCATTGAAAACAAGTCAACAATTTCAAAAGTTGGCAGATTTTGGACCGGATCAACATTCAATCTAGAGAAACCATGCAAACAAACTCAATAAGATAGCCCAATTCAAATCTTCAAACCAATTTCAACAGCTTAGCATCAATCTACTTCCCCAAGCAATAAAAATCAAATAAAAGAGAAACAAACGTAATAGAAAGATAATCAAAGGATGAGACAGAGAAAATCTGGGATGGCTTACCTGAAAGGCCAGGACAACCATGCTCTTGAAGCAAACCAAAATCCAAAAGTTCCAACTATCAATCCTTATCCCCATAATCAGAGAAAGAGAATGAATTGGAATGTGGAATTTATTAATTCTGGAAAAGAATGAATATGAAGAACCCAGCTGCTTGGTCTAAAGGACGAGACCTTGAAGAAGAAGAAGAAGAAGAAGAAGAAGAGTGTGCGATGAGAATAGGGGAAGAAAATCTTCTTCGAACACTGTGTGGAAAGTGTAGAGTCTTGTGCACGTGAGAAAGACCCCCCTACGTCTGCACTAGCAGTTGGCAAATAGGCAAAACCTCCCTCCAACTCCTATTTTAGGCCATTTCTCACTATACATTACAACCCATTTCCTTTCCTAACGTTTCTTCCAATCTTCTTTAGATGAGGTGGATCCTACATAACATGTATCCTACCTCGCCTTCAATAATGGGGAAAGAGTTGGGTTTGTAAGCATTTTCCATAAGAAGATGGTTGGTTTCGAATGTGGACAACTGACAATCGTTAATCGTTCAATAATTAAAAAAATTATTGGATTCGAAATAATATTCTATAAGGAGATCGAAACTTGTATTATTGTAACAACTGTTAATCGGTACTAATTATATGTCAATTTGATTTTTCGCAACTTTCTAAAATTTAGATCATGTAAATTGTTTTGATTACCGATAAGAAAATGTCTACAATTTTGACTTTCGAAACCATTTTACAGATGAAAGTAACCCTAATTTACTCTAGGGTTTGCTCAGCCATTTTATATCAAGGTATATTGGTTTAAAGTGGCCCAAAGAGCCAAAATTGTAAACCCTGAAAAACCGAAGTAGATCTTCGTAACACCAAAAGAATGGTACAAAAATGTTGAAGGAAAGAAGTACGTTACATAGCTTACTCCCCAACAAAGTAACAGAGTCCAATTTCACAAACTAATACGTTAAACCTATTGTTCGCTTCTGCAGCACAAATCATTTTGATCCTTTCCCTTTTCGCTGAGAATATCCTAATCTGAACCATACATAGCTTCTGCAAGAAGAGTGCATATAAAACTAAGGCTGCAAGCAATAGAGATGGGGACCTGGCGGAATGATCACAAAGCTGATCATAGCCATGAAGATCCCCATTGGAATTTCACTGCTGCAATTTCCACAAGTCGGGCAGCTTTTACATGTTCACGTTCTCATCACGAAAGTTAATACAAATTCAACAAGCACATAAATTATAGATATACATTGTGTTGTTCAACACAAAATTGGAATCAGCTTTACAGAAGAATATGAACTTTTTAAGACCTAAGTTAGCACTGACTGCTATAACTCAGGAGAGTGCCATCAAAAATAATAAGTTAGTAAAGTCTTGGTTCATCGTGAGTTGGCCATAGTTCTTTAAACCTTCTTAGTAGCTCCACTACCACCTGTTGTCATGAAAGATTCTCCACAACCACACTGTCCTTTAGAGTTGGGATTGATAAATACAAACTCAGACCTGCCAACGAAAATTAAAAAAAAAAAGTGTGAGGAAAACCAGGAAGGCAGTAGTAATTGGAGGTATAAGCAAGTTGTACAGACAAGGGCATCAATGCCAACAGAATTGTGCCACCAAGAAATGAATAAGGGGTATCCGTATGCACGGTGGTTAAATTTTAAAAGTTTTCATCAGATCAACAAGGTGTCAATTTATCATGCCTCCAGGTTCTTCTTTAACACAAACCTGTCAAAGGTTCACAATCTCAAGTGCTCATTCATTCAGTAATAAAGCAAGAAAAATAACTATTAGCAGCCCATCTTGCTTCAATGTTTGGATTTTGTTCATGCAAAAATGGAAGCACATGTAACAATGTTTCTCCTAACATGGCCAGTTGAAGAATTCAGTAAAAGCCTTTTTAACACACACATTGAATTTGCCATCAAATGTGCACAGGCACACATCCAACACCTACACTCTTTAACAATCTTTTTAATTCCTGAACATTACAATAAACAGAGGATGAAGTACTAATGGCAGCAGCTGTGGAGGTGATCATGGTCCCATGGTGGTCTTAATGAAATGGTAGTGAGGCTAGTTAGTATGATGGCAGGAACAGAAGGCTGACCATCAACGCAAGTGACAAAAGGAGGGGAACATTAAGATCAATAATTGAGGGCGTAAAGCTTAAGCTGATGCTGGTGCTGTTCATTATAGCAGTGCAAAGCAGCATCAATCTGGGTCTGGTATGGGGTGGCATTATATGGTAGTTAGGTAGCAGAAAACCCACCAGGAAACTGAAACATACTGCCCACAGGCGTGTCAATTTTCGTAAGATCCTAGCTCATTTCAAAGTGTTATATTCACACTCTCCAAAGTTAAACACGAAATTTGAAACCCAATTTTCCTCAGAAATGTTATGGGTTATGGCCAAAATGACAATTAAAAGAGACATAAATTACACAGCAATACTCAATTGTCTCCACCAAATTAAAACCAAAGGACCACACCAAAATCAAAATCAAGCAAACAATTTCTTACAAGCCAAACATGCTGATATATTCACACCCTTCCACCAAAACAAATCATAAGAAATGAAAAGAAAAAGAGGACGAGAAGATTAACCTGAGTTTGTCATCTACAAAATCCATTTTAGTTCCAATAACGTGCATAAGCGCCTTTGGATCGATCAATATCTTCACACCCTTGTCCTCAACCAACTCGTCGAACTTCCCTTTATCATCTGCACATCAAAATTGGAGGCACGTATTTATCAAAATCATTTTCACTTCAAGCAAATTCAAGCATATAAAAATGAAGAACAACGACGATCAATATCAAACGACGCCGGACCTGCGTAATTGAGAGTGTACGACAAGCCGTTGCAGCCACGAGCCTTGACGCCGAGCTTGAGATAGGGCCGCCGGCGCTGCTCCAGAAGCTGCCGTATACGACTCGCCGCCGCGTCCGTTAAGCTGACGGCTTGACGCCTCGCTGCCGGTCCGATCCTCTCGGCTGCCGCCGCCAGAAACTGCGAAGCCATCGGTGAGATTTTTAATATCCTCCTCCCAAAATTGCCTTCACGATCTGAAACTGCTTGTGTTGAACCCGCGCCTGGGTACTTCCGTCATTTGAACGTTGCGTGCCAAACTGGTTTCTGGAAGTTTCGTGTACACAGGAGCGATAAAATTTATGCTTACGTGTCGCAACAGGATTCGCTTATGTGATAATTACTTCTTTGTTCCATGTTGCGAGATTATTTTTACCGCGCTCCGTGACGTGCCTAACATTAACCGTTAATGTCCGAGTTAATCTAAGACCGTCCTCTGAAGAGCTTGATGAGAAATTGAACGGTGATTTCATGAAAGTGAATATGAAGTGCGTACTTTTAAGGTGAGATTTTAAAATACTCTAATGTACGAGGAGAAATGTCGAACTCAAATGTAAGAGAGCGTACACATTATCTTAGATAATTTGATCTAATTCACATAGGCTTAAGTTGGTTTTTTTGTTTCATTTAAAATGAAGGAATAATTGACCTCATTTTGTGACTTGGTCTGAACTGGATTATTTCAATAATTTTTCAAAACTGACCTAATGACCAGAGGCTTCACACAAATTATCTAGGCATTGCTTCATCAAGATAGCTTGTCGTTGGGAAGCTTCAGCAGAGAGGATAAAATTATGCACTAGTTTGAACTCAATTCAAGCTTAGCAAATGAGAATTCAGTACATCAAACCTCCAATTTACAGCATATTTATGTTGAAGAATGTAAAATTCCACGTTAAAAACTTGACAAATATAAATACAATATATAATAAAATTACACAAAAGTGGTTGTCGGCATGCATTTGGTGCATTAATCAAATTTCTGGGTGCATTGCATTGCATGGGAATTTCTGTAGCTGTCGGTTCAATTATTTGGGCCCAAATAATTAACACATGAAATTTAAGGTAGCCCATCAATTAAACCCTTCACTGAACGATAAGGGTTTTGTGACTGTGTAGACCTGGTTCTTTTCATGAGAGCCCACAGAAAGATGCTCGTCTCGTCACCTGAAAGAAGACAAATCAATCACCAACCTCAATCGCTATTTGCTCGCTTTTCACCATTTTTTCTCAATTTTTGCTTGCCTTTATACTTCCACTTCATTATCAACAAGGACCTCGACAGTCTAAATCTGAGTGAGCCACTTTGAAGACTCTAGAAACCAAAGGTGCTAAAAACTCTCCATTTCCTACTCTTTGGGCTCAACGCCCAAATGCTTCCAGGAGGTTTGTTGTTTCTGTTTCCTAGGTTTCTTCAGATTTCTCAGGTCTGTTCACCTAACCCAGGTGCCCATTTTCTGTTTCTTGCTTGTTTCTCTGAAAATTGGGTATCCATTTGTTCAGCATTTCTGGTTTGTTTCTTTGTCATTGTAGTAGACTGCTAACTTCATAGTTACTTTGAATTCTGTATAATTTGTTGTTAGCTTTGCTTTTGCTGTTATAATTATAGTCCGGGGATTGTAATGCCTGCTTTGCAGCTTGTGGTATTTTCAGTGTGATTTGGTTTTAGTTGACTGTTGGCATTTTACCCTTTGTTGGTCTTGAGTGTTTGGGACCAATTGTGTGGTTTCTAAGAATTATTCGGTTTTTGGTAAACAGGTAGTGGAAGAAAGATTGGTGGTAGGATTGAAGTTTTAAGTCATCTGGGTTTCTAAATTTATTGGCATTCATCAACTTACCAGTCTAGCCATTACAAGATGGCTACTTATGCGTCAACGTATTTTACTATTTCTGATACTCGAAACCCAGTGGGACTACTAACAGGACGTGGAGGGAGGTTATTAATGAAGAACCAATTAGGAAACTTTAGCTGCGTGAAAATGGCAGAGGACAAGTATGGTTTTATGGGTGCAATCCATAAGTCGACTTTGACACAAGTCAAGTGCTCAAGCAACTCTCAGAGTGTCAATTCATATCAGAATAAAGACCCTTTTCTGAATCTACACCCTGAAGTTTCATTGCTTAGGGGGGAGGGAAACAATACGTTGAACAATCCGAGAAAAGATATCTCAAGTGGAAGTGTGACTGAGAGCTTAAGTGATAAATCTTCTCCTAGTAATTACAGTGAAGCAAAAATCAAAGTTATTGGTGTTGGTGGTGGAGGGTCAAATGCAGTTAATCGCATGATAGAGAGTGCAATGAAGGGTGTGGAGTTCTGGATTGTTAACACCGATGTTCAAGCTATGAGAATGTCTCCTGTCTTTCCTGAGAACCGCTTACAAATTGGTCAAGAGCTTACCAGGGGTCTTGGTGCTGGTGGAAACCCAGATGTTGGTATGAATGCTGCCAAAGAGAGCAAAGAATCGATAGAAGAAGCCCTGTATGGATCAGATATGGTCTTTGTTACGGTAGGTTCACATTCCGTTCCTCTGTCATGACTTCCCAATAGATGCCAGTGTATTGTGTTATTTTATCTCAAGCATTTCTTCATTTGACTTTAAATTTCTCTATATGCAGGCTGGTATGGGTGGAGGAACTGGAACTGGTGGAGCTCCTGTAGTTGCAGGAGTTGCAAAGTCAATGGGTATATTGACTGTTGGTGTTGTGACAACCCCGTTCTCTTTTGAGGGACGAAAGAGGGCTGTTCAAGCCCAGGAAGGAATTGCTGCTTTGAGAGAAAATGTTGACACGCTGATAGTCATTCCAAATGACAAGTTATTGACTGCAGTTTCCCAGTCTACCCCAGTAACAGAGGCATTTAATCTGGCTGATGATATTCTACGACAAGGAGTTCGTGGTATCTCTGATATAATCACGGTATGTGATTTTTAAAGATATTGTGTGTAATATGAATTCTTTTCTCAATGGTCCTTACCAGAGTATTACAGAAATAAATGAGCTAAGGAAAGCAAAGAAAGAAAGAAGAAGAAAAATTGAAAGGAAAATGAGAATGATTACAACAGGAACCTTGATTTGCTTATTTATTTCTGCCACGTGTAGACCATAATCTCAACAGTTGATTCCCTACAGTCATAAAGAATGCTTGATAGACTCTAAGAAAGTCATGTTAGTAGTACTTCCCCTAAATGCATTTTAAATATACATAAACAGTAAGGGTATCAGTACTTCTCTGTGAGTAATTGTTCAATGCTATCATGGGTTGAAAGTTATTATTCAAAAACTGGCACCCGGTAGTGGAATCTAGTGATGATATATTTGCGAGTTTATTAATACTGATAAACTGGTACTAATATTTTTGAACCTTGAACTTCTGGCTTTAAAACTGTAAGTTCAAAAGTAATATAAAAAAAAAAAAATCAAACTTACGGTATTTGCTTCAAACTTGAACTTCTGGCTGTTAAGACCTTATGAGCATTAGGTTGTTATCTGCTTAAAGTGTCTTCATTTGGTCAAAGGAGTTTGATTATTTATTTGTATATCATTGCATCTTTTTATGGCAATATTTTTTTCGCTCTAATTACTTGGTCATCACCTCGATTGCAGATACCAGGGCTGGTAAATGTGGATTTTGCTGACGTACGGGCTATAATGGCTAATGCAGGTTCTTCATTGATGGGGATAGGAACAGCCACTGGTAATGTTTTAGCTACTTACTACTAGGATGTTTAGAGTGCTTATTTCATGTCAGAGGCTTCACTTATGAAATAAGACTTCATTATTGTGGTTCCAAATTTTTCATATTGCCTTCCATGATGACACCATTGTGGATAACCTTCTTGTGAAGTTAATATATTATGAATGGCACCAAGGGCTTCTCAGTTTTTCTGGTTAGAGCATGAGGAGGAAAGGTCTGAAAGGAGACATAATCCCAAATTTGTTGGAATCTAAAATAGGTCTTTCGGGCTTTGATAGAAAATTATGCAATTAAAATGTTTACTAAAAGACATGATGTTGATATTGCATATTTTCTCTTAATTAATTAATTTTAGTCACTGCATATATGCAGCTAGTTAAAGATCACCAAAATACCGGGTGGTCCATTGTAATAAGTACTGTTATTGGATAAAGAGGTACTAAAATCCTTCTTACCTAGATCTTTGTAACCTTATGTGGTGTGAAGAAATCTCTACTTCTAGTTGTTTCTTTTTATGGTTGTCTTCACAACTGTGTAACTTTCAAGGGTTATCAGAATGGCAACTCCGACTTTACATGTAGTTTATCTAAAAATCATAATATGTTTCTGTTTTACGTGATGTATATAATATTCCCTAATTAGAACTGAAAGGGAGATTTGTGTATACAGTACACCTATATCATGAGTTCTGATATCATATGCTTAGACTGTCATGCATTGCAAGTTTTTTTCCCGAACATGCATCTTCATCAAGCCTTTTGTTCCAGTATTGGTGACCCTTTTCAATTGTTCATATTATAATGCTATAACTATTTTCTGAGGTTTTTTTTTCCTTGGAGTAGGGAAGACGAGGGCAAGAGATGCTGCATTAAATGCCATCCAATCACCTTTACTTGATATTGGTATAGAGAGAGCTACTGGAATTGTTTGGAACATAACAGGGGGAACTGATTTGACCCTTTATGAGGTACTTTTCTCTTTCACTCACTCTCCTTTTTGGTCATACTTGTGGACTCATGGAGTTCACATATTCTTTTGTCTTCTGTATGAGAGTCTTTCCACTACTTTTTGTCTGTAGAAGGAAATATGTTCTTCCTTGAAGTCTGGTGTACCATGTATCTGTGAGATAAAGCTGTCTTTAGGAAATACTTTTACAGTTTCACCTTTGCATTCCACATCCGCACACTTATTTAGTTGACCAGTTCTTTGAACAGCCATAGCCTGATTTACATGTAAAGAAACAAAATGCCATTATGCTTCTCCTGTTCATTCTCTTGCCCTTTTCTTTTTCAAGTTTGACTTAAGTAATCAGAAATATTATGAAGCAAATGCTCCCCTTAATTCTAACCTGCAAGAATGATGTTACTCTGCAATCTTCTTGAGATCTTTTATTCTAGGCCTAGAGATATGGACTAAAACTTTCATCTATTATTAGTTTTCTCATACAGAAATCATTTGGTTGACCAAGAAATGTCCTAAGTTCCAATGCGGTAACTCCAGTATCTACCAAGTCCTAAATGGTAGTTTTCACTCACAGTTGACACATGTATTTCTCTTCTCTTACTCTAATTTTCAAATGGTATTCTCATAGGTAAATGCTGCAGCCGAGGTTATATATGATCTTGTTGATCCAACAGCAAACTTAATATTTGGAGCAGTGACAGATCCATCACTCAGTGGTCAAGTAAGTGTTTTGCTTTCTCCAAAGTAAACATAGCAAAGTTTTCGCATCTGCAGTCCTAGCCTGCACATTATGTCATGAGCCTGCAATATTTTGGCCCATACCATCTTGCTGTACCAGTGATTCAAAAAAGGAGAAAAATAAAATAAAATTCAACCAATTGATATATGTTTTCGTTTGGTTAGTTCTTTCTGTAATTCTACTTGCCAGAAAAGCATTTTATACCTCTTTTTTAGTACAAGGTATAAGTAATTAGAAAATATGTATATATATTCTTGCATCTGGTGGTGTTTTAGTTGGAGTACATCTTAAAATGCCATGCTACTTGTTTTGGTTTTTCATTCAGGTCAGTATAACTCTTATTGCTACTGGATTCAAACGCCAAGAAGAGAAGGAAGGGAGGCCACTCCAGGTATTCCTAAATTCTCTCTCTCTCACTCCAGGCCATTCCAGAAACAATTTTGTAACATCTACCAAAATTTCAGGCACAAGGAGACGTCACCCTTGGAATCAATCGACGGCCTTCCTCTTTCATGGAAGGTAGTCCAGTCGAGATTCCTGATTTCTTGAAGAAGAAAGGACGCTCCCGCTATCCAAGAGTCTGACGTGCCTTTTTGTCCAAACGCGGGCTGTGTCTCAGGCCTCTCAGCCTCTTCATTCCTACTAGCTCAGCATCCATCCAAGGGATTTAAATGTGCCTCTGTAGATACTAGATGATAGATCCGCAATATGCCATCTGTTAGTGGTTTCTAGCTTTGATATATTATTAGTGCATACTAATCTGAGTGTATGTTTTCCCTTTCACGTCATTTAGAATCTTAGATCTTGTTTTCCCAGAAGATTTGAATAAACGCCATTGGCATGTACAGTGTTTTCCCCCTAGAGGGTGAGATAGAATTTGCGGAGAATCATGAATGGATCATGAATGGCTTGGTTCAGAGAAAATAATTCTTTATTTTTACTTAGTTTTTGTGGGGATCTTCTGAAGTCCAATATCTGATTCTTAATTTAAGCTTCTTTAACTATCTCAAACAAGAAGCAGCAGCCATTTATATTTCTCAATGAGGTATCACATCTCAGAAGTAACTGATGGGTGAAAGACATAAGACTCCCCCATTTTGTTGGGTGAAAGACAAACTGCAAGTTCATTAATCAATTATGAAATCTGGGTCACTTAATTGAACAATAAAAGATTCAATCATCGTAAAGATTTGCATCTCCACCAGCAGTGATATTGAATTCCCCACACTCCACTCGATTCTTTGAAGATTCAATAATCATAATGATCTGGGCCATCTAAATGAAATTTCTCTTTGATCGCCTACCAATGGCTGCCAAATTATTGATGGCAAAGGGTTAGTTGCCTTCCATGATCAAGATGAAGGCCAAGGCAAAGGCTTGTCTCCTTGCATGCTTCTGAATCAAAGCCTAAAATCCCATTATTCCTTCTTGATGACCAAGTCATCTTACATTTCTTCCCCTACCAGTTGGATCAAAAGATTGTCAGAAAAGCTCTTGTTGGTGCGCATGCTCAGAAACCAGGCAGACAAGTCTTATGTGCCTTGAAAACTCATGTGAGTAAATAAGATGGTTCTGGGCCATAATCCCTTTAGAAATGAATCGGCCTTCGAAACACTACCAGTAATCTCCACATGAACATAACCCATCTGCAAAATGGTGAAATCGATTATTATCCCGAACAATAATCTTCCTTCCTACCACCTTGGAGATGTACTTGATTGCAGAATGGCAATCCAAGCACACCCTTAAATTTTTCTTCACAATGATTGGCTTCCCAGCTGGCATACTTATTAGTGCAAATGCAATTGCTATCCTCTCGCTGTGATGGTGAAGAAGCTTTTCCTTCGATCTTTCGTCCATTTCATGTGGAATAGAATCTGTTTGTGGAACATATCCAGCTTCCTTTATCTGATCAAGAAGAGTATCAAGTTTTTCATAAATTTCTTTCATCAGAGGATGAGACCAATCTTCGGCTCCGAAAGTATGGGTTTTGTTTCCAACATCAACCCAACTATAGCCAGGCAATTTCTTCATGCGGCCATCTCTCATCTTCTTCCTCACACTCCTCACATCTTCCCACTGCTGTTCCTTTGCATATATATTCGAAAGCAAAATACGTGCTCCAATATTCTCAGGTTCAAGCTGCATCAGTTTTTCCGCTGCAAGTTTGCCCCTCTCCTGATCACCATGAATCCTGCAAGCCCCAAGAAAAGAGCACCACCCAAAAGCATTTGGTTGAATTGGCATGTTATTTATGAACTCTTCAGCCTCTTTAAGCCCTCCAGCCCGACCAAGTAAATCAATAATACAAGAGTAATGTTCTTCTCTAGGCACTATGCCATATCTCTTCTCCATAGAATGAAAGTAATTTAAACCTTCCTTTACCAATCCAGCATGGCTACACCCTGTTAAAAGACTGACAAATGTTATTGCATTTGGTTTCACTCCTCTGTTTACCATTTTAGTAAATGTTTCCAAGGCTTCTTTTCCTAAGCCATGAAGAGCAAACACACTTAACAATGAATTCCATGCAACTTCAGTTGGGTTTTCTATCTCGTCAAACACTTGGATTGAATGATCAAGCAACCCACATTTTCCATACATATCAACAAGAACACTATAAACAAAAGGGTCTGTATCGAAATTAACCTTAACCACCTGAGCATGAAGCTGGATTCCTTGATCAGGTGCAGCTTGGTTGGCACAAGCCTTGATCAAGCTAGAGAAGGTGAACTCATTAGGCTCAACTCCAAGCCTCTGTAAGTCAACAAACAAACTAAAAGCCTTGTCAATTTCATCCATCTCAACAAAACCATTGATCAGAGAGGTACAAGAAACAATATTTCTACCATCAGAGTCAATCCAAAACACATTTGAAGCACTCTGCATATCTCCTGCTTTCGAGTACATATCAGTCAGAGCATTGCCCACAGAAACCTCTACTTGAAGTCCTAACTTCAGAACAGTTGAATGAAGACACTTTCCAAACTTACAAGCCTTCAATGCAGAACAAGCATTTAACGCACTACAAAGAACATGTTGATCTATAACAATCCCATCATTAACCATCCTCTTATAAGTTAGTAAAGCTGCCTCTGAATCACCATTCTTTGCATATCCATCAATCATTGAAGTCCACGATACTGCGTCCTTACACGGCATCTCCTCAAAAACCTTGCAAGCATCAGCCATCAACCTGAACTTCCAATACATATCCGCCAAATTACTACCCACAAATAATTCAAAAGCCAATCCCAATTTCAAAGCAAGAGAATGCATTTGCCTCCCAATCTCAATCGACCCAAGAAACACGCAAGCTCTGATGACACTTGCAAATGCAAACTGGGTTGGGTTCTCTCCAGCACCTCTCATCTGGGAAAAAGTTTTCAAAGTCTCAGAGAACCTCCTGTTTTGAGAAAACCCAGTTATCATTGCTGTCCAAGAAACCAAGTTTCTCTGAGGCATTTTGTCGAAGACTTTGAGAGCATAGTCGACCTCCCCACATTTTGAGTACATGTTGAGAAGGTGGTTGGCGAGAAAAATGCATGGCGGGTACTCGGTGCGTAGAAGCTGAGCATGGAGCTCCTTGCCTCTGTTTAGCTGCTTGGTTCGTGCGTAGGTTTGGATAGTTTGCGCCAAGGTGGTGGCGTCCTGGAGCATGTGCCCGCCAAATCGGCACACCGCTTGAAAATTCATAGAGGGGTGAAATCGAAATTTTGTGGAAAAGCTTTACACATTGCATAAGAAAATGGAATTATGCCCCATATGTCCCTTCCTCATAAAATAGAATAAATTTATTTTTTTTGCTAAATATTTGGGTATTTTATATTGTTAGACCAATTTAACTAACATGATCAGCATTTTTTTTTCGTTTAACATCATCAATAATTTAGATTCTTAATTTGGTTGTCTAATAGTATATCATGTCAAATATCTTGCGAGATAACATCACTCATCTTAGAAAATTTGTCTTCTTTTTTCTAATCAACAGAGAGGGGGATTCAAACTTTAACATCTTCCAACATTAGAAAGGTAAATAATGCTAAATCAAGAGCCAATTTGACGTCCTTTCTCTACATGTTGAATTTGCAAAGATAGGTTTCGTTTAACATCATAAATAGTTTAGATACATAATTTGGTTGTCTAATAGCATAGCATATCATATCATATCATATCAAATGCATTGCACGAGATCACTCATCTTATAAAATTCATCTTTTTCTTCTTATCAACAGAAGTAGGGTTTCGAACTTCTATTCATTACACGTTGAATTTGGAAAGATAAGTGTGGTGCACATAAACACCAAACCGGCAACCTACTCAAAGATATTCGAGATATAATTGAGCTGAGAGCATTACAAGAAGAAAAAAAAAACATTTCAAAATTTCCACAATAAACAAAATAAAAATATGTTCCAAACTATCATCAAGAGTCACAAGTGGTCCAGATTCTCCAATGCCCCACAATAAGAAAGACGATGAACATGAACATAATAAAACTGACATTGCCCTATAACAATGCACTTTCTAGTTTATAACTTTATACTATCTGACAGGAGGCTAAAATGGAAAAATTCTGAACTCTTGTTTTATTATCTGATTTGTTCACCAATTTTTTGAGTGGTTTATGTTATTTATCTTTTTTCATGAATGATTTTATTTTATTATAAGTGGTTGGTAGCTACATCTCGTCAATCTTGTCCCATATTTTTGAGTGTTTTGCCGTGGGGCTATCTTTGGGTTTGGCAAATTATATGTGGCTATGGAAATAGCTGTTGGTGCACCATTTCACAAAAGACTATTATTGATTTCTAGAGTCGTAGGCATCCACATATGTTTGGGTTGGGTTTTTGTGATGTTTACAACACACAGCTTCACCCTTAGGGACTCACAGTAATATTTATTGGGTACAGTTCAGGGTTTCAATTTTAACTGACGGAAAATGGAAGATTCAAACTTAAAACATCTTTCAACATTAGAAAAAGAAATACTATTAAATTTAAAATTGTTAGTATTAATATCTAATTTTAATTTCTTTAAATATAATCTAATCCACGAATATTCTATTATATGATTATATCTAATAAATCACAACATAGCTCATACTGTCACGCAGGGTATTGTAACTTTATAGAACATTGAATGGAATTCAAAGTTTGAGTGTGACATTGACGGTTGGACGTACCCCTAATAATTCATGCGGTATTTGTAAAAATTACACTAAAGTTCTAGTAAGTCTGAGATTCAATGTTGTAACATCTTTCTTGTAAAACAACAATAGATATACGAGGAAGTGTCATTTGCCCTCTTCTTGTGCACAATGAACTTCTCTGAATTGAGCTCTTCCATATCAAGAGACAAAACAAGAAAGACATGACAACCTGGGGCCTTGAAGAAAAAGATGCCCATGTGCATAATGCACTCTTACCATTCTGATAGTACAAAGATTATATTGTTCTTCTCTTTTTATGTTCAAAATAATTAGTTGTGAAATTATTTTTTGTGTTTTAAATCATGTCACCTGTTTGTGTGGTGTGTTTTGAGTGCTTAAATTTCAAAGGAGAACTTCGACCAAAAAAAAATTTCAGAGGAGAACAAAACCAAACCAAACCAAACAAAACCAAAGGCTGCTAGTAGCAAGTGATGGTGTACAACAATAGAAGAAAATATCTTTTTGAAAACCCCAAGAAGGTCCCCATCTTGTATTGAATAAAATTGAATAGTGTGCAAATTATCATTAAATTTATAATTCTTTTTTTCGCTAAATAAAATTTCACAACCAACTCCCAAACCCAAATGCATGTCAATGGAGTTTAAACTAGTAAAAAAATAACTTTGTTTTGTTGATCAAATGATCTCAAGTTCGAAATTATATGACATCTTAACAGTATGTGTGTGAGAAAAACTCATACCTTTCCTAACTTTGAAAAGGGTAAAAAAAAAACCAAATGTTTTATTATTATTATATGCGGCCCCAAATCAACATCAACCTCACAATCCTCCAAAAACCCATCCAAGGAATCCCACTAGTCCCAATGGATTTATTATTATGAGAGTCCCTTTTTCCCTTTCTTTTTTGCATTTTCAAACAAGAACTAAGCCACACAAATTGGACTTCAAAGCAAATCTCAACCAAGCGACTTACTATTGTCACTTACCATACAAAAAGAAAAGAAAGAAGAAGAAAAAAACTTTAAGCATTGACGTGTACACTAACCCCCACAAAATAAATCCCCCCCAGCTTGCTATATCCCTGTGCACACTACCATTCAAGAAGAGAACATCAATTGAAAAAAGCAAGAGAACATCAATTGAAAAAAGTTTGAAGAAGAAGAAGAAGCACCACCTAGCTAGCTTTGCACACATTTTTCATTTCCATTTTCCCTACTGAATGAGAAACAAACCATCTCAAATGGCTCACCATGTCCCTTTGGAAAAACCCATCAACCAAAAAACTCCGTCTCTTCCAACCCTACAAGAACCTGAGGAAATCTCCAAGTCTAACATCAATTGCATGGAGCAAGGCAGCACATCACCAAAGAGGCATGAAAATGGTGGCTCAAGCAGTGAAGAAATTGCAGTTTTGGAAGGCCAGGCTTCTGCTGCAGGGGATGTTGTTGTTGTAGATCACGAACCAAGTAATGTGGCTGATGAAGACAGTGGACGTGAGAGGTTGAAGAAGCATAGGGTTGAGGTGGCTGGCCAGGTTTGGATACCTGATATATGGGGGCAGGAGGAGTTGCTTCAAGATTGGATTGATTGTTCTGCTTTTGATGCTTCTTTGTTCCCAAGTGGGATTATGTCTGCTCGTTCTGCTTTGATTGAGGAGGGGAGGAGACAAAACTCAGCCAGATTAAGAATAGAAAACAGGTGTTGAATTATAACAATAATAATTAATCTTCTCATTTTTCTGAGATCTTTATATTTGTTTTAATTATAGTTATGATCATATACAAGCTCTTTTTTTATATTTTAATATTTATGATTATTGATACATGAAACATTATAAATTTATATATATTATGGGAATGGCTTCTGTTAGTGAAAATGATTCTATCTGCCCCAAAAAGAGCGCATTTGCTGACAATGGTGTATGTAACCAGCTTTAGAAATTGGGCTTTTCATGAATAGCTCCATTTATCATTTTCTTTAGCTATATATCATTCAGGGATTGTATATAATTTCTGAAATATAAAGCTCTTTCTAATTTTATTGCATGGATTGTTTGATCTTTTTATCTTATAGATTGTTTGGTGTCAGCAAACAAACACCACCAAAATAAAGGGAGAAATCAATTATCTCCGAACGATTGTTTGTCTGCTGCACCAGTGAGATGTTTTTCTTAAGTCCTCTTGGGGGCATACACCCACCTGTGAATGAAGAACAAATTGGGCATTTGGGCACCATTGGAGAAATCGCCACCGCCATTGGTTCGGTATCGGCCAGTCAGCTTAGTTAGTTTAGTTAGTTTGACAACCACTAGGTCTCAAAAGCTTAAGCAACCAGAGAATAGACCGACAGTTCTATATATAGCTAACAGAGGATACTGCCTGACAATGTAGTTCGTAAACGTGATCAGAGCACATGTAAGCCAGACATCGTATTTTCGAGCACAATGTCAGCATTCATTGTCAATTGAGAGGATAATAAGGAATCCACCACCCGCGAGGGAGAGGAGGGAAAGAAGTTGAAAGAGAAATGTCTGAAAGCAAATCTTGTTAGCCATCCTATAAACAATACTGTAAGCTTCAACCTTCGCCATCTTCATTCTCATACAGATTCATTACATCTAATTCACAATAAAAATTGCCACATTTCATTAACTATACTAAACTTCATGTTTTTCCAAAAATTGAGACCAGTATAAAAGAGAAAACTCAATACATTTGCAATTATACAATTGTTCTAACAGCAAAGGAAAAGGTTCCTTCATCAGCATGCAGATGTCAGCTCCCATATTTTAATCGTCCCGTCATCAGCTGCAGAAGCAAGAATCTGATCCTCCTGAAAAATTCAACAGCAATGTACAAGGGAAATGTTAGTGCATCCGATCCTCCAGACATGGTAACCTGTTAATTCAGCAATCTCTCTCTCACATGACTACTTAAAAAGAATTAATGTATAGAGAGCATAGACAAACTTAAGTCATCCAAAAAGAAGGGAAAACAGTAACAGAGCTCCTGTGAGCAATTTGATGCAACCATAACTGTATTATGTGCAAATTATTTAGTAGGTAATAACTACGCAGAACATCACTAGCACTGAGCAACCATAGCAGCCCTCAACTTGGTGGTAGTGCTGGTGTATTAAGCGCGATAATGGTGATGCTTGAAATGATAGCCGTGGGGTCCTTGATGATTGGCTGTAGGGGTAGTATTGAGTATTATAGGGGTGTGGTGGTAATAGTAGCAGTCACAGCAGAAAGTATGGTGACGGAACCAGGAAAAGTGATGATTGCCATTTGAGTATAGGTGCCATTAATGGTAGCAAATAACTAGATAAGACTCATAGAACCTAGTTCTTGAGGACCTTGAATGACAAATTACCAATAAATAGACACAAGAATACTGGACTCTAGTAGATCCTCAGAAATCTAGAGTCCAAGCCGGAAAGCCTCAATTCGCAGTCCAAGCTGGCAAAGGCTCCATTCACAGAGAAAAAGATAGGAACTCACAGAACTTCAATGATCTGCAGAACGAGAAATCTTACCCCAGGGCTCCATTGCACCGAATTTATATCCATGTCATGGGCCTTCTCCTTTTTCAGAAGCAATTTATACGAAGGTCCATCAACCTGAATGAAAACACACAATTGGGTTATTTAATACTCCCCAAACCAAATAAGCAAATAACAGAGCCACTCCAATCATCAAAGAGCTCAATGAGCTTAATTTAATTGGTCCACACCAAGCTCTAGAGAATATTTATTAGCAATTCGCTGTCACAACTAATGGAGATATTAGGCCATTTCACTGGTGATACAAATTCTAATACAATCAATGGGGGTGAAAGATTATGACATACCAAACCATCTTTATCATCATTCTCCACAAAAAATCTTATCGTGTCATCAGCAGCTCCACTGGCAATGATATTGTCCCTGTCATTTTTCAATTAAATATAAATCAATATTTGGGATTAATCAAAATCTTATTTGGTGAATCAAACAATAAACTAATTAAACTAGTAAACTCAATCGAACCAATGCAGCCAAGTTTACCTTATATTTTGCGCAGATTGCTACACTATCTTATATTGAATAAAGATCTTAAGTCATTCCCGAATTTCCCGTAAACTTCCCTATTAAATAGTTCATCTTGATTCTTTCTTATATTTTATAATCTTTACCACATACCCTCAACAATTGGAACTATTTATTTGGTTCCATTACCTTGACCAATGAACTGAAAATATTGTCCGATCATGATAACCTGAAAGAGTGCTAAGATGTCTCCTGACAAAACCAAAAGAGAGAATCATCTTATCAGTGCGACAAGAAAACACAAATGAATTACAACCAAAATGTTAGCACTCTACCAAACAAATCACTTATTCAATTAATTCCTTGGACTCATACTAAATGACTCTAAAACAATTTTCCATGGAACTGATAAAGAAACAGTGTTATCAACACATAGAGTAGAACCACATTATTTAATTCCATTCAAAAGCAGCTGACTTCTATGTTGCAACTACAATAACACTAAAACAACACAGCACTTGTAACTGTAAAGCCTCAGAAACATCTCAAACAAACACACTTCAAAATGAAAAAAAAAATGAGAACCCTCCAAAATTTTCCAGGTAAACTTATCATATCCGGACTATCAGGCACAATTAGGAATCTTGATCATGAGTTTTTTAACCCAACTAAATGTGGGGATGGCATGGCCCCTGGTTTCAAGTTTTTCAACCCATTCAAAGCACATTCTTCTGAAAATAATAAATTCATTCATGTAAGAGGCAATAATAGCTAGGTCAGATCATGTAGATGATTTTCTAATTCTTCAATCATGCACATATGTCCCTTACTTCAAGCTCAATATGGACTTATTCGCAAAACGAAAAATTATATTTTTTTTGGGTTAACTAAACGACAAATTACTTGGGCAACCCAGGATGACACATACCCTTCTCTTTCTATACAATGCACTGTCCGTCTAGGAAACATACAAAGTTTCAAATTCATGAACGATCACATATAATTGAATATGAAAGCATCGTATTCAACAGAAACAATTCTTCTACATGGCAATGATGGTGGAGGGGGCAAGTGTCAGGACGCTTGGGTGTTCAAAAGTAGAGAAAGACTATGAAGAGGAACTCACAAGTAAATAAAGGAAACAAAAAGAAGTATAAATCCAAACAAATATGTGAGGGAAGAGAGAGAGAGAGAGAGATAGAGAAAAAGAGGCTATTCAAATTCATCTATTTCTGGAAATGCAAATGTAGCCTACATCACTGCCCAGTGCTAATGCCGAGTCTAACGGATTTTTTTTTTTTGGTTCAAAGCTAAGTCTAATGGATATGTCATGGTACAACCTATTAAATATCCCCGCTCTAAAACAAAAACTATAACATCTGGTTAATAAAATATTTGAAACAAGATCAAATAATTCACATAACTGAACGACCAAATTCAGGGATTCTAAAATGAAAAGAAATCATTCTAATGGAGCATGTTCCTCACCAGGGTACAAAGCCATCCGTAGATTGCATCTTTTCATTGTCTGTTCCCCATATTTTTAAAGTAAGATCGTCACTGCAAAATCAGTCCATTGTTATTTTATTTCTCCTTTTGAGTACTGTTCAAAACTTCAAATTTCTGTTTTGCATAGATGCTCTTATAAATGGTGTTTTGGTATCAAAACCAATGAAACATAAAAAATGAGAAAACACATCTGCTTACCTGCAGGTAACCATTTTGTCCCCACCATCATTAAACGATAAAGCCCAGACAGTAGAAGAGTGACCACTAACAAGAAAACCGGTTAAGCTGAATTAGACTAAAATGATATATTTTGACAAAAATTGCTAGCAGTTCTACAAACTCAACTGGTTCAGAATAATCAATAGAGGCCATGTATTATATTAAAAAGAAAAATATCCTGCAGTCCTTAGATGAGATCATATGTCTTTTAAATTATGAAAAGTTCAGATGCATTGCACCCACTGCACATCTTAGTTGTCCATATCAAATCAATTAGTGAGAAACATGACCTCATTAACCAAAAGGTGCTTTGGAGAGAAGAACTACACACACGTTATGGAAACTATTACATAAAAGAAGGGAACAATTATGAAGAAAGAATGATGAAGCAGAAAATTTAGAGATACAGAGAGGCTAAGACGTAGTACTTGTTAGTTTCACCTAATGTTTGAACACATGCCCAATCATCATCATCACCTTCATCTGCCCATATCTGCAAGAAATATTGTACTGCATCAGAAAAAAAGTATCCAATCTTCTCGATACATAATTAACGAATCATTTTTGTAGGACAGTAGTAGGAAAGGTAGGGAAAGCACTTAACACTCTAAACTTTACCTTGACAGTGTTATCATAGCTACATGAAAATAATAGATTCCTGCTTGGATGCCACTGAACCATCTTCACATCTTGTGTATGGCCTTGCAACACTGAAACACAATCAAACTCATTTCCGGGTTGCACTTCCCATATCCATACAGTTTTATCCCGGCCACAAGTCGCAAGCAGAGACCCAGATGGATTCCAACTCACACTTTTCACTTCGTTTTCATGACCCTATACACAAAAACACCTTTACTAACAAAAATCAAAAGAATCCAACTTGTGAAGTTGATCAATTGAGGTAAAGCGAGAATCTTTCAATGCCATTAACAAAGATACCTCATACCTCTAAAGTGGACACACATTCATAATCACCCCCAACATTTTCCCAAATTGCTGTGGTGGCGTCGAAGCTGGCAGTGGCCAAAAATTTCCCAGATGGGGACCAAGCGCACGATCGGACGGTTCTAGTGTGAGTTTCATCCAAAACTGCCTGCAACCCAAAATTGAAAATTCCATAACAAATTGTCCCATTTAACAAAATAAGGAAAAAAAAATCAAAACAAAAAGATGGGTAACCTTGCAATCCCACGAAGAAGTGGAGCTAGAGGGGTTGTGTTCCCAAATACGGACAGTCTTGTCACCACTACATGAAGCGAAGGAAAGGGGGATTCCGGCGACACCAGTTACTGGGTTCCATGCAAGGCTCCAGACCCTATCTGTGTGACCCTCCAGCTTCTGAATCTCTCTCAGTCCTTTTCCTAACTCCATGGCCAGGTGGGGTTGTGAGCTTTGTGAAAATAAGGGATTGGCAGGAGAGTTAAAGAGTAAAGTGGTGGAGAAAAGTGAAAAGCTGGGGTATTGGGTTACGCTACTACGGTGTTGACTAGTCGGCTAGACGAGGATTTGACAGCCGGTAATGAATGCTCTCTGTGCTCGCGTTGACGAGTTTAGTTGGTGTTTGTACTCTTGCGTTGTGTGTTCTGTGTGGACCACGAGTCCGGAGCAAACAGCACTTGATTTTCCTTTTGGCAAACATTATAATGTTGATACATATAGTCACTTATTTTATTTTTCATATTTTCTTCAGAGAAAAAAAGTCTCCCTAATACTAATTTTTTCGACGTATTCATGACTAAAACATATCCAACGATTTAAAAGATTAAAATTGGCTAAAAAATGAAAAATCATACGAAAAGTTCGAAAACTATTACATGTTATTACTTAGATGTTGTTATTATTTATGAAATTACTCGTCTATGTCTATTTGACCATTAAGTTATATTTAGTTCAACATAAAATTAGTCATTATGTATAGTCTAAACTTGAAACCCCAATATATTTCAGAATTCGGAAGTTTCAAAATCTTGAGATACATTCCAATTCCAATCCATTATTTTTTGGAATTTCGAATGTCAAAATTAATTTCGACTCGCCAAAATCGAAAAATTTTGAATCGGAGTCGGGCGGAATTAGAATTTCCAATCCAACTTGCACCCCTAACTGGTACGAATATTAGTGTCGACTATAAATGGGGCTTGGTCAAGTGCTAAGGCAACGGATTTTGGTCCCGTTATCCAGAGGTTCGAATCCTTCCATCCTAAAAATGCCTAACACATGATCATTTTATTAATTTATTTAGAACAATTGAGTAAGCACAACCTGAAATCTGGGCGGGTAACCAAATACTCTATTAGATTATGAAATTTATCACTCTTTTTTTTTGGGCGAAAAAGCACCATAGTACCATACATCTTCTTTCTTTTTTCATTTTCCATTTTTTTAAATTGAGTTAAAAAAATTGAAGCATCAATTTAATGATTGTTAAGCCCACTATTGGTGAACATGGTCCAATACCTGAAAGCCCACAAAACCCCGGTCCAAACGAACCGCGCCAAACCGTTGCAACACTCTAGCGGACCGGTCCAAACCACCCGTTTCCCGAATCCAAAAGCATATTACTCATCCAAGTCTCTTTCCCATTTCGACGACGCCAGAGCTCTGACCAAAATCCTACCTCGCAGGTCAGATCAGAAGCAAGTGAAGGAGACTCGCACAGATCGCCATGAATTCAGCGGCTCGAAGAAGCGGTGGAGGCCTCTTCGAAGGCCTTTACAGGGTCATCATGCGCCGCAACTCCGTCTACGTCACATTCGTCATCGCCGGCGCTTTCCTTGGCGAGCGGGTGAGCCTCTTGCAGCTTTAGATTATGGTTTTCCTCACGAACATCTCGTTTTAGTTTTTGTTCTGTCTCTCTTATGATCTGTTTGGTTGCTAGGAAATCTGAGGAAATTAAAGGTGATTGATTTGCGATTAGGTCAACCTAGTCTAGTATGAAGCTCAGAAATTTCAATTTGGTTTGTGGTATATATTTAATTGGGCTTGGAATTAAACGGGAGCGGTTATTTTTAATATTGCGTTAGTGAGAAATGGATGAAATTTGATATTGTTTATTGCGATTTAATAGATTTGTAGCAAATATTTTTCTACCTCTAACTCTATAAAATGGTTTCATATCTGTTCGTATATGCAATGTTAACGTAGAGTTGCATTTCTGGGAACTTTGTATTTCAGGTGTTTTTGTAGATAACTATTTTTCGGAGTTTTGGGATATTTGTATATTTCTGTTTGAGTTCTTTCTTTGCTTGCTGATTTTTTTCTTTTTCCCTATAAGTGTCATTTGATTTGTGTTGTTTCGTAAATGAAGAACAACTATCATAGTGTTCTTACGCACCTGATTTACCGGTTTCAGGCTGTTGATTATGGAGTTCATAAGCTTTGGGAGTACAACAATGTTGGGGTATGGCAGCTGTTTTCTAGTTTTTTTACTTTTGGTAGTTTGCATGCACTTGATCCATGTATATTAGTATGTTATGCATTTCCAGTTTTGAAATAATATGCAGGCTTGAAGAATTATATGTATGAATGTATCTATGTGTTAATTTATGGGTTACATACAGATTTGCGTGAAAATTTAAAATTGTAAATACCATATGTATTGCTTTTACCCATTCTCCCTTCTGTTAATGCATGCTGGTTTTTTGGTTTTTCACTAAAGACACTTTTTAGCCCATGGCTGGAGGTTCTGAACATGTTTATATGGTTGTGCGCATATGCTTGTTTGGATGTTAATTGGGTCCGGATGTACATGTTTGGGAGAGAGTTTAGTCGGTGCCATTTATAGAAGAACATGTCTTTCTCCATTTGTTGGATACAAATTTTTGGGGGAATGTTTATTTGGCATCTCTTGCTCTTCCTTGCAGACCTTACCTGCATCGAACCAATTGAATTTTTTTTAATGAGTCTGGACAAGAATTGAGATCGGTTCTGTTGCTTTCCACATCCATAGGAATTTATATTGTTCTGCATTTGCATTCTGTGCAGTTGAGATACTTTATTTGGTAGCAAGTGGTTTACAGCATTCTCAATATTTAATGTACTTGTGAGAATTTCTCGATTTTGATCGCCGTAACTGGAGATCCTTACGAGTTTCACATCTGAACTTGATGTTTTCTTTCTTTGTGCAGAAACGATATGAAGACATTTCAGTTTTGGGGCAAAGGCCGTCGGAAGAATGAGATCATCAACGCTTCTCTTCGGAAGAATGAGATCATTAAAGTTTTCATACTTTTGGAAAGTTGGAGCATGCATCATGCTTTAGGTAGCAATTTTCGTTTTTGTAATAAAAGTTTGGACGGATTCAGCTTATTTATCAACCATGTTACATTCAACTAAAGTGTTTTTAAGTGTTGAATCAGTTGTGCGCGCGCGGCCGCATTGACTGATTGACTCTGACAATGGTATTGTTTTTTTGGTTATGAGATTTTGATTCTTTGGCCCTCTGCATCTCTAGTGGTTTGTTTGTGTTGCTTTATTATTGACTATGACTTGCACTCCCATAAGCCATGTATACATTTCAAATAACGAAACCAATAGGGACCAGGTTATTTTGTTTGACACAATCATGAGAATTCAATTTAGCAATTATATATATATAAGAATTCAATTGAAGAACCAACAATGTCGTTGAACTCAAAGTCTCAACAACAAACTCCTTTCTATAAGCACCAATGAATAACTCTGGATGATTATATTTCTAGGAATTTTTATCCATGATGGTATAAGGCAAATTGTAAACTTGGACGTCTAATGTCTACCAATTAGCAATTAGTTTAGCGGTATTTCTTGAAAGAATTGCCAAAAGATCCCTAGTTCAATTTTCTTTTTCCCATTGATAAAAAGAAAATGTTTATTTTTTGGGCAAAGTTAGGAATGGAATGAGATTTTCTTGCACACAATTTGTAAATTAAGGTCATTTTTCAATAGGCGAGACCTGTAAATTTTACAACACGTCCTTCTATTTGAATAATGAGGCCTCGTTACAGAAAAAGCTGAGCCCCCAAAAAAAGGTGAAAATAGCAAGAACCTATGTACAAATGACGCGTGTAGATTAGAATTACAGGGACTCTGAGGTAAATTCCATAAATATTAAGCAAGGCACGTGCGACGACTCCGTGCGAGCGCCCTTAACAAAACGTAGCAGCTAGGGTTTTTATAAAGCGCCAAAGTTTCCTTCCGCCTTTCGCCTCACTCAGCACAGCAGCCCTGCAAATCCTGTTCTAGGGTTTCGCTCTCTTTCTTAAGGTACTCTTCCGCCTCCACTAGAGTTTTCTCTTATGCGACTTCAGCATTTCGGTTTAGCTAAAAGTTTCACTTGTTTTTCTTTTCCTCATTTGTAGGAAGTATTTGCACAGGAATTGCAGCGAGGACAAGGCTGTAACCATGAGGTAATTGCGCTTTTCCCCTTCTGTTTTGTTCATCAGATCGTAATTGCTTTTGGCTTTTGGCTTGATTTGGATTATGGAAGCAGTTTTTGGTGTCTCTGAAAGCCAAAAATCTCACATTTTTGCATTTGTTTTAGTAGATTGCTTAATGCTCCTGCTATATGGGTGTTTATGTGTTTATATCTGGTGTTGAAAAGTGCTTAGTGGCTAGAAATCGTGATTACGGATGTAGTCCTCAGAAATGTATAACATAATAGTCTGGGAGCTATATCTGTTATAGCTTTTGCAGAAAGCCTTGGTGGGTTTTGGTCACTAGGCTTCTTCTTTTTTGGGTGGGGATTGTTGGGGGCAAAAGACAGCGAGCTTATTCAATCAATGTGGTATAAAATTTCAAGATGATTAAAAAATAATTATACATTTGCTTATTGTATCAGTTTTTGTTATCAACTATCTAAAGTTTATATTTTTATCATCTTTGTTAACAGTAAGCTCTCAAGTGACGGGCTGAGAGAGGCCATCGCTCAGATTAAGACAAACTCAGAAACGAAAAAGAGAAATTTCACTGAGACAGTTGAGCTTCAAATTGGGTTGAAGAACTATGACCCACAAAAGGATAAGCGTTTCAGTGGCTCTGTCAGGCTTCCACATATTCCTCGTCCTAAGATGAGGGTTTGCATGCTTGGGGATGCTCAGCATGTTGAAGAGGTAAATTGGCTCATTGGGCAAACTATTTATGAGTTTGATATTTGTGTGTTTATGTGGGTGCATTTGTTACAAACTAAAAGTAAGTCAAACTTGCTTGTAGATGTATAACATATCTGCTACATTTTACTACAGGCAGAGAAGATGGGTTTGGACTACATGGATGTGGAAAGCTTGAAAAAGCTTAACAAAAATAAGAAACTGGTCAAGAAGCTTGCCAAGAAATACCATGCATTTTTAGCTTCTGAAGCTGTCATTAAGCAAATTCCTCGTCTTCTAGGCCCTGGTCTTAATAAGGCAGGCAAGTAATTTCAGCGCCTGTAACACTTTATAATTAACTCTTAGGTTAAGCTTCAACTTTTGGTTTCTCTAATTTATTCTCAAATGTTGTTTGGACTTAAAACTCTTCAATGTGATCTTGATACTCGTAGCTTAGAAGCTTATTCCGTGGCATGCCATCCATTTAATTCATACTGACTAGAGTATCAACCCTCAAAGTTGTATTAATTGTGGACCGTGGGAAAAAAAAGTTCTTTCCTGAGATGGCATCCTAACTACTTGTTGAGTCTTTCCAAATCTATTCAATTATATAATGGAACATTTTTCTGAGCAATCTCTGGTAGAATTTTCATTCTCAACATTCCTGATTTGTAGCTATTCTGGCTCATCTTTTGGAGATTTGTTTGATTCATGTAGCATGTTAGTTTAATACTTAGATAATATGATATAGATTGGCAACCTTTAGTTTTGTTTCCCAAGTGCAGGTAAGTTTCCAACATTGGTGAGTCACCAGGAATCTTTGGAGGCAAAAGTGAATGAAACCAAAGCAATGGTGAAGTTCCAACTTAAGAAGGTTCTTTGCATGGGTGTTGCTGTGGGGAATTTGGCTATGGAGGAGAAGCAGATTTTTCAGAATGTACAACTCAGTGTCAATTTCTTAGTTTCACTATTGAAGAAGAATTGGCAAAATGTAAGTTCATGGCTTAGTTAAACCTTTAGTATGTTTATATCGTTTTGCCCCATTTAGTAATGATACTTATTTTGTTCTTTTGTCTGCATGTGCAAATAGGTGAGGTCCTTGAACCTGAAAAGTACCATGGGGAAAGCAATCCGTATCTACTAAGTTCTTAAGCTCTATCAGAGACTTTTGTAGCGGAGGAAGCATTAGCAGAACTTTAATTAAGACATTTCTTGCAAATGATTTTATGTTCCCTTTTGTTTTTGTTGACTTTGATTTCTTTGTTTAAATTATAATGGCTACTGTATTTTTGGTTTGAACGAATGTTGGAAGATTTTGAAAGAAATTTTCTTCTCCTCCAATGCCTGCTTATGATTTGGTTCTTTCAGTTTGGGATGCCTTGGTGGTAGAATTGTGATCAAAGGATAAAGGGGGTTTTGAAGTGAAATTTGAAAGTTGCTTTTGCAGGATTTTTACTTTTGTTAAATAATCTGCTTGTGGGTTGGAGAAAGTACTTTGCAGGTAATTAATTCGGCTATAGTTGTGATTGCAAAATTGCTACATATGTAGCCCTCAAGTACAAGAAATTTTCTCAGTGGTGGTAGTACAAGCGATTGTTACATCAAATGAATTATACAACCTATCCACATAAACCATTATTCTTCTAGTTCACCTCTCAGCTGTCTGGGAGGGGAGTGGATGAAAGCACTTGCAACCTATTGTTTGACCATGAAAGAACTTATAAAACTGTACCCACCTACAGCACTTGGAAGTTGGATTTGCAGTCACCTGAACTTGAAACCAGAATTAGGTTACTAGTACATAAATTCGTGCAGGAAAAATATGTTATTTCAACAACACTTCTTTTTGGTCCTAGAAGCCATTTAAATTGATAACAGAACATCATAAAATTACTGCCAAAAAGACTGAAACATATAAGCAGTCAGTAGACCATACAAGATGCAACCCCTCTTGATGAGAAACACTTGTGTGGATGGTATGCAAAGTGGAAAAGTTACTGCATGTGACATGTGACATACCGTGATTGGTTGGGTATAGCAAAATAGTGAAACATGGTTTTTGTGCCTCTTGAGACATCTGGCAGGCATAGTGGAACCAACAATTGCATTGTAATGCAGTACAGAATTTCAACTAAAACCAAAGCACCAAGGCTGTGGATCTTCAACCTTACCAAATTCTAAATACCAAACCTGAATCTGTAAATCCCAGAAGGCCCCGCCGAAATTCCATAGCAACAGTTCTGTACACAATCCATTGAGTTGGAATTCTCAGGTAATTTTACATTACATCTTGCTTCATCGATCAATTGAAATATTTGAGTAATTAATAATTGAATTGTGTGGTAGGCTGAGTTTCTTAGAGCATTACTTAAATTTATATTCCATAATCATAAACTAACAAAACCCAGAAGTCAGAATTGTTATCAAAGCCATGAGATAATGTTTGATTCAATGAAGATTACATTTGTAAATCTTAAGTATCAGTCATGTAAACAGCATCGAGGGAGGGAGATGAGGTTGAAGAAGAAGCTTCATCTACAGCAGAAGTATATAAACAAGAGCTTAGACGCCTCTGGTTCTGTCTGATTCGACCTGCAAAGTACGACATTGGTCTTGGAGGAGCCATTATTATTGTTCGCGCTTTTCTTCTACTTCTACTACTTCTGGGTCCTTGTTTGGCTGCTTTCAAAACGACAGCGTCTCTCTCTTGAAATGGCGTTTTTGGTCTTATAAAAAGCACGCCTACAAGTCACGTGCTTTACATTCCCCAAGTGGTAAAATAAACCTTTTGTTTATCACCCTCAGCAGCAGCCAGCCACCAAAATCACCCCCACACCCAAGTAACCCAACACCGACAGCCACCACACCTGACCGGTGGTAGCCCCCTTCTCCTCACCGTCGGCCAACCCTCCTCCTCACCGTCGGCCAACCCCTCCTCCCTCTTCCCACCACCTCCTCCTCTCCCCGATCTCCCCTCAAATTTGGGTTTCATAATTGATTTCTGGGTTTCAATGTTGATGGTTTTTCAATTGGATTTCTGGTATTCATGCATATCAGTAATCAATTTTATTGAATGAATTGAAATACCAGTCTTTGCGGATCTGCAAACCCCAGAAGGGCCTGAAACTCAATAGCAACTGCTCCATATACACTCCATTGAAGTTCGAATTCTGAGGTAATTCTAAATTACTTCTTGCTTCATCAATCAATTGAAGGATTTGGCTCTTTAATAATTGAATGATGCGATAGGTTGAGTTCTTAGAGCATTACTTTGATTTTTTTTTCCATAATCATATACTAACAAAACCCAGAAGTCAGAATTGCTATCCAACCCATGAGATAGTGTTTGATTCAATGAAAATTGGTATTGTCTAATATCTATTATGTTAGGCGGTGGACTTTACATAGAAAGGGAAATTGCTATGTTCTTGTCAACCAAATTCCAAGTTCATTGAAGCCAATAAAATGCATGGTGTTTTATTTTTTCCTCACATATGACATAATACCTATGCATATGCTTTCTCTTTGTTGAACGTTGATTTAATTAAACCTTTCCAGTTGTTAACAATTGCTCAGACTGCAAAAGATGGAGAGCAGTGAAGAACAGAAGCTCCAAGTTAGAAAACTAGAGCTCTCAGACAAAAGCAAGGGCTTCATCGAACTACTGCAACAGCTAACTGTTTGTGATTCTGTATCCGATAAGGACTTTGAAGATCGATTTAGGGAGCTTAATGCCCGTGCAGAGGACCATCGGGTCCTTGTTATAGAAGATGATCGTTCTGGAAAGATTGTTGCAACTGGGAGTGTGTTCATTGAAAGGAAGTTTATAAGGAACTGTGGCAAAGTCGGGCACATTGAAGATGTGGTGGTTGATGCCAATGCTCGTGGGATGCAGCTAGGGAAGAAAATTATTAATGCCCTCACAGATTATGCTCATTCTCTGGGGTGTTATAAGGTGATTCTTGATTGCAGTGTTGAGAATAAAGCATTCTATGAGAAGTGTGGCTACAAGCAGAAAGAAATTCAGATGGTGAAGTATTTCAGTTGAGAAACGTTTCATTTTCTTGTAAGTTTGCTTTGGGATTATACTTTGATCTTCAACCAAAATAAGATCAACATGCAATGGAGAGAAAAATAGTTTCTGAAAAAAAAAACCATTACTTTTTGGTTCATGGTTGTAAGATGAAGGTCTAAACTAAATGGGATGATTTATGACTTGTGATATTGATGTCGGGGCTATGCTTCTTTTTGCCTTGTTTAAAAATAAAAAATTCAATTTGCCTTGTTATGTGTAGAAACTCATGTTCTCAGATGTTCTGTGATGGTTTATTCCTCCTTGACCTGACAATATCTAAATCGTGATTGAGATTTATTAGTTTAAATCGGTACAGTTAATTAGTTCAATCCCATCTTTTCAGTTTTTAATAGACATTGTTCAAAATCATTGATCATACTATGAAATATCATATACTTGTTCGAGCTGTTGCCCTGTGAAAATGGACAAAATGCTGGTAACATTTCCCATCTTCCTTGGATATAAAAATATTTGGTTTTGGTATGCGGTGTTTATCATGTTCAAACTTGTATAAAAGAGATCAAGACTAATGGAAAATCAAGGATCACAGTAGTGTCTAGTACAGTAGTGTCGAGTATGCAGGTAGCCTCCTCGTTCAGTGGTTTTGACAATATGGATGTGTTTAATGGGATTTTGTGTATATTGTGACGTCTCTGTTGGCTACCTATATATATATTTTGAATTTTGAATTCCACTGATAACATGATTTTAATCTAGGTTTATTTTCAGATTATTGGGAGGTTGATGGATGTCTGCAGTGCTTGGTTTATATGCTTTTTGTCAAATGTTAATACTTAATTGTAATATTGTATGCGTTGAGGAATTTTGGATTGTATGGCAGAGAAGGGAGCAAAACAGTTCAAGAAATGGCTACACTGTCTTTTCCCTTCAGCTTTCTTCTCCAGCTTTATTATGTTTTGGGTAAAACTCCCAACACTTTTGCTCTGGTTATTGTTGTTCTAACTACCACTTTTTATTATTTATATTTCATCCATGTTTTAAACATCGACACTGCACGGACAAGGAACGGGGCCAATATTTCTCTGTGACTGTAAGTGAGGTGTTATGTCTTTATGTGTTTATCTTTGAAAGATAATGGATTGATTATCTTCTGATGTGGTTATGCATCTTTAATTCTGTTTTTGGATAGCTGAGAACAAAGTTTAAATTCTAAGTTTCTGATGTTCTTTTTTCCCTTTGTGTTTTGTCGATGGAACGGAGCTGTGGACTTGATAATTAACTTTTAATCTTTGTTTTCCATTTGTTGTGATTTTGATTACTCTGATTTAGATACTTTTTGTCGTGTTTTATTTCATGCTCTCACTACATTATAGGGCTTTCATTATGATGTACTCTCACTACTTGACTTGGTTTTGTTCTTTAAACTTATTTATCCTTTTGCTTATTGCAGATCAAGCTTCCTCTCAGAACCTGCTGTGTGCTACTTGGTTTGCAGCTTGAGACTTGATTAGGAGACTTGTTTTGATTGCTTTCAATTTGGTGCGTCCCCTTTTTTTTTGTTTTTTGTTTCTTGTTTTCATGGTCTTGAATGGAGTTGTCTTTTCTGTTTCTTTGGCTGATTTTGCCTTGGTGACTTGTGCTGTCACCCAAAGCTGGAAGTCCTATCCTTGCTGGCAGTTGTTTTTTTTTTTGGTCGAAGCTCCTTGCTGGGAGTTTAATAACATAGAAGTGGAGGTTCCTTGCTGGCAGTTTGAGAACGTAGAGGTGAATCTGCTTCTTTTTTACTTCTTTAATTTGTGGTATTTGAAAATGCAGCTATCATGAGTGTTTTGATTTGCTTTCTGGTTCGTTAAATGAATAGCAAAATATCGATATATAATTTCTTTCTGTTTCTTTTGCAGCGGGAGTGGCTATCAACTCGTGGAGGTGAGGACTTTCAAGACACATATATATATGCTACAAATTTTTTATTTTTCTTTCTGAAATTATCTGACAATACAGCAAGGAGTCATAGAGACTTATTGCTGGCTTTCTAGTGTACTCTTTCAAAGTTTCTTTTTGCTTGATAAATATTCAATTGTTCCCTCAGTGAGTCAAATGTCCTTTGATTCCCACCCTTATAGTTCACACACATGTTACACTACTTGTAAATAAACTGGTATTTATTTGTACAATAATACAATTCTGAATGTACAGGAACATATATAGGAGACGAAACTACAATCTTTTGTTTCAGAAGGAGAAGAGGCCATGAAATATGCGACTCAGCAATTTTTAAGGCATGATCCTAATATTATCCAACTTCATTATATATGAATCAATTAAATTTTAGTAGCCAAAGAGAATATATGAATAAACTTTCTCCTTTCTTTTCTCATCATCTGTCTCAAACAAATTAAAGACAAAAAACTGAAAAGGAATGGAATTTGTTATATATCAAAGTCGCAAAAATAATGAAAAACTCACATAGAAAATGAAGGGTGAGCTTGTGATAGATATCAAAGTTCCCACAGTAATACTAAATTTATATTCCAACAGGTACTAAAAGGAAATTAATTAATATTGCACAAGTGATCATCAATACTTGTGAGTCACGGCACTTAAGACCAAACTGTATTACCTTTGTTTGTATTCGGAAGACCATATATAATGCTGACGTACGGTGGATGCTTGACTCCTGAATGCAAGGTATTCATCACTTTGTGAATTCACCTGTTCCAAAGTCAAAAGTTAAGCAAAACTTTATTGAAATCATAAGTCACGACATATATATAGGGATCAAGGAAAGGAAAGAAGTTGCATTGCACTGCAGCTTACTTTATTAGCGCACAAAGCAACCGAGCAGTTTGGCCTGGCAGCGCCTACCCTCTTCTGAAGCAAAATCCAAAGGAAAGATGCAAGAACCCAAGGTTTTGACTGCCAAGATTCTTGCTGAATTACTATCCTTATCGGAAAAGGAAAATTCGAATGTCACGACAATAAGATTCATGTCCTCCTCCATACGAACAGGAGGATCCAAGCTTGGGGTGAAACAGGAACCAGCAAAGCAGACTTTTCCACCTCCTAGATGGACAAAACTAAACGTGTCATCTGGTCCACCAACTAATACCAATTTACTGAACTCTGTGAGCAGATTTAGAGGGGCGATGGGAAACCAAGAACAATAACCATTTTCATTATCGTTTAACATCATGTAGGCTACTATGTCATCACCATGTCCGGGGACGTCTTCATAGCCAAACATTATCTTACTACAACTATCATCCACTTCCAAGTCCAACACTAAATCCATGCCTTTGAAGGGAAAAGGCACAGCAGAGCCAGCCACGCCAAAGCAGAACACCGGAGATATTGGGGTGGACACCATGATCTTGGTGCCCACAATTGCACAGGAGAAGTAATGAAATTCACTAGTATAACCCCACGTATCTGGAGGGTCCGGCAGAGTGGTCCAACTACCTTCATACGGGTTGAACTCCTCAAAAATTGGACTTTCAGATAAAGCTAGCTGACCACCAGAGAGAACAAAGAGCTTCCCACCAACCTCAACCACCAATGGGTTCAGCTTTCACTTGAGGAAGTTTACCATAGCAGCAGTTCCCCTTGATGATCCCCTCACTGTGAATGTGACTGTGAGGAGGAGGGGTGAAGGGCGGTAAAGATCCAAAACGGTTACCGTGATTGTAAACTTTCTCCTTTCTTTTCTCATCATCATCATCATCTGTCTCAAACAGATAAATTTGTGTGCTCCCATATGGTCCGTATCGACACCCTATCGACATCTCGGGGCGGGCGGATTCTGGCCACCGGCAAGAAGAATTTGGGAGCCGAACAAACCGCAACCCATCAAGTAAGGAACATCATCGCCCTCTATAAAAGCCAATTTTCGCAGCAAGTCTGATTTGGTAAACTTGGATTGGGATTGGGATTTGGATTTGGATTTGAGTATGGATGATGAATCGCTCAATCTGATGGCGGGGATATCGTAACGAGCATGATGGGTGGTGCACTCGTGGGTACATATATATAGAGACATACTGTTGGTTGGTATCAGTGTCATCCGCCACCGCCCCCTTTGGAATTCCCATCACGCGTACCCTCCTCGCCATAGTTGTTTTTCTTTTTGGAGCTCTCTGATATTAGCTCTAGGTTTTCTGATTTCTTCTGTTAGCTTATGTGAGGTGCTGCACCAAAGGATATACACGCTTTATATGAAAAAAATTAATGAATGTATTTATTGACGTGTGTTAATTTGAGGAGATTTATTTCCTAATTTGTGTAGCCCGCAATTACAAGAAATTTCTCAATGACATGGGTGGTACAAAGGATTGTTACATCAAAAGCATCGTACAATCTATTCAAATAAACCATTATTCTTCCTGAACCTAGTTCATCTTCATCCCTTAGCTGTGTTGGAAGAGAGTGCATGAAAGTACTTGCAACCTATTGTTTCACCATGAAAGAACTTTTACAGCTGCGCCCATTTGGATTTGTAGTCACCTGAACATGAAACCAAATGAGATTTACTAGTACATAAACACTTACAGGAAATACATGGTACTTCAACGACACTTCTCTTGTCCTAGAAGCCATTGAAATTGATAGCACTACTGGAGCATCATAAAATTACTGCCAAAAAGACTGAAACATATAAGCAGTCAGTAAATCATACAAGATGCAATCCCTCTTGAGGCATCAGGCACACTGGAACTAAAACGAAAACACCAAGGCTTTGGATCTTCAGCCTTGATGGGCAACAAACCAAATTCTAATCTGTAGTTTCATTAGTTTGCTCCTTTCTGCAAAAGACTGCACTATTCTGATCAGATCGATGAATTTGTGCCTGAAGTTCTGCAGAAAGTCACTACTTCTCCCAAATGGATCACAACACATTGACATCTGAACACTCATGAGTAGTTCCTAACTATGAGTGAAGTGAAAACCTATTCTTAACGAAATAATGAACTTCATTACACATTCCCGGTATTGTAGAAGTTTCCTGAACAAGAAAAATGTAAGATGGAATTCCAGCAGATTCCCGGTATTGTAGAAGTTTCCTGAGCAAAGTTAGTCAAGTTTCCGTTCTTTATTCGATTGTCTATACGTCAACAAGTACAGGATTACATATGACAATTCAAATGTCAACTCACCAACCATATGATCCTATAGTGTAGACGACTACCTTGTACCCCTTATGACATCTTTTTTGTGAGCAGTCAAATGCGGGATTGTCAGATTAGCATGTTTTACTTTAATTATTCGGTTAAGAAGATTAGAATGTCCTAATGGCTAAATAACAAACATAATCATTGAGAGTTCGTTTTCCTCAAGCAAGCATAAGCCTTATTCATTGAGCGACAAGGAGGGAGGTCTTGATCAGCAGTAGCTAATATCTCTTTTAATTGCTCCGACACCTCTCCCACACAAGCTAGGTGTGATTACTAATTCAAATAATGATAAAGCAAAACATGTGAAATTTGAGAAAACAACCATTAATTTGAGGGGGCAGTGGCGGATGATACTGATACCAACAGTAGGTCTCTATATATATGTACCTACAAGTGCAATAGCAGGAGTGGTCATGCTCGTTACGATATCTGCGCCATCGGATTGAGCGATTTATCATCCATACTCAAATCCAAATCCCAATTAAAGATTGACAAATTAGAGTTGCTGCGAAAACTGGCTTCTGTGGAGGGCAAGGATGTTCCCTACGAGATGGGTTGCTGTTTGTTCGGCTCCCAAATTCTTCTCGCCGGCGGCCGGAAACCGAAGGACCCGAAGCAGAACACGAACGTTTCTATACGACCTAGATGCCGGCACACAAATTTATCTGTTTGAGACAGATGACGATGAGAAAACAAAGGCCAAAGTTTACAATCACGGTAACCGTTTTGGATCTTTTCCTCCTCCTCCTCACAGTCACAGTCACAGTCACAGTCACGGTGGGGGGATCATCAAGGGGGACTGCTGCTATGGTGAACTTCATCAAGGGAAACCTCAACCATTGGTGGTTGAGGTTGCTGGGAAGCTGTTCGTTCTCTCTGGTGGTCCGGTAAATTTCCTTTAGTCCGGCTTTTGAGGAGTTTAACTCGAATAAGGGGACTTGGACCACTCTGGCGGACCCTCCATATGTGTGGCCGTATCCTGGTGTATGTCGTTACTTCTCTTATGCAATCGTGGGCACCAAGATCATGGTCTCCACCCCAACATCTTCGGTGTTCTGCTTTGACGTGGATGCCCCGAATCCCAGGCAATGGTCTGTGTGCTGTGCTGAGCCTTTTTCCTTCGAAGGCAGGGCTTTAGTGTTGGACTTGGAGGAGGATGATAATCGTAATAAGATAGTGTTTGGATATGAACACATCCCTGGACATGGCTATGATGTAGTAGCCTACACCATGTTCAAAGATGATGAAAATGGTTATTGTTATTGTCATCGCATCACCCCTCTACATCTGCTGACAGAGTTGAGTGAATTAGTTTTTGGATCAGATGACACGTTTAGTTTTGTCCATCTAGGAGGTGGAAAAGTCTGCTCTGTTATTGCCTGTTCCATCGCAGGCTTGGAAGGTGATGATGATCATCCTATTCTCGGGGAGGAGGACACGGATCTTATTGTCGTGAGTCGTGACATTCGAATTTTCCATTTCCGAGAAGGATGGTAATTCTACAAGATTCTTCTCAACCAAAACTTTGGGTTCGTGCATCTTTCCTTTCGATTTTGCTCCAGAATCTGGTAGCATCTTCGAGGCCAAACTGCTCGGTTGCTTTCTGCGCTAATTAAGTAAGCTTCTCCTGCTGCTATGCAATGCAACTTCTTTCCTTTCCTTGATCCCTTCTAAGTAGGACTCAACTTTCAGCTTTTATGGTCTTCCAAATGTAATCAAATAAAAATGCAGTTTGCGTTCATCGTATCGTCTTAAGTTAAAAAAAGAAAAGAAAAAAAGTGCAGTGACTCAGAAGTATTGATGATCACTTGTGGAATATTAATTATTAATTTTCTTCTAGTGCTGGTTGGAATATAAATTTACTATTACTGTGGGAACTTTGTTATATGTGAGTTTTTTATTTTTGCAACTTTGATATATAACAAATTCCGTTCTTTCTCAATTTTTTGTCTTTTGTTTTAGAATGCGCACTACCAAGTATGGACTTCTAGGACAATCATAGACACCTGAGTTCCTACCTATTATTGTAACAATTCTTGAGGGACGAGTAATTTTTGGGTGTTCCCGGTACACCACGTGGCTGGTGTACCATCCACTAGGTGTAGGACATGTAGAATGTTTCCAATGCAGCCCGCCCATGTGTCATAAAAAATAATGCAATAAATTAGAAAGTAATTCCAAATGTCCTAGGTCTATTGGATGGTACACCAGCCACGTGGTGCATAACATTTAAAAATTTCTCCATCTGAATGAATTCAGTTTCTTCGACCAAAAAACCCCCTTATAAAACAAAAATTAAAAATCAACCGTTAAATCAACTCTGACAGAAAAAAAAAATGCTCCACTCTACAGTTACAAAACATTGAATCCAATCAAAACCCACAAACACACAAAGAAAAATCATTCTACTAGGGATCAAAAGAGAAAAATATAAAGAAGATATGACACCCCTATATATATAGGGCTGGATTCATGGCATCATAGTTTTTGCATAAGTTATTACACAATTTTTGAACCGTTAGATTTATAAACTTTCAAAGGTTGAGATCTACATTGACTTTTCAAATTAAATTTCTTTAATTTAAATATTTTATGAATTGGAGATAAAATTCTGATAAGATTGATTTTTATTCTCTCTCCTTTCATTAAGTATTTGTAATTAATTCTCTCCCTTTCTCATTATATATATATTTTTTTAATTTAAATTTTTTGGAGGATCAATGAGAAAGCAAGAGGGAATTTTTGGATTGAAGGTTGAGAAGAATTTGGGGGAGAAAAGAGATGCTTGCAGCGAAAGGAAGAATAACATATAGGGGAAGGAACACATTAAGTTTGGTATTTCTATAGGAAATAATCTTATTTTTTAATTGACGTTTATTTAGGAAATATTTGTATGTTTTAATTATTGGAAGATTTTGGGTTTTGATTTAAAGATGGTGTATCAACTTTGAACTCTTTGGATTCATGAAATATGTAAATAATGTGGTGTATATTGGGTTTAAGGGTGAATGCTCTTAACCGCATGTTGGTGCTTATGGTCAGGGACGGCCTTGGCATGGTGCAAGTGGCGCCACTGTCCTCCGAATTTTTTTTACGTTATATTATATATATATATATTAATATTATAACAACTATATATATACTCGAGCGTGCAACATAGTGAACACAAAAGTCTATTTAGTGGAGCTTATTTATAGTGCATATCCCTTGGTATAAGGAACAAGTTTGAGTCTCAGTGATGTCATTCTATTCATATTTTTATTCTTTTTTCATTATAACCCCAAAATTTAAAATAGTTTTAAAAAAAAAACTGAAGCACGTGAAAAAAAAAAACAAAGGGAAAATGTCCCACATAGATCATTACCTCAGCGACTTCTTCCGGAAGCGATGACGGAGTTGTTCAACTTTATGATGAATAAGAGAGTTGACATGAACTTCATGCATGAAGTTGAAATTTCTCTTGGTTGAGGTAAAAAAAATAATGAACACCTTACAATGACAATTAATCACGTTCAAATCCTTCTCGAAGTGTTGTTGATATTATTTTCTTTTTTCTTGAAAGGGATATTGTTATGATCCTTGCCAAATGCGAGTGACAAAAAATATTTGGTTGCCATTGTGGTTGAGAGATGACAAATAACTCTCATAACATTCGTCGTCCTCATGCCTCACTTAACGCGAATGGCATACCTTATATCCCACAACCTGCACCTAATCCACCTGATTATGGCCGACTTTACACTGGCTATCAGACACTGTTCAGGTTAATTTATTAATACTTGATCTCTCTAGTAACATATAATACAACATTTTATATCAAACCAACTATATTTTCATTGTGATCTTAATAGGGATCTCATTGACTGTATTGCACAGTTAGAGTGACATGAGATCGAATATGGATACCTTAACAATGACACAATATCCATCACGGACAATCATGCGAGAATATGTAAACTTCCGGAACAAGATTAGTCTAAGGTTCCAAGCTTCAGAGAGTAGCTGTGTAATTTAGCATGCGAAAAACTTGAAGATCACATGAGTCGAGCGTCTCAGGATTTACAGTTGGAGCTATGGAGCTTCTAATCTTGCTTAGAACTCAACCTTACCACGTAAGATAACTGCTAATGTTAATTTTAGTATTACTAAGAGGCACTTAGCCCTGAGGGCTAAAATTTGTAGATTGTAACCTTATTCATTTCTAAATCTAATTTAAATTGTTTTAAAACGACCCACCACAGAATGTCAATGTCCCACATAGATTATTACCTCAGCGACTTCTTCCCGGAAGCGATGACGGAGTTATTCAACTTTATGACGGATAAGAGAGTTGACATGAACTTCATGCATGAAGTTGAAATTTCTCTTGGTTGAGGTAAAAAAAATAATGAACACCTTACAATGACAATTAATCACGTTCAAATCCCTCTCGAAGTGTTGTTGATATTATTTTCTTTTTTCTTGAAAGGGATATTGTTATGATCTTTGCCAAATGAGAGTGACAAAAAATATTTGGTTGCCATTGTGGTTGAGAGATGGAAAATAACTCTCATAACATTCGTCGTCCTCATGCCCCACTTAACGCGAATGACTTAACTTATATCCCACAACCTGCACCTAATCCACCTGATTATGGCCTACTTTACACTGGCTATCAGACACTGTTCAGGTTAATTTATTAATACTTGATCTCTCTAGTAACATATAATACAACATTTTATATCAAACTAACTATATTTTCATTGTGATCTTAATAGGGATCTCATTGACTGTATTGCACAGTTAGAGTGACATGAGATCGAATATGGATACGTTAACAATGACACAATATCCATCACGGACAATCATGCGAGAATATGTAAAATTCCAGAACAAGATTAGTCCAAGGTTCCAAGCTTCAGAGAGTAGCTGTGTAATTTAGCATGCGAAAAACTTGAAGATCACATGAGTCGAGCGTCTCAGGATTTACAGTTGGAGCTATGGAGCTTCTAATCTTGCTTGGAACTCAACCTTACCACGTAAGATACTGCTAATGTTAATTTTAGTATTACTAAGAGGCACTTAGCACTGAGGGCTAAAATTTGTAGATTGTAACCTTATTCATTTCTAAATCTAATTTAAATCGTTTTAAAACGACCCACCACAGAATGTTAATGTCCCACATAGATCATTACCTCAGCAACTTCTTCCCGAAGCAATGACGGAGTTGTTCAACTTTATGATGGATAAGAGAGTTGACATGAACTTCATGCATGAAGTTGAAATTTCTCTTGGTTGAGGTAAAAAAAAATAATGAACACCTTACAATGACAATTAATCACGTTCAAATCCCTCTAAAAGTGTTGTTGATATTATCTTCTTTTTTCTTGAAAGGGATATTGTTATGATCTTTGCCAAATGCGAGTGACAAAAAATATTTGGTTGCCATTGTGGTTGAGAGATGGCAAATAACTCTTACAACATTCGTCGTCCTCATGCCCCACTTAACGCGAATGGCAAACCTTATATTCCACAACTTGCACCTAATCCACCTGATTATGGCCGACTTTACACTGGCTATCAGACACTATTCAGGTTAATTTATTAATACTTGATCTCTCTAGTAACATATAATACAACCTTTTATATCAAACTAACTATATTTTCATTGTGATCTTAATAGAGATCTCATTGACTGTATTGCATAGTTAGAGTGACATGAGATTGAAAATGGATACCTTAACAATGACACTATATCCATCACGGACAATCATACGAGAATATATAAAATTCCGGAACAAGATTAGTCCAAGGTTCAAAGCTTCAAAGAGTAGCTGTGTAATTTAGCATGCGAAAAACTTGAAGATCACATGAGTCGAGCGTCTCAGGATTTACAGTTGGAGCTATGGAGCTTCTAATCTTGCTTGGAACTCAACCTTACCACGTAAGATAACTGCTAATGTTAATTTTAGTATTACTAAGAGGCACTTAGCCCTGAGGCAAAAATTTGTAGATTGTAACCTTATTCATTTCTAAATCTAATTTAAATCATTTTTAAACGACCCACCACAGAATGTCAATGTCCCACATAGATCATTACCTCAACGACTCCTTCCCGGAAGCGATGACGAAGTTGTTCAACCTTATGATGGATAAGAAAGTTGACATGAACTTCATGCATGAGGTTCAAATTTCTCTTGGTTGCGGTAAAAACAATAATGAGCACCTTACATTGACAAATCATCACGTTCAAATCCCTCTCGAAGTGTTGTTGATATCTTTTTTTTTTCTTGAAAAGGATATTGTTATGATATTTTCCAAATGAGAGTCACAAAAAATATTTGGTTGTCATTGTGGTGTTGACATAGAGATCTTGGATGGAATAGCAAGGATATCACCTTCTCCTAGTGTCGAGCTTATTGACAGGGTTGGTTATCATAATCAATTGTCAAGCTTAGTTTCCACTATAGTCGGATGTAATGAGTTCATATTGGAAGGACTTCTATTGCATACTCAATGAAAAGGCCCGAGTAAACTATTTCCATAAACTTATTATTGTAATTATTTAAGAAGTAACTTATCATTTTATCTACAATGGATACATTTGAAATGGATGTACTATCATCCTTTTCTTCAATCAAGCGAGGAAAAATTCTTTTTCCTCTAGATGCGGTGATGCACCTCAATTATCTCGGTGATTCCACAATTGAGACTGGTATTGCGGGTGATAATAAACCACAAGATTGGGAGTATTATTTCTGACAGCTCCGTTTGATATTCAAGGTGGGTGAAATCGTTTCTAGTGAACCAATGTTTGATGATGTTTATCAGAATGAAACATATGAGACAAGGATTGTGTCAGCACTAAGGAACGCAAAGAATGTCGTTACTCATGTGAATGAGCTACCTAGGAAGAAGCAACAACCAATTTTGGTATGCATATTAACTTAAACAATTTTGTAATTTCTTCATAAAAATGTGTTATTAAATTTTATTATAAATAAAAACTTTTGCAGACTTAAGATGATGTGGAAAAAAGGCTTGCTAATTTAGTCCCAACATTGTTCACAAAGGTATTTCAATTAATGACTAAGTTTGTGACCTTGCAAAAGTTTCTTAGAATAAAATATTTCATTCTTTGCTCGATATTTATATTTTCCTCCTTTATTAATTATTCCTTACTTTTTTTTATCTTTTTAGAATGGTTAAAAGAATTACGAGTAACCCTTATAATGCCCCACCACCTAATGTCAATGTCCCACATAGATCATTACCTCAACGACTTCTTCCCAGAAGCGATGACTGAGTTGTTCAACTTTATGATGGATAAGAAAGTTGACATGAACTTCATGCATGAAGTTCAAATTCTCTTGGCTGCGGTAAAAAAATAAAATAATGAACACCTTACATTGACAATTAATCACGTTCAAATCCCTCTCGAAGTGTTGTTGATATCATCTTCTTTTTTCTTGAAAGGGATATTGTTATAATCTTTGCCAAATGAGAGTCACAAAAAATATTTGGTTGTCATTGTGGTGTTGATGACATAGAGATCTTGGATGGAATAACAAGGATATCACCTTCTCCTAGTGTCGAGCTTATTGACAGGGTTGGTTATCATAATCAATTGTCAAGCTTAGTTTCCACTATAGTCGGATGTAATGAGTTAATATTGGAGTTGAATGACTTCTATTGCATACTCAGTAAAAAGGCCCGAGTAAACTATTTCCATAAACTTATTATTGTAATTATTTAAGAAGTAACTTATCATTTTATCTACAATGGATACATTTGAAATGGATGTACTATCATCCTTTTCTTCAATCAAGCGAGGAAAAATTCTTTTTTCCTCTAGATGCGGTGATGCACCTCAATTATCTCGGTGATTCCACAATTGAGACTGGTATTGAGGGTGATAATAAACCACAAGATTGGGAGTATTATTTCTGACAGCTCCGTTTGATATTCATGGTGGGTGAAATCGTTTCTAGTGAATCAATGTTTGATGATGTTTAACAGAATGGAACATATGAGATAAGGATTATGTCAGCACTAAGGAACGCAAAGAATGTCGTTACTCATGTGAATGAGCAACCTAGGAAGAAGCAACAACCAATTTTGATATGCATCTTAACTTAAACAATTTTGTAATTTCTTCATAAAAATGTGTTATTAAATTTTATTATAAATAAAAACTTTTGCATACTCAAGATGATATGGAAAAAAAGGCTTGCTAATTTAGTTACAACTTTGTTCACAAAGGTATTTCAATTAATGGCTAAGTTTGTGACCTTGCAAAAGTTTCCCAGAATAAAATATTTCATTTTTCGCTCGATATTTATATTTTCCTCCTTTATTCATTATTCCTTACTTTTTTATCTTTTTAGAGTGGTTAAAAGAATGATGAGTAACCCTTATAATGCCCCACCACCTAATGTCAATGTCCCACATAGATCATTACCTCAACGACTTGTTCCCAGAAGCGATGACTGAGTTGTTCAATTTTATGATGGATAAGAATGTTGACATGAACTTCATGCATGAAGTTCAAATTCTCTTGGCTGCGGTAAAAATAAAATAATGAACACCTTAAATTGACAATTAATCACGTTCAAATCCCTCTCGAAGTGTTGTTGATATCATCTTCTTTTTTCTTGAAAGGGATATTGTTATAATCTTTGCCAAATGAGAGTCACAAAAAATATTTGGTTGTCATTGTGGTGTTGATGACATAGAGATCTTGGATGGAATAACAAGGATCTCACCTTCTCCTAGTGTCGAGCTTATTGACAGGGTTGGTTATCATAATCAATTGTCAAACTTAGTTTCCACTATAGTCGGATGTAATGAGTTCATATTGGAGTTGAAGGACTTCTATTGCATACTCAGTGAAAAGGCCCGAGTAAACTATTTTCATAAACTTATTATTGTAATTATTTAAGAAGTAACTTATCCTTTTATCTACAAAGGATACATTTGAAATGGATGTACTATCATCATTTTCTTCAATCAAGCGAGGAAAGATTCTTTTTTCCTCTAGATGCGGTGATGCCCCTCAATTATCTCGGTGATTCCACAATTGAGACTGGTATTGAAGGTGATAATAAACCACAAGATTGGGAGTATTATTTCAGACAACTTCGTTTGATATTCAAGGTGGGTGAAATCGTTTCCAGTGAACCAATGTTCGATGATGTTTTTCAGAATGGAACATATAGGACAAGTATTGTGTCAGCACTAAGGAACGTAAAGAATGTCGTTACTCATGTGAATGAGCAAGCTAGGAAGAAGTAACAACCAATTTTGGTATGCATCTTAACTTAAACAATTTTGTAATTTCTTCATAAAAATGTGTTATTAAATTTTATTATAAATAAAAACTTTTGCAGACTCAAGATGATGTGGAAAAACGGCTTGCTAATTTAGTCCCAACATTGTTCACAAAGGTATTTCAATTAATGACTAAGTTTGTGACCTTGCAAAAGTTCCATAGAATAAAATATTTCATTCTTTGCTCGATATTTATATTTTCCTCCGTTATTAATTATTCCTTACTTTTTTTTAAATCTTTTTAGAGTGGTTAAAAGAATGACAAGTAACCCTTATAATACCCCACCACCTAATGTTAATGTCCCACGTAGATCATTACCTCAACGACTTCTTTCTGGAAGCGATGACTGAGTTGTTTAACTTTATGATGGATAAGAAAGTTAACATGAACTTCATGCATGAAGTTCAAATTTCTCTTGGCCGAGGAAAAAAAATAATGAACACTTTACAATGACAATTAATCACGTTCAAATCCCTCTCGAAGTGTTGTTGATATCATCTTCTCTTTTCTTGAAAGGGATATCGTTATGATCTTTGCCAAATGTGAGTCAGAAAAAATATTTGGTTGCCATTGAATGTGCTGATGACATAGATATCTTGGATGTAAAAGCAAGGATATCACCTTCTCCTAGTGTCGAGCTTATTTACAGGGTTAGTTATCATGATCAATTGTCAAGCTTAGTTTCCATTATAGTCGGATGTAATCAGTTCATATTGGAGTTGAAGGACTTCTATTGCGTACTCAATGAAAAGACGTGAGTAAACTATTCCCATAAACTTATTATTGTTATTATTTATGAAGTAACTTATCCTTTATCTATGAAGGATACGTTTGAAATGGATGTACTATCATCCTTTTCTTCAATCAAGCGAGGAAATATTCTTTTTTCCTTTGGATGCCGTGATGCACCTTGATTATCTCGGTTATTCCACTATTGAGGGTGATAATTAATCACAAGATTGAGTTATTTCAGACGGCTCCATTTGAAATTCACGGTGGGTGAAATCGTTTCTAGTGAACCAATGTTCGATGATGTTTATCAGACTGGAACATATGGGACAAGTATCGTGTCGGCACAAATGAACGCAAAGAATGTCGTTACTCATGTGAATGAGAAGGTTAGGAAGAAGAAACAACCAATTTTGGTATGCATCTTAACTTAAACAATTTTGTAATTTCTTCATATAAATATGTTATTCAATTTTATTATAAATAAAAACTTTTGCATACTCAAGATGATGTGGAAAAAAGGCTTGCTAATTTATACGCAACGTTGTTCACAAAGGTATTTCAATTAATGGCTAAGTTTATGACCTTGCAAAAGTTCCTTATGATAAAATATTTCATTCTTTGCTCGATATTTATATTTTCCTCCGTTATTAATCATTCCTTACCTTTTTTTTAAAAAAAAAATCTTTTTAGAGTGGTTAAGAGAATGACAAGTAACCCTTATAATGCCCCACCACCTAATGTCAATGTCCCACATAGATCATTACTTCAACGACTTCTTCCTGGAAGCGATGATGGAGTTGTTCAACTTTATGATGGATAAGAAAGTTGACATGAACTTCATGCATGAAGTTCAAATTTTTCTTGGTTGCGGTAAAAAAAATAATGAACGCTTTACATTGACAATTAATCACGTTCAAATCCCTCTCGAAGTGTTGTTGATATCATCTTCTTTTTTCTTGAAAGGGATATTGTCATGATCTTGGCCAAATGAGAGTCACAAAAAATATTTGGTTGCTATTGTGGTGTTGATGACATAGAGATCTTGGATGGAAGAGCAAGGATATCACCGTCTCCTAGTGTCGAGCTTATTGACATGGTTGGTTATCCTAATCAATTGTCAAGCTTAGTTTCCACTATAGTCGGATGTAATGAGTTCATATTGGAGTTGAAAGACTTCTATTGCATACTCAGTGAAAAGACGTAAGTAAACTATTCCCATAAACTTATTATTGTTATTATTTATGAAGTAACTTATCCTTTTATCTATGAAGGATACGTTTGAAATGGATGTACTATCATCCTTTTATTTAATCAAGTGAGGAAAGACTCTATTTTCCTATGAATGCATTGATGCACCTCGATTATCTCGGTGATTCCACAATTGAGACTGGTATTGAGGGTGATAATAAACCACAAGATTAGGAGTATTATTTCAAACGGCTCCATTTGAAATTCAAGGTGGGTGAAATCATTTCCAGTGAACCATTGTTCGATGATGAATATCATAACGGAACATATGGGACAAGTATTGTGTCAACACTAAGATACGCAAAGAATGTCGTTACTCATGTGAATGAGCATACTAGGAAGAAGATATAGCCAATTTTGGTATGCATCTTAACTTAAACAATTTTGTAATTTCTTCATAAAAATATATTATTAAATTTTATTATAAATAAAAACTTTTGCAGACTCAAGATGATGCGGAAAAACGGCTCGCTAATTTATTTCCAACATTGTTCACAAATGTATTTCAATTAATGGCTATTTTGGAGCTTGAAGTAGATTTCAAATTTCTGAGGTAATATAATATGGTTTCTCTTATGATTATATTTTTTTTAGTACATTATTCTATAAGAAAATAATTCTAGTGCATAAAAATTGAACTTAAAATAAAATATGGCTCTCAATGTTACTTTGATTTAGGTAAGCTAATACCAAGTGAAAATGCATCTAGGAAAGTATGTCTACATTACGGATTTTGTACTATCAAATCTATTCTAGACATGCGTTAAGTTTCAATTTCTCCTGGTTGAGGTAAATATATGATGAACACTTTTAAATAACAATTAATCACCTCCAACACGTAAGGTTTGGTCTTTTTGCCTTGTGTTCATGAATATTCTAGATATGATGATTGTGAAATCTCTCATTCTAATTTCAGTCAAATGGATTGATTGTTTCATTATTTTAGTAAAAGTTTGTGACATTGGACAAATTCTTATGGTACAAGTTTGTGACCTTGCAAAAGTTCTTTAGGATAAAATATTTCATTCTGTGCCCGATATTTATATTTTCCTCGGTTTTTAATTATTCCTTACTTTTTTATCTTTTAAGAGTGGTTGAGAGAATGACGAGTAACCCTTATAATGCCTCACCACCTAATGTCAATGTCTCACATAGATCATTACCTCAACGACTTCTTCCCGGAAGTGATGACGGAGTTTTTCAACTTTATGATGGATAAGAGAGTTGACATGAACTTCATGCATGAAATTCAAATTTCTCTTGGTTGAGGTAAAAAAAAAATGAACACTTTACAATGACAATTAATCATGTCCAAAACGTAATGCTTGGTATTTCTATTATAAAACTCGTTTTAGTACAAAAAATTGCAAAATGCTACCCTTATAGTATACCACAAAGAGCAGTTGTCTGATAATCAGATGTTAGATAATTGTCCCCTCACACTGCTATATGCAGCATAGGTGCATCATTGAACCCATAAGATGGGACATGATGGGGAGGATCAAGAGATAGTGTCTGGGCAGTATGTGTGGCACGAGCAAGCGGTGGGGCAAGGGTAGGTGGTGAGGCAGCGACACCAGTAGGCAGTGTGGCAAAGGTAGGTGGTAAGGCATGAATAGGACCATAAGGTGAGTACTAACCAGTATAAATTCGGCCATAATCACGTGAATTAGGTGCAGGTTGTCCCGTGGATTAGGTGCATGTTGTGGGATATAAGATATGGCATTCACTTTAAGTGAGGCATGAGGATGGCAAATGTTATGAGGATTATTTGCCATGCTCCCTACCACTTTGAAAACATAAACAACTAAGAAATAATGAATAACTTAGGAAAACATAAATATCCATCAAAGAATGAAATAATTTATCATAAGGAACTCATAATGCAAGTTAATCAATATGTTTATGGTATATATGCCAGTGAAAAATACTCATATGTAGTTTTAACTATCTTTTGGTGTAAATTCTTTAAATCTCACAAGAAGCAATGATCATCTCATGCACAACACCGAATTAAACAACATAACAACACAATCATTATCACATAATTAATCACAACAACATCAAATCATCCTATGGTGGGTTTCTAGAATGTCTAGAATGAGTTGAATAATGTTTTCACACTCATTTTGCTATGTAATTTATACCTGCATTCAATTGTACTGGCATTAGGTGCAGATTGTGGGATATAAGCTATTGCATCCACTTTAAGTTGGGCATAAGGATGGCGGATGTTATGAGGGTTATTTGTCATTCTCTCAACCATTGAAAAGATAAACAAGTAAGAAATAATTAATAAGGAACTAATCATGCATGTGAATTAATATGCTTATGGCATATTTGCCAATGAAAAATACTCATATGTTGTTTTATTTGCCTTTTACATAATCAATAGCATATAGTTATAGATTTGCTAAAGTAAATTTTGTGTTGACAGCTATTCCAGATTTTGTAATATCAAATCTATTCCAGACATGTGTTAAGTTTCAATTTCTCTTTATTGAGGTAAATATATAAAACTCATTTTAGTACAGAAAATGGCAAAATGCTACTTCCGGAATATACCGCCACTTGCATCCAGTTCTGAAATTGGCCTTCGTGTCATAGTTAACCAATTTCCAAGTCTCAGAGTGTCTAACTATTGTACAGATGCACCTATCTATCCATTAGCCATTCCCCATTGTTCATTGAGAGACATGTTAGGGACTGATAATCCTTCTTCTCGATGGGATAACTGACGAGTCATAGAGAAGTACAAAATAATTACTCGGTAAGTTATATTTAGACTTCAATTACTTTTAATTTAGTTATATGAAGATGATGGGGCGTGAGATGAGAAGCATTACATGAAGATTTGGTGTCATATACATTTGTTGCGTGTTGTTCTTGAAGCATTTATCTTTTAATTAATTTTTGAAATCGTAAGTTTACAAAGATTCACAAAAGCCTAAATGGGAGAGTTTATGATTTGTGATATTGATGTTGACATGTTGCTTTGCCTCTTTTTACCTTGGTATTGTATAGAATTTGAGTTAGCATGTTCTCAAATATTCTGTTATGATTAACCCTCCTTGCCATGGCAATATCTAAATCGCGATTGGTTAAATCTACACAGTTAATTAGTTCAATCCTATATTTTGAGTTTTTAATAGAAATTGTTCAAATTCATTGATTTTGCCATGAAATATTATATCCTTGGCATGACATAAGAAAATACTGTCAAATGCTATTCAGATTAATTTTATTAATAACCTCAACGACTTCTTCCGGAAAGCAATGACAGAGTTGTTCAACTTCTTGATATATAAGATAGTTGACATCAACTTCATGCGTGAAGTTTCAATTGGTTTTTTTTTCTTCTTATTTTATTTTATTTTAATTAAAGTTAAGAAAATATAAAATGAGTAGTTATATTCCATAAAAATAGGACTTATTATTTTATTTTGTTTTTAATTTTAATTTTTCTAATATGAAAAATATAAATGAACTATATTATCCTTCTTTAATTAATAATTTTAATTTTTAATATTTATATTAATCAATTACATTTTTTGATATTTTGAATATTTCAAGGGAGGGCATTGTGGAACTGATAAATGGCTATTATTGGGCTTTCCAAATGTCAATCAACAAAGTTTAAAACAACTCCTCTATGCATTCACGGAATTGACTATAATTACAGATGCTCAATAGTAAAAAGTTAACTTCTGTAATTTCCTTTGAGGAATGTTAGCAACCTTCTCTCTAACCTTCTCTTGACCTTCTCCTTTCTTCATGACACGTGCCATTTTTACACTTAAAAAATTGGAGATTTTGACATAAGGTTAATGTAATAATGACATTGTTTTAAGTGTAGAAATTGACACGTGTCAGAGAAGGAGAAGATCCAAAAGATAACGTTAGAGAAGGCCACAAGATTCCCCATTTCCTTTACTTGAAGAAGAAAGAAAAAATTTGACTAATAAATTGTAACAGTTTCTTTTCCTTGTATAATAAGAATGATTAAACTAAAATGCGAACGTGGTGGAAGCTCACTAGTGTCTTCAGTTATGAGACCGTGGTCGCCCCCACACGGGATAGCTACTCTCCATCTTTACACTTCTTTTTTTTGATCGAGTCCACCTTTACACTGCAAATCCTCGAAAGTTTTCTCGTTTCGACATTTTAACGAACAGCTTTCCTTCCCTTTGCGTCTCGACATTTTGCTAACCCCTCCATCTGTAACCCTAAACCCTTAAAACCCAAATTTCATTCGACGCTTTAAAATTAAAATTTGGATTTTTATGTAAATAAATATTGCAAATTTTCGCTTTCGAGGTGAGCGTAAAAACAAAATAGAAAATTAAAAAATGGCGTCGAGTTTGCACCAATGGGAGCCAGACCCTCTGTTTGCAGCAGCCGAAGTTGTCCAAGATTCTGCTGACAGGTCAATTTCTCATCTCCCCTTTTTTTTCTTTTCTTTTTTCTCTTTTTTAATTCTACTTTTTTTTTTTGGGAGAAAGCGAGTAGAATTTGCCTTGATGTTTGCTTGAGAATAAAATAATGAGAAGAGAGCTGGAAAGATTACTTTCTGAAATGTTGGTTTGATGAACTTGGTTTCTGAGCTATGAAAGAATGTTTGATATATGTTTTTTTTTTCTTTCTTGAAGTTGTTATTTTTTGCCATTATCAATTATCACTTTCTTTTTGTTTGCTCTGGGAATAATGCTGCCTTTCACAAATGGACTGCATTTTATTTTTTTCTTCAATGCTTTGTTTTCATTTTCAAAATAAAGGGGATTTCAGATTGATGCAGGAGGACTTTGGATGTTTGATAGTTTTGTATTTGCAAAAGGAACTTATCCCTTTTACTACTTTACGCTAATTTCTCGATTTAACAAATCCAATATGTATCATTTTTTGTTTCATTGATATATTCAACTTATTTGATCTGGTTTTCTGTCTTTTTATTTTATGGAACTGCTTATGAATTGTGCACTTCCTGAAACCAAAGCTTGTTTTTTTTTTTTTGTGGTTCGAATTTTAGGATGGAATCGGTTTTCCGCCTTCTACTGCATGAGCTCAGTCTTATTCAAGGTGACTGTCCAGACCTAAAGTTACTTGTGTCGATAGATTATCATAAACGTGATCTCGCAACAACACTTGAAACAGCAAAGTGGCAGGTGGTAGTTTATACCAGTGTCAACTTTTTTTCTTCTTCATTTTCTTTGTTTTCTGTTAGTTAGGTTTTAGTGATTCTCTCCTGCCAGTTGGAAGATTTTGAAAGAGCAGTCAGCTTTTCAGCTAAGGCAGGCAAGCCCCAACTACGGGAGGATGTAATTTCAAGGCACAGTCAGTTTATCAGAGCCATTAGAGAACAAATACTTTATGTGGAGAAGAACTTGGAGGGAACATCAATGGGAGATCCCATGAGAAATACAGAGTGGGTCAACCTGAATGAACAAGATAGAGATGGGTTGGCATTGTTTCTTTCTGGGGGAAATGACACAGACCACTCTGGTTGTTATGATGTGGAGGACAACAGTATCTTGGAAAGATTTCTTGATCCAACTACATCTAGTGCTAAAGACAGTACTTCTGGGATTGTTGAGCACAAAAGCAGAGGAATTGAGAACTTGAATATGAATGGAGTAGTGCCTTTGGACCGCGCTATTGACTCGAGGAAGGAGAACAACTTGACGAAAGTTGGTTCTTATAACAGATTTGGTGAAGGTACAAGGTTGAGTTCTGAATTAACAGATTATTTTTCAGAGACCTCTGGTAACAGATATGGAGGTGATGGGAGTCGGGATTTGGAGGCTAATGAAGCCAACCCTGAAAGCTTCTTTTGTGAGAACAAGTTGAGAAGGTTCTGCAGCAGAACAAACATTCTAGGGTTCTTGAATAACATAAGGACTGTTTATGGGAGTAGGGTCACTGGGAATTATACAAAGAGATTTAAAGATGGAGAACAAAGTCATTCCCCATTATGGGCTGCTGATGTTTCTCATGCTGCACAGGTAATTAGACTGCTTTTACTGATAATAAATGCTTATAAGTTATAATTGTTTTGTAGCAAATAGGTAAGAGTAGTCACCACAGTCCAAGCTGAGAAAATGGAATTTCAGCACTTTGGTCCCAATATAGAAAGATTATGTATTCTCTTTATTGTTTTGAAAATAATAATAATAATAAATAATGATGAAGAGTGTGGCATAGGGTCTCTTTGGAAATAACTTTTGGAGAGGCAAAAATTCTTTTTTTCGTGATTTCTGAGATCATTATGTTGCAATTCTAAAAGAAATTTTGTGCCATCAGAGAAGCAAAGTACCTTTCTGAAAGATTTTCTGCAGAGCCTTAACTTTGGAGTTTCCCCAAATGGACCCTTAATGCAATGAATCTTGTGAACATGTGCCATACTCATCAAATTTTAAGCAATTGAAAATGGAATTTTATGGTTGGAGTACAAACTATGATACAATTTTCCTCTACGTTATTAGAGTTTAGTAAATCTTCCTACATGCAAATTTACAATACAATCCTTGGAGGAATTATTGTTAGTGTTGGTGGAGTAAGGAAGATCTTCTGTTCATATGCACCACTTGTTTGCACTGATAAATACTTGAAAAAGGTGAGCCCCTCCCCAAACCCACCAAAAAGAAAGAAAACACAGTGCAATTACTAATGAGTCTGGGTTTACATCAATAAGTGTCTTGGCACTCTGAAATTGGGAACTTTTGTACTAATTACTACTCTTTTAGTTACTCTTAAATCTGTGATTTGAGCATCAAGTTTTCTTTCTTGGATAATTATGAAGATTCTTGAAGTTTCCAATGCTATGAAGTATTGCATGTTCTTATTCTTCTTTGGTAAATTAGCTGTGACTTGAGATTAAAAAAAAAGGAATACTTGTAAGTTCTTTTTAATTTTCAGTGTTCCAAAAAGGAGAATGTTGTGCGATTATTTCATCATGGAAAACTTGATGTGAAATATTAAGTTTCAGCCTAGATGCTTATGGGTTTGCTTGTCTTTGACAGGGGCAGCGTCAGGGAACACGGTTAGCATTTGGATATAGAAATTTTAGAGAATTATGTGTTGGGGTTGGGTCAAAAGTTATGTACTTACGGTCCTGGCTTGGTGTATTTAGGGCAAGATATCAAAGATCACCTTATCACATCCAAGTTCAGTGGCATTCTGTTCAATTGGTATTGATAGTGGTACTTACACTCATTATTCTAGGTGACGACATATTCCTTATTATTTTTCTGTAGTCCTTGTTGCTTTATTATTCACTACATTTAGCTATCAATTCTAAATCTAATTGAATGAATATCAATTTTTCTTTTAAAAAAAAATTAAAATTACTTGGTTGTGAACCCAAAGAGGAAAGTAGAACTAATCCATTATCATGCTATTTGATGTATGATCACTGGAGTATCTGTTCTACCCAAGATGACATAATACTGACTTTTCCTTGTACATAGGAGATCCATATATGGTAGAAAGTGATAGTTTTTGCTCTAAGTAGCATGTTAGGACTTGCATTACACATGCATAAGTACAGTGTTCATTTTGTTTGTTTACGGCTGAAATGATGTAAAAAAATTCTAAATGTTGTGTAGGAATCCACTATGCAAAAGGTAAACTTAACTGTGAAATACATTTTTGTATAAATTTGTATTTTTAACTGTTTAAATATGCTCATTGTGCAGGTATACTGGTGTCCTGGCTTGCTTAGGGACATTCATTCTTTTGGGTACATTTTACAACCTGTGTGTGCAAGGGTTTTCTCAAGACTTTTTAACCGTGGGAATAACCTGCTTTGTCATTATCTGACCCAATTATCTTGGTTGGATGCAAACACCTCTGGGCATCGGGTCATTATTTGAGTGTGAATATCTTTGACATTAAGATGTATTGTTTCTCTGATTGACGATCCTGCTAGTAGTGGATATGACGGTTATGTCAAGAATACTTTGGCCCTTGTTTATATTCTTCTAGCAGTTTGTAAATCTGTCTTTTACTCTGAGTGACGATTTTGTTTTTTGGTCTGTAACGCCGAATAGCTATTACTGGTGCAATAAAGATTTGGGACCCTTTGAACTGGCGCTGTTGATTGAAAAACAGGGTCACAGCCTTAGTTGATCCATTGCCTTCAATGTCATCATTACCAAATTTCATGCCATGCATGGCATGAGGATGCTAGGAAGAATGAATGAAATGGAATTGTCTGGCAGAATTGTATGATAGGGAAAGTGCAGACCCTCCCACTTGTCGGGGCTACTGGGTTGAAATCTCTGTAATCTCGCCTTGAATATGGTTCTTTGAATTACTCATTGTACGTAACATTTCTTCAGCAAATTAGCCAAAACAAATGATCAATGATTATCATTGATAATTACAATTGGAAATTTGGATACAGTTGAATAAACTTATATCTCAATCCCCAATATGATAGACAAAACAAATAGCTTATACTCCTTGAAGCCCTCGTGAACAGGAGGAGGTAGTATTTGATAGGAACTATTTTAGTTATAACCAGCAATAAGTATGACCAATATTTGCTCTTCAGTTCTAAGCAGTCTAAATTTTTCTTAATTGAAGCAGAGAAACAATTACAGACCCCAATTGTTATGACATTGCATTTGGAAATGCCCAACAAAAATCAACTATTAACGTTCTACTATGACGCTCTTGTTTCCAACAATCGATATAGGATTCCCATTGCACTCCTTTTTTGGCCTCCCAGGTGGTGATCTTCACTGCCACCGCGAACCACTTGTGTCCAAGATTCAACAAATTGCAGATCAAGGGGATCCTAAAACATATACATGAGCCCTGTGATTCTTAAATTCTTTCATGTGTAAAATAATGTTATTGTCCACCCGAAATCTATATTACAAGGTATCATTCCCTGCTGCCCCCCACAAAAACTTCAGAATGTGCAACTTCAAACAAATGCAGGTACCATCACTGGCGCATCAACTACTTGCACCAAAAGTTGTGAAACTCTAATGTTCTTCAAAGAAGTCAACTAGCTAGTACCTCTATTACCTGAAACAATACATACAATTTTATCAGGTAATCAGTAATTGAAAGGCACTACTGGAGATTCATTAGTTGTTATCCTGGGCCTATTAATTACTTGTTTGGACACACTGATTCAATTTTAACAAGTACACATGCATGCAAGCAAAACATCAAAATGCATTGCTAAAAGTCAAATATGATCAAACCTAGAACTTCTGCATACTTGTTCAAGGAGACTCCTTAAAGACTATATGCAATTGATATTTAGGGTACTCAAACAAACTTAACAAAACTCTCTCTTTTTTTTTGCCGTCCAGACTTAACAAAACTATCAGACCCTACAAAATCCAACCTCACCTACACTAGCAGTTGTGATGCTTAGAACGCAAATAGTACATTGATCCGAGGCAAGAAATGTATAACCTTACCAAGTAACAGTAGCCTCTTCTCAATCTGACTTCTCTATTTCTCGAAATCTCTTATCCCATTCTTGGGCCTCATAGTCTTGCTCAACCAGATCCCTGTCCGTACTATAGACAATTCTATCCTGCCCAATGAATGTTCTTTGGGCCATGTCCCGAGCACTGAGGAGCTGAATAACATCATACAGTATAGCAATAAATAACTATTTTTCTATAATTGAAGGAACAAAGTTAATCAAGTTTCCGTTCTTTATTCAGTTGCCTTTACATCAACAAGTACAGGATTACATATGACAAATCAAATGTCAAGTCACCCACCATATGATCCTATAGTGCAGAAGAGTACCTTGTGCCCTAAGACAACTTCATGTGAGCAGTCAAGTGAATAAAACTAGATGATTGTTGTTTGAACTTCACTTATTACAACAGTTAACAAATGCAGGATTGTCAGATTAGCATGTTTTACTTTAATTATTCGGTCAAGAAGATTAGAATGTATTAATGGCTAAATAACAAACATAATCATTGTGAGTTCGTTTTCCTCAAGCAAGCATAAACCTTTTTGATCGAGAGAGAGAGAGAGAGAGAGAGAGAGAGAGAGAGAGAGAGAGAGAGAGAGAGAGAGAGAGAGAGAGAGAGGGCTTGATCAGCAATAGCTAATATTTCTTTTTATTGCTCAGACACCTCTCCCCCACAAGCTAGGTGTGATAAAGCACACAAGTGAATTTTGAGGCAGAAAACTAATCAACTGCAAAAGGGAGACAACATTCTAGAGAAGCACCAATACAAACCTTTCGTCTTAGTGAAAGATCTGGCAATTCAAGGGCTCGAGCACACTGCTGTCTTGCTTGATTTCTTTTCTCTATGTCAGCATTTGTCTTAAGGACGATGAACCACCGGAACAACGGAATTGCAAAGAACGAACCAGCATAAATCTGCAAAATAATTGCAGGAAAAGATAAACCTAACCCCATACTATATTATAATTACATAGTGGATGTGTATATACTATATATATCATTGACAGGATGAAGGTCAGTGTTCTAAAGCACTTATAGATCAGTTGACCAGTAAACATCATTAACTATGACATGTATAACAGGAGAAAGTTAAAATTTCTCAGCACTAAAAGATGAACTGGACATTAGAGAATCAGATTCAATTTCTGTACAAAGCAATTGCAAAAAGGCACATATGCTTAGTTCCAATTTTTCAACCTCCGATCACCAGCACATCACTTGCTGGTTACTGTTATTAAAAGGCTACCCCAAGAAATCAGATTTTTAAAGGGTGCAGTGAGATCACATGAAAAATAGCTGCCAAAAAATAAAATAGAAGATAACTATAATGCCACTAACCAAGTAGACAAAGTACGTGAAAGTAACCAGTCAAGCAAATTTCTAATGTCATTATCAGAATTCAGGCTTTTTATGACTTTTCCATAATAAAGAATAAAAGTAAAACATAAATGAACACTTCCATAATAACACCAGAAGTCATGAGCAAAACTCTCACTTGTAATATTGATTAAATAAGAACTACTTAACAAAAATATATATAGGCTGGATCAAAGGTTGGGAATTTTTATTTAATTGAAAGCATATCATACCTGAAGTAGTGGAAATATGCCAGTAATAAACTTAATAAAACCAACTGGTGCAATTGAAGTATCCCTTCAAATAAGAACGGAAGCGGGACACATCAGATCAATATAGAGTAATTCCAACTGAGCAATAACAAAGTTCAACTCAAACATACTTTAAGATGGCTCCAAGAAAGATAACCCCAAATAAATTAAGTCCACCAAGTCCAGCGACCATTGCTCTCTCAGTAATGCTAGTGTTGCTGCAAAGAGAAAACTTAACTGTTTCAATTTAGTTTCCAGATGAATTCACAACATAATTGGGAAAATCAAATAGAAAAATAAAAGACCTGAATTGCCATTTCTTCTCCTTGAAAAATTTATCAACTCCTCCAACAAAATCAGCCCATCTTCTCCCCACATATTCCTTCCTTCCACTCCTTGGAGTAGAAGCTGTGCGCTGTAGAGATGGAAATTGGTACAGAATGTTTCCCTGCATAATAAGCAATATTTTTTGTGTGAATAACTACTTATATATCTTTTCATTTACGTAAGAAAAGTAAACAATTAAAAAAATTAATGGATGGCAAGCATGAAGGATTTAAAACCAGAAGAATATAGTCAATTTCATACAGCAAACACTTAAAATTAATGATTTCACAATTTGCAATGATGTACTAGTTCAAAGGAAAAAGAAAGTGATTTATTAAACAGTTCTTATAGTAAGTATATGGAGAAAGACCAAGAAACTGAAGTCATTGCTTTAAACCAAAACGTTAAACATACCTCTTCATCTATTACAGGCTGACCCTCATACCGTAAAAGAACAGGTAAGATGTAAGTTTCATCATTCTGAAATTAACAGAAAGTAAAAAAAAACGTCAAGCATCCGAATAAGGAACAAAAAGGAAACATGCTGAATATAGTAAAAGAAACTGAAATTTTCAAGTCCGTTAAGAGTTTGAACTGATTGAAATGCTCAATATGAAGCCAAACAACACAAATATACAATTGGTTAACTAAATTTATGGTTGAAAGTTTTTTCTTTTTTAAAGAAAGAAAGTCAAGATCACACTATGTAACATTTTTTAGTATGAACCTTTGAAACACCATGTACAAGAACAATTTCGGTTTGATCACATGAGGAACTTTTCCAATATTCTACTGTGTACTGTGTACTGTGTTCAATTAACTAACCAATGGATACAATTGCTTATTCTTGACCATCAAACAAATAATCCAATCTCAGCTGGAGCTAGTACGAATTCTCCAAATACGAGAGCAGAGCTTGATTACATTATGAATTGGGAATTCCAAATCAACTTCTACAACAACAAAATATTTACCAGAGTTCCCCCTGAAGTTTCTACATCAAGATATGGAGCAAGCTCTTCAGCTGCAACAACTCCACCATTAGACGCTATGTATTGCCCAATCTGCAAGTACAGTTCATGGAACAATTGCCATTACATTTTTATACAGATCTGCCATTATTTCTAATGACAATCAAAATAACAGTTCCATCATAACAACAGATTATAGAATTTTAGGAACAAGATAAAGAGTCCCACAACTAAGGAAGTCTTCTATCAAAAAATTAGAAGACTTTACCATACGTGGACCACAGTTTCTAACAGGAGCACCAATTACATTCAGTATTTGTGAAATTTTATATTTTTCAAAAATTTATATATAGCTTTAGGGAAGTAACAGAAGTTTCAAAAATAATCAAAATAAAGCTATCTGCCAATGACCAAATGACCATTACTATGACTTCCATCTTTTTCATTACCAATTGATATCATAAACGAGTGCAGTCCATTACTTTAAATTTTATGATTCCCTTTTTTCTTCCTTCTGTTGAATTCTAAATATAGTAATTTTGTGTATAATACTCATATTATACATGTACGTATGTATTTTTCAAAAAATCTTCCATTTGCCGTACAATTCTCAAAGATGCCGTAAAATACACGTTTTTAAAATCAAAGGCACTATACACGTATTATATGCTTACGTACGCATTTTTCATGTTTGGCACATGTATTATTTATAAATTTCAACTAATGCAAGTAAAATTCATGTTTTATACATGTCTTTTTCACATATTATTGAATAAAAAGACATTCAAAAAACTTAAATAAAGAATACTTAAGTACTATATAATTGCCGAACGTTTCAGCACAATTTTTTATTATTTAAATATTGATGAATAACACGAGGACAAATTTTATTCATATGTTTCCTCTCTCGTATTTTACTAACTATACACTAAAGATATTATGATTAAAGTATCATTTCCATATAATGATAAAGCTTTAAATGATGATAAAATGTAAAAAATACAAGAGACCTCAACAAAGTTGTAAACTGACGCAGACTCTTTCAAAGTATTCCATCAAGGAATTGCACAAGAATTTACAACAAGACACCATAACTTATTTCAAATTCTAGTATAAAAAGGTCTTCACAAGATTTTAAGGGGCGATATGTACATGTAGCTTGAGAGGACGGGGAGGGAGTTATATATACCCCAAATTACTAGTTTAAACTCTAACAAGGGATAAGTGAACTTGAACTAAAAGGTATACGAACACAACCAATAGTCTGAAACAAATTGTTGAAAGCAACGAACCACTGAACTCAGTGCTCGATTATTACCAACTTCCATCTCTCTTCTTCGATTCCTTGGTTTGGATCACCATCGCCAAATACAAATGAGAAAATCTAAAAGAAAACATTTTTAAAGTCAATTCTTTCAGTTTAAACAAAACTAGGAAAGAGCCAATAAAAATAAAGAATGATTCAGACCAACACATACAGATTCAACGAATTTCATCTTATTATCATCTGTTTGTGGCCGTCGCCTCCTATAGTAATATGGATCCCAGTACCTTATAAATAAATAGTAAAGGAAGTGTTAGAAAAGTCTCTTCCAAGTTTCAACGAATAAAATAACTAAACCTGAAACCCTTCCATATTGTTATGAAAAGCATACTTAACATGCAAGTATAGAATGCATTACCAGAAGAGGTCAGTGGGGCTGAAGTAAAAATTGAACCCCGAATCATACGACCTTCCTCCCCGTCGTCCGCGATTGTCATCTTCACTGTAACCAAAACACTAGTGTCAACCATCCTTCCCACAATATAAACGTATTTATCAATAAAAACAATAACAGTGCCCTAAAAATTTACCTTCTACCAGAAGACAGAGCAACAACAATTGCAGTATAAACAAGAACAATGGAAGCAATTAGGGCAGTTCCAAATGAAACCCTTGCTACATACTCAGCCCCAGCCTGTCAGAAGGCATGGTATTAGTGCCAACTGCCAAACATTAGTTACAAAACAAACTTCAACAAAAAATCAAATTCCACAAATAATCACTACCTTTGCCTTCTCAAGCAGAGGCTCAACTTTCATTCTAAACGATTTGCCTACAAGCTTTGCTCGATAATCCTTGGGGAAAACATAGAGTACATCACCTTCATCCGAGACCTGTTGAGACCATCTTGAAAACAACAATTGCACTCACCCACTAACACAATTTGTAAACTAACAAAGCTACAGACCCCATTCGCTTTCTTCACAAACATAACCTCCAACAACTATCACATACATATATGTGTACAAGTACATAATTTTTGAAAATAAGTACCTCCAAGAAGCCTTCTGTGTCAGCAGCGAGAGCTTGCAAAGCATTCTGAGCTTCATTGAGCTTGAGCCCAGCCCTACTGGCCACGTCACCAATCGTCACTCTTCCTCCGCAAGCGTCCACAGCTTCCATTGCTCGCTTTCTCACATCTGAAGGCAACTTATCGCTCTCGACAGCACCGCCGGGCCTAATTGCAGTGGTGGCGTCGAGGCTTGCCTTCACAGCCGGCACGAAAACCCTAGATTCTCGAAACTTCGCGCCAAAGCCCGGGAAAATGGGCGTTTGGATAAGAGGAAAGGTTTTGGGACGGTTGGGGAAAAGTGAGGCTTTGAACATGAGACGAGAACGCGGCTTCGGTGGAAGTGTGAAGCAGGTGGCTATTGACGCCATTGATTGATTTCTGTTGAAAAGTTGCAATTTTGCGTATGGTGGTTTTCTAAGTTCTGGCCATGGAACTCGCTTTCTCTGCTGAGTGGCTCAGAATTGGAGCTTCGGATTTTCTTTGCTTGTTTCTCTGTAGAAGCTATTGGACTAGGAAGAGATGATGCAGGTGAAATGACTGTCCTGCCCTCGTCAGATATTAAGGGATAATATCGTTTGGAAAATTGAAAATTTGTTGTTGGTGGAAATGTCAATAACAAAATTATCAGAAGTACCCTTTTCACATTCCACACTCTGAACATTTTTACTCTCAACTATAATGTCAAGTATTAAAAAGGATGATGAGCATGCATTTTGAGTTAAAGTGGTGAGCAAAAATATTTCCTTTCATATTGTGAGATGATTGAGAAATAATCAAGTTCATTAAACAGTTAATCAAGTTACTCAAAACATACCAATTTTGAAGTTCATTTGGAATCTATTTACTTTCTTTGTTTCCTTCATATTCAAATATATGTTTATTTTCTTCATTCGATATCTATTTAAATCCTTAAATTTTGAAATCACTGCATCCAAATAGATCTTAACGTTCTGTCTTGATTTTTCATAAAATAAAAAAAATAAAAACATTTTGTTTTGATATCAACAAATAACTTTCTTTGAAACCTTTCTTTGCCTTAAGGTATTTATTAAAATAAATAAAAAGTAAACCAGAGGTAGATGATCTGAATTTATAGTTCTATTTCTAATATTGAGAAGAAAAATAAAATTATACCAAAGCAATAACTGCCCTAAGCTGCACACGCACCGCCAAAAACATAGTAGCTAGTAATCAATTGTTTCATAGCTATTTTTATTAAGCAAATCATATAAATAATACGTTATATCTTGTCATAATGTACATTGAAAAGTTGGTACTCATCATCATCGCTTCTGGATTTAAAAGATACCAGCCATGGCCCTGAATATGAAACTTTAAAAGGGCACGAACTGGTCCTGTGCAAAATCTCTACCTGCTATGAACAACATATTAAAGTGTCAAATATCGAAATCTTCCTGCTGTGCCGTCCTTCACTGAATTTCTCATGATCATAACCACTCTTGCTGTATTCTGCTGTATTCATGAATGCAAGTACAAACTACATCCAGTGCCTCCAAATCCCGAAATTCTGGTTCCTTACCTTCCAAGAAACCAATGTTTTGTCTAAGAGATAATAATGTGTGAAAGTATACACGTAATGCTGAGGATGTAGCCAAAACCCACCCAAATGGAAGTGAACACAGCAAAGAATCACCACATTGAAAGCTCTACTGTGGAAGCTCCACTATAGATTCACATCATGCTGCATTCCTAAAGCTCCAGTAATATGCTTCGTTTTTAACTCAATGTCGTTGATGGATCATCTCCCAAACCCATTCTCGTAACGAAGACAACCTGCTATAGAATCAAAAGGGCCTGTAGACATTTTGTTTATCTTCTCTTTCTATTTTTGTTATCTATACAGTTTCACGTCTCCAGCTTTCAACCTCTGACACAGACCAATATCATGCCCTCTTGCAATCAAAATCTTCAAAGAAAACTAATAACTCAGCAAAATATTAGAGTTTAAACCAAAGTATTCACCAATTAAAAATTGTTAACTGGGTGCTGAACAGATTTTTTGACATTAGTAAGCCCATCAATCAGCCTGTTATATGTAGCAAGGTCAGGTATAAACCCCTTATCCAGCATCTCATCCACCAGCACTTTTTGCTCCTTCCTTTTGCCTTCTCTTGAATACCCAGATACCAAAATGCTATAAGCCGTGCTGTCTAGGTCCAAGCCTTTGCTCGAAGACAACAACTTAAGACTATCTGCCTCCACTGTTCTCTTCAGATTACAGAGATCTTGAAGAAGACAATTAAATGTCACAATATCCGGAACTATACCTTCTTCAAGCATCCTTTTCATCAATCCAAAAGCTTCATCAATTCTTGCTGACCTTCTCAAACCCTCAATCAAAGTGGTACAAGCAATCAAGCTCGGAACATTTCCTTTCCTCCATAGCTCATCCACAACCTCCAATGCTCTACCCGAATTTCCTTTCTTACAGAGCACCTCAATAAGACCAAGATAATCATACCATTTAGGCAACACTCCTTTTCTTGAAAAATCTATCAACAACTCACAAGCCTCCGAAACCCGACCTTCTCTACAAAGGCCATCAACCAAAATCTCACAAGTCACACTCGAAAACTTGCACCCGAATTCAATCATCTCATAAGCCATCCCAATCCCATCCTCAAACTTCCTCTCCCTAAAGAAACCTTTAATCAAAGTATTAAAACTCACCACATTGGGGCTACACCCCTTCTCCCTCATATCCTTAAACAACTCCAAGGCTAATCCAAATTGTGAATTACGACAATAACTACTAATCAAAATATTGAAAGTAAACACATCAGCCTTAACTCTATTCCTCATCATCTTATCATACAACCCCAAAGCCTTATCATGCCGACCACATTTCACAAATCCATGAATCAAAATGTTATAAACCACAACACTAGGCCTCCCATCAATCAATTTCCGCATAGAATCAAACGCATTCACAGCATCACCCAATCTCCCAACTCTACAATAAGCATTAATGGCAAATTGAAAAATGGGTTCTGTTCTGGGGCAAGAGAAAATACCATCCGAGCAAGGACAAGGGTTGGAGACCATGAAGCTGAGGAGAGAACCCAATTCGACGAAGCGGTCAGTGATTGCGAGCGTGCGGGCCATCCATTCGAATGTGGAATGGTCGTGGCGAAAGGAGTCGATGGAGGAGGCCCAGTTGAAGACATGGAAGTCGAAGTGGGTGAAGGTGGGGTGGTGGTGGAGCTTGGATTTGAGGAAATGGAGGAGGGTTTGGGATGTGAGAGGTGGGTTTTTTATATGGGTTTTGAGGAAGTTGAGGAGGTGCGTGTGGTTAGAAGTTGGGGAGAGAGTGAGGGTTGGGTGAGGGGTTGATGGGGTTTTGGGTGCGCTTGGAAGTGTGGGGTTTGGGATTGGAGAGAGCGCTGGTTTTGGGTTTCTAGGGGTTTGGTCCAGTAGTGGTATGGTTATTGGTCTTCTCATCTTATTCATCACCAAACGTTTCACTGAAACTCAAGCTCCACAACAATGGCTGTTACTCTTAGGCCACGCTTATGTCTCTGCAAAACGGTGCGATTCATTCACCCGACAAATGAGAAAGAAAGAAATGTGCTTTGACATAAATGCCCTGCCTTTATATAATACAAAGCAAACCCCGTTCTGGGTCGAAAATTCGAAGGGAATCTGAACTGAAGCGAAAAATCTCAACTTGGGTGTCGAAGCAGAATGAGAGCTGAGAGCTTCAATGCCGCTTTCTCCTCTGGTGTCCGTTCAATTCAAAGGCCTCTGAGCTCTTCAATTTTTGGCGTAAGGAAGCCTAAACTTATCGCTGCTACGCCTTCTAAAAGCTCCAGTAATTTTTGCTTCCACTTCATCTTCTACTTTGGTCTTATCCCTTGTATACGTTAATATAACACACAATTTATCTTCTTTGTTTTGGTGTAGGATTTACTCGAATTTCAATACGCTGCGCGGTTCAATTTCGACCTTGCATTGATATACACAAGGTATTGCAACTTGAATTTATCAAACTTCATGCTTTAAGTCGTTTGGGTATTGCTGCAATTGGCTTGTATGTGTGTGTACTTAGCCCAGTTGTGTTTTTGTGTTTTGTTGATTTTCTGTACTTGTTATGTTGATTTGGTTTCAGGGGAAAGTGAAACAAATTGTTGGGTCTACCCTTTCGGATTCGAAGGAGGATGGGTCTGCTCTTGTTACCAATTTTGTGTCAGATAACTCAGCGGCGGAGTATGCAAAGATGTATAAGGAAGACGGCCTTACAGGTGGTCATGTGATCATGCTTGGAGCTGACCCTTTGAGCAGAGCTGCAGCCATTGAAGCTCTGCATGCCTATCCTGGTAGGTCTCTGGTTGCCTTCTTGTTCTTGTAGATTCTGTTGCTGTGTTCGAATTTTTCATTCGATTTTGGATTCAAATGATTGGAAGTAGTCTTCTAGTAATTATCCCCTTAATAATTTATGCAAAGTGCTTCTTTGGATTGTTCTCTCAGTTTCAATAAAATGCAACTGGCTCTGGTGCAAATATAGTTTAAGTTTACTAAGTGGCTGGAAATGAGTGTGGATTGGATTAAAAGAAAACGAAACTTAGCATCAGTAGGCTTGGAAGGACTGACATAAAATAAATGCTAACTTCTGCAAAAATATAAGCTTCCCAGTATATTGCACGAAATAAGATTGTCAGGCAAGTTGAATGCCTTGGGAGTGTGTTATTTCAATTTAATCTCTGTAGTTGATGATATCTTTAAAACTTACAGATTTTCCTCTGATGAACTTGCTGCGAGGACTGGTATACTCTAGGTGGTTTGCAAGTTGGAGGTGGGATCAATTCAGATAATTCTTTGCGTTACATAGAAGAAGGGGCTAGCCATGTCATTGTCACCTCAGTAAGTTTCTACCTTTTGTTCTTTCTGTTTACATCTATATATTGATAAAGAGGACTTATTTAGATAAAATCATTTCATGAAAGCATTTCTTTACACTCGTCATGGTTTTGTTGCAGTATGTATTCAACAATGGGCAAATGGACCTTGAAAGGCTCAAAGACGTTGTCTCTGTTGTTGGAAAAGAGAGGCTTGTTTTAGACCTTAGCTGCAGAAAGAGAGTAGGAAGCCAGCCAAAAATTAAACCTCCTTTGTTCTTATTTATGTTTTATTTTCAGGGCCAAGCAGACTTATTTATTTACTTGATTCTTGAGCAATTTTTATATGGCTTCTTTGGGATCTGTGATATGAATAGACTAACAATTTTCTGAGACAATTGCATATATTAAGAATCAGAACTATCAATATCTAATTGTTGCTCTTAATTTTCTCCTTGAGCATTTTCAACTACCTCACTTCCTGGGCTTTTACATGTTGGCCTTAATGTGCATTTACTTTAATCTGCAGGAAGGCAAATATGCAATTGTTACAGATAGATGGCAGAAGTTCAGTGACGTGTATCTTGATGAGGAAATATTGGACTTTCTTGCCAACTATGCTGACGAATTTCTAGTTCATGGTGTTGATGTTGAAGGGAAAAAGTATGTCATATGGTGCCATGTTTATTTCATTACTACAACAGATACATGCATATGGCTAAGTCCAACAGGATTAATGCCTTAAAGAGATTTTGACTGTTAGTTAATGGAAATTTCATAATGGACTTAAACTTTTTCTCCTTGACTGAGACTTCTATTCAGGGTTTGCTCTATGTGCTCCTCACTATGGTTCTTTCCACATTGAGAATGTAATTTTTTCCATTAATTTCCATGAATTCCATGCATCATGTTCCTGGGTTGAGCTTCTGCTATAAATTCATTTAAACTTTACTACTGGCCCTAAATCTTTTGGAAAGGCTATACCGATAATATATTTGCCAATTCCAGATGGTGTACTGCTTTGTTTGGTTTAGTTCAGTCCTGCCAGACTAAAACTTTTAAAATTTAAAATTGCATATTGGCATGATCATCAATATTATCTCATTTTTGTTTATTGCAGGCTGGGCATTGATGAAGAGCTTGTGGCGTTGCTTGGAAAGCATTCACCGGTTGGTAAATTAGTAATAGAATGGCACATTTATGACTTTGCTACCTGCTCATGTTTTTAAAATTCCCTAGGTTGTTGGCTTGCTGGAAATGCTCCCTCATCTATCATTTCACCAAGCATTCCTGTAGATTGACAAAATTTCTTTAACCTATTGTCTGCATATCTGATTAGATAATCATTGATGGCTTTTTGGCTAAACTGATCACAGTAGAAATGAGTTGAAATCATCTGTGTTTTTTAACCTTACATAGATGCCCTTGGAAAGATGTAGGACGGAGACATGATTGCTGTCATCTAAATCATTTGTATGATAAGTGAATGCTGATTAAAATGGGAGAAGTGCATATCACCCAACTGCACCATTGATACAAAGCTCTCAAACATGAAACCTTATTATTTCTCATCGTGCATATGTTCACATCACTGATAGACTATTGTTTTGGGTGCCAGATTCCTGTAACTTATGCTGGTGGTGTCACTGGAATGGATGATTTAGAGAGGATAAAAGTGGCGGGGCTAGGACATGTGGATGTTACTGTTGGCAGTGCTTTGGATGTATTTGGGGGCAACTTGTCATACAAACATGTCGTTGCTTGGCATGCCCAGCAGGAGGCCTTGACTGTTTAGTGCATTTCTATGATCTTGTGGTTTGTGTACACTATTTTGATATCTAGGTTGTTGTGGATTTTTATATTTTGGAAATCAGTAGTAGAGTTCAGTTGTGTAACTTGGAATAAAATGCTACGTTGTACCTTATGACTAGAAGCTATTTTCTTTTGTGGCCACTGAAATGAAAACTTGCAACAGCCTAATATGGTGAAATTGAGTTACAAATCGAGATTCTACTTCTTTTGTTTTTACCTGTCCCTCTCTACTTCTAGTTGGTTGTTCTTTTATTTTCTCCATCTCCACCCTCTTGAGTTATCAGAGTTATTATCTGGTTTGGCAAGGCAATATTTTCAATAGGTGTTTGGTTTACCTTTGCTAAACCAAGTTTGGCACAACAACATCCCTGAAGGGATAGAGACCTGACTGTGTCATAGGCATGGCCACTCGAGCTCTGGTTTGCGTCCTCAACTTTCCTTGCAAATAAAGGAAAAGAAAAACAGAAGTTGTGCACTACAGAAATAATGTTTGCGTATGTGCAATATTAGAAATGCATTGTTGGAGAGAAGTGCACGTATTATGTGTGTAAAATGGGCTCTTTTCTAGCCAAAAGAACAAGGAAAACCTTACCCAAAATAAAAATGAAAAACAGAGAAACGAGCATTTGCAAATGAGGGAGTGATATGATTGCCAAGTATTTAGGAGTTAATGCAGGAAGTGAGTATTGATCGAGCCTTAAACTACACTCAACATATATTTCAAAAACAAGAAATAAAAAGTGATTATTGTACATATTCAGAGTTTACATCGTCGAATTACTTAAAATGATAACTTGAATCTTCGAATTATTACATTATCACTTAAAGCACAACACATTTAAATTTGGTACATGACCACTATTCCCACTTAGTGCAGTGAAACACTGAAGAAAAACCGTTTATTTTGAGGGAGGGTGACGAGTTTACGACAAATTCAGGATTTGATTTCCTCTTGAAAATGATAATGGTGGTGAAGGGTTTCTCTAAATTAATTCAAAAAGAAATTCAAAGGAGGTTCATACCTGCAAAAACAGTGTATATTGAGGGGTGAATGTGGTATTTGACAAAAAATGGCATCTATTTCCCGGGAAAATCATAACCACCAGTCCACGAGTGTCTCTCAAACTCCCACACCTCTCACTTTCTCTGCAACAGAAATTCAAAAAAAACCCCAAGAAGAAGGCAACAATGTTGTTCACTCAAACATTCCCATCCAAAACCCTAACCTGCGCATCCCTCTCAGGAAGAAACCCTAACAGTAACAGACTCATCGCCATCTCCAAGGCCACCGACCGAGCCACCATCACCGTGCCCTCTCCGCCGCAGCGAAGAAGAACCATGTCCGCTCTCGAAGCCCGAATCTCCCTCGTCGCCGCTCTCGCTTCTCAAGCCTCATCTGTCTCCCAGCGACGTAAATGTTCAAACCCCTCCGCACACTCCAAACTTTCCTTAATTTACACGCTTAGTCCCCCGGTACCAATTTTTTTAAAACATTTGGCCCTTTAAATCTTGCAGTTTTACTCGAATTGGCTACGGAGACTGCCAAATACGTCTTCCCCAAACAGTTCGAGGCTCGTACTCTCGAAGAAGCCCTCATGTCAGGTATTGTTTTAGGTGATAGAGCTAGCTGGTTATTATTATTTTTTTAATGTGCATTTTTTGAAACTAATTTCTGTGTGTATATATTTGTTGTAGTTCCGGACCTCGAAACGGTGAAGTTCAAAGTTCTGAGTAGGAGAGACCAGTATGAAATTAGAGAAGTAGAGGTATTGTTAACAGTCTCCTTTTTTGTTTTCATAGCTCTGCCTCGTTAGGCTCTGTGATTCTTCAGTTCAATTGTGGGGTTCTTAACGGTTTTTTTTTGGTGTCTCTACTTTCAGAGCACTTTACTATGACTGATCGGGGTTGTTTTTTTGTGTAAAATCAGCCTTACTTTGTAGCGGAGACTACAATGCCTGGAAAGACTGGTTTTGATTTCAATGGTGCATCTCAATCCTTCAATGTCTTGGCTGAGTACCTGTTTGGTAAGGTACTTTGAAATATCTTCCCTTTGTTGGGTTTTTTTTATTTTTTGTCCAAATGAAATCATTTAAAAAAATATTTTAATGAATTATATAATACCATTTTGCAATACATCTAACCCTGTTTGGTTAACTTACCTTGTTCTTCTGTTTGTTAAGAATACAACAAAGGAAAAAATGGAGATGACCACACCAGTTTTTACACGTAAAGCTCAATCTGATGGGGTGAAAATGGAAATGACAACTCCAGTGATAACAACGAGGGTAATTTTCTGCACGCATCTTATGTTAATGTTATCTGTAATTTTTTGATGATAAAATTTGGAATGATACTCTCATCTTTCAAATGCACTTTTGATGGCTTCTCCAAAATATGTAGATTACTTCATTTTGGTTTGGTACCATGTCTATCTTGATCAAACTAAGATGTAATGGCTGAAGTTCTTTTGAGATGACATGTTCTTTCAAATGAAATTCCAAATTCTCATAATTGTCTGTGCAATGCTATTGTAAGAAACTCACGACACCGAGTATTAGTTCATGAATTATGTAGTTGGCCGTGGCTGTCTCATTTCTTTAGTCCATTTGGGTGTTGAATCTTTATTCTTTAATATATGTTTTTTTTTTGGTACAGTGCAATTAGCCAATGTAGGGTTGATGTTTGGATTACTTTTTGTTGTCTTTCCCAAAGTTTTATATTTTCTCTCCTTTTATCACAATCTACTTTCACTTTAATTGTATCTAGCTGGAAGATGAAGATAAGTGGCAGATGTCCTTTGTCATTCCCTCAAAGTATGGTGCCAATTCACCGTTGCCTAAAGATCCATCTGTAAGGATCACAGAGGTTCCAAGGAAAATAGTTGCAGCTGTTGCCTTTTCAGGTTTGTCCTCTCCTTATTCTATTGTCTATATAGATATTTTGAGAATTTGGGTTATTATGTTGGAAGTATGCATGACTGTATGACTGTATCAGTAACTTCAGCATAATCATATCTATTTGACTTTGTGTGCCATTGTAGTTTAAATTAGATAAATATCATTTTAATTGCAGGAAACGTGAGAGTACTTTATGATTTGTTTAGTCGAGAGTTGTCGAAAGTATCATGACATAGTTTATGTTCTCAATGTCAAATCAGGGTTTGTTACTAATGAGGAAGTTAAGCAACGGGAGTCCAAGTTAAGGGAAGCTTTGAAAAAAGATGGACAGTTCCAAGTGAAGGAGGGAACTTCAGTTGAAGTTGCACAGGTATGATCTTAACTGCATTATTAATAACAAAATGTTAGAATAATCTAATTTCAAGGTACTTTATTTGCACACCGTCTATAATATTTCATTTACCTTTTTCCTGTTCTAATATGAATGCAGTATAATCCACCATTTACACTTCCATTTCAACGGCGTAATGAGATCAGTCTGGAAGTCGAAAGTAAAGAGCAATAGTTTTCAGAAATTTACAATCTTTTGGTCTATCGACTATATACGATTTCTCCTGTAACTAAGTCAGCAGTTGGATATCTGCCCAATCAAATATCATATGTAATGTCGTACGGTATATGTAAATATAGTAATATGGACTACAAAAGTTTGTGGCATATGTTTCAACTAGGGATGAACAGTTCCTCAGTTCTATTTTGTTTACTAGCATGATAGCATCACATGTTCTTGAGTTATACACTCTGTAAAATTACCATATTTTGTTAGAGGGAACTTGTAAATAATCTCCCCAGTGCTTTCCTTTTCATTGTCATCTTCCTTAAGTTGTGGCCTACTCGTGCATATAGTTAGCGACTTAGCAGTATATATAAATTGCTTGTTCATTTCAATGATTATGGAGGGAAATTCTGCTGATTGACTTGATAAACTTATTGATACATAGAAAGCTGAGAGTAGTATAACTGAAATTTTAAATGCATATGTCACTGTATATTGCTTGCATGACACGTGTCTGCCAATATGCAAAAGTTAGGTATTCCAAGTGTGCCTAGTGCTTTATATTGGAAGCCAAAATGACAAATGGTACCCTAGTCAATCAAAAAGCTTTATAGTGGACATAATTCACATGGTGGAGTTTGAATGTATTATCACCCACTGAGATCCAAAAGGGATCTGATATGGCCTCCTGATTGTTCTCCAGAGAGGAATACATGTCCTAGCAAGACGAAACAGAGTAACTATAATCCAAACTTGATATGCCAATATCATATCTATGTGCTATAAATAAATTTAAAATACTTGTGCTTTTTCTAGGACCTTTCTTTCCATATCTGCTTTTCTATCAACCAGGAGGAGCCTAAGTTTGTTTTGTGAGAAGCTGATAGGACAATAAAGGGTAGACATAGACTGTTTCAGAGGAGAGGAAAGTACTAGCATAAATTTTTGCGTCATTTTTAACGTTATTGGACCAACCAATTCTTCTTATGGAGTGCCCTTCTACTTTGTAATTTCAATGTATTATGGCAGGTGATACTAAGTACTTAATGCAACCAGCAGAAAATTACTCAATGAAGAAGTCATTTTGGCTTTCCTTTACCTTATGTCAGTCGAACCATTGCACCTGCTACTTGTTTGGAGTTATACTACAGACTTTCCTGTAAGAAGGATGCAATAAGGACTTTGTTCTGTGTGTCTGTTTGGGTACAAATTCACTGAATCTACGTAGGATTTTTGGGTGTGAGATATTGTTAGGCTCTAGTACCAATTTTCAGATATGGGATGATGTCTTGCTGTTCCATATCATATGGAGCTTCTTTGCTGACGTTTTGTGCAGGAAAGCTAGGGATAATGTACCAGGGGAGTATTTTATTGGGTTGGCATTTAAATCTGTGGAATTTTTGTTTTGTTTCCCTTTTTTTAAACATTCCTAATAGGAGAAGCAGTGTGAATGAATGGTATTTTTAAAGGATAGTCCTCCTAAGCACCATGGTTGGTATATGAAATACACCAAAAGGTATGGTACCTAAGCTTTTCTTCCATGATATGCACACACACAAACACAAGCAATTTTACTAGAGCAAGTTGACCTATTCCATCATTCCATTATGGGAAGTTGCACCAGGCTTTCATAATGGGAGCACTAGCACCACCACCACAAACTGTAATAATTATGGATATATAGAAATGAAAATCACAAATATTCATTAATTATTATCTACAGTTGGGTAAAGAAATTAGCAAAAGCAATGCCATCAATGCATATATGCTTTATTCTTCTTCTTTTCTATCTTTTTGTGATTTGGCAGGTGAGGCTGGAGGCTCAAGTAGCCAACTCATACAGTCATATGTAGTGCCACATCACCCTCTCGTCAGCCATGCTCCGTGATATTTCTCCATGATATGGCAAACTGCTAAGACGCTGTTGATATTTGTTATCACATGGAAATTTCTTCCCCGCTTTAGTGGCAGTTTGGCACAAAATTGTATGAAATTACTTGGAAATTCAGCTGTAAAGCTTGAATAGTACCTTTGTTGTTAGGTCATGTTCATTTCTCCCTGTTTTGGTTCTTGGTTGTGACTTCTTGGTTTTGGTTTTTCCCCCTGTTTTGGTTCTTGGTTGTGACTTCTTATGTACTTGAGGGATATGCATGGGATTAAGGTTTCGAATGACGTGCAGATTCTATAATTGTAGTGCAATATACAAAACAGAGGACATACTTTTAAGCATTTGTATGTGATAAGGAAGAAAAAAAAGCTAAACTGTATTTTCCAATGTCTTTCATGGACTTTGTTCAATTATATGTATGTTTGACTACAGAAAACTGTTTTTTGTCCCCTTTTCCTTTTGTTTGATTGGAGAGATTACTAGATTAGTATACAATTTTACATAATAAGGATCCTCTGGCTATTGCTAGTTTACTTCAGGTATGCTTTCTAGATCAGGTTTCCACCCTTCACAGTTACCATCATCATTGAAGCTGTTAGTCTTATCTATGCTTCTGTCACTTTGAAGCTGAGAAACCAAGTCATCGACTGAAACTCCTCCCTTTCTCAACATCTCCTGCAATTCTTGCTTACTTACAACTATCTTGATCCTTACAACTTTAGTTTCTTGTTCAGCTTCAACTTCAGGATTCGCAAACCTCACCTTCTTCTGGGAAGCCTTTTTCGGTGGCAACGGAAGAGGTACAAGATAGTAGAGGCGACCACCAAGAAGTTTGGTGTCTGGCTGGAGATGCTGGTAGACCGGAGCCGTCTCAGATATTGCATGGCCAGAAAATTCTGACAAAACCTGGTAAACTTTCATGTCTGCTCTGTACTCTAGGATTTTCCCATCAGGTCTCATAATCTTTGTTATATTTTCCTGCATAACCAAGCAATTTCCCATGGTTCTGTTTATCACAACTTGGAAACAAAACTTTGGTTTGAAAGTGGGGTGTTATGAGTGAGGGGTGTTGGGAATAAAGATGGGTTGTATTTAAAGGAGATGGTTACAATCTTCCCCCTCATATTGCTCCAATATTACAGATATGCCTTGTTTCTCTCTGGACCCCACCTTGCTGAATATTTTATATTTTTTTGTTAGTAAGCTAGAATCAGAGTTCATGTAATCATAGCTGTTCGATACACACTTGAGTTGGGTGGATGAAACGGTTGGTGAGTAAGAAAAAGTAGTAAGCAACTACTACAGAACAAATCAAAGATTATGGTAGTCTACAATAGGATTATTACTAAGCAAATTTGCAATGATTAAAGCACAAATATGTTTTGGCCTGTCTCTTTGCTGTTGTACGAGTCGACTCATCAAGGTATAAGACTATGAGTCAAATCAGTGTTGTGCTCCTTGCATTTTTTTCAGGAGTGGATTATTACCAGACCCTTTCATACAGTAAAGATCAGCTAAGATCCAGTAGGGCCACTATAAAGGATCTGAGTGGTTGACTACTGTGCCTCATATATTTGTTCTTTGATTGACTATCTTTTTGGCAACATTGTTATTTGCTTTTGCTGTTTCCAGCAGTTACTTCACAACTTGCCTTATTCAGGTCTGTCAAGGCTGTAAGGCATAAAATTACAGAAACATTTTCCTCTTTCCTGGTGTCTGGTTGAATCAGTGCCGATCTCTTGGACCACAGGGGTCCAAGAGACTTGTGGTCACCCACTCTTAGATATAAATCCAATGGTTCATCCACTCTTGCATTTCTTGTAAGAAATTTTTTTTGAACCCTTGGATTTATATCCAAGGGTGGGTGGCCACAAATCTCTTGGACCCCTGTGATCGGGACTGCTGGTTGACTATGCCAAATTAAAGGCATCTTTTATATGTTCAAATTTCAAATGAGTCTAAACCAGAAAAGAGTAAAATGACCAATTTTGTCCATACATGAACCCATAAAATCCTCTACTTGAACGCAACTAAGTCAATGATCCTATACTTGAACGCAACTAAGTCAATGATCCTATACTTGAACGCAACTAAGTCAATGTACCAAACCCCTCTTGAGCTCTAGATTTTGTGGTGGCAAATTATGAGTTAGAAGATTTTTTTGTATTGATACTTTGTTTATGGCCAACACGCGTTTGATGTTTATGGTTGTATTAGAAAGATAATCAAATAGAGGTCATGGATGCATTTCTTACAAAAAGACAGTGATTACAAATTTGTTATGCATGCTATCTTTCCCTAGAAAACTAGGTTAATATACTTGTCTCCTTATGTAGAAACGAGCATTTTTTCTTACAAACAAATCACAGTTTAACACGTGTACAAAAACTATTCTTTTCGGTTTTTTTTTTTGTGCAGGAAAGAGAAGCCAAGCAGTGTTCCCATAATAAGACAAGGTTGGATGGCAAGGCTGCTGATGAGCTTATTAGTTTTTTTTTCACACAAAGGTGTCCCTATCATGACCAATACGCGTCAGTTAGGCATTGCTCTACCGTCCACGGCTCACACTCGTCCATTTGAGGCGCACTCAGAGTCTCTCAGTGAGGTTAAGCCAGTTTGCAGCATTTTTTTTTTTTGGTAATATATAGTCTGAAGCTTTTGACTGCTCGAGCCCAAAATTAATATGGTAAAATGCAAAATGGTAGAATTGTGATTTAGAGCAAGAATTTGGTCAATTTGAAAGAGATATAATTTTAATCCTTGATGAGCTATGAAAAGGATTGAGAGCAAGAGGCATGGATCATGGTGATAAAACGAGTAAAATGTTTTTTTTTTTTTTTAAAGAGTAGAAAGTGGGTTTAGTGCTCAGTGATGTTGTCAATACGCATGCTTGATATATGAATTTTGGTATTTCTTTTTACTAGTGGGGGGGGTGGAAGTTTATCCCCTTTTACTTGGAAATTCCAAGCAGGAAAAGCATCAAAGCACAATGCAAAGCAACAAGAGACAATGACTTGACTTCTGTAACTTCATAGCTGGGGCAAAAATAGATAATATACCCACACCCTTGTCTATCAAATTTTTTTTTTTTTAAAACTTTTCTTTAGGTATATTTTGGCAACCAAAAAAAAAAGAGAGAGATATACGTGCTGCATAGTAGATTTCGAAAGAAAAAACCTTGTAAACGTGATAATATTTACTTATGTCATTGAGTTATTCAAAATATATATTTTAGGAATCTTAGAGCCCGTTCGGTAATGTTTTCGGAGAATGTTTTCTTAGAATATTTTCAGAGAACGAAAACAAAAAAACAAATTTGCATTTTCAGGAAATGAAAATGTGTCTGGTAGATTAATTAGAAAACATCTTCAGAAAACAAAAACAATGAAAACGTGTCTGGTAGTACAATTTGAAATAATAATATGTGAGTTATTTTAATGAAAACGTTTCCCATGAGAATGAAAACAACTTTTTTCTGTTTTCTACAAGTACACATGAGCTTGTTTTCATTTCATGAAAACATTCTCAATGTTTTTTGTTTTTGGGCCACCGAACGTGTTTTTGCCTAGTTTTTGTTCTCTGAAAATGAAAACAACCCCTTAAAACGTGACCGAACGGGGCCTTAGATTTCATATCGTATTTAAAACATTTGTGAATAATTTAAGAGTTAGTGCGTTATATTATATTAGATTCCAAATTAATCTGTTCTACTTTTAATTATGTCTTGCGATCACTTCAGAGTTGACCTAGTCAAGCCTTAATATTCAAAGTGGCATGATGATCTTGTTACATGCATTTGGATTATGTATTTTTTTTTTAGTTCAAGGACTTATTTGCACTGCAGATCTAGCAAGGGGCCAATGAAGGCCATTGCTCTCACTGTCTTTTTTCCACCATGAACTTGCCTAGTAATTTTATGTTGATTTGTTTGAGTGTGGGGGCAACATGTTTGATAAAATACCTCATATAAGGGGCTGAGGTAGGTATACAAGGGCAAGCAACTAAGTTGGCTTGTGGGCAACAGATTGAGTTCCTCAAAATAGGTAGTTCTAGAGAGTTATTTAAAAGCAAAAAATAAAGAAATGAACTAATAGCCAAATATTGATACACAATACCTGATCAATATGAACTCTAATTTCTCAAACTTCAAATTTTGTTCTAGTTTATTATGTGTCCTCTCTATAACGACTTAGGTGTTAGAGGTTGTATACATTGATAAAAATGTATTTGACTGTATTAATAATAACATTATAATTATGATTGATAATATTGGTTTTTTTTTTATTGCTACTAATGCAAGCATTTGTAGTTATATATATATTTAGAGCTTAATTTTGCCCCTAATAAAGAGAATTTTCTGGATCTGCCACTGCTTATTTGGATGATGTATTTGGGAACAAAATATTGAAAATGAGGAGATATGAAAGAAATATGGCTTAAAGTCTTGTGATTTGAATGCTTATCATTTTTTTTTCTTTAGTTAACTTATTAAGCATCATCAGATTTAAATATAGAAATGTTAAATTTTCTTTTAATAGTTAATGCACTAATCAACATGATCAAAGATGGTGATGGTGGTGGTAGCTAGTCGACATGATGATGAGGATGGTAATGGTGCATGGTGACGATGGGGTTCTCGCTTAGTGACAAACGTTGATAGGGAGTGGGGCGGTGCAGAGGCGGTGGAAGCCGGTGACAAGGCTATGATAACTGCGGGGCTCGATGATGGTGGTGGAAGTAACGACTACAATAAACTTATTAAGGCGTTATTTTGGGTCTAAACTCCATTTTTTAAAATCCCGCGATGAACTTATAATTTGCACCTAAAATTTGAAGAAAAAAAATTGAAGTTGAATTTTGCTTTGAAGAGAACAATTTTCTGGGTTCCACTGATATAAACTCTCTCTTTAACAAATTAATTCAGTGTAATTTAGTTGAGTCATCACTTCATTAAGTTTTCTGCTTGAGCTTAGAGATGATCATAAACTTTTTATTATATTATAAGAGAGGGAGAGGAAGTCATAACCTGAATAATATTCAACAATTAAGAAATTGTTTATTTGAAGATAAAGATTGCTTACTAGCCCAACCAATACAATAGATAGTGAAAGTGCCATTTCTTTATAAAAGAAAGGCTTAAATATCGATGTGCCCTCTGCGCGTCACTGAAAATTTCACTTTATATCTGACATTTCAAACTTTTAACTTGGGTTTTATTATCAATTAAATGGAAAATTTATCCCAAGCACTGATGTTTGGAGATGTATATTTATATACAATTGGCAAACTGGCTCTTCCACATACAGGAAGGAAGGAAATAATGTATATTTTTATTTCCCAACTGAAAATAAAACCCATATCAATATGAAGGACAAGATACGAAATCTATCTGTCGTTTGCTCAATGCTTGGAAGTTTGAAACTTGAAGTTGAAATGGCATGCAAGCAATACAATACAGCTTGCTCATGAACTTTTATTTATTTATTTTTTTGCCTTTTTGATTCTTGTAAGGGTTAATGCCATTACCAATATGTCAGCATGATGAAAGCATTTTCCGTTTCTTCTAAAAGCTAAGCACTTTCTGTTATTCTGCATTAAAAAAGGTGCAAGCTTTTGTTTTGTATGCATTGTGCATGCTTCTGTTCCACGAAATTTGTAGTTGTTCATTCAAATTTTTCTATGCTTGCAACATATATTGACTCTCAAGGCATAATTTATTGGGGAACAAGGAATTTGATATCTGATGGAAAAAAAGAAAAAGAAAGTGATTGTCTTTTTCTTGAACCCAAAGTGGAAAAGCAACTCTACTTTATGATCAGATTTGAGACGACAATAGTATTCCTTTCTCATTCTCATCTGATAAATAGTCTTAAAGGCACTTCTCCTTTTGGACAAACTGAACTGCCTAATGCTCTTAATACCCTCCAACCATTCCTTCTCCCTCTCTTTTTGGTACTTTGTGGCTTCTAGATTGGGTCAAGGAGGGGACCACGGTCGGCTGACATGGAATGGCAGCCCAGATCATGACACTTGCCTCTCAGTGGTTGGACGGTGCCACCCTAGTAAAATTCCATTATCTGGCTTGCTCTTTTCTTGACCTGATCAGTCTAAAATGAAGTGTCTCATTACTCACGAATTAGACTACTAATGAGAATTAATCTGTGGTCTTGGCCAATGCCACGTGTCACCTGTACATATCCTGTCAATGTAGGTTAATACTTGTTGTACATGATGGTTATTGTGATGTGGAGGAAGGGTCTAAATCCCCTCTCATGAGTCATAACATTTCTGTTAAGTTCATGAAATGGGCTTAAGTGTTTCTTTTTCCCCTTGATATGACAAGTGCAACCACTGCTGCTTGATTGATGCTTAATTTTGCAAGCTGATACAACTTTTTCCAAATGTTCAGTAGTATTCTATTTCGATTCAACCAATGCCGAAATCGAAAATGATACAAAGATGGTCAGGAAATAGAAGCAGAAAAACTTTTCTTGCATATATATTTCTTCCATTTAAATATTTTCATCTTCATGCAAGATCAACTTTCATACCACCAATCATTCTGTCAGCAATATACAGATACCAAACTTCAGCAGTGAGGCAGTACATCAGAAAAGGTTAAATGATCTCAATCCGTGTTGGTTTGTTGTTAGTTAATAGTTCATTCATTCAGAAATGTGTCTTTTCTATCTCTCTACGCCTAACACATTCATCTTATTATTGTGGCCGATATTAACCCCTTAACCTAAATACTTTTGTAGATTTTCCATATATGAAGACAGCTGTATACATCATTTATGAACCACAATTTGCATCTCAATATGAAACTAATATCTTCCCAGCACTAACTGTATCCCCTCTTAGTATTTGAGTATGAACCTCATAGTAAACTATAAATTTTCTTTTCCGAACTCACATACACATATATGTATGTATGTACATATTTACGTATGTATGTGTGTATGTACGTACGTACACGACGCTTTCTGCTTGTATGACAATATGATGAGAAATCCTACAAGCTTTTCAAGTCTCATAAGAGTGGTTTTTAAGCTAAAGCATCACACGGTACATATATGGGACATACAGAAAACAATGAATTTTTTTTTATCAAAGTCTTGTTTCCTGTTATCTGTATCTATCCAGAAAGCAAAAACAGCAAGCAGGCCACCCTTCATAGAATTAATGAAGATATGGTGGCAACCAAGAAGTCAGCCGGCCCATATATTAATGGCTGCTGGCCTTGTCATCACAGAAGTACTTGCTATGAAGCAGGGAGAAGTGCATGATCATTGCACAAGAGTTTGAAATTTGAGTGCCTCCAAATAGGGGCTATCTCCCTATCTCCCAATGGGAAGAGTTGACATTAGAGAGATCCTTTTAAGTTTCCACAGAATTTGTTGGAAGCCCTTCTAGACATGCCAAAAAGACAAAACTCTTTCTTAAAGCCAAAAGCTACCAGACAAACCTTTTTTCATTTTTTCTTCTTGGGGGCTAATAAAGCACCTATAATTTCAATTTCTCTCAAAATGAAGACAATAATCATAAAATAAATGAGTGGTAGGGTACATTGCTTTCTTCCAAGGCTGGTCCAGTAAGAAAAGGACCAAAGGCTGGTCCACTAGAAGAGGAGAATTGGAGCCTCAAATGGGGTTGCTAAACAACACAATAGACTCTCTTCTTTCTTTTTCTTCTGACAATTGGATTGAAATATGCCTGCCTACATTGTTTGTAGCAAGGAATAAAATATCGATGATATCGGAAATATCGAAGAAATTCAAAAATACGGAAATTTCGATGGAAATATCGGGATATTATCGATATTTCATTCACGTCGATATTATCGATATTTTGGTTCGTGGATATCTAAAATATTGATGGTATCGGAAATATCGATAGTTAAAAATACGGAAATTTCATTGGAAATATCGGGGATATTATGGATATTTTATTCCTTGGTTTGTAGCTGTGTTGAAAAGTTATAGTTTCACAGTTGTCTCATTGAGTTCAAGATATTTCATTGTGAATTGGCATGACTCACATGTACAATATGGTTGTTGGGTTGCATTGTTGCTAGAAAACCAAAAGCAGAGGATCCTCCGACCCAATCACATGTTTAGGAAAACTATCCATCCCCAAAACCCACCAATCAGATATTTAAAACCCAAAAACATAAAAACAAAAATCTATGCCCCAATCCCAGTTCCCGGTCCATCACAAAAGAGGGCTATCTCCCAAACCAATAATTTAAAGTACCTGTTTGTCTCTCTAGTGTCCACCAAATAAATTGATTCACATTCATACACACGATAAATCATATACATATTCATATCTCCAAATCCAAAATTCCCAAAACCATGGCCAAAGCTCTAAACCTAATACCCACTTCAACTTTCCCGCCATTTTCATGCCCCACAAGACCCAAAAGGAAATTCTCAATTAGAGCCACAACAGAGTCCTCTGAGACCCCAGTAAGTTCAGCTTCTGTTCAAGCCAAACCAGAGCCTTCATCACCACCATTGACATTTGCTCCTCCGCCCAATTTCAAGCCGCCGGAGCCGAAGCGGTTCGGCGTCCGGCCGGATAAAGTTTTCGACATCTTGGGGGCTTCTCTTGCCTTGCTCTTTCGGTTGGGGACTGGTGTTTTCGTTTCTGGGTATTCAAGCTTTTTCTAATTTTTGAATTTTCAGCTCATTTTCATGCATTAGCTTTGTTCTGTGAGCGAAAGATTATTGCTTTATTTGCATCTGGGTTTGTCTACTAGAACTCTATAATGCATAATTGAACAGTGAGACCAGACCACAAAGCCGAAAGCTTCTATTAGATATGTTTTCTTTTTTCGGGGTTTTAATAAAAAGAAAAAGGCTTTAGACATGAATTCAATAAGCTATAGTAAATATTCTGACTTTTTTTTTCTTTGGTTGTACAATGGCAGGTATTCTTTCTCTTTCGTTTCCAAAGATGACATTCCTGCAGACCAGTATGCTCTTGAATTTAATGGTACATGTTAATTTGATATAATTGCTTCTATGCCATTGTTGATGAAGTTGTTGTTAAATGGCTAAACAGAAGGGGAAAAGTTAACTATTTTGAAGTTATGTGGAGAATTTTTCCAATGTTGGTTCATCATGATTTTTCCCAATAATGAAAGTTTGTTTATTTCTTTGGCATCAAGCATTTTGTTATCATTATGAATATGGAATTTTGGTTTATTTTAATTCATTCTTTCTGAACCATAACTAAAATATCTGATAGTTTTCAGTATAGCATCTGAGTATAAGAGGTTTCAAGATTTTATTTTATTTTTTCTTTCCAATTTTCATATAACAGATTCTAAGGTGAAAGAGACTTCAAAAATAGGCCCCCGGCCGCAGAAGCCTATTGAGATATATGAGTTTGAAGGGTACTTTATTTTTCATACCATATTATTGTTTCTGTATTTTAAAACTTTGTAGTAGCAATCTCTAATTCCCCCTGAATTTTACCATACAACTCTAAAACTGACTGCATGTTTTTTGTTTCTCCACACATTTGATTACCACGGATAATGCACAGCTGTCCATTCTGCCGGAAGGTAACTTCAACCCCGAAGAAGTTTTATTTAATTCTGAAGGATTTCCATATAATATATATTGTGTGTATACAAATGCAAGGTTGCTATTTATTTTTGCCATATTATTCTTCCATGGAGATATGCAATGGATCAAATGTCCCATTGGAGACTTTTTCACAAACCATGCACATGACTACATTACTAGACTGTCCCATAGTTCTGGCGAACCATCATTCTTTGATGGGTATCATGCTGAAATCTGTGGTAACGAATGTGGTTGGTGTTTAAATTGATTTTAGGCATTTAGTTTTAGCATATTGATATTGAGTAGTGTTATTGAAGATCAGGCTGGTGATCTTTTATTTCATTTAATAGATGAACAATTTTTGAGCTTTATGGCTCTCCAACCAATTAAGGGTTAGATTGTCAAGATTCGGGTTAAATGTGTGTGCTTAAGGTTCATAGGAATACTGTCTCCTAAGTGCATCACATGTGTTTGTGACTTGATTATTATGGTAGTAGTATATTGCTGAATATACATGTTGTGATTTCTTTATTTTGTGGATTGACATTTGGGTATGTATAGGTTAGGGAAATTGTTGCAGTGTTGGACCTCGATGTTCTATTTTATCCTTGCCCAAAAAATGGTCCAAACTTTCGTCGTAAGGTTGCTGAGATGGGCGGAAAACAGCAGTTCCCTTACATGGTTAGACACTAATACTTTGGAAAATTTTATTTTTTTATTATTCTTCTGTTTTTGCCCACAGCCAAGGGGGTGTTTATCCTTGAGAGAGAACTTTAAATAATCCTCAATTGAAGAATTTATAATTAGAAGCAACAGAAAGCTGAATTGTTAATGTATTTATATATTGCTTAGAAGCTCCAGGGTATTGGCAATAAGATGGGTCAAGCTGTCTTTCACAAAATTTCAGTAGAAAAATGCCTATGCATGTTATCTCTCCATTTCACCTTTAAAATTATTGATTGTTTCCATAATGTCATTAGTGCTGGGTTGAGGACTTTTTGTGTCAGAAGCTCATAGGAAAATTTCCAAGAGAAGGGACTTTGCATTAATTAAAATAAGATACCCAATAGATTACAAGTGCTAAATATAAACATACAGAAACTTTTCAAAATATAGTTAAATGATTACATGAACAAAAGCACATTTGAAAAACACTAGCTAACACTTAACTTTTTTCTTAAAAAGATTATAAGAATTTTTCACATTTTACTTAATGAAATGTTAGCATCTGTCATAGTTTTACTTTTCAACATCATTCTTTAGTTCTGTTCTATGTCAGTTGTAACATTTGCCTTCGTTTCAGCTCGTTATTTATTATATCAGAATGGCTCTGAGTGGCAGCTACACTTCAACTTTTGTGTTTGGTTGCAGGTGGATCCAAACACTGGAGTTTCAATGTATGAATCGGATGACATAATCAAGTACTTGGTTGGGAAGTATGGTGTGTGTGGTCACATTAATCTTGCTACAATCACTTCATTTCATGATGTTTATTATATACTTTTATTTTTACAGTATGTGTAGATATGATAGCAAATATATACATAATGCAACTACACTATAAGTTTTAGATTTACATATTTATACGTTAAGTTTATGGTAACCATTTGGCATGAAAGCAGTATTACTAGGCTTTACAAATTATGCTTCTATTTGGTGATGCACTTTTTCCTTTGTTTCTTTGCTGACAGGAGCTACTTTTTCTTGAATTAAGGACTTCTAGTAATTATATCATTTTTTGGTCTCTTATGCATTTCATGCCAACTATTTTACACCAAATTCTGTTTAAAATTTCTCACACCCCCTTAAATGTTTGTGCAGGTGATGGAAATGTTCCTATTGCATTGTCACTTGGTTTATTGACGGTTAGCATTTGACTCTTCTATTAGCAGTTTCTCTCAATCTATAGGAAGTATATTGTTAAGAATTTATTTAAATCTATAAATTCTTGATTGCAGACTTTGACTGCAGGCCTTGCTATGATTGGTCGTTCAGGAAAGGTTAGATGTTTTTTTTTAAGTTGATAAATTGTTGTGGGGCGGGGGTTGGTGATTTCCTAGAATATTCCTACTTCATTAATTCCATGATGCATTCAACACTAAAATTTGTTCACCTTGAATGACCATGTTATGTTATCAAGAATTTGCTTTTATATGCAAATTGTTTTATAACTTCATTGATCAGTCTCATGTTCTTTAATTCTATTCAGGGTTCTAGCTATTCTCCATCAAGACTACCACCCAAACCACTTGTAGTATGGGCATATGAGGTTAGAATATCATGCTCTTACTTTAAATCGGAATTTTCGGGTGAGGTCCCTCATTAAGATACAAGATAGATAAGCCTTGATCTGTTCCATATATATGGATGATAGTTCTGCTACCAAGTTTACATCTGATCTTTTCTTTTTATTTATTTATACATGCGCATATACATCTCAGTGTATTGCATGCACACAAGCTCATGTACGATCCTGAGTTTTAGTTTGGAATTGTTGTCTCTTTCAGGGATCTCCTTTTTGCAAAATTGTACGTGAAGTACTTGTAGAGTTAGAACTGCCTCACATATATCGCAGGTAAAGTATGAGTAACAATAATTTCGGTTAGGTCTTGCATTATAATTTATAATCAACTTTCATTTTGTGACCATATTAACAACATTTTATTTGTACATACACAATGCTTTTTCTATGGTAATGTAATTGGGCATCCCAAGAAGCAAATTAGGTGGACATAAGAATGATGATCTGGCCCCTGTAAATCTCTAGTTTTCTGTGTTCATTGCTATTTAAATGTGGATACATGTAATTGTACAGTATCTTTGTCAGGGTTGTGTATTGGGATAAAGTGATTTATTGTTACATTTTATTTTCGGTGTATGCTTTAAGCCCTCATGCATTATGTGGTGTTATTGTTGCAATGTGTGCGCTCTCGTGTATAAAATTCATATGTATGCTATCATGCATCTATCTATATATTTGAGTATCATTGTCCAATTTTTCGTTTTTTCTGAAATTTCACTGCTAGTTTCTTTTACTTCCACTTTCACATTTCTGTTAGGGCTCTCATATAATATGTCTATGTTGTTTCTGAACTTTGGTATAAAGTAATTCTTTTTTCCTTTGTGTTTATTCTGATGCAAAGTAACCCATGATCTTTTCCGAGAGCTTTTTGTTTAGCCTTCCTATCAATATCCTTTCTTTCTGTTTTTTTGTGTATAGTTTATTACTGAGGCTTATTCTATTCTCAATACTCTTTTCAGCTGTGCCCGTGGCAGTCCAAAACGACAGATACTGTTTGATAAAACTGGACGCTTTCAGGTACTGTCAAAACTCTACTGTGAATTCCCAAAACTTTATTTTTTACCATATTAGAATGAAATTCCTTTTGACATGCGTGAATTAGTAAGATGACAATAGAAATCTTACAATAATGGTTGGCAGGCTCCTTATTTAGAAGATCCAAATACCGGGGTGGAGATGTTTGAAAGTGCAGAAATTGCAGAATATCTGAAAGCAACGTATGCTCTATAATAAGCAAAGCTTTCCCAAGGCATGTGGACTTTTTTTTATTCTTATGATTTTGTTTTGTATATTTCTCACATTTTCTGTTAAATGAAAGTGTATAAGTCATCGTCTTATTCCCATACAAAAATACTTGAATAGCTTTTTAGATGTATAAAATTTTTTTTTCTTTCTAGTGGAATGAATTGCTTTAGTTTGGTGCTGTGTGTTAAAATAATGTGTTGCATGACATGATCCAGTAATATTGTTAGATACTTGGGTAGAGATGTATGTATGCTTGAAGTTTTACCTTAATGTTTTTGAATGATATTGTAACTTTTGTCGGTGTTAGCTGGGAGTTGCATTTCTTACAGTTTACAGACTCATCTTAGGTGGACTAGAAACATTACCCAACAAGATCGAATGAAGAAAAATGTTATGCAACCAAGAAAGAAAATTTGTGTTGCTGTTGATTTCTTAAAGAAAATGGTTAAATCTAGATCTCTTGAGTACTGATGCCCTCCTAGAGAAAATGTTTCTGCTATAACTTCTGCATCTCTTCCATCTAATTAATCAAAACTCTCTACTGTCAGTGTAAAATGTAATTAGTTTTGAAGGTTATCTATGAAAGAAAGTAGTGCTGAAAAGGAAGTGTGTTATGTGATCTCACATTGTGGGGACTGAAGGTATATGGTGCATATCCAAGTGGAGCCTTTACTTTGGGTGGAGAATCTCTATCTCAGGTTTGAAGCTGAGAAAAAAAGAGTTGTCAACAGGTAGCTTCTAATCTGGCCATACTTTTGTGGCAACTGGGGTATGTTTGTTAGCAGGGCATCTACTACCAGATGTCCCCCAGCTTTCATAAAGAGGATGTGTTCAAGCTTCATGGATATGCCATTTATGCCCTTCACTTCCTGCTTACTCAGACTTCCAATTTGTAGGTCTAGTCTAATCATGCATATGGGAATATTCAAAGGTCAATTATGGGTTGCTTTGTTATCATGCGGTCTTATTGGTTCTCATGTTCATGATATTAATTTTGTTTCCATAAAAAAAAAAATTGATCATATGTCAATTGGACACTAAAAACCAACACTGGACTAACTTCAATGGTCGTTTAACTATTTTAGTGTCACATGTCTAAGTATCCTTGTATATTGGTTAATTAAGGTATTAGTCTCATTACTAAATATGAGAAATGAAATTTTCATTTACGATCATGGAAAATGATTTCCTATCAAATTCTTTCTGCGAACTGAAGGAGCCTTAAGTGTAGACTCTCTAGTTGTAGGTTCATTTTTAAATCATGTTTATGTGTTGCAGCGATCTAAAGATTCCACTAGCGTAGCATTATCAGCCAAAGGTTCCAACTTTCTAGGTTGACACAATCACATACAGATTGGTTTTGAAATCTACAATATTCTCCAAAGATTTTTTTAAAAAGAGAAACAGATGAGGGAATATTGAAAGTGCATATGTTATAGGATGTGGAATGTTTATGTTCATGTGACATTTAGATAAAGCTAGTGGCTTGTTTGGACAACACATCAGAATACTCCAGAACAAAGGTAGAGAGGGAGGGCCTATAATTTAACTTTTGGACAAATGGGACCAGAAACCCATTAACTGTGCAACAAGTGGGTATAGTTTGGGATTGGTGATTGTTGGGGACCCCATCAACATTTAGAAACCAAACCGTGTGTAGCAGGGGAAGGTAGTATTTGTCCTGAAGAATAAAGCTGAGGAAGGGATTATGAAAATAACTGTTTTGGGGGAAGAATATATATATATATATATATATATATATATATATATATATCCTTGGTGTTGCCCCCACCATTTTTTCTGCTTTAAATTCTAAGCTTTCTAGGCTTATGTGGATTAATCTGTCATGGAAACAATAAATTGGTCATCCTTGGTGCCCTTCTTTAATGGGTAGTGGAGTAGGTCGAAAGTTAAGGTTGTCATTTGAATAAGACTAAAAAAACCCAAGCTGAATTGGTCTTCTTGATGCATGTATTCCTCATACAAGTTTAGTAGAATATCGATCATGTGCATTTAGTGGGAATGTCTAGAAACTAAAATAAGGAGAGAACACTGCTAGGGTAAATCGTGCAAGTGCGAGATCTAATCCCGATCCTTAATGTATGTAGAGCACACAATGCATCAATTATTAAATTTGATACTCTACATATAAAGCGCATAATACATTAATTATTAAGTTCAGTACCCTACGTAAACGACGGATTCGAACATTTTTATCGTGGAGCTATGGCATGATCTTTTATTTTTCTCGTCTGCTTCACATAATGCTTACTTAAGTAAAACTTGAGTTGCGTGCCACTTGGTGAAGTGTGGATATATGATTATGAATTGATTTAAAAAAAAAAGGAGAGAAACAAAACCACTTGTTGACCAAGAGATGGTTGTGGTGGTGCTCCGGCCATTAAGTTTGTGTGTTTGATTATATGTGTTGGTGCCCACAAATGTGACATGGAACCACTGTTTCATTTATTAGTTGTGAATCATGGCCACATTCTATGTCCTCTTCTGCTCCCTATCCTGAGCTTTCCATAGAAAAGCCTTCACATTGTGTGTTTCAGGTTTACCTTGTTTTTTCTTTCTACTTATTTTTTCTCAAAGGAATCTTTCAGCATAAATTTTACAGCGTTTTCTTCTAGAATATTATATTTTATTTGCGAAGAACCTTATTTAAAAAGCTTTTATTTAGGCCTGTAAATGTGTTGCTCATGGAGGCTTGCCTCAGGTTTTCTTTCTAACAATAAACCAAGCGTAGTCTTGAGGCTTCAAAACCATGGTAAGATTTTGAATCTTGTCATCATGTCTCCAAAATTCAAAAAAAGGAAAGAATCATGGTCGTACATTTGAATTTGGACTCTTGTTTAGATATGGATGATGCTAAGATCAGTCCCTCACACTCGTGTAGTCGAATTTTGATTATTGATACATTATAAACTTCATATGCAACAATATTCAAGAACTGCCCACACAACTGTCTAAATCACAACTTATTTAATCATTTAATAGAATTTGAGGTGCAAAATTGAATTTTAATTTTGGACATTCAACTTTTTATATTCATAGATTATGAACATATGCATAAAGTACATTAACATAACCACAAACCAATGGTGTTAAGCTTGACCATCTCTCCATCATTTTAGTAATTCCGGGTTGGCATCAAAACTTATTATAAGAATAATCAAATTAACTTTTCTGCCTGCCGGAGTGAATTGGTACACACAAAAAATGAGTGGTCGAAACTTTTTTTTTTTTTTTTAATTTAAATTTTTCAGTGCGCACCCGCACCAGCCCTCAACTTTATAAACCCAAAAAAAAAAATTACAAGACATCAACTTTGACGTGGCCATGAATTTTGCACAGTTTCTAATTTTAGCCCATGAATGAAGGTAAATTATGAAATTGGCCAGGATCTAAGTGGTTCAATCATCTCCACTCCGTGATGTTAAAAAAAAAAAAAGGATAAACAAAAGAAAATAAGAGTTTGTACAATGTGTGCATGCCTGTGTGTATAAAAGAGAAATGAAAAAAAAAAAACAATTTAGTAACCAATAAATATCAAGACGAGTAGAAAATCAAGATTCAGGATTATACATAAAACATAATGCCTTCAGTTAGGGGTTTATCTTTTCAATGAAGGGGAAGTCTTAGTTCATATTTCCGTGAAATTAGAATAAATCTTGATATATACAAATCACCTATAAGTCACACGTATTGATTAAATTAGAATGTTTTTGCCCTATAAAACTTGTATCAAAGAACGGAATGTTTTGCATCTTAAACTTTGCTTTACAAGAAGCAAATATTTTTATTTTTTAAACTACACAAGTGATATAAAGAGAGGAGAGAAACATAGGACCTTGAATGCAGGGGTTTTTTGGTTGTTATTCAACCCTAAAAGGGTTACTTTTACACTTTCTCATATATCCAAGGGCTCTATAGCAAAACACAAAAAAAGACAAATCCAAGGTTCTCTAATTAAGGACATAATTAGTTATTAATCACAAAAATGCCGAACAACAGCAGAAAGGAATAGGAGGCAGCAGCAACGAGTGTATAAATAGGTAAAGACATCAAAGCTAAGGTGCTCCAAGAGTCTCGAGAAATAACGGCTAATTAGCCGAGAGTTAGCCTAAAGTTAGCAGCGAAGGTGTGTGTATATTCAAGGTACGTATAGCAAAACCACAAGTTGAAATTCAATCACTGATCAAATCCATAGAAAAAAAATTACAGTTGGATATAAAAACTACTAAAATATTTCTGTTTGATTTGCATGTCAGGGTAGACAAAGCAATAGCAAAAATGGCCCTTAGAATTTGCTTCTTGTTCCTTGTGATAGCTTTGCTGCTTGCAATTAGCGCTTCAACTTCTGTCCAAAACGGTATGATATCTCTCTCTTTCCGTCTAACTTCTTGGGCATTTAGATTATGTTTTCTAACACATAACCCTGCTTTTCTTTCCCCTATTTGTGAACTTGAATGTTCTCTGTGAGTCTCTCTCTCTCTCTCTCTCTCTCTCTCTCAATCTTTTCTAGTTCGGTTTCTGCTATCGATAATGGTAGATTTTTCCTTCTTTATTCAATAACTGTCGCACATGAGATTTGAACTCATGACCTCTTCAACTGTCATCGTTTACAATTTTTACAAGTGACAGAACAAACAAAGGAGCTAAGCTCTTTTTCTTTAAGATGCATGCATATTCTTGCCATAGGTTTTCTCTATATACTACATGGAAATTATGTATGCTATCTTATCTGCATTGCCATGAAAACCAGAAGCACCAATTGAACTCATTTTTTTCTTCTTTGTCTTAATTGCTGAATTAAGCGAAGTTCTTGTCATATTATTTAATAATTTTTGTTTATGTGCTTGAAATTTATATACCTGCAGACCTGAGTTCAGTTTCATTTACCTACTCTGGCGCAACTGGCCCAGAAAAATGGGGAAGCTTGAGCCCATATTTCTCAGCATGCTCAAATGGGAAGATACAATCTCCCGTGGACATCGTGAAGGGCATACTTACCCCTAGCAAGAGATTAAAGCCATTAACCAGAGTCTACGGTGCTTCAAATGCCACTTTGTTTAACAACGGCTTTAACATTGGGGTTTGTTCTTCAACTTCTTCCACACTGACACTACGCATCTTTTCATGTGCATCTTATAATTCAGAGAGCACTGTGTTCTTCTTTTGGTAACACAGATAGTTTGTTTGGCGAGAACTTATTTGAATTTTACTTTTTGGTGAGATGGCTTGACACATAAAGGGCTCATCAAATAAGTCCAATTGGTAAAAGTTAGATGGAAAGTGCCTTCAAATTTTAAAAGGGGCGTTCTTTTTTGGAAACTATTTGTGTCTTCTATGTGAAAGTAGGAATTCCTATTTTTCAGTCAATCACAGTTTGTGTATATAAATTATTTTGTTTGTACGTTTGAAGAATTATTTTTATGTATGTGTTAAATTGTGATTTCCATAAAAGAATAGTGTTTTTTTTCCTCAATTCTTTGCTCATAAGGGGTTGCAATCTAGGTGGCATAATGAAATGTTTGGTTGGTTGGTCATGTAAATAAAGTGCCATGGCACAAGACCAGCTAAGTGTGCATGGGTTTTCTTTATGCAGGTGCATTTCGAAGGACATGTGGGGACATTGGACGTGGATGGTAAGAACTATGACTTGAAGCAGATGCACTGGCACTCTCCCTCTGAGCACCGCCTTAATGGAGTCCAGTATGTGCTCTGTCCTATTCTCTCTGTCAAATATCATCTTCTATTTTATCCAAATTAAGTGGGTACAATTATTTCTACCCATCAATTGAAAATGTGTTGTACCATCTCTCTAATAATGTTTGGAACACACATTTGTGAGTCCCGTCTTAATGGAATTTATCCGTATTAGAAAGATGGTATAATATATTTATTTGAGTTACATATACTAGAAAATACAAAAGAGTATACTAAATAAATGTCAATGATCATTTAATTTAGTAGCAGAAACGTACCAAAATAAGTGTTTGTTTGGCTGAGAAATTTTGAGCCTAAATTAAGGTTGTGTTGCAAAGTCTGGAGGGTATATATGAAGGCAGCCCAGTAATTTAAGGTCTTATGTGACACAATCCTTATAATTTGAGGGGAAGTTTTAGCCAGGCCTTGGAAAAACAAAATAGTCTTTAAAACTTATAAGAAACGCAGCAAAGCTTATAGGCATTTCCTTAACTGCTACAGATTTCCAGCTGAGCTTCATCTAGTTCACCAGGCATCTGACCAGAGCATCTCCGTTGTGTCAGTTCTCTTCCAATTCGGCAAGGATGATATAATCATCTCTAAGGTAGTGTTCTTCTCAACATGTTGTTATCTATTGTTCTTAAAGAAATTAAGTGATACTTGTTGGCGAAATAAAATGGAATGAAATGAAAATTGAAATCAAAGTTTTAGGCGAAAATTAGAATTCAGGTCCTGATCCGAGTTTTGGAATCCAAGACTCGCAGCGTGCTGCTCAGCTCTAAACCTTCAGGATTTAGGGTTTAGAGTTTAGAATTTGAAGTTCGGACTCTTAGGTTTAAGGATAGTAGAGAAAGATTTGATGATATTTATCACTACAATTGGCTAATGCAGATTAAGGACAAGCTAACTGAGCTGGCCAAGGAGACGTGTAAAAAGGAAGAAGATGCTCTAATTCCCCTTGGAACCGTAGATCTCAACGAGTTCCAGAAGAAGAGCCGCAAATATTTCAGATATGTTGGTTCTCTCACCGTTCCTCCATGCACCGAGAATGTCGTATGGAACATTCTTGGAAAGGTACTTACTTTGTGCGCGCGCACACACACATACATACATACATATACGTATTGATACGCACCCCTAATTTGACATATTCATGCATATAGGTAAGGACCCTTTCCAAGGATCAGTTAAATGCTCTAAAAGCACCATTGGATTCAGCTTGCAAGAACAACTCAAGACCACTGCAGCCTCCTAATGGACGCAAAGTCGAGCTCTACGATGAGCTTAGGGACCAGTAAAATAGTCAACCTAGTTGACATTTACATCAGTTTGGTCAATTGTCATTGTTTTTGGGCTCGAACTTAAGTAGAGGTCCGAATCGACTGATCGATGTTGAACCGTCAAAGGATGAGTTGTAGTTAGGAGAAGTACGTAATCAAGAAAAGATTGCAGTTTGTGTATTTTCTTTCAAAGTTGATTATATATGATTAATATATATGTAAATATGAAGGAATCCAGCTAAGCAGCTCATATGGATGCATTAAGTTCTTCATGAAACGTATGTCATAGGTAGGGGTGGATGCATTATTGCAACCACTGTAATTTGGGTGGCTCATCTCTAGCTAATGACAACGACTTTGCTTCATTATTCTCCGAAATACGCGCCTTGATTAATCACATAATTAATCAACTGGATTAGTAGATCATCCATATATTTATCACTAAACGTGCTTCAAAAAAATAATAATAATAATAAGAGAAGGAAAAGAGTTGTGAATAAACTGGCACTATATATTGTATAAACATCGTTGTTGTTGATGATGTTATAAAACCAAATTATTGTCCTATAAAAGGAAGTGTTTTATTCCATTTAAGAAGGTTGAGAAAACAATTGGGTTATAAAGCACTTTTTCTTGTTTTAATAAAATATTAATCAAATGAAAAAGGAAACAAGTACAAGAATTTTCTTTTTGTTCTTTGGTAAGTAGAAGATTCAAGATATCATTTGGGTTAAACCCAGGAGAAAACTTGGTTGCAATAGGATAGTCATGTTTTGTTATTTTCAGTCAATAATACTATGCGACATAGAAAAATTATCACATATATCATAGCGTTATTGATGGGAATAACTAAATAATGCTATCCTCATTTCATACAAGTGTTTCTCCAAAACTAGGCCCAAAACAAAGGCAAGAAACCAAGAGAGAGAGGAAATGTCAAGGATGATGAAAAATGTGCGTGAATAGGTGAATTTTTAATGTTTTGAGATCAACTTTTTCCAAGAACATATCTTTTAATATTTAACACTAATAGAAGAGTAATATAAGGAGAGTAATTTATGGCTGTAGCCAGGCAGGCAAGGTGGAAATTTTCAATGAGAGTGATGGTCTAGTCAATATTAGAAATCATTTACATCATAGATACAACCTTGTAGAGTCAACAACGCTCAAGTCTTCAGACTTTACCATACTCCAAAGCCAAAAACAAAGACTGATGATGCACATATCAAGCTCCTTTTTTTTCCCTCAAGTTGATCAAAATACTGACTTTCATTGTCATATGGTAGGAGTAGCTATATCAACTTATTAACCAAACAACTTTAATGTTGACAGTGTAATACACTATATTTTCTCTGTATTTCTCATCACGTGATGAAAGATGCAGAGAACTTGAAATAAGGAGTAAAATTATCATGCCAAAAAAATTAAAATGTATTATATCCACTATTAAACATTTCTCCACTTGTATTAGCGTTCGATGTAATGTCTAGGCAAGTGTTTTTGGATGTCATTTCATTTGATAATGAAATTGCATTGATATAATTGCTGATTTTATGGTAATTGTAGGTTCCACACTTCCACATTTTCCCCTTCTATTTGGGGACCTTCCCCCACCATTAGATTGACCCTCAACTATTATCTACCTTTTTAAAATAAAAAGAAAATATTCAAATTCGAAAAGTAAGTAAGAGTCCAACTCCATCCATTGGCATTTCTAATGTGGTAGGCGAAAACTGGTTTCGTACACTACAAGCCCTCAAATCACATGTGGTCAATGCATGACTACATACACAGACATGTTTGGATTTTTCCAGTGTCATAATCTATAAAAATAATAAACTAAAATAAATTATTTAATCCCAATCGTTGGCGGTAGCGGAAGTATTGGTTGGCTTCGGTGGAATATAGACCGTCTAACTCACCAAATATTTTTTATTATTTTAAATCTGGGTAAATATTTTGTATTATTTTGTAACCCACAAATCCAAATCCATCTCAACTCTCATCTCTGACCTATCACGATTTGGAATCTGACTTATCCCCAAAATTGTAAATATGATTATTTTCTTTAAAATTAATGTCCATATCATTCACAAATCTAAGCTGAATTTGTTTCTGTTTTCTCCAAAACATTATTATCCAAAATTACAAGCAGATTTACAAGTTCTCACTCCAAAAAACATATCTATTTACACAACCTCATCCTCTAATGAACTGGAGAATAAAAATGAAACGGGAAAAAGAAAAAAAAAAAAGGAAAAACGTAGAAAACGGTAGGCAAAATATATCTTTTACCTCTAACCCCGGTGGAGGGAAACCGTTATTCAACGCGCCACGTCATCCAACGACAATTTAAACAGGGCGAAGGCGGTCCCACATAGACTACCATTCACGATCTTAACAACCCCATTGCATCCTTTGCTTACTGGCTGTGGGCCCACTACTCGCCGTCGGATCAAGAAACCTCGATTCCGAACGTGACAAGATTACGCCACGTCGATACCGGCTTCGCCCACCCACGATCCGGACTTCCGACCCGAAACGAAACGCTTCATGCCGCCCAAACCGGGCGGTTCGCTCTCCACGCTTTGTCTCGGAAGCGAATCGATGGACAGTGTGTCGAAATCGTAAGCCGCCGCCCGGTCACCCGCTCTCGCCGACATCACGCTGCTGTGTCTCGGAGGCGAGTCCGCCCCCGCGTAGGGCGATTTGGCCGACTTGTCTCGGTGGCCGTGCCGAAACATTGCCCGAAAACTCGCGAAGAAGCCTGTTTTTCGTCTCTCCACCGGCTTGATGGCCTTCTCCATGGACGACTCGGCCGACGACCTCTGCCGATTCCGAAACCGGTGCTTCCGATCCCTCTTTGATCTCACCCTTCCCATACACGAGACCTTCGGAGACGACGGTTCGATCATCGGAGCGTCCGATTTCCCGACCGATCCGGAGCGTTTGGGAAACAGTCTAGTGTTTCCTGCCTTGCAATTCCTCCGATTCTTAGTGTCGACGTAGTTGTGCTTCTGCGGCTTCGGTAGGCCGATAATCGCAGCCTTGGACTTCAAGTTCAGTGAAAACCTCTGAGAGTTGGAATTGGAGTGATTCGTATTCGGATTCAAGTTATTGGAGTTGGAGTTTCCTTTCGTGGAGTCTTTGCGCTCGTAGAAGGCGTTGCGGTCGAACCAATCGTACTCGTCGTCTTTCGAGAGCCAGAAGGACTCCGGCGGGAAATCCGGCGGCACTGCCTGTTCGTCGGCGTCGTCCTCCTTCGGCCGGTCTTGGCCGCCGGTGATGGCTTCGGCCTGCGTCTCGCAGGCAATTTTCCGATCCATTGAGCCGCCCGCACACGCCGATACTAGGGTTTCCAAATCGACTTGTGGCATAGCGTGGAAAAATTAAGCTGAAATGAAGCAAATTAAGAGAGAGAGAGAGAGAGAGGCTGAGGGGGAATTTGGGGAAAGAGGAGGATTTTATAAGAGAGGGAGAAATAAGATTTTATTTCTTTATTTACTTTATTTAATTTTATTTTTGGTTGGGAGAGTGGCTTTCGTTTCAACTTGTTGACTCGTGTGTTTTGGAAACAATCGGTTTTTTTCTATAGAGAGAGAGAGAGAGAGGGAAAAAGGCAAAAGTGGGAAGGAAAAAAATATGTTTCTTTCGTCAAAAGAATACGAAAGCAGATGGTACAAAACGCTGATTTGCTTTACGCACTCGCTGATTGTTGCTTTCTTGATTCTTTTCTTTTCTTTCTTTCTAAATTAATAATAGTTGTTTTCCTTTTGTTAGTTTTGGCTCGGCTTTTAAGATGGCTTGGCTCTTGAAAAACCAAGCTTATTTTAGAGATATAGAATCAAATTAACCTTTTCTTTTTCTTTGTGTTAGTTCTTGTGTAATTGTTGATTGGAAAAGAAAGAAACCCTGAAGTTCGTTTGCCCACATGAAAAGGTTAATATTCATCAAAACCGAAAACATAAAGCATACTCCTGCTATCAAGTGCGTAAATTATTGGGTTTACATCTAATAATATGTCTGAAGTTAATTGTGGCTGGTTTAGAAGTGATTATGGATAGGCTAAATAGCACTATTATGGAGAATCACTTAAAGAGATTATATGGAGTTGTCGCTACCCGCGAAAAGCCCAACAAATGCCAAAACTTATCAGACGCCAAAACACCCATGGAAACCCTTAAGCTTCTATTCCATTTCTCTCATGACTTCTCTCAATATTGAAGAGATTTGCTCTTTATTTTCTAACTTTATTTGTGAAGAAGACTATTGTGGTTAGTGGCGGATCTAGCTTCTTGTCAAAGTGTGGGCATAAATATTATATAATAATATTATAATATTTATTTATGTAGCAATATTATATATTTATATAACTATTTATTTTATGAACACAAAATGCATGTTTGAGGGAGGACAAACTAAGTTATTTCTTGAAGTGGGCCTTGATATTTTGAATATGAGAAATTTGGGTCAAAATCTTGAAGGTTTTATTTATTTGTTAGCCAAATGTCTTATTTATTGCAGCCTACATGGTTGAAGAAGAAATTAAGTGTAGGCAGCTGCCCACACTAGGCTCTATGGAGGTCCGCTAGTGACTGTGGTTTAAAGTTATAGCTGTGAACTCTTTTCTCCAAAGGTAAGGCTTCCTTCTCTTTGTCTAGGTACCTCCTTTTCTCTCCCCATTTTGGGATCTTGTGAATTTTTATTTCCTATGTTTATTATAATATTTTCGGATTCTTTAAATTTTCTTTTAAAAGTGCTTTTACTGTGTAAGCCAAACACTCAACAAAATATCAAAAGCGCTTTTATGTAGTGTAAAAACACTTTTAAATGTGACATCCAAACGACAAACTGCTTTTTTGTAGAAGAGCTTATGTCATGAGCGCTATTGGCATAAGCGCTTCGGGAAGAAGCACTCCCAAACGAGCCCGTAGTCATGTATTTATAGTGCTCCTTGTTAGCTAGGGTTTGAAGAATAATTCTTATTTAATTTGGATTATTATTACCCAAAAATAGGAGATTGGAATTAATAATTTGGTGGAAATCTCATCCTTGATTTAGGGAGATATTCACATCTTAAATCAATTATAATTCCCCTAATTAAATAGGATTTAATTATGATAATTAATGGACCTAAGAAATTTTTATTTTCCACGTGTCACCCGCTCATTGGTTGCAAAAATATATGCTCCCACACACGTGTTATAATATAAGTGGACGACATAATTTATTTTCCCCTGTTAGTGAATAGTATTAATAAATATTCATTTATATTATAACACGTGTATAAAATATACCACATAACCGTACTACCATAATATTCTATAATCATTCAATAAATTGATAACAAGACGTGACGTTGTGACCATCACATCGAAGAATTACTCCTTTTATCTTCCTTACATTTCTACTCAAGCATTGGCCAGCGGTTTGTTTCTATTAATTATCCATTTGTCATAAGTTCATGAGATATGTATTTGTTACGTATGCGTTTTTAATTTGTCTCTTTTTTACTTTACGTGTGTCTTTCTCTAAATGACAACATATTACTTTGTGTGATTTGAGTGAGCGAGAACTTTACAGACGACATATCATTTCTACTAAAAGTTTGCCATTGGTTTGCGATCCTGTCTTATTTTTCTAATAATTTGTAATTTATATTCAAATCTTTGGATCTGAAATTCAAATCTAAATCGAAATCCTTCAAGGCCAAACGTAACCCCAGCTTACATATATATATACGACCGCACCACACTAGCTAGGTTGGCCACTATCTGAAATATATTATATAAAGTTTAATTGGTAAACTATAAATATAAATGAATTTGTTCTAACAAGTTTCTTTCATTGGACCATGACCCTAGCTACCATGAATAAAAATCAGAGTCCAAATGTTTGAAAAATGGATACTCTTTTATCTTGGGTGGACTTTATGAGAACTATATGAATTTCTTATAATTAATTTGATCTTCTCATAATTCAAATGAGAGGAAAAGTAAATGCAATTACATTGCTTTTTTGGGTTATATTAGAGGAAAGAAACCCTATTGGAGTTGATTCTAGTTGCCATGGGGAGGGGCAGTGGGGGAGGAGGAATTCACCGCCACTGTGGTGGGAACTCATTGACCATTCACATTTCTTTCGGAGACTTAATAGGCCACAAAAATGAGAAAATATAAAAGATCAACCACATTGTGGTTTGTAGAAAATGCACACTCACTAGAAAATCTGCCACGTTGCCAAACAAATCATAGGTATGTTTTTTTGGGTCAAAGTTTGGGGGGGAGAGGAGGTGACATTGAAGTTCAAACACGAAACCACTGATCTTCAAACAAATGCTCTTATCACGAAGCTATCCATTGGCAAATCATAGGTAAGTTAGGGAGAGAAATTTCTCAACCCACCCAGCCCCAAATGCCCGAATGTCCTAATTAGTCGATGACCAAATCTAACAACAAATAGTGACAAATTGAATAAAAAGGATAATAATATTCCATGACAACTTGCTGCATTAATATTTTATTTAACTTCTCTAATGATCCAAGTCAGGTGTGCCATCTTGTCCCCATGCCTAGCTCCCATAGATATTGAGATGCTTAGAATATGTGCCACCGCCATATGCACATGAATAATGACAGTTTGATTACTTGAAGATTACATTAATTAATGATGGCTTTAACAAAAACTGTTTATCGTTCCTTGCATTTCTGCAGGAGAGCATCCACAATGGACTCCCTAAACTACCTCCTTAGCTAAAATTTAGGGAGGAATTGAAAAAATCCATCTCCAACCATGCTCCCTATTCAGCTCCTAAAATAGGGAGACCTCTAGGAGCTCCTAAATCTGAGGAGAGAGAAATGACTCATAGTGACTCCTATAATTAAATGCTTCTTTATTTAATATTATTTTAAGCATTTATTTAGAGCCAACTATTTTTTATTGTTGCTTTTGTGTCTACACTTTATTCAAAAATTGAATTAAAAAAACATTTAAAACATTTATGACTCTTTAAATTAGGGAGTATGGTTGGAGTTGAAATTTTATAGAGAGCTCCTAAAATAGCTTTCTAGTGTTTTTAGCTAAATTTTAACTAAAAAATAGAGAGCATGATTGTGGATGTTCTAATATACCCTCCCGTACAATAAATTTCAAATGTAGCTGTTAGTTATGAATTAATTATTCTCATAATTAGTATAGAAACTTTTGTACCACTTTAGCTCAAGGAAAAAGGAATTTAGCAAAACGGAAAAGAAGAAAATCAATTTAGTTGGTCGAGATTAATGTATGAAAAATGTACGAAACGAATATCACAATTTAGCTAGTCAACTTATTTAAACAGAAAACAAAATTAGTTTCCGTTGATTCTTGAATATTTGACCTCTTATAAGCAAATTACATTTTGACGCGTACGTATAGAATTTTCTTTTTTGCGTTTTTAATAATTGACTTTAGTATATGTTTCGGCTTTTGATTGATAGGTAAGGAAGAATGACTCTTAACAACACAACAATTCATCGAACACACAAAATATAATAGTTGAGGATCATTTAAAGTAATTGATAAAGAAAAAGAAAAGAAACGAAGAAAGTAGCACAATTTTATGATATGAGACAACCCATGCCATAACATCATGAGCTAATGAAATCGCTTTAAAATATTGAGGCGGTTGGTGGTTGGTCGATTTATGACCTCGAGTTGTGGCTATCGGAAGATAATGGCATGCTTCGAGATGCCCTTAAATCAGGGGAAACAAAATTATTATTATTAGCAATTAAGTTGCATGAGCAGCCATGCATGATTGCATGTGATGGGTTTCCATGTCTCCTACTGGTTAACATTATGTAGCTTGCCATGTCTCATATGATCACATAGTCACATCACGTACGGATATACAGGCAAGAGAATGTTAGTGATTTCCAGCAATGCTTAACAACTATGGAGTACCCTTTTCCAACTACCCACTTTCTTAAGTAATAATTATATCCAGGATTACGACAGAGAGGTTTGCAAAGCTATATATATACCTACCGTATATCACGGGCTACCTTCTCTCAACCATTTCAACCAATATTTCATAATCTTCCATGATTAATTAAAACCCTAATGGCTTTTGGTAACATCATCTTCTGTGTATTCTTCTTCTAGAAAAATAAGAGTGGAAAGCAAGTGGGTCCTCTCCTACCAGCGTTAACTAACATAAATATTTGGCATTTAGTCAATATATTCTTGCTAATTACTTTCTAGTAGATTAATGATGCATGCCTCCAACTTGATTAGAAATTTTATGCGAGTTCGAGTGTAGAGTAGAAAACACATCCGCTCTAATCAACTTAATTAAAGCCCGTGTCTGCAAAACCTTAACTATTTCAAGATAAGTAAAGTATGTGGACAATGATTAATTTATTTGGTACATAAATTCTAATGAATGATTGCCTGGGATTTTTTGAAAGTTTGATTGCATGGCGAGCCGAACTACATCAAGCCGATGGAGCCATAGAACATATAAACAAAGAGAAACAAAGACGACATAGTTTATAGATAATAACGAAGACGACATTGCATATTGAATATGGACCGTCTAAATGTGGCTTGCTTTCCTTTGGTAAAGCCAATCAAATAATCCAAGCAAAGACGCCGCCAAACATGAACTTCTTGTTGATCATGAACCTTCATCTTCGGTTAGCTTCTAGAAGATGAAGCTTTCTAGCACTCAACTAAAATATGTCTGCTTTCTTTTTCTTTTTCTTTTTTCAATGTACTCTCTGTACTTATCGAAAAACAAAACAGTAAAGCAATAGTTATACTTTATAATCTCTTTTAGCAACAGTAAATATGGAGCATTCGAATTCAGGAACTTGCTCGAGGAAATAAATATTTCAAACCACTACATTAGTGGTTCCTTTGTAATTGGTATAGACCATTTGAATACGATTCAAAGAGTAATAAAATGGAGAGTGATCTGGTTACCAAAAAAAGAAATAAAACAAAATGAAAGGAGTATTGGTGAATTTTGTTTGTTCATTTGGTCAAACCCTAGGGAAAGTGACTCAAAAATTATGACCCCTAGAAAGTACGTATCAAATGTTGACCTAGAAATCAAATAGTGAGCCTAATTTCTCTTTACCATAACAAAACAAAAAAACTAGCTAGAGAGTCAAAAGTAATGCACTACTCTACTACTATACATTTTGAAGGGCAGTGGTTAATTATACAATCGCATCAAGCTTTAAGTTATACACCACAAAAAGGTTTCTAGATGATTGAAGATGAGTTTCATATGAGCTTTCTTAAAGGAGGAGGAGGCATGGCTGGCGATTCTTGGGAATAATTAAAAATGAAGCTGGACCTGCTGGCCCTCTCTTTTCCTTTATGATGTCAATCCATGATTTTAACTTAAAAGCTAAACCATAAGACTGAAACAAAACAAAACAAAAAACAAATAATTAACTTTTTATAAAAATAAAAAAAACTAAATAACTAAAAGAAATGAAAGATAGCATCATTACAGATGATAGAAACGAAGAAAGAAAAGGGACAAAATAATTTGTATCCTGGAGTGCTTCCACTTAATCATGTTTCAAAACTCGAAAATCATCCATGATATATTGATTTTGTACTGAATTTTTCAGTAATTTCAATTCGTGATAATTAAAGTGATTATCTATTTTGTGTTCTTGAACATGACTATTTTCTTATTGTTAAGAGTATATAATGTTAGTCTTATAACATCTTAGAGCAGACATACAAATAATACACAGAATACCTGCAGAAGAAATCAATATTGTTTCAGTAGACAAGTCTTCTACCTCTTTAACAAGCTATGTATATCACTCTATCTCAATGGGGCTCAAGAGCTTTTGGGATTCGGTGCTTGACAGAGGCAGGGACCTATCTTATTTATAATGAGCTTTAGTTGGTGTAATTCTAATAGAATACTCCCATTACAATCCTATTAGAATTCAACTTAGTAGTAACCAGATGACTATGTCCAACTCTTAATTATATTAGGACTTCAATGTTTAAATAAGATATCTTAATCACATATGGATAAGCTTTTGAATACTTGTTCTAATTGATTTTGGTATTTGTCTCAGAGTCAGGGGCGGAGGTACCCTAGGGCCTGAGGTGGCCCTGGCCCCTCCACAATTTGTTCTCAACACAGTAAAGCTTGGGCTTTAGTTCATATATTTAACAATGCAAACCATATAACCATTCTAATGGCCCCCAATTGCAATCCATAATAACTTCATTTATAATTATATGTAAAATGTTTGTGGGCCCATTACACAATTGACATAAAAAAGGAAAGTATTAATCATTTAATAATCAAACCGATGAGCCCAGGGAATAGAAAATAGTTTGACAAAAAAAAAGGGAATAGAAAATAAATAGTTTAAAGGGAAATTAGATTTTATCAATTAGACTTTTCCGTTTTGATACATGAAATTGAGTAAAAAGTTATATATATATAGATGTAAGATTGATTTATTTTTTTTCCTATCCTTGTATTACGGTTCCCCCTCCCCCCAATACACATACGATCCTGGCTCCGCCACTGCTTAGAGTCTCAGCCAAGTTCAACGAGTGTGTGACATTATAACGCTTACATATAATCCCAAATCGGGAGTTTTAAACCCTCCGTTATGATATATATATAAAGCTATGGGCCTCTCTATTGAGTTGGGTTGGATATTGTAACTTTCTACCTGTATCATATTCTCATGAATGGTGGAAAATCTGACAAATATTACCAATTCTAAAAGGCTCATTTTAAGGACCCAAAGTTGAGTTTACAATGCATGCTCTCGTTAAAACACTTATTTTATACGCAGAATTGTAGTGAGGATCTTATTTATCTTTTAGCCGTTGGTTCAAATTTGATAAGACCCGCTCTGGATTCTCTCTCGGAACCCATAACGAACCCTGTGTCTATCTGACATCAGAACTTTACTAAAATGCCCTTTTTATTCCAAATAAGAATTAAAGACCAAGACTTTTACCGAAATTTCGACAAAGTCTTCCCTTTAAATGGAACATTTCCCAAATTGATCCACCTGTAAAGTAAGCTTAACCATATAATAACCAACATCCAGCATGCACAAGATAGGGTCACACAGTTTCAAACAACTCGACATGCCTCTGGCCTTTAATTCAAGCCTACTATGGGCAAAAATGTAACTTTTCAAAATAAAATAATTAGTTGGGACGGGGTGTTAATAAATTGGTTAGTTGAATCCAACTATAAGGGCTCGTTTGATGCACTGTATTTGACTTTGGATAGGAGTAAATAGTTCATGTCAGGTGTTTGGTGTCAACATGTATTATTTAATTACCTAACTATTTTATATGGCTTGGACTTTTAATACTCTCCTTACCTGACTAACTAATACAACTCACACACCCCGATTTAGATAATACTTGCTTAATTATACAGCTAAGGAAAAAGAACACACATGTTCACATGAACAATCCGACCAGCTATTTTCATCTTCTTCTCCCTAGAGTTCTTCTCTACTATCTTCTCCAAGGTTATTCTCTTCACTCCTCTCCAGGTATCCATATCTCGCTCTCTCTCTCTCTCTCATACTCTCTCCAATATGCTTATTCTCTCTTCTTCTTTCTTCATTTTCTCTTTCTTTATATATTTCCTCTTTTATTAAATTTTTGTGGAAATTAGATTATGTGTTTTTCATTTTGACTTTTTTTTCTTGTTGTATTGGAACAATACATGCGGTTGTGTATCCAACTCAATACATGTTGCTGAGTTTTTCTTGCGTTTTTTTTCTTTATGTATTTCATCTTCTCTAGGTATCCAACTCAATAATCAAATTATCATCCCAAGTCAGCAATTAGAACAATACATGCGGCTATGTTTTTCTTGCTGTATTTTTTTTTTCTACTTTTGGTGCTTTGTTGGTTTGTTTCTAGTTATTTCCGTATTGCTACTACTGATTGTTGATTCTCTTCTTACCTTCTTTTGTTGGGCTTCAACATATTCTCTTTTTTTTTTTCTTAATTATATATATGCAAATTATATTGTCTATATTTCCACTTAAATTATCAAAGAATTTTTTGTTAAAAAAATAGTCTGATTCGATGTTATCTGGAACAGCACCAAACACAATATAACTTAGTCAGACTATTTATCTGGAACAACACCAAACGCCTTATAATATTATAGATAAACAGTCAGTACTCTCCGAAACAGATTAATATTATCCGACAAAAATTAGTCAGTATTGTCCGACGTACCAAACGAAAAACTCTTCATCTTGTGGAGAAAAAATAAAAGATAGGTTAGTAATCTTTGCACACTTACATTAAAATTCTTGTATATGTGGATTAAATTAGTTGGTCAAGGCAATGTGCCCGCCCCTTGAATCCGAGTTTAATACATTAAAGTAATTAAAATATCCCTTTCTAAAAGAAAAAAGTAATAATAACATAGAAAGTTCTTAGCCAAAACATTTAATATATAAAGTTAAAAGAGGAGCTAGCAACTCAAAGAAGGGCTGGGCTGAACACGGAATTAAAAGAAGTATGAGGCGTCAATTAGCGAATACCCCAAAACGACAAGGACTTCCTACAAAAATACCTCGATCTCATTCGAATTTTCGGACCGTTAAGGCCCGTTGCAGACAAGGTAACCGTTAAGATTCAAAAAAGAAAAAACGAGAAGAAACTCCCACTTCAGTTGCCCAATGCCCAATACCCCACACACATCTTTTGCTTCAAATCCAAAACAGAGAGACAGAGACAGGGAAGAAACCAGAGACGAAAACCCCACTCGTCAATGGGCTGCGTTTCATCCAAACTGTTCAAGAAAGATCTCATCAAAGAAGACGTCATAATCAACAATGGCGGCGACTACGTGATCAATCACGTGGTCTCTCTTACTTCAAGCACTTATGGGGTTCTGAATTTGGAAAATGAGCGACCCATCAAAGACTGCATTGCAGAGAGCAAGAGGGCCATGAAGTCTTCGCCTTCCCGTGAAGATCCAGAGGTTATCAACGCTTGGGAACTTATGGAGGGCCTTGAAGAAGCAATACCCATTTCGAATTCGGCAAAGAAGAGCCCGAAATCGCGTGCTCTGCTTCGTGGGTTTGCTGATTTTGATGCCAGGACTCCGTTTAAGTTGCTGAATCAGATTGGGTCTCCGATGAAATCAAAGAGATTTGGAGGGAAAGAGAACAGAGGGAGAGTGATTCATGGGTTGGGTTATAGCCCGAAACAGGTGCTGAAACCGAACAATGTCGGCGAGAATTCTTGTAAGAAGGCGTTGAATTTAAGTCCAGAAGTAAGAGGGTCGCCTATTTCGGCGATAAGGCGGAGTTTTGGCAGTGATTCGTCGAGGAGGAAGAGTTTTAGTCCCCTTGTTTGATCCGGAACTTGTTGCTTCTTACGAAAAAGAAATGTCTGAAGAGGAAGAACAGATCAAGAGGATGGTCCAGCCGTCCCCAAAAGCCCGGAAGTTGAGGAATTCTTCCCGGGATTCCGAGTCCATGCTGAGGTTGTTTGAGAAAAAATGCCCACCAGGTGGTGAAAATGCTGTTGTTGTTTACACAACAACATTGAGAGGAATTAGGAAGACTTTTGAGGACTGCAACAATGTGAGGTCCATCATTGAGTCACACCTTGTTCATGTCCTCGAGCGCGACATATCGATGGATTCGGGGTTCAAGGAGGAGATAAGGGGGCTAATGGGGACCAAGGATGTAAAGGTTCCACTTGTATTTGTCAAAGGGAGGCTGATTGGTGGAGCTGATGAGATTGTGAAGTTGGAAGAGGAAGGGAAGCTTGGGGTTTTGTTTGATGGGATTCCAACGGCACTTGTCGGGTGCCAGGGATGTGCTGGGATGAGGTTTGTGATGTGCATGGAATGCAATGGAAGCTGCAAGGTCTTGGATGACGGCCAAAAGAAGGTGGTGAAATGTGGTGAGTGCAATGAAAATGGTTTAATTCATTGCCCCATTTGTTGCTAATGTAGCTGCATTGACACTTGAAGATTTGAGTATTTGTTCTTGGATTCTTGGATTTGTTTGAGATTTTGGGTTTTATACTAATCTTTGGTTTCTGAAGGCAGAAGCAGAACACAGATTTTTAATTCAAGAAGCAGCTTTTTTAACTTTGGGAAGTGGGGTTCTAAAGTGGGTTTTAGGCCCCCTTCTGCTGGCCTTGTAATTCTAGATTTGCTTTTTCTCAGCCTGATTAGTTTCTTTTTACACGCATGTTTTAGAAGTTCAAATTTTGTTATGTAAGTATGCTCGATTTGGCATGGATGTGCTTCTTTTTAATTTTGATACACAGAACTTCTACTAGATTGAGGATATTGCAATTGGGTCATGTTCTTATCAAATACATAACTGACAAAACTCGAAGGCTGCTAGCTAATCTATCTGACACAAAATTCCTACCTAAGAATAAACACCTAATCAGAAAATGCTCCTCAATCCAATTACTACTAAACTAAACAAGATTAAGAAGAATTGGACTCCTAACATGCTTGTGCCCGTCACTCCAAGTTATTGCGCCGTAGACAAATCCCAAAGCTTTCTTTTGGAACAAAATCATCTCTGTAAGTAGCCTTTGTTGTCCCATTAGAAAAATCCAGAACATCAGGCACCACATTCATTTTAACCCCCGGGGGATAATCGTAATGGGCTCTATACTTTGTATGGTCGTTTTTTCCCATTGACGGTCCATTACTACCAATGCCGATAGTAATAACTTACTTTGATGATGTTGGGTGTGACAACATTAGGTCCTCTGGACCAAGAAAATTGCACCTTTGGTGCAGGTTTTGCACCAAGGTTTACCCGATTTTGTAGGATAATTGCAGTTGCGTTCCTGTAGATATCGAACACTTTCGCCAAAACCATATATAACTTCATCATCATAAATAACATTAAAACATGCAACAATTATGTGTGTATATATATAACTTTTCTCTTTTCTACAGCGATAAAATATACCTTTAAAATCGTCCTTAACCTCCGATTCTATGAAAGATCACGACCTTGTGGTGTGAAGGTTATAAATCTTACTTTCAAAAATAGAAATAATTGTATTATTTTCTGTAAATCAAAACAAACAAACAAAATTAAGTCAGTGATGAAGGAAGTTGAGGTTCCACCCCAAAACCAATTGGCAATGGGGGGAGTAGCCCAACTCCTTATAAACGCGCCCCTTAACTTTTCAATGTGGGACAAATACTCTCAACACGCCGCACGTGTGGCGAACTTTCAAGCCTAACACGTGACAACACATATTGGGTGGCGTGGGAGCACGTGTGGCGTTGGGCCCAACACGTGAAACCCGGCTCGATCCATGAAGGAAGTTGAGGTTCCACCCCAAAACCAATTGGCAATGGGGAGTAGCCCAACTCCTTATAAACCCAGGCTTGATCCCTTAACTTTTCAATGTGGGACAAATACTCTCAACAAGTGATCATAACAAATAACCTTCCAAAAAGTGAGGAAAAAAAAAACTTAAAATTGACATGCAATATGTTCTTCACATACTCTTTAGCTTTTCAACTTGTTTGTGATGTAAGCAAAGCTGAGAAGCCTCTAAAACTCTTAGTATAATGGTAAACAATTGCCTTTTGAGCTTCCAGAACACTGAAAATGGAAAATAAATTCACTTAAATAATACTAATTAGGGTTTGAATATCTATGAATATGAACACTTACCTTACCCTGCCCGCGACTGAGGAAAGCAGAAGATGCTTATGTAAACAGTGTAATCCTACAACAATGATCACAAATATGTTTTTATAAATTAGTCTCGAAACGAATCGGCTTCAAATTATCCTTTTGGCTAAATTTTTTATTTTTTACAGCAAAATTTTGGTTAATTATAATTATATTAGATAACAACTCCCGCCAAAAGGAAAATATGGATTACAACAAACTTTTATAAAATAATAATAATAATAATAATAATTGTTTATAGAAGATTTACCAATCAGAACACTTCAAAACAAAAGCTTCTCCCTCTTGAAGTATTACCGGTAAATTAAACTTGCACACGGCCCAACCATCCAATCCGGCCTGGTCTTGTGTTTTCTCTCATAACTAGGATCCGGTCGCAGTCTCTTAAGTTGGGCCCAGCTTATCCCAGTCTGACTAGGTCGTGTCTTTTTTTGTGTGGGTATTTTAAACGTAATATTTTTTTCCCTTTGTGGAAGCATAAGAATAAATATATTAGAGCATTTTCAATAATATTTCTTATTTTTAAGTTAAATTTTAATTAAATATATAAAAGTTTTAAGAGCTTTTTATAAAATTTCTACCTGGAGTTATTTTAGGAGTTCTTTCATAACATTTCTACTCCATTCATGCTTTAAATATGCTCTTAATTTTGCTCATCAAATTGAGAAAAAAAAATTCAATATAATTGGCTCATCGATGTGACATTCCTAATAAATTGCTTCGCCAAATTATGTGTATATATTACTTATTTCATTATTCAAAAAATCAAATTTTAGTAATTTATAACTCAAATAATTAAGAATCCTGCACTCGAGTTTCAAAGTTAGATTTTCCTTTTTGGATTTCCGCAATATAAGAAGATTTAAAAAAAAGCTAGTTTTTTCTTTTTTTGGTAATTTAAAAAAGGAAAAAGAAAAAGAAAAAAAAGTTAGTTTCACTCGCGCTAGTAAATTATTGTACGTAGGACTAACAGTCAAACCCACGGAGACAAAATGCACCGCACACAGTAACACGGCATGGAGACTCCTCAGTGTTTATATTGAATTTTTGTGTCCCTGGAAAAACCTCCGACCATCTTTCTGAGGCATAACCAATAGAAATCTGACACGTGATATAAATGAATTCATCTCTATAACGATAGTGGTGTTGTCTCTTGCTAAGTTGGGGCATTCATTGTGAAAGTATGGATCCGGATACAGTTGATCCACCTTGACTGATCAACTCACACGTGTTGTATAATTTGCAAGTAGCGACCAGAGTGATATAACCTCCGTCTGTGCTCTCTCAAATAGTTTCTCTCTCGCTCTCTCTGTGTAAACGGCAGCTTCAATTGGTTCACTATGGCCGGGAGAAAGAGGAAGCTGAAATCGTAAGATTTGATTTCTGTTGCTTACTAAAAACATTTTGTAATTTGCATATTTCAATTTGTTGTTTTTTCAATATGGCTTCAATGAAATGACTCTTAAGGATTTTAGGAATGGGATCAGTTTAGGGTTCATAATTGGATACCCAATGTTTTCAAGTCAGGAAAATGCTTTAATCGTTGAGAATTGAAGTCAATTTTGAGATTTTAGATGGGTTTTTGGGGAAGGGTTTTTATCTGTGGCGAAAAAGTGAATTTAGGGTCTTAGAGAAATTGGTTTATCCGAGTTTTATGGTAGAATGTCAATGTGATTTTTGGCTAAGAATTAGTTGGAAGTTTTATAATTTGTGGAAATTATGGGTTAAACCCATTCTAGATCATGGATTCTTTTTGGTATGAATAACATGTTGAATTGAATGAATTTTGTAGCAGCTCATTGGTTTTGGTTTTTAGTTTCATGTTATGCTCATTTGAATTTCATAGCTTTTCGGGTCCCAAGGTCAAGGGATTTCTAGTGGTTATTGTATAATTATATTCTCCTTTTCGTATAAGTGTATTATGTCTTTAGGTTCATAAATTGCTTATTTAAATGTCTTGCTTAAACAAAAGTACCAGTACAATCTTATGCATCAACAAAGAAAGAGTAGATAGTTGATAATTGACTTGCAATCAGATTGTGCTCTTGTTGATAAATGCATGAAAGGTGAGTTGAAAACAATTGCCTTTCATGCATTTTACAACTCATTATGGCATTCTCAGCTCATCTGTGTGTTTCGTATGATGTTCTACGCTAGAACTTATAGTATTTTATGATGTATAGGTTAGCTGAAACAATCACAAACAGTAAAAGAAGAGTAAGCAGGGAGAAAAGGGAGAAACTGGAGCTACAGACTTGGTCTGACCTTCCTACAGAACTTTTGGAACTCATTGTGTCTCGTTTAGCTCTGAAGGATAATATTCGTGTATCTGTTGTATGCAAGAGATGGCACTCAGCTGCCATTTCTGTGCGGGTGGTCAACCAGTCGCCATTGCTCATGTACTTTCCGAAATTTGGTGACCTGTACGAATTCTATGACCCCTCGCAGCGCAAAATCTACTCCTTAGAGTTACCTGAGCTGACTGGGTCTAGGATTTGCTACACCAAAGATGGTTGGCTATTGCTATACAGACCCAGATCGCACCGTGTGTTCTTCTTTAATCCTTTTACTCGCAAGATGATAAAGGTACCAAGATTCGAGTTGACTTATCAGATAGTTGCATTCTCTTGTGCCCCAACTTCTGCCAGCTGCATACTTTTTACGGTAAAACACATCAGTCCCACAATTGTTGCTATTAGCACTTGTCGTCCTGGGGAAAGAGAGTGGACTACTGTTAATGTCCAGAATCGTTTGCCCTTTGTGAGTAGCATTTGGAACAAGCTTGTTTTCTGCAATGGACTCTTTTATTGTCTAAGCCTCACCGGTTGGCTAGGGGTATTCAACCCCCAGGAACGCACTTGGAGTGTTCTTGCTGTTCCTCCACCCAAATGCCCCGAGAACTTTTTTGCCAAAAATTGGTGGAAAGGCAAGTTTATGGCTGAGCATAACGGAGACATATTAGTTATATATACATGTTCTAGTGAAAACCCAATTATATTTAAGCTGGATCAGATGAGGATGGTTTGGGAAGAAATGAAAACCCTTGATGGTGTGACTCTGTTTGCGAGTTTCTTGTCATCTCATTCAAGAACTGACCTCCCCGGAATAATGAGAAACAGTGTCTACTTCTCTAAAGTTCGTTTCTATGGAAGGTGTTGCATATCGTTCTCTCTTGACGATTGTAGATACCATCCTCGCAAGCAGTGTCATGACTGGGGAGAGCAAGATCCTTTTAAGAACATTTGGATTGAAGCACCTCAAGACTTCTCAACCTTGAATTGGTAGTGAAACAATTCTTCTGTGGAAGTTTATTGGATTTTGTGCTATAGATGCTTTATGTGTAACAAGTTGCTTATTGGGGTCAATTTTACTCCGTAAAGAACTCATTTAATTCTGAACTCCTGTTTCTTCTTTTTTTATGTAAGTCATGTGTAAGTTATAGATAAACTTTTCCAGACATGTACCAACGCTTCATGCTCTGAGTTCTTAAATTTTATCTAATCTCTATGTTTTAACACTTTTTTAGATGCTCAAGATCCATTTCGGCAACGATGGATTTAGCTTTTAATTTTAATTTCTCATTTGCTCTGTTTAGCGCACATTCAATAAAATCAAGAACAAAGAGACATGCATAGATAGAGGAGTGGAGACCAGGAAGTTTGGGAGGTAAATGATCTAGAATCATCGTTTGCAAGGCCCTCTCAGAATATTAGTTTGAAACTCTGTCATGCCATAGTGCGCCCCTCTGCTCATTATGCAATTTACAGAAATATTATGGAACAGATTTTTCACTTGTGTTTGCTTTTCCATATCCATTTGCTGGTATATTGCTTTTATAGCATCGCCATCGTTTTTAACAATAGAAATCTGTCTGTGATGTGATTATATTTGTCTGACTGAAACTCAAACAAGATGAAGATAAAAAAAATTGTGATGCAGATCGACTGAACTCGAATCTTAAGACTCTTGACTGAAGTGCAATATAATTTAAAAAGCATCAATTTCATAATTTAATTAAACTTAGTTTAGGCAAACTACATGTGAATCGGTTCGTAGCAACTCTTTCAATGACATGACCCGCTACATATGTTTGGTTCTAATGAACTGCACAGCTCCAAATGTATACTCACAGACCCAAAATACTGTCTTGTTCTTTCCCTTTCCAAGCAAGGCAAACCTCACTAATTAATAGGGGTTAGAGGGACTGCGGCCACGATTGTTAAGGCAAACCTCACTAATTAATACGGGTTATAGCGACTGCGGCCACGATTGTTGTCACTGCTGCGCCTTCCACCACTTGAGCTGCCACCACCACTTCTTCCACCTCTAGACTGCGGTGGACGGGTGTGTGGTTGCATTCCGGGTTGTTGCCTAGGGAAAGAAATGCAGAAGTTCAACTTTGGATGCATAGTAAATATGAAATAGAAACAAATAGTGCAAATGCAAGAGCCTTTGTTTGAAGATACAACTAACATTTCAAAGGGGGTAAAGATGGTTGTTGATGAACAAATAAATGCTGAAAATTTTCTAATGAGACAATACATGCAACCAATAATTGTGCAACTAACAAATTCCAAAAAGTGATACTTACAGGACATATCCAATCCTTCCATCGGGCAAAAGCATAGGCATCATTGCCATGCCAGCAGGAGTTGGTCCCCTACCATAGATCAGTGGCTGCAAGAAATTGGGGCCTATATCACCAAAAGTATCCAGAGAAAACTAAAAGCAGAAAATTTGCTATAAATCAAGTAATACCCCTTAGAAGCATCCTAAATAAGCTAAATAAGCATTTTCCTTATAGTTTATGTTTTGTCAATATTGTTAAATATATAAAAATACTTTTGATTTGTGATTAACTTTTTAATAATACATGAAAAATGCAGGGTCTTCATATATTTTGTCATCAGATTTAAAAGTATCTCCTACACAATAAGTTATTTATTTCTTTGTTTGTTTCATTTAATAAGATGGTTTCCTTGGTGATTCCTTTTTATTTTCCTGCTTGCTAATTGGCACACATGCTGTCAATGGAACCTGGAAATACTTTTCTACTTAAAAGGAAGTGTCGTTAGGCACAAAGGCCATCTAAAACATTCTTTTGGCTGGTAACAGATTCATTACAGACACAGGTTATGGACTGTGAACTTTAGGTGCTGAGGGAGAAGAATAACATTTTCCGACTATGTATGATTGGGTTGTGTTGGGATTATCAGTTGGTCCTGCATTCTCCCTTTAGAAAAACAACTAAAACCCCCCTAGCCAATACAAGGTTAGTAAGAATGGGGCCACACCCTGCTAGTTCTAGGTACAAGGGACTCCAACTAGACCCATATTTGTCTATTCAATGCCATGATAAAACTATAATTTAAATCTTACTTGGGCAAACCCTGCACCACCACCATATCCAGCACTCAATCCACCATATGGACTACTCCCTCCCATGCCATAACTGAGACGTGGTGGGTAGGTTGGAAGTAAGGGCGACTTCTGATGATTTGATGATCCAGATGACTTCTGATCTGCTTGTGGCTTTGCAAGAGAGCATTCCAAAACTTGACCTATGAAACAGAGAAGATTGTGAATTAAGATTTTCTAGTGAAAACTGATTAACTATAGAGGATAGTGGAGAGCTACAAAGAGCATGAGCAAGTTACCATCAATTTCATATTTTTCAGTGTTCTTCAATGCCTTCATTGCACATGCCCTTTCCGCAAAGTGCACAAAACCAAATCTGCTCTTTTCGTGTCCTGCTTTTGCAGGTGGGAGAACCACCTTTGTGATCTTTCCATGACGTTCAAACAGCTCCTTTACACTCTCCTGAGTAATGTCTTTTGGTAAATTCTTGACATACACTGCCTTCACCTGTATCAATCAAAACAAAGATGTCATGACTCGACCAACATCCACAAGTGCATGTAATAATTCAAAGGCCAAACAATTTTACACACGTAAGTTTGCACGTGAAAGTCAGAGGTCTGATGTGATGGAGATCATGGGATGGAGTACTCAGATACAAAAAAACAAAACAAAACAAAATAAAAAGCAAACATTATGAGTACCACCAACAGATGGGAAAGATAATTCGAAACAGTGATAAAATGCTGTAGGCAACATCCATTGCAATCCCCCATCCCTCAGTAAAAAATAAGAAATGAACAATAGAAAAGGGAAAAAGAGCCAAAACAGAACTATATAATAGCTTATCTGAGTGTAGCAAAAAGCATAAATAACTAACCTGAGAAGCAGCAGAGGATTCTGTATTTTTAGGATCAGCCCAGCTCACAGTAGGAGCATTGGTGTCAAGCTTAAATTTTGGGCTTGACATCTTTTGTCTTGAATATTCTGCACATGCATGATTATAATACTCAATGAAAGCAAATCCACGATTCCGGCTGGAGTTCTGTGGGTCCTGTATCAAGAAGATTCAACCAAAAACAGAACTACATCAGGATACAAGGAAAATCCATCAAGAAAATAGCACAAAAGTGAATTTGGAAATGATAGGAAACAGAGGTTAACCATAATGAAAAATAGAACAAAAAATACATAAGCTAAATAGAAGATTATAGAATATATCTTTAACCTTCAACAGTTCCACAGAAATTACTCCTGGTCCAATATCTGTTACAGCCTTCTTCATATCTTCCTCTCCCCAATTTCTGGGAACATTTCCAATGAACAACCGATGCTTTGCTTGAGATGTAGAACATTTAATCCTTTTTCCCTGGAAAAAGAGCCAGCAGAGAAGTTAATGTTACAAGAAACTAAAACCTCAGTTTTCATAGATGCTGAGCATAACATAAAAAGGATTTAAGTAATAGATCTCAAAAGGAAAGCCGCAAATGAAAGTGGATGTGTAAATTAGCAGAACCACAACCCCTAAGTTGATAATTAACAGTAGCAATAATTGGGGAAGATAAGTGACCAAAAGTTAGTTGAGCTCACCTTTAACTCAGAATTATTCAGTTCCTCGATGGCCTTAGAAGCCAACTCCTTGTTTCTGAAGGTGACAAAAGCATAACCTTTGGCCTCACCTGAATCTTTTCCCTTCATTATTCTAACCTGTTGACATATATAGATTAGTCAGTCTACATATAAAAGGTGCAGAAAGAGCTTTAGAATCAACAATATATATTACCTCAGTAACCTCCCCAACAGATTCACAAAATCCCCTCAAATCCTCTTCAGATGCATCATGAGGAATGCCACCAAGATACACCTCTGATCCATGCGGAGGGCGTGCAAGAAGCTCCGCACGCTTCTTTTTTTCTTCTTCCTCCTCTCCGTCAGCAACTGTCATCACTTCATCACCATCTGAGCTTTTCTGTCCATTAGATTTTGTAGCAGCTCCCCTGTTTTCTCCCTCTTCCTCACCCTCCTCTGGATCTTCTTCTTCCTCTTCTTCCTCTTCTTCTTCCACCTCTTCCACTTCTTCCACTTCCTCCTCTTCCTCTACTTCTTCATACTCGACCTCTTCTTCTATTGTTTCCTCAGGATCATTGTCTCCATCAAGGTCCACCCGCTCTTCAGATTCTATAGGCCTTTCAGACGCATCTCCAGAAGCATTTGCCCTTGTTTTCGGCATCTTATATATCTAGAAAAACAAGCTTGCAAGGCAACTGTGAAGAAAGCACAGTAGCCAGAAGCATTCATAGAAGAAAGAATACAGATACGGAAAGGTGGAAACAACATGAGAGGCCAAACGACGTTGCAGATTAAGAATTTCGAATGAATCTGTGCCATGAGGTATGGATTCAAGGACTTGCAAAGTCAATGATTTTCAATTAAGGGGTCATTTTATTGTAAAAATAGTAACAGAGACAGGCAACAGAAGAATTCTGCATGATTATCAAGAGGGTGATGATGCTCAGCAGGCGAAATAAACAATGAAGCAGTGAATTTCTCGAATATCTAGATATCGACATTCGACAGTAAATGGATGGTGTAATTGTTTAACTATCTATCTGGAGAGTTTCATGCACAAAGAGGAGGAAAAGAAAAGGAAAAAAAAATGAATAAGAAATCAAACAACATATATTTGAAATTTTAGAAACGATAACATATTATACATCACATATGAAGCAGTAAATTCATGGTATCCTAACTTATTAATCTTTTCGGACAAGCTTTGAATCCTAAGAGGCTGACATATGACTAACTCCCTGTAAACCAACATATTAGTGCCAACGCACGCGTAGAAGCATTGAATGGTTGAACTCTACCATCCCCTTCCTTCGAAAATTGAAAATGTTTTATATTGAAACTTGAGAAAGTGGTAAAACTCAATCCCAGCCAATTAAAAACAACTAAATGCCTCAAACTCAGGACTTTCAAAAGAATACCAACCAACCACCCCAAAAGTCACCCTATTTCCCCCAAACCTAGCCAACCCATCTGACATTTGAATGGTTTTGAGTCGTTCCCTTTCTGGTAAAAATCTTTTCTTTAAGATTCTCTCTGACACATAAACCAGAACGTTTGCACTTGCACTATTTCCACAGAGAAATAACACTACCCAAGTAAATAAAAACAAAAAAAATTTGCAGCTTTGGTGCAAATCCAAATTTGGAAACGAAAGCAGGAATACGAATATTTCTACGAGAAAAAGCAAAACTCAAATCTTTGAGAACAATAACCCAATTGAAAACAATGTAAAGTTTGATAGAGAGGAAGTACCTACGTCGGGTGCTGCGAACAATTTCTCAACTAAGGAACAATATGTTCAATATCGGAACCCTAATTCGGTGCTCGGAGCTGTACTTAGCTCGAACCCAACGAACGAAAAGGAATCGCTTCTTGAGCTTTTGAGTGTCGTCTTGTGAATTTCGGACATAGAGAGAGTTCGACATGTCGTTGGGCTTCGTAATCTTTAAACCTGGGCCGTAATTATGGGCTTTGTCCCAGGAGAACTTATGGGGCTACGGGTCATTAGATTTTTTATATAGGATGCTGTTAAACGAACCCTAAAATTAATTGAGTACACCCTATTACCAAACTATTCATTGAATTACTAATTTATCCTAATATAAAATGACAAAAAAAGATATATTGAATATTGAAACAAAAAGAGTGCTGCTAAATGAACCCTAAAATTAATTGAGTACACTATGATCTAAATACACCCTAATATTTTAATCAAAATGTAAAATTAACTAAGTACACCATATTTAACTACCAAAAATATCCTTGATACACCCTAATACACTATTTTATACAATACCATAATACAGATTGCTCACTTGGGTAGACATCCTCAGGTCATCCAACTATGTATAGATTGTTTCAATCTTCTCCATTAGATTTTAAGACTGCCAAGTACAAGATTTTCCAGTGAATTTTGGAATCAGACCCAAGCACTATGGTCTAGTTAGCTTCGATCCTCGAAGCCTGAACCCTAAACCATCGTCTTTTCATTTTAAATATATTAGAAAGGTGTATGGACTAACTGTAGAGTTCACAAAATACTACAGACAATGGACAATGGTGTATTTTATTATAATATGATTATACATAGGAGACATAATATGATTGCAAGAATAAGCACGATGGTGTATGGATTAACTGTAGAGTTTACAAATCCATGTCTTCACTTACTGAGATGGAAAAGAGAGTAAAAGTGGTGGAATCAAGCTAGCGCTCGCTGGGTTTTTCGTGGGCACCAAGTAATACAAAAATTTCTCTACGTTTGATTAGAGTTGAATACGGTAAATAGGGTGTACTTATTAAAATTATATTTGTTTTACAATTCAATATATCCTTTTTGGTCATTTTATATTAGGATAAATTAGTAATTCAATAAATAATTTGGTAGTAGGGTGTACTCAATTAATTTTAGGGTTCGTTTAGCAGCACTCAACAAAAATAATTTTAATAAGTACACCCTACTCAACATATGAAATCCTAATCTGATTGTTTTTAGCCAATTCTAACCTTTGAAGAATAGGAAGATTTCCCAAACCAACTGGGATGGTTCCTGAAATAAGATTGTTTTGCATACGAACATGACCCATTGACAAACAAGTTGAAAGACTTACTGAAATTGAACCAGAAAAGGAATTATTGAAGGGGATGAGTTTTGTGAGATTGTCAGAACTACACAAACCTAGTGGGATATCACCTGATAAAAAACTGGTATTACCATGAATTAAGCATTTCCATGGCGAAAGTAGATTTTTTTCTCTTGGATCCTTTATTTAATACAAGATAAGAAATATAGTTATTCCTTATACATGTTGTATCTGATCACTCCTTGAGATCTTTAATGGAATTCAATATCTTTTTCGGGGGTTCACGCCAGACCCTTTGGGCTTGTAGGATCTGGGAGGTAGAACTCTCCTATTTATTAAACCCCATTCCTTGGGAAGGTCGGACTGATGATGACCATGTAATATTTCAAGCTGGGTGACTGAATTATTCTTAATTTCTTTGTGAATAGAAATTAAATTTGATTGAACCCCTTTGAATTTTCAAGTTCATACTTCAAGTCTGTAATTCACCATTAGCTTGTTACTTGAGTAATCCAGACGTTGTGGATGAAAACTATGTGAACATACTGAAGGTCAGGGGAAGGTTCGTCAGTGAAAATGGGCATAATAGAAGATTTGTTATACATCCTCCGAGAAATCTCCGCAATCTTGATATTAAGAGTTGCAGCAACTCAAATGTTGACAATTCATCTGCTTCCCATAATGCTCACATCTTTCGGAGAGCAACAGTGGGCAAAGGCTCCAGTCGTGAAGCCAAATATTTTGAAAATATGGACTAAGAAAGGCTATGATCATCAAAGTTCCTTCTAAATCATTTGCTTGCCATGAAAACACGCCAAACTTGTTAGGAGTTGATGAAGGGAAAAGGAGTTGACAAGAACATATTTGATGAAGACGACCAATTCATGTAAAATAGGGTGTACTTAGTATTAGGGTGTTGTGTGATAGAGCGTATTAGGGTGTATCCGAGGTATTTTTGGTAGTTAAATAGGGTGTACTTAGATAATTTTATATTTTGATTTAATTATTAGGGTGTACTTATATCATAGGGTGTACTCAGATAATTTTAGGGTTCGTTTAACAGCATCCTTTTATATATTATAAAGGGTTATTGACTTCAATGGTCCTCCAACTATTGCTTCAGTATTATTTTGGTCCACCAACTAAATTTTTGACTTCAATGATCCTTCAATTTTTTTTTTGGTATCAAATTGGTCCAAACCGTCAAAGTTTGTCAATTGTTCCATGAAATCTAGGGGTAAAACCGTCTTTTTTGGACAAAACCATATAAAAAAAAAGGATTATTGACTTCAATGGTCCCCCAACTATTGCTCCAGTATCATTTTGGTCAACCAACTAAATTTTTGACTTCAATGGTCCTTCAACTCCCATTTGAATCCTTAATATCTACTAGAATATTGGGCTGCACAGACCCTAACCCCACAACCATGTCCCATTCCCAACATCAAACTTTTTATTTTATTTTAAATGAGAGCAGAGAAGTCATAGAGAATAGAGAGGTGGAGGGAGGATGAGTGCATGTTAGCATTTTGGAGTTGTGCAATTTGAGGTTGTGTGATTCAGGATTGTGCGATTTGGGTGGACGTTTTGGGGTTGGTGGATGGATGAGCTGGAGATGATTGGGTAGAGATGGTTGGTGGTGCTGTGGTAGGTGGGATTTGTTTGAGGGAAGAGGCTGTGGGGTGGGGTGGGGGTGGCTAGTGAGGGCGGGGCGGGGTTGATGGGTAGAGGATGAGCTTATTGTTTTTTTTAAAATTTTTTAATGTTTAATTTTTAATTTTTTGAATTTAAATTGTTTTAGAGAGAAAAACAAGAACAATTGAGGTGATTTTTCACCTTGGTTGGGCTTTCGTGCGATGGAGGAGATGGTGATTTTGTTTTCTTTTCTTTTAAGTTTTTTTAATTGTTTATAATTTTCAAATTAGTTTTTTTTTTGTTTTTAGATGGTTTATTAAATTTTTGGGGGACCAAAATGATACTAGAGCAATAATTGGGGGACCATTGAAGTCAATAACAATTTTTTTTAGATGGTTTTGTCCAAAAAAACAGTTTTACCCTTGGATTTCACGGAACAATTGACAGACTTTGACAGTTTGGACCAATTTGATACCAAAAAAAAAAGTTGGACCATTGAAGTCGAAAATTTAGTTGGTAGACCAAAATGATACTGGAGCAATAGTTGGGAGGACCATTGAAGTCAATAACCCATATTATAAACTATTTTAATGTACGAGGAGGGGGGTCGAAGGATCGAACTTAGATGTAAGAAAGACAGGCATACTACCTTCGTCAACCGGCCTAACTCACATATGCTATTAAATCATAGGTATGGTGAACAAAATATTTGGCCCAAAGAAACAATGCTTGTAAATATATTGACATTTTTATCACGAAAGATCTCCATGTTATTAATAGTGAAACTATTCACTTATATATTGTATTTTATTTTGTCGAGTGGTCCGAAGTGGTATCTTTACATTCTTCGACATGTCCACAAACCACCTTTTCCTACCATTTTGGTATTTAGATTATTGCAATTTAAGGCATGTCGGTAAATGAAGTCGAAGCAATAAGGGTCAAAATATTAAATCAGCAAAACATGACAACTAATAATAATAATTCGACACAGCAAATCTCGTGGATGATAGATAGATTACATGAAGTTTTAAGGCCTCGAGTAAAAATAGACTGCGGGTTCATTCAAAAAGGGTTAAATATTTGAGACTTGTGCATATGTCAAATAACTAAGATCTTAATCACTTCACTACCATAAAATTCGTGAAATTGCCAAAGACAGCATTAAAACTACATAACAAGTGTTTAAAATGCAAGCACTTTCTGTTCAAAACACCATGAGGATGTAACTTGTAAGCACTTTCGCGTTTGCGCTGCAATCTTGTTGCAACTCAAATGAACAAGTGTTTAAAATCCCCGTTTGCAAGCTGACAGAGCTGATTGTAAGTAGTTGTGTCTGTCAACAGGTTAAGAAAATATGGAAGTATATCAGAACCAGCAAAAGAGTATGTACAAATTTCCAAACGACCAAGCACTATAAGCACTATCAAATAGAATTTGCCACCAATAAGTTGAACGCTAACACACAACAAGATATGTGAAGGGACAAGCAGAACATAAGAACCGAAGAAGGGTTAGATTCTCATTTTCTTAATGATTTTAACTACTATGGAATACAGTTCTTATTGGTTTCTAATTATAGAACACCTGTATTCAATAAAACAGCTTTTGGGACACTAAAGTACTGCAAGCATTACAAAGAAGTTTCATGCAAATAACAAGTTTGAACAACTAGCACACCCTGTGATTTAATGGGAACTCGCTTTCAATGGTTATGTTGATGATGCGGTTTAAGCTTCAGTGTTTCTCTTAAAAATTTAATGGATCTTGGAGATCCTGAAAGTGTCAATAAACTAACTGTTTCGTGGCAACTTTTGATACTTCCAGAAAACAATAAACTGAAGTCATTTATATAGACTCAGCTCCTCCCTCCCAATCCAAGCAAAATAACCTTCGAACGTTAAAAATTATATAATTACTGTGAACCACTATTGGGTAGGAATTGGAAAAGGTAGGGGAGGAAAAAGGCATACCAATTGTCTCTCCAAAGTTGTTCCATATGTCAGCATGGATGGATTTTTCACCATCAGCAATGCCTATGACCTCAACAAATTTTGTAAGAGGAATGGGTGGGGAGCCCTTTACAACTAGCTGGTTTTCATCAGTAGATTTTCCAATGACAGTTCCACCCTCAGTTCGCACAACCTGAATCAGTGCCCGAACCCGCCTTCCAACATACAATCGCAGAAGCTCTGCATTGACAAAAACTGCAGGATTTGAGGTATCCATATCCTGCAAAACAAATAAAAAAGTTAACTTGCTTAGAAGCTCTTCATACACTTTTGATTGATAATAAAGCAAATCTATCAAGCTCAAACTACTTAACTTCTACCCAAAAAAAAAAAAAAAAAAAAAAAAAACCATGTTGCATACATAATTTAAAATCATCCCCAAATAAAAAAAATCGTATCCGTCCCTAATTACATGGCGTAGTGGAGAAAACCAATTACAGAGATACTAGAAAGTAGTTGAAACCATGTTGCAAACATCCAGCAAACTAATCAACAGTAAACAATGCTGTTACTGCATTTCTTGTACAATTTCAAAAAATTCCTTGACTTTAATAGGCTTTTTGAAATTCTTCTTACCATGTCTCTCTCATGAGAATGGTTATGGAAATTATTACGTTTTTCACATTAAATAATCCTGGGTAAACTCTAATCTAGAGAAGTGGAAAGCATCTAAAATCCTCTCCATGGAAAAGTTTCACTTAATTTTGGTAATCAATATGCAATTATTCTAAAAGTAAAACTCAGATCAAGAACATCAACAACCTTCTCAAACAAAATTCATCAAAACATAGAGCAAAATGAGCGCAAGAAGTAAGTACTTGAACTACAATCTGAATCGAACTTAACTTCTAAGCGAAATCCGAACCGAAAATACAAAGGACAACTAAACGAAAAGGCACATTCAATTTTGACTGAGAAACCAAAATTGAAAATGAAATTATATTCCTCTTTCAGCAGTTTCTCCATAGCAGCGAAACGATGCGTTTGAAATTTGAGAAAGAAGAAAACAAGGGATTCGAGATCTTACTTGATGATCGGACAGATCGCCGGAGAACTAAGTCGAAAGCAGAAACTTGTTTTCGAATGTTGAGCGAGAGAGAAAGAGCGGGTTCCAATGGCGGCAAAAAAGAAAATTGAGAGGGTTTTCTGTGAGCGCAGGGGTTTTATTTGAGCGACTATACCGCCAATCACCAGACACGTGGATTTAATTTCTGAAAACAAAAATTGCAAAAAGAAACGCACGCTGCTCACGTGAGGGACAGAATTTAAGGAGCTGTGAGCAACTATTCATTCACAACCGTAGGATTATGCTGGGCTAAATCCAACGGCTTAAAATATGTGATAAATTAGAACCAATGAGCCTTTTTGAGTGGACAATCAGTTTGGTTTGATCAGAACCAATGAGCAAATAGTTTGGTTTGATTAAACAGATCAGATATGGGCCGAATTAGCATGTGTCCAACAAGACCACTACAATTAAAAGCTCAAATAAATTTAAACCAATACAAAAGTTAAGTTTGTGTGTAAATGAATAGTTGTATTTAAGTGGAAAGTTTTTAGATTTGGCAATTTTGCATTGGATCCAATCAAAATTATCAATAAAAGAAATTTATATTACTTTTTATTTGTTGTTCTTATGACCACTGTGTAATGTTTGTTTAGAAGAATTTGTTTCATAGGGAGTTCTAGTATGGCCACCCTTCCACACAAAAGTGAGATGGGAATTGGGCCACACATGGTAGGGCTTGACTTGGTGTGATTTGGTTCGGGTTTGAGCTTAAATCGCCCACAGAATCGAAGACCTTGGTGGAGGAAATCTCAGCACCGATGCTAAACCACCACATCGAACAATCAACGTCGTCGGTTTATCAAAGGAACATTTCGTTTCGGTTTTCGAAGGAGACTAAGGCAATAGCGATATGGCTAAGCAGCTAGGTGGTGAGGTGGCATGGTGAACTCCCAAATCTCTAGGTCTAGAGATTCAAATAGAGAGAGAGATGAAAGATTTGAAGTGACATATATGGAGAGAGAGTGCAAGACAGAGAAAGGAAGAAGATGAAGACGGTGCATGTGAGAGAAGGGAAGAGAAAAATACTAGTTATACAATTATATCACAAGTGAAGTTGTTACCACAGTGGGGTGGACTTCGAAGTGAAGGTTGGAGGTTTGAGTTTTGTATCCCATTGCCTCTAGCTTTTGTAAATATCTAATCTAATATGTATGCCAATTGGTTCAGTTTAGGTGAACTGCAATTTGACATTTTTTGAACCATGGATTGTAACGACCCTGACCCAAAATTAAAGAAAATTAATAAATTAATTAAGTTAAACAAATAAAGAATTAAAAAGGAATTTAAAATGAATTAAAAGGATTAAAATAATGAAATTGAAATTAATTAAGAGTTTAATTAATTAAAAGGGCATTTTGGTCAACTTAATTATCGGACGACAATTTGGCGAAACGGGTTGCGCCATTGCGTCTGGCACGTCGAAACGAGTCCGGGGACGTGCGGCACGATCAATTCGGATAACAAACGATAAAGTGGAATATTTTAATATTTTTAAAAATGGGATAAAAACAAAGAAAAATCTGATTGGTCAGTTTCTCTCTCTCTCTCTCTCTCCCTCAGACCCGCGCCTCTCTCCCATTTCAAACAGCCGGTGGCTGTTTGGTATCGCCGGCGCCACCACCGGCCGTCACCTGGGCTGGGACCACACCCAAACGGACGGCCAGCCTCCCCCGATCCCATCCCACGGTAGCCCAGCCGCTGACGCCGCCGCTGTTCGCCGGAAATTGCAGAAAACCACCGGTTTTCCTCCAAACTTCGCCAGCTTCGTACGGTGGTTTCCGGCCACCATTCCTTGCGATCCAGGTGAGCAAACGAACCTCCTCCACCTCCTTAAACTCTCTGCAAGCTTGGTTGGGATCGATTTGGCCGTTTGATGGCTCGATCCCAAACTCAGATTTGGCCAGTTTTCGATCGTGGATTCCGGCCAGATCCCGGCCGGTTCTCTGCCGGTTCTCACTGGTTCTGAGCTCCTCTCAGGACGGTGGTTCGAACCTGGTAGGCGGTGACGGCAGTGGATGAGTTTGGGTGACGGCCGGAATTTCCTCTACACACCCAACCCACGGTGGCGCGTGTGGCGGCGCGTGGGCTGGGGTGTGGCGGCGGTTCGGCGGTCCAGATCACTCCCCGTATTGTTGTGAACGCATAGGTGTGGTCGGATTTCGATTCGGACGTCGTTTGACGGTCGAACCAACGTACGCCTATTGCGCGTTTCGTGGGTTCGATGGGTTCGGACCGTTGGATCGAAACCGAATTCACGTATGTTGTTCCCCGTATTTCTAAGAACGTGTAGGATTTGACGGATCATGATTCGGAGCCCCGGATGCTTCGGATCAATGACTTGAAGTTTGAGTTAAACCGTAATCGTCCGATCGTGAGAAATCCGACCGTCCGATCGTGACCAAACTTTCAAGACTTGTTCTCTAAGCCTTAGTGAACCTATAGGAACTTTCGGATCTAAGTTTGGAGGTCATGGGACCCACGAGCCCGGTTTGACCTATTTAGGTAAGTTTGACCAAGTTTGACCAGGGTTGACCGAGCGTCTCCCGAGGTCGTCTCGTCTTCTGACGAACGTCGTTGACCTTAGAATTCCTCGTACGACGTTTTGGTACACTTTTGTTGGGTTTGGTTAAGGTTGACTTTTAAGATTATCGCTTCGGTCCGGTTGTTAATCGTAATCCTCGTGTTCTTAAATTAGGTTCTCAAGCTCTTCGTGATCCTCGTGTGGAATCCTTTTCGGGTTGGGCAGCGAGGGACCAACGGTGAGTGGACTTTGTTTTCAAACAAGCATGATTTTAAAGATTTGAATGCGATGCATGTAAATGATATTTAATTATTGTTTTGAATCTTGATTTGATCTTTGGATGGACTTATTATGATTTGAATTGGTATTTGAGCTTTATATTCGTTTTGGGTTGCCGGTTTGATTGTGGAGCCTTGTTGGCTATATTTTATTTTTATGCTTATATTTAAGTATGGATTTTGGGACGAGTCAAGCGTCCGGTAGTATTTATGTGTGGATTTGAGTACGGTGAAATTTATTGGATTTTCCGTATGACTTATATTTAATATTTAAGTTTATGGTTTCGTTGGGTTTCGGACTTTATTATTTTATTATTACGTATGTTGTGGGTATACTTTAAGCCTTTGGAATTTTATACTTTATATTTTTGGGAAACTTATATATATATATATATATATATATATATATATATATATCTACTTTGACTATATAAATATATTTACTTTGAATTGAGTATTTGGGCGGTAAGTTTTGGACGCTAGTATAGTCCGGTTGACTACGTATTTGGTTTTGGTATTTAAACCTTATTAATTATGTTCATGCTAATACTTTGACTATATATATATACGTATATATATATATACATATAGATCAACTTGGAAGGATCATGTCGGATTATTGAGGCTATCGAGAATACATGTCGGGTAAATGAGGCTATCGGAAATATATGTCGGATTATCGGGAATTGATCATATGTATATATATATATATATATATCTACTTTGAATGTATATTGTATATATTTCTCTACTTGAAAATAATTATACATATCTACTTTGAATATATATTACATATATATATCTACTTTGAAAATAAGTATGTATATCCACTTTGTATATATATAAATATATATCTACTTTGAGTATATAAGTATATCTACTTTGATTTGGAGTTTTCGAACATATATGTATACGGGTTTGGAAATCTCGGCTATATTTTATGGTATCACTATTTATGTTGTTTTAAAGTATGAATTTCAGGGTTGTCAGTTATACGTGGGAATTTCGAATGCTGGAGTTTGAGTATTGTATTTTAAAGGATAATTATGTTATATATATATATATATTTGTATATGTATATATACGTGTATATTTTGAATAATACGTTTCGGGGTTTGACTTTATAATTTTAAAGAGTAGTACCTACTATGTCTTGAAGCACATGTTTGACTTGGGTTTTGAATACTATTTAATTGTGCATTTTTCCGTGATTTGATATTTTATTGGTTTTTGGATTTGTTATACCGTCGTTTGACGCTTGTGAATATTTTAACTATAGTATGGTATGTTTGGGACGGTGATGTCCTTATTTTGACTATATGGTGTTGTTGGATTTGTTTTACGGATATTTGATATGGTATGTGATATTTTGGGGTTGGGTACATGCGGTTAATTTTGTATTTGTGGTTTATCGTGTGGTGTTGGTTTGAGTGCAGTGGCACTGTGTTATGTACCTCCCCCTGTTCTTGTTGGTGACTATGGATTTGGAGTATGGTTCGATCCGGTGCATACCTTAACGGGGTGTAGCCGTAGACCCTTGATTGGGTAGTCTGCGCGTATGACTAGTTCGGACGCATGGTTATTGAGGACTCTGCCATGCGGGTCGGGGAGCTTAGTCCCAGTTGGACGGCTCGACCCTGGGCACGAGGCCATTGCGATGCCGTCCGATGTCCAGTTATCCTGGGCATGAGACCATCGTGAATGTTGTCCCGGTGTCCAGTTAAACAATCCCCTGTTGGATTGTTTCCCCCTGGTACTTGTATGTTGGTGTCGAGGTTATATTATATCTATACGCGTGTGTTAGTACCTTTGACAGGACCCGACCCAGATTTCACCCCGAAACCCGAGCCAGACCCTGTTGATGGGCCCACATCAACCCATGTCGGGCCCACATCCTAAAACAATTACCCTCTTCCCGAGATACAACCTATAATGGGCCGAGACTTCTGCCGAAAAACGGGCAGAGTCTCCCCTACAACAAGGACTAGCCCAAAAACTTCAACCTGTCAAACAAGCAACAGATAACATCCCAAGCGCCAGCATGCATACGAAATATACATAACAGGCCTCCGGCCAACTAATTCAACCCTAAAGCTGATACAGAGCAACTAAGAGTACAAGAATTCAACAGCGGAAATAGAAATAATAGATTACAGAGTTTAGGGTTCAAGGATGACAATCCTACCCTTCCAACGAAGCTCGAGAAGAGAAGCGCACAGCCGAAAGGTGTCGAAGCAACTACGGTCTGGGGGGCGCAAAACAGAAAGAGTGTGAGTGGACAAAAACAAGGTTTTTCATACTTAAATCAAAGTAGTAACCCCACCGTTTAAAACAATGCAAACATGCATATTAAATCATTTATATTATTAAATCATTTATATACTTGGTTGATTTGAAAACCGTACTATTTCAAAGTACGTGAAAACATTTCCAGTTTAAAACCTCTTTTACATTTCCCGAGGCATAATCCTCCCAAAACAAATCCCACACAAGTTTATAAAATATAAACAAAAGGATTTATTAACGTAAAAGAATAAAGATGGAATAAAATCCACATAAGGTAAAACAAACCTTAAAATGACGAATAGCTTGCTTACAGCAAGCAAATCAAACTTGACAGCAATAAAGATAATAATTGCAGTTCAAAACATTTATATATATATATATATAAATATATATATAAAACAGGATTTACAATCCCACCAGTAAAACCTATAAAGTACTGAAATCAAGTCAAGTACTATAAGCAAAACAGGTAAATAGTTTCCCAAACATCCCCAAACTCACAATCACGTGCTTACAAGCACGACAAGCAAGGAACGATCCTCACTAAAAGAAATATGAATACGAATGTACTAACACACGCGTATAGGTATAGTATAACTATAGTACACACACAAGTACCAGGGGAAAACAATCCAACAGGGGATCATTTGACTGGACACCGGTACGGTCTCGACAAGACCCCGTGCCCAGGGTCAAGCCGTCCAAATGGGACTAAGCTCACAGGCCCGCAAGGTAAGGAACCATCAATACCACTACGTCCTAAAAACAAGTCATACGCGCAGACTACCCAATCAAGGGTCTACAGCTACACCCCGTTAAGGTATGCACCGGATCGAATCACGACAGAGTACTCGAATCCACGAACAGTATCCAAGAGAACAGGGGGAAGGTACAATACAGGGTGCTAAATGCACACACATCAATCATCATGCGATAACAGTATATATATATATATATATATACAACCACAATGTACCCAACCCAAAACACCAATATCAGGACATACAAGCCCGTCAAGCATATAACCAAAATATATACTCAAAAGCAGGACATCACTGTCCAAAACATATCTATATATATTCAAAATAATCACAAGGGTCAAACGACCGCATAACAGATTAATAATAATTCAAACATCATTTTCAGTGAAAAACCATAATTAAACCTCACTCAATGCTAAATCCAAGCATACAAAAATCATAATAAAATCTACCGTCTCTAGGACGTCAAATATAAAGTATAAACATATATATATATATATATATATCAATATATATATATATATATCAAGTATTGAAAACCCTTTTCTTAAAGTAGATAAACATATGTATATATATATATATATATATATATATATATATCAAGGTACATATATATATATATATATACAACCAAAGTATGGTGATCCTTTTCTTAAAGTAGATATACCTATATATATATAATATATATATATATATATATATAGTCAAAGTAAAGATATATCAATATATATATGTATATAACCAAAGTACATATACATATATATATATATAGTTATATAACCATTTTCCACTATTACTAAGTGCTTACTCAAAATAGCTATATATATATATATAAAAGTTTATATATATATATATATATATATATATATATATATATATATATATCAAAGTATACGTATTATAAATCATAGGGTTTTAACCCTAAAACCGAATATGGAATCAAACGGACTATACTAACGTCCATATATTCAATTATATAATTACAATATAATAAAACGGTTCCAAGCTTAATATAGCTCACTTGTATAATTAAAATCCGATAAGAAATCACCGGGCGTTAATCACGTCCCGTTCAATACCCAAAGGTATAAATAATATTAAAATATAGCCAACAGGGCCCCACATAAAACCGGCAACCCAAATCATGCATAAAACTTCAATGCAATTACTTTTAATATAAATCAACCAAAGTCATGTCAAGACTTAAAACACTTATGCAATTCAAGATTTAAAACTATTATTAAATCTCATTTCATGCATATCATGCAATTCATTCAAATCATGCACAGTAGAAAACAAAGTCCACTCACCGTTGGTCCTATGCTGCACAACCCTCACAGGGTCCCGCTTGCGGCGTAGAAGAGTCAACGCACCTAAAGCGATAAAGACGAGGATTGGATTAGTACCGTGAACCGTACGAGAACCGTAACTTAAACCCTAACAAAACCCCACTTAACGTGTACGTACGTCCTACGAAGGATTCCAAGGTCAAACTACCTCTTACAACCAGTGGGACCGCCCCGGAAGACTCACGGTCAACCGGTGGTCAAACACCCCATTTCGGTCAACCCGGGCCCGCGGAGCCCAAGACCTCCAAAACGATCTAGACCTTCCTAGAAGTCCAACAAAGTCAACTACATGACAAACAGACCTCGGGAGACACTCGGTCAACCCTGGTCAAACTTGGTCAAACTTGGTCAAACCGACCCGAATGGGTCAAACCGGACCCGTGGGTCCCATGACCTCCAAACTTAGATCCGAAAGTTCCTAGAGGTTCAACACGACCTAGACAACGTGTCCTCAAAGTTTGGTCTCGATCCGACGGTCGGATTGCTCACGATCGCACGATCGGACGATTACGGTTTAATTCTAACTTCAAGTCATCGATCCGGAGTATCCGGGACTCCGAATCACGATCCGTCAAATCCTACACGATCCTAGAATTACCTAGTTCAACATATCCAAGAATGGACACGATCCAACCGTTCAATCCTATCGAACCCGAGAATCACGCAATAGGCGAGATTCGTTCGATAACCAAACGATCTCCGAATTGAGATCCGTCAACTCCCACGCGCTCACGGCGATACGAGGATCTCAGAGGATCCACGAACCGCCACCAAACCGCCACCACGCGCCGCCACACGCGCCACCGTGGGTGGCGGGTGGCTTGAGTAATTCAGGCCAACACCCAAACTTCAACTCCGGCATCAACCCTTATACCAAACGACTCGCCACCACTCCAGGAGCCTAGAATCGCCACGAACCGGCCGAGAACCGACCGTTAACTGGCCGGAAATCACGATCGAAGTCCGGCCAAACCGGCCTAAACCCTAGGTTTCTAGATCCGTTTCAAAACGAGCCAAACGACACTCACGCACCCCAGAAACAACAAGAGGAGATTGAGAGGGTTCAGAAACTGACCTTGCGCGACGGCGTAGCTCACCGGAGGCGACGGCGCAACGCCGTGAACAGTCGGGGAAAAACCAGTCGACAGCGCCGGCTGGATTCGAGCTTTCCGGCGCAGATCGTGGGTGGGTCTTGACCTGCTCGACGAGCTGGTTCCATTGAGACCAGTCTCGAGTCTCGCCGTGACCGGAGCTGTCCGATTCGAAGAGAGAGAAACGGGCGGTCGTGAGAGAAACCGGAGAGGAGAGAGAAAGTCGAGGAGAGAGAGAGGAAATCTGGTTTCTGATTGGTTGAGGGGTATTTAACAATTTTTGAAATGACCATTATGTCCTCCGAACAATCCAAAGCTCGTATCGAAACGTTCCGCCCGTCAACGGACTCGTTTCGACGAGCCGGACGCAATGGCGCAACTCGTTTCGCCCAATTCCGTCCCGAAAATAAAGTGGACCAAAATGCCCCTTTAAATACTTAATTCCAATTAATTCCAATTAAATCATTTTTAATTCCTTTTTAAATTCATTTTAATTATCCAAATTAATTACTTAATTAATTAATTCATTTTTATCTTATAAATTGGGTCAGGGTCGTCACAACCTTCGTATTCTTATTTTCTTTCGGTGAGGATACTTCCTCACTTGCAGTGCCTACGGGCATGCAGTTAATTGAGTGTGGGGAAGAAAGGGTTAAAGTCTTTTAAAGGGTTTTTATATTACTCTGTGGTGGTTTTGGACTTCTTGGATCTATCTTGATCTTTGGACATTTTACGTTGTTTTATTTTATGGAAACTTTATTATTTTCTCATGCTTATGATTTTCAAGTTCTTTCGGTTTTAATTATATTTATGTCTACGCGGTTTAGTTTTGGGAGGTTTTACCTCGGGAAAAGAAAAAGGTTTGGTTTGGTTTTATTCTTTGATTATTTTGAGATATTGGTTTTTGAATCAATTTTATATACAACGGATTTTAATTGCATGATTTACATGGTTTTGAAACGGCGGGGTTAGTACGTTGTTTTGAACTACTAAACTTTGTTTTTGTCCACTCACACTTTTCTGTTTTGCGCCCCCCAGGCCCTAGTCGCGCTACAGTACTGTCCGGCCGAACGCCTCTCTTCTCGAGCGTCGACTTAACTGTAGGACCTCGTGTCCCTTATCTTAACTTTGAATTTCTGCTGTTAAACTTGAATACTCTTAGTTGCTCTGTTATTGCCCATTAGGGTTGAACTGGTTGGCCAAAGGCCTGTTATGTATTTATTGCATGCTGGCAGTTGGTTGTACTTATTCTACTGTTTTTGAACAGGTTGAACTTTTGGGTTTGGTTGTTTTTCTGGGGAGACTCTGCCCGTTTTTCGGCAGAAGTCTAGACCCCTTTGTCTGTTTGTCTCGGGAAGAGGGATTCTTTTAGTAAGTGGGCTCGACATCGCGATGATGTCGGTTGTCAGCAGGATTCGGCACGGGTTCCGGGGTGGAATCTGGGTTGGGTCCTGTCATGGATCATATCGAGCTAGCCAATTTGTTTTGATTTAACATAAAAAATTAAAATAATAAACTGCACCTAACCAAACCGGCAGTGGATGCTTTGACCGGTTTGTAGTTTGAAATGTTGAGCGCTAGTGCGGTCCAACTCCACTTCTGTAACGGGTGAATGCATTGAGTTACACTATTCTTGGACTTTTCTGAGAAGATATAGAAAATAATTAGACTTTATTTAATTGAAAAACTATTAAAGCACTTTCCCTCTTTATTTTTTCTAAATAATTACATTCCTCTTTCACCATTTTACCGTATCAGCTTTCTTTTTGTTTAGTTAGATTAGAAGGAATCAAATCCTTACCTATCATAATCCTGACTCATTTTCTCATCCATCCTCATCATTTAGGGTTCTATTTTCCTCCTTCGAAACTTTTTGATCATAATTTTCATGGTGTTCTTGTATATCGTCGGTTCGAACTGAGGCATTTAGGTTTGAATAACCTTTGGGTAAGCCCATCTATCACTAGCTGATTAGTTTTGCTTTATTTTGTTTATACTTGATTTCATAAATTTTGTTTTGCAATTTTTTCTTGGTAATATTGGAAGATTTGGAATTTCATTTAGGGTTGTCCAAATCCAATTGAATCTGTCCAAACTGATCGATCAAATCCAATCCAGTCTGATTTTGATAAGTTTCAATAACTTTGGCAGATCGGATTAGGTTCCTACATTTATAAGGTGACATGAATGGGTTGCTTGTGAGAATCCAATTAGTCCAATCTAGTTAATTTCATGCCTTTTGCTCTTATAGGTGTTTGAAAAGGTTTTTGTAAGCTTTTTGCTCATCTTCTTTCTCAAGTCCAAATCACCATTTTTCATCTATGAGTTTTCTAAATTGTTTTTGAAAACTGCTTTTGAAATATGAAATCTGCATCTAGGTAGAACAAATTCATTCTCATTTAGTTCTAGGTCAGATTCAAGATTGGTTTCTTCAAGAGTATGGTTTCTTGAAGAAATTGGTCTTTTTTATCCTTGAATCCAAATTTGGTTTCTGTTTCGGGTTGAGCTTGCAAGCTGGTGCCATGGGATGAACGAGCTGGAGAAGGAGCTGCCATTGCCATGAAGGACTTAGCTTTAAGCTTTGCTAAGTTAGAGAAGAAGATTGCAAAAATGAGGTATATCTTATTTTCATAAATCGACCTAGGATTTCTTGAGCTTGCTTGAGTTTCTTTGTAAGAATCTTCTTTGTTTAGTGGATTTCCTGTCGGTTGATGACCCCCAGTTTTTCCCAGAGGTGGGTTTCTGGGTGAACAATTTTTTGGTTTTGCTACTCATGTTTTTCTGGCTATTTGCTATTTATGTGATTATGATGTATTCACACACTTCCACCTTAGTTGTTGCTAGCACATGGGATGCCTAGATTGACGGGTCCTTACGAGTGCCTAGGTTGTCACTAGTAATCTTCTAGGCTTGCAGGTACAGATTGTTATTCTCTGTGTATGTGTGCATTTGTTGCTAGGTTCATGACTAGTAATTGACTAGTCATAATTCTCTTAATTAGTTAAGTCAAAGTGTGTGAATATTTCTGTCAGTTAGAATACCATTTTAAATTTACCCCTCGTCACCTAAGTACCAATTTCAATTGGTATCATAGCACCAGCTCTTAACATAAATAGAGAGATCCTTTGGGTGCTAATTGGTATTAGGTGTGTAAACATAAAAATGGATCAAATTGCTCTTTGCATTCATGATTAGCTTGCTTTGTTTGTTAAGAAATATAGAAGGATTGTCAAAGATAAAACCAAAGTAACTAGGAATTGTCAAAATTTTGGCTTTGTGCAGATGATATTTGAGCCTACATATGTTAGTGTGAACGAGACCGGCAAAATGTGCCTCGAGATTGAGCCAGACCTTTCGTGCCAAGTCGGTTCTGGCCATGACACGTTGTCGAAAACCGTTAGATAGAGTGGCTTTCAGCCAGTTTAAAGCCTCTTGATCTCTTCTCCTCCATTTAATAAAGTCAGGATATTGGGATTGCAGATTAAGAGGAGGCTCTGTTCCATCAATGATTCTAGAAAGATGGTGGTGGTGAAAAAATGAAAGAGAGAAAAACTTTTACTCTCGATAGTTATATATATCACTCGCGAGCTTAACCGAAATCAGTATTTTTGGCATGTTCTCTGCGACCATGGAAGCACTGGGAGGGAGATTGGAAGGACAAGTAGTAGGGAAATATACCAAATAGAACCCATATTACAAACTTTCGAATAAAAAAAAAAGGGAAAAAATGTAATCATGAATAAAATTGAGGTCATATGGTATTACCAAAATGCCTTTCATATAAATAAACCATATAGACTATATCGTCATAGGACCTTTTTTATATTGAGAGGAGCACTAATATACTAAACTGACACTCTATACGGATGCTAAGACTCAAACCAAGGACATTTTCTCGAGAAATTGCTCAAAACCACTAAACACTAGTGGATCCTTTGCATTATTATTATTATTATTTGAATATATTATTAACTCCTAGCTTTTCCTGATGTGGGCCACTATATATTGAGGAAAGAGATTAGAGAAGTTGACAGGACCGGCCCCGAATTCCTCGGAACCCAAGACCGACCCTGCTAATTAACCGACATTCGACTGATGCCAGGCCCACAACTAAACTAGAACGTTTCTTTTTCAAGTGAAAAGAAAATGGGGCCGAGACTTCTGCCAAAAATTCGGTAGAGTCTCCCATGAAAAATGGACTAAACCAAATTCTTCAACATGTACAAAAGCAACAGTTCAACCAACCAGCAACACACACAAGTTTAAGGGCACACAGTTTACAATTTTGGCCTCTGGCCTTAGAATTTCAATCCTAATGGGCATATCAGAGCATATCTTGAATCAGAAATTTAGTTTACAAATCCGAATACGAATTAAAAGAAAGTTTACAAGAAAAGTATCCTACTTAAGTTCGAAGCTCGGATAACAAAGTTCGGCTCGCTTGTTCGGCTTAGATCTCTACTGTCTAAGGGGGTGCAAAATAGAAAAACGTGAGTGGACAAAAATAAAGTTTTCACATGGTTAAAAACAAAACTATAACCCCACCGTTTAAAAATAATGAGAAAACCATGCAATTTACTTTTTATAAGCATAATCGAAATTTAATATCAAACTCTATATATATATATATATATATATATATATATATATATATATATATATATATAATCTAATTAAAAATCAATACAATCTTAAAATAATTAAAGAAAACTCAAGATTAACTCAAACAACCGAAACGAAGAAATTTCCAAACCAAAACCAAACCTCTTACAAACAAACTCATCTCTTCCTAACCCAACCACTCAACTCACCAAAACGCAAGCCCAAAGGCATTGCGAGCGAGGAAGGATCCTCACCGAAAGAAAAAAAAAGAAAAGATTGTAATACTAATATATATATACACGACACTGACACCAAGCATTTGTATTGGGGAAACAATTCATCCGGGGGATTGTTTGGCTAGACACGGGACTACTGTTGAGGAGCACACACGCCGACATCACATTGCAAGTGCCGCCCAAGCTCAAGTCCTACTCGCGTAGACTACTCGCCAAGGCCTTTGACACACCCGGCCAAGGGTGTCCGGACCTCTGCTACACGCCGGAAATTCCAAAGCCACGTGTAGTAGAGTAACAGTATCCAGATGTGTTCCAGACGTCGGAAATCTCCAATGCCACGTGTGGACAGAGTATCAGGGGATGGTATAGAGTGGTGTAACACCGACACCTCAAACCACAACTCACAACTCAAATCACCCAAGCCGGGTCCCACAAACCCACTTTCACAACCAATCAACTCAAACACTAATATAATCGGACGCTTAACGTCCATAACTCTCGACCCCACTATAAGAATAGTATATAATAAAGCACCGACCTCAAAATCCCCAAAAACACAAAGATGATTCAACTTAAACATAAACATCACTTATCCAACAAAAAAAAAATTCTAGAAATCCATAGAATCACATAAATTAACAATAAAATATTAATATAATTCCATACTCAACGTAATTATGGTTTTAACCAAGGAATAAAATATCGATGATATCAGAAATATCGGTAGTCCAAAAATACGGAAATTTCGATGGAAATATCGGGATATTATCGATATTTCAGTCCATGTCGTCAATATTATTGATATTTTGATTCATGGATATCTAAAATATCAATGGTATCAGAAATATCGGTAGTCCAAAAATACAGAAATTTCGTAGAAATATCGGGGATATTATGGATATTTTATTCCTTGGTTTTAACCCAAACACATATGCGTTCAATATAAAATATAATAAATCTTTAAGCCTCAAAGCATGGGTTCAATTTCAACCTAAGCAAAATGTCGAAAACCGAACACACACATATACATATATATATATATATATATTATAAAATCCAATTATAGCATATTTTAATATAAAAAATTATTAAATTCTCAAGAATTAATATAAATATCTCGCAGATCTTTCTTTAGTCCTCCGCTAGGATATTTACTAGAACACGTGTCAGCTTCGGAGGGCATTCCCACGAGTCCCACAATGAAACTGAGTGCTTGGAGAACCCCCAGGTCGCTCTATAAATAGAGCCCCTCACCACAGCTATAGGGTAAGGACTTCCTACTTGACTTTATGTCTTCGCACTGTCAATAGCCTGCTCCTCTCATTCGAAACTAACTTTAGCATCGGAGGGCCTTCGGCTAGTATCACACCGGTGCCTCAGGTCTTACCAACTACTCTTTTCTCTTTGATGAGGATCCAACATCATTGGCCGAAAGGAGAAGCATCCCCTCTCGAAGGTTCATTCGGTCCCTCGACCGTCCACATCGCTTATAAGTTGCCTTTAACTATTATCTGTTTAGTTTTAGCGCCAACAGTCTTAAATGCGGATAAAAACACCGATACTAAATATAAAGACTTGGAATCCGTATCTCTCCCTCTTTCACATTCTTTGCAGCAACAACTAAGAGAGGAAAAACAAAAGAACAATGGCTATAGTCAAATAATTCTCTCAAAAGAAAAAAAAAAGAAACCCAATTTTTTGTATTACTTAATCCAGAGCATCTTACCAAAAACATTATTCAAGGAAATTATATTTGACATAATATTAACCAGAAAGAGAAAAAAAGAAAAAGAAAAGACACACCCCAAGCGATTAAACTTCTTCTTTAAGCCAAAGCCAATTATGTAACTTTTTGAATCCCAATTTTTAGGTCTTATTAGGATAAGTAAAGAAACTGATCAACAAAAAAAAAAAGATAAGTAAAGAAAAAGAAAAAAAAAAGAAAAAGAAAAAGAGGAGAATATAGGCTGTGGGCCCTTTTTCAATTTTCTTTTTTAATTTTCACAAAAAAGTTAATTAAGGTTAAAATGGGATGAGTAATGCTACACTTATCACATTTTTATCCCACATGATGTGACATATCCATATCATGTCACATCAATTAAATTAATAAAGTGTATTAAATAAAGAAAGTTTAATTAACAGTTTTTTTTAAGTGTTAATAAATCATAACAGAAAAGAAAATTTTAAATAATTTTAATTGATGTGGTTGTCCATTTCATCCGTCACATAAGGTGGTATATGAATGTAGTACACAAATGTGGTAAGAGTAGCATTATTGAATGGATTCCATTTCTATTAGAGAAGTTATACACAATGTGATATAAAAATGTGATAAGTCTAGCATTACCCACGTAAAAATGCTCCCCAAAAACCCACGGCACCCTTAAAGTTTTACTTGAATGAATAAAAAATAATTTAATAGTTTCTTGTATGTGCGCCATCATCCTATCTTTCTGACTTTCTTTTTTACTTTTTACCCAAATTTCATTGTACAACCATGAAATCGAGACACCTTGCACTTGAGTCATAACAGATTAGAACAGAATCGAACAAATTTTTTCTTTTTACAGATGAAATGTTATGTGTTGTTTTATTTATTTTTCTTTAAGAAGGTTTGATTTGCTTAAAGTAGTCTTTGTATTTTTTTTTAAACAACCATGCGATAAGTACTCAGACAAATATATCTAAATTCATTATCAAGGAAATTACAAGTATATCAATGTCATAGTTACTGACTTGGTTCCATCACTGACATAAGCACTTGGTTAAAACAATCGTTTTCTTGTCGTCCATTGATAAGGGTTTCTTCGTTTACCTTTGCCTTGTGTGGGTATTAGTTGAAGTAGGAGAGATGTAATTACTCGTAGATTTGGAATAGAGGGCAAGTTGGCGTCTCATTTCATTAGCTTATAGTTCGATTGTGATGCTTCCTAGTTTGAGATACTGGATACTATAGTTGGCGTCTCATTTCATTAGCTTAATAGAGGCACCAACTTATTACATTTTGAACGCCAAGATAATCTTTCATTCGAACTTGAGACAATTGGTCTGTAAATCAAAACTATTCTCAACTCAACTGGTTCTTGTGTCAAAAAGTTGGTGTAATTAATTGGTATTATTATTTTTTGGGACAAGATTTTACAAAATGATGTTTCCAAACAAACAACTTAAAGTTGATCTCCAATCGAATAAAACATATATAATTTATTACTTCATAGTTACAGTAATTAAGCAAGCACTTCTCTTCTGTTATAAAATCCACGCAACGGTAGACGGACCAGCCTACAGCATCACTCATCCAAAACAACACAACCTGCGCATTAGTTAAAAATTTATCTGTTAATATTCCGAAAGTTCATCTGTCACTGTTGATTGTAATGGCTTTCTTTTGGCCGGTGGCCATGACCTCAGCGGAAACATTCAGAATTCCATTTGCATCGATAGAAAAGCAAACATCTACTTTAGCAACTCCCTTAGGAGCTGGAGGAATGCCATCCATGGTAAATCCACCCAAGTAATTATTATCTCTGGTGAACTCATTCTCTCCCTCGAAAACTCCACAACGGACGGACCTTTGGTTGTCATAGAGGGTAACGAAAGTTCCGTGCTTCTTGGTGGGAATTTTGGTATTTCTGGGGATCATGACGGCCATACGGTCTTCTTCATCAACTTCCGTCCCAAGTGACATTGGGATGACATCCGAGAGTGTGAAGTCTTGAAGCTTCCCCGTCACGTTCCCACTCAACACTGCAGCTTGAACAGCGGCTCCATAAGCCACGGCCTCATCGGGATTAATGCTCTTGCACAACTCCTTGCCCATGAAAACCTCCTTCAATAGCTCTTGCACCTTGGGGATTCTAGAAGAACCACCAACAAGAACAACGTCATCGACGTCGCTTATGGCCATTTTGGCATCCTCCAAACACCTTTTCACAAGCTCCATGCACTTGTTGAAGATATCCATGTTCAGTTCTTCGAATTTGTCCCGGGTGAAAGTTGTATGAAAATCTTCACCGTTGTACCAAGACTCTATTTCAATATCAGTGTCAAAGCAAAATGAAAGTGCCTTCTTTGCATTCTCACACGCAGTTTTGGCTTTCCGAAGAGCTTTGGGGTGCCCACAAATGTCCACGTTATTTTTTGTCTTGAATTCGTCGATGCAGTAATCCACCATTCTGTTATCCAAGTCTTCACCTCCAAGGTGAGTGTCTCCGGCTGTCGCCTTCACGTCAAAGATACCATGGCCTATGGTTAGTAGCGACGCATCCAATGTACCACCACCCCAATCAAATATCATCACGTTTCTCTTACTAAACCAACCGGCCTTCTTGTCGATGCCATAAGCTATGGCTGCAGCAGTTGGTTCGTTGATAATACGCAGCACATTTAAGCCGGCTAATTTACCAGCTTTTAATGTAGCCTGGCGCTGAGAGTCGTTGAAGTAAGAGGGGACAGTGATAACTGCATTTTTCTTACTAATCTTTGAGCAATGGAAGGCCTCCGCAATCTCCCGCATTTTTGCCAGAACCATTGATGAGATATCTTCAGCAGCAAACTGTTTCTCTTGGCCCTTCTGGTTAACCACAATCATGGGCTTGTCAGCCTTACCTTCAATGACCTTGAATGGCCAGCGCTTGATATCAGTTTGAACAGTTTTGTCACTGAATCTCCTACCAATTAACCGCTTCGCATCTGTAAATCATTCCCAGTTTAGATTATGTCAGGAGACAATTTAATTTATGGATTTATGCATAATACCCCACTTTTACAGAATTGCTCTAAAAAAAACACAGTATATATTTCTCAGTTCTAACGAAATTAACAAGGAAACAATAAACAATTATACTGTTGATCATTTTATTCTTACCAAAGATTGAGTTGGCGGGGAATCTCCCGGCTTGGTTAAATGCTTCATCACCTACCAACCTCTTACTATCAGTGAATGTAACATAAGATCGAGTTGTCCTGTTACCGTGATCGTTCACCAGGATTTCTACATGATCAGCCCGCCACGTTGCCACACACGAATAAGTTGTCCCCAGATCGATCCCAATTGCATGGTTATCTTCTGCCATTACTAATTTTCTCGATTGGCTCAAAAGCTCCAAGAGGAATGTCAAAGATTAACAAGGAAATATTAAATAAGTGCAGAAAGCAGTGGAAGAAAATTTATACACAGAGAAAGTGAAAAATCTAATAAACCAATGCTTACGCAATAGCTGATGCTTTGCCCCAGTTCACTAAACAAAGCACATTTACTTTTTAAGATTTCGAAATGATATAATTCCTTTCTTCGGATCCTCATCATACGTTTGTTGCTTTAAAGTCTTTTATTCCTTTCTTATCATCTTCTTCTCCATTATTTTATTTCTTTCTTCAGCCAAAGGGTAATGCGTGAAGAAACCATGCTATAGCAGCTGTCCTCTCAGCTCCCCAAATTCCTCCTCAAGACAAAGAGCCAACGAAAAAGAGCAGCCCCACATAAGTGTACCATGAAAACCCGGTCAAGTGACACATGCCCTAAAAAATTGAAAGCATTTTTGGTCACCATTTTCACCAAAGGTGTATCATCACCACATTTCTCAACATTTGACACGTATTCATGCGCATAATCTATTTTCCCAAATATAAAGCAAAGAGTTAACTATGGTTATGTTTATGGAGAAGTGTCAAGTGTTGAGAATAGTGGTGAGAGTACACATTGGGTTAAAGTGGTGAGCAAAAATATTTCTCAAAAGATTTGATAAACACGGAAAGTTTGTCTCCTGCCAAAACAAAAGAAATATTCCCTCAACTAGGAGGACCCATTCTCCCCTAATAAAAAGCATATGAACCCGAAAGCAACACTATTAGTTAGTTTAAACAAGAGAGTTTGTGGAACGGTGTTCATGTTTGTTTGTTTGTTTTGTAGGTAAGTCCTTATTTAGTTAGGATTTTGGTTCCTTATCGAAGATTGAGTGGGCGGGGAACCTCCCAACTTGGTTAAATGCTTCATCACCTACCAACCTCTTACTATCAGTGAATGTAACATAAGATGGAGTTATCCTATTACCGTGATCGTTCACCAGGATTTCAACATGATCAGCCAGGCAAGCTGCCACACACAAGTTGTCCCCAAATTTATCCCAATCACATGGCTGTCTTCTGCCATTATTAATTTTCTCAGCTCAAAAGCTTGAAGAGGATTGTAAGATTAAGAAGGAAGTTAAATAAGTGCAGGAAACAACTAGATTTGTAAGAAAATTTATATACGGAGGAAATGAAAGGTCTCGATGCTTATGTACTACAAGTGTAAGAGTATCCATAATAGGCTCCCTAAACCACCTCCTTAGACCAATTTTAGGGAGGAATTGGAAAAATACAACTCTAACAATGCTCCCTATCCACCTCCTAAAATAGGGAGACTTTTAGGATGTGAGATCCCACATCGGCCAACGGAGAGGGGGTGATGTGCCTTATATGTACATGCCCACCTCCAAATAGCACGAGGCCTTTAGGGAGCTCACTGGCTTCGGAGTTGTGGGAACTCCGAAGTTAAGCGAGTTGTGGCTTAGAGCAATCCCAGGATGGGTGACCTACTGGGAAGTTGCTCGTGAGTTCCCAGAAACAAAACCGTGAGGGCCCCGGCCCAAAGCGGACAATATCGTGCTACGGCGGAGCAATTCTGGGATGTGACAATTTGGTATCAAAGCCACTCTGCCGTGTGATGCGAGTGTGCCGACGAGGACGAGGACATTGGGCCCCTAAGGGGGTGGATTGTGAGATCCCACATCGGCCAACGGAGAGTTGGTGATGTGCCTTATATGTACATGCCCACCTCCAAATAGCACGAGGCCTTTTGGGAGATCACTGGCTTCAGAGTTGTGGGAACTCCGAAGTTAAGCGAGTTATGGCTTAGAGCAATCCAAGGATGGGTGACCTACTGGGAAGTTGCTCGTGAGTTCACAGAAACAAAACCGTGAGGGCCCCGGCCCAAAGCGGACAATATCGTACTATGGCGGAGCGATTCTAGGATGTGACAATTTGGTATCAGAGCCACTCTGCCGTGTGGTGCGAGTGTGCCGACGAGGACGTCGGGCCCCTAAGGGGGGTGGATTGTGAGATCCCACATCGGCCAACGGAAAGGGGGTGATGTGCCTTATATGTACATGCCCACCTCCAAATAGCACGAGACCTTTTGGGAGTTCACTGGCTTCGGAGTTGTGGGAACTCTGAAGTTAAGCGAGTTGTGGCTTAGAGCAATCGCAGGATGGGTGACCCACTGGGAAGTTGCTCGTGAGTTCCCAGAAACAAAACCGTGAGGGCCCCGGCCCAAAGCGGACAATATCGTGCTACGGCGGAGCGATCCCGGGATGTGACATAGGAGTTCCTAAATATAAGGAGAGAGAAAGGACTTCTAGTGGCTCCCTATAATTTAATGTTGCTTTATTTTATGAGTATTTTAAACCTTTAATTAATGCTAACTATTTTTTATATTAATTTTTTTTTTATAGAGATGGACCAATTAAATAATAGTTATAGCATTTATGACTCCCTAAACTAGTGACAGGACGGCCCCGAATTCCGAGGAACCCGGGACCGACCCTGCTATCTTTCCGACATCCGACAGATGTCGAGCCCACAACTAAATTAGTACTTTTTCTTTTCCAAAATTAAATGGAAGGAGGGCCAAGACTTCTGCCGAAAATTAGGCAGTGTCTCCCCTGAAAAACAGCCATAACCAAAATCTTCAACCTGTTTCAAGACAACAGCAATTTAACCAACCAACAGCACACACAAGTTTAAAGGCACACAATTTCAGTTTTGGCCTTCGGCCTTAGATTTCACTTCTACTGAGCAATATCAGAGCATACTAGAATCAGAATTTAAGTTTACAGTTTCCGAATACAAATTTAGAAGGAAAGTTTACAATGAAATCCTACTTAGGTTCGGGGCTCGGAAGGCGAAGCTTAGCTTGATCGTTCGGCTCGGAACACTACATGTCTGGGGGGGTGTAAAACAGAAAGAGTGTGGACAAAAATAAAGTTTTCACATACTTAAAAACAAAGTTGTAACCCCATCGTTTTGAAAATAATGTGAAAGCATGCAGTCTAAACTTTATATATACATAATCAAATTTAAAATCAAGATAATCTTAATATAGATAAAGAAAACTCGAGAACAATTCAAACACCAGAACCTCGACTCCCGACAAGGAATCAACTCCTTAACCCAACTCAAATATATATAAATATGTATATAAGTATAGACGCCCAAAAACCACCATGACGTTATAATATATAAAACACAGGTTTCCCAGCTATATATATATAATAGTCCCAAATGACCTCACACCAATCATATGTACCGGGAAAACAATCCAACCGAGGGATTGTTTAGCTAGACCACGGGACGGCATCGCATCATCCCGTGATTAGAGTTGAGTTGTCCAACTAGGGGACTACTGCTCAAGAGCACATATGGCGGCATTGCATCGCACGGGTGGCCCAAACTCAAGTCCTACGCGCGTAGATTGCCCGCCAAGGCCTTCGGCACACCTGACCAAAGGTGCCTAGTCCTTTACTACATGCTGGAAATTCCAACGCCACGTGTAGTAGAGTGAAAGTAACCAAGATGTGTTCCACACGCCGGAAATTCCAATGCCACGTGTGTACACAATATCAGGGATGGTACAGGCTATGGTGTAACTCCGACACCTCAAAACCATAACTTAGAAACCCAACTTACCCAAGCCAGGTCCCACAGACCCACTTTCACAACCAAACAACTCAAACACTCCAAACCCAACTACTTATACAATCGGGCGCTTAACTTCCATCACTCACAACTCCAACATATAAATAGTATATAATTATAACACCGACCTCGAAATTCCCAAAAACATAAAATCAAACTCAACTTAAACACGAACCTCAATCATCCAAGCATTATTCCAGAAATCCACAAAATCTCATAAATCGATAATAAAACAGTTATATAATCCCATATCCGACATAACCATACCTTTTGACCCAAACACATATACATATATGAAATATAATAAATCTTTATGTTTCAAATCACTAATTCAAACCAAACCTCAGCAGAAAGTCTCGAAAAAATCCAACATAAATCATATAATCCAAATTATGGCATAATTCGATATAAAACAATATTAAAAACTAAATAATCCATATAAATCATTTAATATTCAATGCATTCCATTCTTGAAAAATAATGCACGTTTAAAACAAAGAGCACTCACAGATAGTCTAGGTATGCCTGACCCTGAGAGGGTCCCGCCTGCTAAGCCCGAGAAGCTTAAGTGCCTATTTTGAAAACAAAGGATCGATTAAAAATTGAATTTTGAACGAAACTTTAAAATTAACTTTCAAGCTTTTCACGGGATTTCTAGAGTCAAACTAAGACTTTTGAAAGATAAAACCACCTCGGAAGACTCACGGTCAACCGAGTGGTCAAACGTCCCGATTTGGTCAACCGGGCCCGTGGGGCCCACGACCACAAATTTTCAATCCTAAAGCTCCTATAGGTCCACTAAGGTTTACTAATCACATCCCGAAAGTTTGTTCTCGATCGAACGGTCGGATTTCTTGTGATCGCACGATCGGACGGTTTCCGTTAACATAATCTTTAAGTCATTGATTCGGAGTATCCGGGACTCCGATTATCGATCCGCGAATTCCTACACGATCCTAGAGGTTCGGGAACCAACATATTCGAAATTGGAACGGATCCAACGGTCCGAACATATCAAATCCGGATATTACATATTAGGCGAAAATCCGTTCGACTGTCATACGATATCTAATTTCAAATCCGAGCGTACCGTTGCGCTCGGGACGATGTGGGGGCAATTTTGGAACCGAAATGGACCGCCACAAGTGGGCCCATGCGCCGCCACATGCTCTGGTAGGGCATGGGTGGCTAGAGAAATTTTTCGGCGACGGAAAAACTCCAAACCATGGGTCACGGCTTCACCTACAAGTTCAACTCGACGAGGGGAACACTTAATTCAACTACGGCAACGTCCAATTTTTCCGGCAAGTGGCCGGAATTTCAAAAATCCAACACCCAAACCCTTGGTTCTAGAAATCTCACCAAAACTCCAGAACAAATGAAACCAACTTCAAAAACAGATAGATCACACAAAAAGGAGGAGAAATCTTACCTAGATAGACGTTTGGAGTGGCCAGATTGCTTGGAAAACAGGTCAAAAAATTCAGTGATATTCTCAGTGATACAGTCGGGGTTTGAGAGGTTTTTTGGGCGAGAGAACCGGAGGGATGGATCGGGGGAGGTGAGACGTGAAGTTTGGAGGAGGTTTAGTGTGGTTACGTGGCCGGACGGGCTCCAAAATTGGTGGCGCCGTCGATTGGTTTGAAGAGAGGGAGAGAGTTCAATCAGGGAAGAAGAAAGGGGGTCTGGGTACTGTGCATGCGCGTAGTGATTGGGCCTTTGGGTTTAGGGTTTTTTAAATAAAAATTTAAAAGACCAAAATGCCCTTTTTAAGCTTTCAAATCCCAAATCGAGCGTGCCGCCCATTTACGAACTCAGTTGGACGCGCCGGACGCAATGGCGCAACTCGTTTTGCCAAATTCTTTTCCAAATTTAAAGTGACCATTTTACCCCCATTTAAATATTTAAATATTAATATTATTTTAAATTCAAAAAATTATTAATTAATTCAAATTATTTTATTTATTTCAATTTAATTCCCCATTAATTTTGGTTCGGGATGTTACAACCTACCCTCCTTAAAAGAATTTTGCCCCCGAAATTCCACAACTGTTTTGGTTTACCAACACCGTACTCTTCAACTCCAATACCTTGGTAACATCCCCAACAATTCCACGCTTACCTCCTTTACTAGAACCAACTTATGAGGTTATCAAGTTTAATTTCTTAATTCTTAATATGAAAACCTCAAAAAAATTTTCAAAACTTAAGATTTTCTTCAATCTTTTGTGTACGTCCACCCCTGAGTTCGGGTACGCCACTAAGTGTTCTAAACAAGGGTGACTCTTGGATCTAACAAAACACGTGTAAGGTAAACAAGAATAGGTAACATACCATAGACAACATCTGGTGTGGCCCTTGTCTCCTGCTAAGTCATAGAAAACACACGGGCCTGAGTCATCGGACGCCATTGTTGTCCCCTTTGATTTCTTCCGCCTCTTCCACGATAAGTCGACTGAACCCCATTGCTGGAAGAACTAGCAGCCGACGATGTGGCACCACTCTGATTCTGCCCCTGACCACTATTACCCTACCCCTGCTGGGCTACCGTCCCTTGCATTGCTGAACCACCCTGAAAGAGATTAGGGCAATTCCTTCTAGTGTGTCCAACTTGCCCCCTAGTATGATAATATAGTTTTGCTTATGCCAAATTCTATAATTATGTGTAACTAATTTTCTTTTCCTAGGGCATGATGTAGCCCTAGTATGATAATATAGTTTTCTTATTTTACCTATCTATTGATTACCGTTTGATGTTGGATTCTTAATCATTGTGTTTAATAACTTGATTGATTCTCTTGATGCTTGATCACCATCTAGACTTTTAATTGAGTTAATTTGATGTAAATTAGAGTAAATACCATACTTAATTTGAGGCTTGCTTCTTGTGATTAATAGAACCCTATATGATTGAAAGCCCAGTGTCACATCCCGGGATCGCTCCGCCGTAGCACGATATTGTCCGCTTTGGGCCGGGGCCCTCACGGTTTTGTTTCTGGGAACTCACGAGCAACTTCCCAGTAGGTCACCCATCCTGGGATTGCTCTAAGCCACAACTCGCTTAACTTCGGAGTTCCCACAACTCCGAAGCCAGTGAGCTCCCAAAAGGCCTCGTGCTATTTGGAGATGGGCATGTACATATAAGGCACATCACCCCCTCTCCGTTGGCCGATGTGGGATCTCACAATCCACCCCCCTTAGGGGCCCGACGTCCTCGTCGGCACACTCGCACCACACGGCAGAGTGGCTCTGATACCAAATTGTCACATCCCGGGATCGCTCCGCCGTAGCACGATATTGTCCGCTTTGGGCCGGGGCCCTCACGGTTTTGTTTCTGGGAACTCACGAGCAACTTCCCAGTAGGTCACCCATCCTGGGATTGCTCTAAGCCACAACTCGCTTAACTTCGGAGTTCCCACAACTCCGAAGCCAGTGAGCTCCCAAAAGGCCTCGTGCTATTTGGAGATGGGCATGTACATATAAGGCACATCACCCCCTCTCCGTTGGCCGATGTGGGATCTCACACCCAGTGCCTTTCTTGCAACACAAGTGCATATTTAATTTAAGAAAAATTAGGTATTAGCCATAAGAATCTTTACTAATGAGGATTTGATACCGAGAGTATTTCTATTTGGGTTTTGATATATACGAATCAAATTTTGTTTTGAATTTGGCCAAAGAGGAGGGCTAGATTCGTTGGCCCAGCTTACATTAATCCCTAAAAAGACAATTGTACCTTTTTTGTTCAAAAGCCTAACTGAAATTCGTTTTTTCTCTCTCTCTCTCTCTCTCTCTCTCTCTCTCTCTCTCTCTCTCTCTTTCTCTCTGTGCAGCAACGACGACCACGTCGCCATGATCTATGACTCTCTTTCTCTCCGCAGCAACGAAGACCATGTCGCCATGATCTGTGACTACCGATATAAGATCTAGAGACTGATCTGCGATGGCATTCTCCCCGCAGCAATGGTGACCACGTCGCCATGATATATGACTACCAATCTAAGATCGAGAGACCGATCTGCGATGGCATTCTCAAGCTACTCGACTCGCAGCTCATCCCTTCGGCCTTCGACGACGACATCTAGTCTCTCTCATGTGTTGAATTTTGCTTCCATGAAAATAAAATAAAGCTACTATGTGACTCACGATTGAGATCATGATTTAAAATCATAATCATTTAGTGGCTCTTTTGTATTATGCTTAATCATTTATATGATTGGTTTAAGTGAAATGTTGTAAATATGCAAGGTGACTGAAAATGACATCAAGGATCTTTTGACATGCCATTACCAGTACTGTTTCGATAAAGCTTTTGATAAGTTCTATGACATGTATACTGCAACTTGGTATGCAATTAGTATGCTAGAATTTTTTTTTTCTTCACTTAGTTTTCATACTACACATTTTGCTACTTGTAGTTTGGCCTTCTTACCTGACTACCATCTCAATCTACTGCAAGATAGATGTTCAATTCAGATGGAATAATTACATTGAATTGTATGGAGATTTTCGTCAATTGTTTTGGTATGGATGAAATTGTGTGTAGAAAATTGGATGTAACAACTTTAATCGGAATTTTAAAGAATTTGTTGTTGAGGTATGAGTAGTTGGAATATTTTGTTCATTTATAATTTCCGTAGTATTTTTTTCATTTCGACTCGTTGTTTTGATTTCTTTAGGCTGCTGTTTTTCTAGGTGCTATAATGCAGTTTCTAATTTGATTTTATGATTTTATTGGTTTTAGTTGTTTCTTACTAGTTATCGGCATGAGATTTTTGTTTTCAGTTGCTGATTTAATTGGTGTAGGCCACTCCTTACTAGTTGCAGTAATGTAGTTTTTGGTTTTTAATTGTTTTGAGATATTGCTTACTAGGTGCTGCATTGCAGTTTCTAATTTTATTTTATGATTTTATTGGTTTTGGTTGTTTCTTACTAGCTATTGGTGCGAGTTTTTTTTAATTGTTTCTTATTAGTTGTTGGCTCAAATTCTGTAGTGTAGTATTCGTTTTTGTATAATTGGTTTTTCTAGAAACTACTGTGCAGTTTTCGTTTAATGTATAGGGATCATTTGAATTTTAGTATGAATGTGTGAAGTATATGGAACTTATATAGTTCTATCATCAATGAATTTGTCTTTTGATTGTTTTAGTACTTTCATCATGGTTTTGCCTTTTAGTTCCTCACTTATTAGTAGGTGCATTTTTGCTTGGACTCTGCATTTGCAGTTTCTGTATAATTTGATTTTCTAAAAACTTATGTGTAGTGTCCATTCTATGCACACTTGTTTAGGGATAATTTGGATTTTAGTGTGAATGCGTGAATTATATTGAACTTATACAATTCAATAAAAAATTGATGTCTTTTGATTGTTTTAGTACTTTCATCATGGTTTTGCATTTTAGTTCCTCACTTATTAATGTGTTTATTTTTTCCCATACTCTGCAGTGCAGTTTTTGTTTATATAAAATGACAGGATCCGCCCCGGATTTCCCCTCTGAATCCGTGACGAACCAGATGCTGGACCCACTTTACTAAAAATCCATTTAGCCCTAATTTAAACTAACAAAGACTTCGACTTCTGCCATACATGCAAACAAATACATAAATAGTCCAAACTTTCAGCATGCACAAGTTAATGCACACACGACCGTTAAGACTATTCAAATGGGCTTCACGTTCTCTACCCAAACTCAAAAACGAGCAAGCAGAGCAACTAAAGATTAAGTTTACAACCCAAGAAAAATAAAAGTAGAGAATGATAGTAGAACATTCCTATGGAACAGACAACGATGATGCCTTGATGTGGTGGTCTCGACCTCAGATATCTAGAACCCGAGGGCGCAAAATAGAAAATGTGAATGGACGAAAACAAAGCTTTAAACATAATTTATATTCAATATAAATAACCCCCTCCGTTTTATAAAATAATGCCAAAACACCATGCAATAGATTTCTTCGGTAAATGTACATACGTATATCATTCAAAACTTGAAATACCTCAATTGAATAGACTCATATCATAACAAACTATAATTAAAACCAAATATTAAATGCAATCTAAATTTCTTGGAGAACATTGTAAAACAATAAACTGAAAACCTTCAAAATAAAACCCCTTTACTCGAGCCGTTTCAAACTCATAAACTTTTCCAAAAATCATTTCTCAACCTTAAATCCTTTTCATACAAAATTAAGCAGAATCCCCTTTTTTGGTCAATCATACCCTATTGAAGACATAAGTTGCAAAGCACCATAAGTCAATTGTCAAATCCGAAATTCATGTCATTTATACTTGTGTAGAGTACCCTCATTGCACATGCTCGAGAACCTTCGACTTAGAAATAAATCCACACAAATACCCATATACATATACATATAAATATAAATATACACACACCCAAAGTCAATACATCATCATGATGTACCAGGGGAAACAATCTAACTAGGTGATTGTTTGACTAAACCACAAGATATCAACACATTACTCTGTGACTAGGGATGAGCAGTCCAACTGGGGACTATTGCTCATAGCCCACACACCAGCAACACATCGCACGTGTGGCTGCATCAAATCTAACGCGCACAGACTGCCCCACCAAGGGTCTACCGCACACCCCGCCAAGGGTGCCTAGTTCTCATCACATACGTCGGCAACACAACACACGTGTGGGTAACATCCATATTGAACTAGGGGAGGAACATATCATTGTGTACATCATGTACTAGGGAAAACAATCCAACTGGGGGATTGTTTCACTAGACCACGGGATATCATCACATTACCCCGTGACTAGGGTTGAGCAGTCCAACCGTCGGACAATTGCTTTGTAGCACATACGCCAGCAACACATCGCACATGCGGCTGAAACAAGTCTTACGAGCGAAGACTACCCCACCAAAGGCCCACGGCACACCCCGCCAAGGGTGCTCGAGTATCCTCCCATATGCCGGCAACACATTGCGCATGTGGATAACATTTGTATCCAAGTATCAGTGTACAAGGGGAGGTATATGTAATGGTGAAATCCATAATTCCAAGTTTTGAATATACATTTCCAAATAACATAAATATATATAAAATAAAATAACACCCCATTCCATTTCAATAATATCCAAAATACTATATTCATATGCTTAGGAAATATAACAACCTCCTAAAATCCGATAAGACAAAGATAATAAAATATGATACACCATATTTAAAATTCCAAAATCCATAACATATCCAAAGTCACCAAATCCAAAATCACCACAATCCGAAAGCCAACTCCATATACTTTGATAAGGTTGTAAAAGCCGAGACTAGCCCGATAATAAAATCACATAACCTCATTAACCCAAAATAAACCAATTTCCAACCAAATCACATTTATGCAAGCAATTTCATATTTGAAAAACAATGATCATTTAAAAACAAATGTCCACTCACAACAAGTCCAATGCTGCTCAACCCTGACATGGCTCTTCTTGTGGTGTATGCGAAAAATGAATACCTATTTGAGAGATAAACGGACTTAGTTAATAAAAGTACCCCACAACAAACTTTAACTCAAAACTCTAGTTCCCCAGTCTCAAAGTGCGCACAACCAATACATTCAAACTAACAAGGGGAACGTTTTTTGCTCTCGGACCCCGGCCAAAAAGTGATCAGAGCTAGATGAAATCACGGCCAAACCGTCGGCCTTATATGAGTGTTTTGATAAATTTCCAAAACTCCAAAATCGATCATGTCATGCCCCGAATTTTCAACCTCAAATAACTTATTTAAAGTTATTACAAACAAACTGATCCAGGACGTGAAGCTCAGAAACTTCAACAGTTGTACCTGAATTTTTTTTTTTTTTTTTTTCTAAATACAATACAACCTGTTCCGAACCCACAATGTAAACATTGACTCAACTATTCTTTGTCAAATATTACATCACACCAATTATATAATAAATTGAAACTTCAACCTATTACATAATTTTGCTCCTCAAAGTTTAATACACACAGCGGAAGTCTTCACACCAAAATAAACCACATCCTGTACAAAACATGTACATCAACAGAGCCTTCTGCTCCTAACTTCAGTTACCATGTTCACAGTCTCTGTCACCCGCAGGATAATCCCCTACACCGTTGAATAGTATACCGGGTTCATAACTAACAAACCCGATAAGCTTTCTAAAGCTTGTATGAGTAAACCACATCCATAGTATAAATATGTCATTTTCACATAATATACAAACACATGCACTTTCATTAGCATACCACAATCCTTGTATAACCAAGGTACCATAATCAATCATCTCATCACAATCACAATTCTTTTATTTTTAAGAACTGTTTAAGTCACCACATGTGACTACACCAAAACTCTTTTATGTTAAAAGTAGTTTTCACATGTCACTTATTTGACAGATAGAAGAGAGAATGCCCACTTAACAAACTCAAAAGGGATTCAAGGTATTCTCCCCTAAATCCACCAACACCAAAACAATATAAAATGACGTTTCACAGTAAACATTGTTTTATAGCCAAATACACCAATCACAACAATATATATATTTATTATATATATATTTGTGTGGTCATTCACGCATGAATTCCCACCATACACCAACAACATATGTTATATGGCTCAACACCAAAATATCCAGTAAATATCAATTTACAACAAACTAGGTTTCACATAGCTCATGAACAATTGACGAACAAGTTCATGTGTTTTAAATCAATTAAAACATTTTATAATATCCCAAACAGCATGTTAATTATAGTCATTAACATTATCAGAATCACATTATAATAAATATAATATTTCGTGATTTTACTCACGATCACGATGGTTTCACTCACCTATTGTCCAAGCTGCGTTTATCAACTCAACAAACCACAATCTCAATGAGCAACTTTGGCTCCACGGAAACCTAAGAAAAGTTTGCAACTTACTTAGAATCCAAAATCTAAGATTCAGCTCACAAATGACGAAAAATGTCATTTGGACCAACCGGGAGTCCAAAGCGATCAATTATCGTCCAAAACACTCCAAAACTGTGACGTGCACACTATCAACGTCAAAACAGGACCGATGACACCCATTGTCCAAAAAGTCACTATTTGGGTCCCGCGGGTCCCACTTGTCCAACCGACATTCCAAACATCCGCCTCTTGCTCACAACCTCGGATTTCAAATCCGATCGCACCAATGGACTCTGAATAGTCCCGAAATCACCTTGCATAAATTTGGGCCCGATCCAACGGTCGGATCATTCTTGATCGCACGATCACGCATGATCGAACGGTGATCGCTCGCCACAAACTTCAAAATACAATCACTTAAGATGGGTCGTCCGATTGTCAATCCATCTGTACCTACAGACTCACAACAACACCAGCTACCGCATATATAAAATTGAACATGATCCAACGGTCCGATCAAACAGTCCTAAATTTGCAAGGCTCGGATAGTCTGTCAAACGATAGAATTTCAGAAATCCGAACACACCAACATGCTCAGCACCTCTAGGACTACGAATGGACCAACAAACATAGTCACCACCGCACCACCACCGTCGGTGGGTGTGAATAGTAAATTTTGGCGACTGAAAAACCTTAGAATCGCCAATCCAAAACTACACTCCTTAAAAAACTCGACGAGATAAACAACTTTAATTCTTGGCCTTACCTCAAAATCATGATGGAAGTGGCTCAAAAGCACGGTTGAAGTCGTTGACTTCACTAATCACTAACCAACTTCACAGCGTCGCCATGCCTTCACCGCTACTCCGATCATCGTGATTCCAGTTGGGTTATGTTCATGGGATACTCTTCTATGGATCTGGGTGGGTGGTGTTGAATACCTCCGCCGCAGCCGCTGGAAATTGCCTTAGGCGAGAGAAAAATCTGGTTTTTTTTTTCATTTTCTTTTCTTTTCTTCTCACTTGCTTCTTTTGTCTCCTACGGTTATGCTAGAATGAAGAAGAATGCACAGGAGAGGAAGTCACGGGAGGAGAAGAAAAAGAGTAAGCCCACGTGTGAACAATACCGGTGAATATTTTATCATTATTTTTTTGTCCAACTTCAAAAATTCCTTAAGAAATCATCCAGGCTTTGAAAAATTCTCCGAAAATGACCACATGCTCGTGGTGACGTAAACTAGTTTTCCATCCAAGAAACATAATTTTCTCACTTCAATTTCTTGAATTTCATTTGAAAAATCATTAAATTAAACGTAAGGGCATTTTAGTCCAAATTGAGATTAAGCACACTTAATCCATTCTTTTCCAAACCAAACCAACTTCATAAAATTGCCCACACATTTAATTAACCTTGTATGATTTTTCGGAATATTAATAACAACAAAATTCAAATTTTGAGGTTATTACAGGTCCTAACCACAAACATAAACGGATAGGGCACGAAGAGTATATGAAGTTTCATTCCTCGATCAACGGAAATGGCGGCCGGGTCGTCGGAGAAATCTCTGAAACCGCCGATTGTAATTAGTGAAATATTAGAGAATTTCTGGGTTGTTGACGTCGGAGAAAGGCTGGGCTAGGACGAGGAGGAAGAGAGGAACATTTTTTGTAAAGGTGGCGCGGCCAACTGGTGCACGACGACGTCATTTCATACACATGGATCATTATCAAGCAATTGAGTGGTTACGTGGCAAGTGGAGCCCACCTCTGCATAGATAAAAACATAATTAAATATTCTAATAATTAACATAATTAAAAAAATCCAAATAAAACAACAAAAAATTACGTTAAAAAATCTTAAAAGGAAAAAACAAATCTCTCTCAGCACCCTCACCCTCCGACCATCAACAAAAAAACCCCGACATGGTTTCCAGCACCACGGCGTCATGGTCAAAGATCTGATCAAGTGGAGGCTCATAGTGTTGGTTGGTTATGTTAGTGTCATACTCATATTATTTACATAATTTTGTTTTCATGACCTTCATCTTTGCAGGGTGTAAGGTGCTCTTACCAAAACAAAAGGAAATCTTAGTGTTATGGAACACAAGCATAAGTTATTGGCTACTGCAAGTTCTCAAGCTCAAGTACCTTGTCCTGAGATTATAATAGACAGGTTTAGTAATCTTCCAGATGAGGTTGCTCATCAAATTCTTTCATTTTTCAATTTAAAAAAACTCATTCAAGTAGGCAGCGTGTCCAAAAGATTCAGAGGGCTTTATCTCCCCGTCATTAGATTTTTGGTCATTGTAATTCAGACAAGCAGGAGCAATTAAACATGTTGAATTCTTTCGATCGGTTCTTGGTTCATCGTGGGGATAATAAGATGCAAAACTTTCGTATATGTTTGGATCTATGTTCAAGCTTCCATGATGAGATGTTTCGGGCAATCACATGGATCCACATTGCAGCAAGGTGTAATGTTGAAGTGCTTGATCTTCAGTTACGTATACTTAAAACATATATGGATATGATGGAATTGCCATCTTGCATCTTTCTTTGTGGATCTTTGAGGTGTCTATTGATGAAAGTATATACAAGACTTAAAGTGCCCTCCTTTCTTGGATCCACTAATCTCCAACACTTAAGCTTGAGTGGTGTCAGAATAGATGATGGGTTCTCCAAATGGATCTCAAGTTCCTGCAAATGCATTAAACAATTACAGCTTAATGATGTTTGAACATAAAATATCACCATTGAAAGCTCATCTTTGGAATCGTTTCGGTTTGTGTCTCATTATAGTCACCTCTGCCATCTTAACATCTCAGGTGAGAAACTTGAAGATATACATATAGAGATGGGTTTTTTTGAACGTGGCTGCACATCACTGAATATTTTTGCTCCAAATCTCAAATATTTGAAATGGGTTGGGAATTTATTGAAGCACCAAAATCTTGGGAAACTAATGGGCTTGGAAAAGGCGGAGATTTTTTTGGCGCGCAAGGTAGATGCTGATGACATTGACAATGCGATTGAGTTTCTTTGCAGTATATGTAGGGCAAAGTTCTTTCTCTAAGAGAAGATGCCACTAAGGTAAAAATGCACAACTCTGCAGACAAATATTCTCTTATGGCAAAAGCAAGACATTTTGCATTACGCATTTCGGTAGATCAAAATTGTTTTATTGTTTCTCTTCTCTCCCTCGCCTCTCTCATCTTAAGGTATGCAGACTATAACTGAAAGCCAGGTATCACTACTACATTTTACAATTTGCACGACGAAGGGAATTTCGTCGCGCAACGTTACTTTTAGTCGCACAAATTTTAGCGCGACAGAAAATTCGTCGCGCATATTCCGTCACGCAAAGAGCGTGAAGAAAGACTTTGCGCGACCAACTTTTTAGCATTTGTCGCGCACAAAGACGTGACGGTAAAAAACTTCGTTGCACAAAAGATTAAGGGATGACACAAAGGTTCGTCTCACAAACATTTACGCGACGAAAATACATTCGTCCCACAAATATTTGCGCGACGAATAATATCCGTCGCGCAAATATCTTTCCGCGACAGAAAAAAGTTCGTCCCACATATCTTTGAGCGACGAATGGCTTTGTACGACGAAAAAAATCCGTCGCGCAATTCGTATGACCAAATTTTTGCGCTACGAAATTTGTTCGTCGCGCAAAGGGCACTGCGCGACGAAACATATCGTCGCGCAATTTGTATAACCAAAATTTTGCGCGACGAACGCAAAGTAAAATATATTATTTAAATTTTATTTACGTTTTTTTTAAATTTTGTTAAAAAATAAATTTGGTTTTTTTTTGGTAATAAAATGAAATTGCAATAAAAAAATATAATAAAGAGAACAAAAAATTATATAAAATAATATAAATGTATCCTACAAAAGAAATGTTTTAAAATAGAATTATGAAAGTAAAAAACTAATCGAACAAAGTTCCAAAATCTACTTGGTCGTCAGGCAGATGCGGCTCAGAGGTCTGGACATTTTCCATAGGGGCAGAGGTCTGGTGGCCATGCTCTGGGTGGACGGGCTCGGAGGTCGACGCAGCGAATTGCGGGACTGGAATCACAGACATCTGACCCTGAAGCTCGGCCACCTGTGCTGTTAAAGCAGTCACCAGACTGTTTGATTGCGCTGATGAACGGGGTCTAGGTTCCCTCCGCCGGGCATTCCCCATCCCTCGACAATATGTCCCCGGCCTCCTCCCGAGGGTCTGATCCAACATCTCCGTCAAGATCTGAAACCCAGCATCCTGTGGAGGATCCACAGACTCGATCGGAGTATCGGGAGGAAGTTGGGAGGCCGACTCCTGAAGAACCAACTGGCTCCTTTCCACCATCGTGGCCTGTTCAACACAACATAAAATATAAATTAAAACATTCATATAATAACCCTAAAACTTGAATGCGTAACATATGAATTAAAATTAAAGAATACTTACATGAAGGGACTCGGCCAACTCATTCCCAGGTCGAACATAAACGTTGCCAAACACGTCGATCTCTGGGAATTTGGACCCTCCCTAAATTGAACAAGAGAAGAAAAATGTTAGTATGAAAAAAATGAATTAATATTAATGACATATTAAAAATTATTCATAAACTATTTTATTATTACCCGCCGCCGTGCATCCATCCTATATGAGAAGGGCCTGGAACCTGAATGGTGGAGAAGGGTCTTCTTATTCTTATTGCCCTTATTGGCTTTGGCTTTATTCTGTTATACAAAAAATAAACATATTAGTTGAAATTGGAATGAAATATAAAAAATTAAATAAACATTAGTAAGAAATATATAATAATTTTGAAATTAATATTGTGCTAAATACCACAAAATCGGGCGCCTGAAAATGAGCGCAGAGCCACGCCCAACTATCCTCCCGCCCCTCAAGCTCCTTCGGGCAACCCTCCTGAAGAGCGACTTGCGGATCATCAAACTCCTCAAAATGGTGGTGCAAGTCGCTTTTCCACTACTTGTACCTCTCAGCGAAGAGTCTGTTGACGTACGCCAACGACTCGTCGTCGAGGTCCTCTAAGTTGTAGTTCGTCTGCAATAAATGAATTACATACATTAAGTAATATAAATATATAAAGTTTGAAAGAAAAAGAATTAAAATGTAGGATACATACCGACAACTGGCCGCGCACCTCCGTCTTGATCTCGTCAGGCATGACCTTCCAAGACTTCCATTGCATCGGGCAATGGGTCCGAACGACGTGACCAATGTCATGGGCCAATGAGCTATGCAACTCCGCCGTCGGTGCAGCCCGATGCCGCTGGTCGTATCCGATGTTGATACGACTGTTGGTCACTTGGGTGACCTTCGCCGTCTTCAACTGTCGACACAACCCACGGGTGTTCTTCTTGGCTGCAAAGGAATACGAAATTATCGTTACATAAATAACAAAGTTAACTATAAAATACAAAAAAAAGAAAAAATTCAGTTGAAGGAAATCTATACCTGGCTGTGACCCCGACGCCTCAGTAGTGTCGGTCGATGTGGTGTCGGTGGTGCTGGCAGGACGGTGACGACGCCTGGCACTAACAGGCTACGCCACTGATGAATCTGATGACGCAGGCCCCTGGAACCCCCCGGAACCCACTGGTAAGTGGTCCATCAGTGCTGGAGCAGTGGCAGCAGATGACGTCTGAGCCGGGGGAGGCGAACCATGTGAAGTCGTCGCCGCCTTACGCCTTCTAACAAGGTTTGACATCTGCAAAATTTCATTAATACACATACAAAGTATTTCAATTTATGAATAGATAATTAATAGCACATACAATTTCATTAAGGTTCTTAACTAATTAATTAAAAGCATGGCTTAACCTAGGGTTTGCGATTTCGGAGTATCCAAGACTCCGAACCATGATCCGTCGAATCCTACACGATCCTAGAAACAAAAGGTACAACATACGTGGGTTTGAGTTCGATCCAACGGTCCGAACATATCAAACCCGGAAATCGCACAATAGGCGAAATCCGTTCGAGCCTCAAACGGTAACCAAATTCAAATCCGAGAACACCTACGCGCTCGTGACAACTAGGGGATTACACTGGGACCCAATGCCCACTGCTATAGTAACCCACGCGCCACCACATGCGCCGGCAACGTGTAGGTGTCCAAAGCGATAACAATCGCCGGAAAATTCTAAAAACTAAGGGCCAAGGTTCCTACCCTAGGTTCAAACATCAATTGGAGCCACTTTGTTCTCGGACCTACCCCGAAAAATGGCCGGAAGTGGCCGGAATTTTAATTCAAAAACCGGCCAAAACATAGGGTTCTCAATTCGAGATACCTATTGCCACAATTAATCAAATCCTACCCAACAATCAGCTAGAGCACGAAAAATAGTCCAGAAACCATACCTCAAGCGTCGGATTTGGTGGCCGTAGGAGAGAGAACGAGGCCGGCGAAGATCCAGCCAAAACCGAGCTTTTTCCGGCGGAATCGGGGCGGAGACGGAGGGGAATGACCGGGGCTTGAAGGTGGCAGCGTCCCGGTCCTTTTTCCTGCGGAGTAGTGGGCTGAGGTGAGGGTGGAGAGAGAGAGACGGTAGGGCAGAGAGAGAAGAAGTGAAGAAGAAAGGAGGCTGTCGCGATGTTTCTGCAAAATTAATCGATCTTGCGCGACGGATAACAAACTTCGTCGCGCAAGGTCGATTAAAAATAAATAGCGCGACTAATAAATTGAAAACGTCGCGCAAAGTGTGTGCAATCCGCCCAAATTTTCACTACATTGCGCGACGATTTACTAGAAATCGTCGCGCAAGGTGGTAAAAAATGGGATTGCGCGGCGCACTGGTTTATGCATCACGCAAGATGATGAAATTAGGGCGGTGACCTGTACTCCGCCCAAATTTTCACTAACTTGCGCTACGCTTCAGTATTCATCGCGCAAGGTGTGTGTAATCCGCCCAAATTTTCACTACATTGGGCGACGATTTACTAGAAATTGTCGCGCAAGGTGGTAAAAACTGGGATTGCTCGACGCACTGGTTTATGTCGTCGCGCAAGATGATGAAATTAGGGTGGTAACCTGTACTCCGCCCAAATTTTCACTAACTTGCCCGACGCTTCAGTATTCGTCGCGCAAAGTGTGTGCCATTTGAAGGAATTTCCACTACATTGCACGACAATATTGCCGTTCTCGTCGCACAAGATGATGAAATTTGGGCGGATAACCTAATTTCCGCCCAAATTTTCACTACATTGCGCGACGATGTATAATCTCATTTTCATGTATAGCGTAATTTATTTAACAATGTTTCATTTCTCCACATTTATAAGGTTTGGATATAACAAGTACCTATATTCAAACATTTGTATTACACAAAATTTGTACAGTAACATAATAAAATTACAAAAAAATTCATTATTCATCATCTGAACTATAATAACTTTCGTTATCGTCGCTACCATCACTTTCAGTCTCCCAATCCTCCTCCTCCTCCTCCTCCTCCTCCTCCTCTATAACTACATCATCGTCGTTGTTCGGGCCCACTGCACCATCGTATCGCGGAAGATTACCGAGGTCAATTGTAATTGATTGAATCGGTATTTCGATTGAAGACACTCCTTGTATCTGAAACGGTTCTTGTATAACATTTGTATCTCGAAGTGTTTCCGCATCATTTTCCATTGAAGATTCTAAACGTTGGTCAGCCACGTTGTCGACGTCGTTGTCAATAGGGTCTAGTTTTGGTATAGCATACACGTTCCTATGATCCATCTTTTGAACAACTTTCCAACCGCTCCCGGCTTTAGGGTCATCTAGATACACAATCTGTGTTGCCATGTTTGCCAAAATGTAAGGGTCATCATCATACCAAGTTCTGTTGATGTTCACAGATAGTACGCCATGGTCGATTTTAACACTTCCCGCCCTATTTGGGTTGGTATCAAACCATCGACACTTAAACATGATCACTTGGTATCGGTCTTTGTAAAGCAATTGCACGACAGTTGTGAGTTTTCCATAGAAATCAATGTCCGAACTTTCCCCTCCACCTGGGACATGAACACCGCTGTTTTGCGTACACAACTTGTCATCTCGTGCAGTCCCCAAAAACTTTATGCCGTTAACATGACATCCCGAGAACAATTCTGCGCGAATCGGGCTGAACGCCAAGTTATATAACTCGTCACTGTAAGTGGGGGAATTCGATGCTTTCAATTTATTCACCTAATATTACAAAAAAACATTCACATGTTAGTTTCAGAAAATTAAATACTACAATATATATTTGTCAAATACAAAACACTTATAACTTACAGAATCCAAAAACCATTGTGAAAACAATTCACGGTGTTTGTTTGCATACAAATGTGATGGATGTTCTCACTTCATCATCTCTTCATGCTCATCTAAGTATGCCATTATCTCATCACAATTGTTCAGAATGAACCAATGCGCTACCTCCATGTCATTTCTAGAAAACGACTCTCCTCGTCCAGGATCTCCATGTCATGTCATATTGAACCCAAGCCTCTATAATTGATCCTTCCGGCTTCGCCCTGTTGCGTACACTTTTTTTCAGGTCTCCGAGAAGCCTGCCAAAATAAAACGATATGGTACAAATTAGCAAGCGTGTGATAATGATGCATACACAAACGATAAGGATTACATACCTTTCTATTGGATACATCCACCGATAGTTGACAGGACCAGCAAGCAATGCCTCTTCTGGCAAGTGAACCATCACGTGGATCATACTTGTGAAGAAAGCTGGAGGGAATATCATCTCAAACTTGCATAGGACTTGGACAATATCATGGCGCAACTGAAACATGTCTGTCTTTCGCAATGTTTTTGCCGTCAGTTGGGAAAAAAATCTGCACAACAACATGATTGGCTTCACTACATCTTCCGGCAATAGGTGTCGAATACCCACAGGAAGTAGGCGTTGCATAAACACATGGCAGTCATGGCTCTTAAGTCCAGTAAATTTACCCCCGTCAACATTCACGCAACGTGCAACATTAGAAACATACCTATCGGGAAACTTTACTGACGATACAAACTTTAGAAACTCTTTTTTGTCATTCGGTTTCATAGAAAAAAATGCAAGATCCCTTATAGCTTTGTCACTGTCCCTATTCATCCATAAACCCCTTCGTATGCCCATTCTTTCCAAATCAAGACGAGCTTTGATCGTATCCTTTGTCTTGCCCTCGATATCTAGAATCGTGCCCACCAATGTGTCAAATACATTTTTCTCAACATGCATCACGTCTAGATTGTGCCCCAATTTTAGTTTCGACCAATATGGGAGCTCAAAAAACATAGGCTTGTGCGTCCAGTTCATATGTGTAGAAGGTCTGGTTCGACTAACTGTTTTCCCGAACGGAGCAAAATCCAAACGGTTAAGCTGTTCCAAGATCTCATCATCGGACCATTCTCTAGGTCTGAGGCGATGCTCTGTGTTCCCATCGAACTCTTTATCTTTTTCCCGCCACTCGTGGTCCCATGGCAACCATCTCCGATGACCAAGGTAACAAACTTTTCCAGCGTGCCAACCAGAAGTTACATCTTCCTTGCATACAGGACATGCCATATAACCCTTTGTGCTCCACCCATAAACCGTTGCATATGCGGGAAAATCATTCACAGTCCACATAACTACTGCCCGCAAAGTGAACATCTTCCCAGGTGATTTATCGTATGTGCGCACACCGTTTGTCCATAAATCCTTCAGCTTATCAACCAGCAGCCTTAAGTAAACATCGATTGACCTGCCAGGATCCTCAGTTATCAGGACGGTCATCATCATGTATTCTTTTTTCATGGATTTCCAAGGCGGCAAATTATATGAGAATACAAAAATCGGCCAAGTGCTGTGGTGTTGGTTTAGAACCCCGAACGGATTGAATCCGTCAAGTCTCAATCTAACATTTCGGGGATCAGCAGCAAACTCGGGGAACGTTCGATCGAAGTCTTTCCATGCATCCCCATCTGCAGGATGCCGCATCATATCGTCATCTACCCGTTTTTCCTTATGCCATCTCATGTCCGTGGCAGTATGCGTCGACATATACAATCGCTGCAACCTGGGTTTCAAGGGCAGATAACGCATGACTTTTTGCGGGATCTTAGTCGTTCTATTCTGAGATGTCATTTTGAACCTCGACTCATTGCATGTAGAGCATGTATTCAATGCTTCATACTCTTTGTAGAATAAAATACAATTGTTTTTGCAAGCTTGAATTTTTTCCTAACCTAATCCAAGACCATTCAACACCTTTTGTGCGTGTCTATGTTCTTTCGGCAAACAATTGTCCGTCGGAAGCATTCTCTTGAAAACCCCCAAAAAGTAATCGAAACACTAGTTCGACATACGATACTTTATTTTTCCCTGCATTAGCTCCACAATGGCCGTGAGAACGGAAAAGCTCTCGCACCCCGGGTATAACTCTTGGTTGGCATTTTTTAACAGTCTTTCATATTGTTCAAACTCTGCACTGTCTATTGGTGTAGGCACGTCATCTTCCCCTTCCTGATTGATGTTGGTCGATGCAAATGGAAAAGCATCGTGTATAATATCCATGACTTGATCATTAGTATCCACAATAGGTTCAACATTGTCCACTCTTGTGGCATTTGAAGACGAAGCATGGTCTAATTGTTCCCCGTGAAGGTTCCAAATGCTATATGTCTCAATCATTCCATTTCTTACTAAATGAAATCCAACATTTTCAATTGTCTCCCACAACGTGTTGTTACACCTCCTACAAGGACAACGGATTCTAGTTGCACCTGGGTTATGTGTATGTGCAAACTCAATAAAATCCTCGATTCCATCCAATTCGGGTTATGTATCCACCTCCTGCTCATAATTCCTGGAACCACAATCACAACACAACAATCACAACAACTTCATACGAAGTCATAACGTCACCTTATGCCTCCGGTAAGGGCCCTATCCCATTCGGGAATGCATAGTCATGTCACGTAATGTACGGCTACATGAGATTACGTTTCGACGTGGATGAATTTCGGCAGCATCTCGATACAGTTCTTGAGGTGTACCGTAGGTATAAATACCTACGTACCACCCGAAGAACGTACAGAGATAACACCGAAATCTCCACAATCGAAACCTAATCCTGTAGCCGTACATTACGTGACATAACTATGCATTCCCAAATTGTCCAAATAATGGGACAATTCAAGAATTAATTGGACCGCAGTCATGCTTTACGCATCCATGCACGAAATCCAACTAACCTTGAACGGGAAACTAAGTGTTACTAAAAATAAAAATAAAAGTACGAAGTTAATTTCAATTAACTTCGTACATCACAACACATTGTGCTACGTCACGTACAATTTAACAACATAATATGAATATAATTTCACAAAAAAAATATAAACATACCAAACTAAGTTTAACATAATGTAATTAATTTAATATATTTAAAATATAAAACGAATAAAATACCTTCTCAATCGTTCTCCACCAATCGCTAATTACAAATATCCCTAACGAGAACGAAATTAATAGCGTTAGTATGAATTTACATTAATACTTTTAAACTAATGACAAAAAATACATACCCACTGAACATACTGAATTCCCAGCAGAGGCAGCGGCAGCGACAGAGAGAGGAGAGTCAGAATGTGTTTTTTTTGCATTCTGCCTCTGCAATGGCAGAACATATGAAGAAGAAGGATTTTGCGCAACGAACCACTTAATTTGTCGCGCAAAAAAAAAAATCATCACGCAAAACTACTTTTTCGTTGCAAAATAGTTCCATTTCGTCGCACAAAATAAGTTTTTCGTCGCGCAAGATCGTGTCGACATCAATATTTTGCCCGACGAAAATTTTAGTTTGTCGCGCAAAACTTCGTCGCGCAAAATATATTTTTCCGTCGCGCAAGGATTTAGAGCGAAAAAATATCCCATGTTTTTCTTACGCGGCGATAAATCTTGTCGTAGCGCAAGTTTTTGTCCCAAACAACAAAACCTGTCATTTTTACACGACGAAATGACTAACCGTCGCGCAAGGTCTTCTTTCGCGACGATTGTTTTCGTCGCGCAAATGTTTGGCGCCAAAAACATAAACCTGCGTTTTTCTTCCAGGCTTTGCGCGACAACTAATTTTTTTGTCGCGCTAATAGTTTTTGCGCAACGAAAATATTGGTCGCGCAAGATATCTGTGGTTTGTGAGACGAAGTTTCTGTTCCGTCGCAGTAGTGTATTTTGTGAGACGAATTTGTATTCGTCGCGCAAAATATCGTCGCGCAAATAGTTAAACGTAGTAGTGTATGGAAGAACTCTTGAACTTAATGTGCTGTCTTTTGTTAGAAAGAGTCTTGGCATTATAAGGTTGAAGGTTAAAGATGTTTAGGTGTTTATCTTTGTTGCTTTTTACAATCCAACTTTCATACTGGAATTAGGATATCCAGTATGAAAGTTGCCTATCAATTCATGAAATGTTGTTGGAAAACTGTAGTCAGTTACCATGTATTATTGTTCATGATATTCAATGTCTTATCTTGTCTCCCTTGGTTTGGACTATCTAAATTAATACTCTAGTTTTAGACTCTCTTATAACTAGATTGGTCAATAGCTCAAAATAAAGGAAAATGCATGATTCGATTGCTGGACCATGTCACCCGCCTGATCACTCTCACAAAAAAGCGAAACGCCTTACAAAATAACAACTTCTCCAAAATAAGAAGTCCGAAATATGTAGCGTACAACTTCTCCAAAATAAGAACTCGGAAATGTGTAGTGTAAGTGCTTGATAAAACTGTGCACATAGCGAAAAGGGAAAATATGGCAAAGCAAAATGTAGGGGCTCAACGAGATCCACGGTGCACATGGCAACTGTGATGCTGGTATTTATAATATATGCTACCATTTCAGCGTTAAGCGCATGGCATCGATTAAAATTTCTTAAGTATCCGGTGGTGGATGAAGCACATACAAATACATGATTTCACCCTAAAACAATATAACCTGTACAAGTAAACCAGTGAAGATATATCAAATTGATTTTACAATATATGCTATTTCAACGTTATCATGGCATCGATTATCATTTCTTAAGTCTCATCTCCCTAAAGTTCTTCGGTCTGTCTCGGTTGATTATCATCTCATTCTTCTGGCCAGTGGACTTATTGACAGCAGAGACACTCAAGATACCGTCGGCATCAATTTCGAAGAAAACATAGAATATATGAACATGTTTGGGAGCTGGAGGAATGTCACGGAGGCCGCATTCAGCCAAAAAGTTGAGATTTGCTGGTATGCTACTCTCGCCTTCATATATGCGGAAGTCGATCAAAACTTGGTTTTCCTTAACAGTACAAAATTCTATGTCCTTCCTCACGGTAATTATAGAGTTTCTTGGAATCAAATTCATGAATTTTTTCAAACCATTAACATCTGTACCCTCCATAACAAGCGGCAGAGGAGTGACATTCTTGAGAGTGAAGTCTTGAATAAACTTCCCCTTTCCATTCCCACTCAAGGCTGCGGCTTGAATAGCGGCACCATACGCCATTGCCTCATCCGGATTAACGCCCTTGCACAGCTCCTTCCCCTTGAAAAACTTCTGTAATAGTTGTTGCACCATTGGAATTCTAGAAGAGCCGCCAGCAAGAACAACATCATGGACACCGTTTATGTCCATTTTGCATTCGTCAAACACTTTTCCACAGGATCCATACACGTGATGAATAAATCCATGTTTACTTGTTCAAATATGGCACGAGTAAAAGTTATGGGGAAATCAGTATTCTCACACAAACAGTCAATTTCAACGTCAATGTCAGACTCAAATGAGAGTCTCTTCTTTGCCTTCTCAAATTCATTTTTTAACCTCCTAAGAGCTCTCTTGTTTCCACTAACGTCCAATTTATGCTCCCTCTTGAATTTCTCAGCACAGTAGTTCACCAATCTGTTATCGAAGTCTTGGCCGCCAAGGTGAGTGTCTCCAGCCGTTGCCTTGACTTGAAACTCACCAGAAGTGCTCATGGTAAGCAACGACACATCTAAAGTGCCACCACCCAAATCAAATATCATCACGTTTCAGGGGCTACTCCACCCGGCCTTCTTCTAAAGGCCATAAGCAATGGCGGAAGCGCTCGGTTCGTTCGTAATACGCATCACATTTAGGCCTGCAGAGACACCAGTAGCTTTTGTAGCCTGATGCTGCAAATCACTGAAGTAAGCAGGGACAGTGATAAGTGCATTTTTCACAGTTGAGCCCGGGTAGTTCTCAGCAATCTTCCTCATCTTTTCAAGAACCATGGATGAGATATCTTCAGCAGCAAATTGTTTCTCTTGACCATTGTGGGTAATCACAATCATGGGCTTGTCAGTCGGACCTTGAGAGACCTCGAATGGCTAGAGCTTCATATCACTTTTAACAGAGTCGTCGCTGAATTTCCTACCAATTAACCTCTTTATATCTGTAAATTGACAAATTCCATATTGATTTTTTAGACTAGTATTTTTATCACAAAACAATTAATTAGTAAATATATATAGGTAATTAGTTCAAATTTATAAGCAAAGAAATATAAGTTAAGACAAGAGAATAAAAAGCAAACACTAAACAACAATTATAATAGTAATTGATCATTTTAATCCTACATACCAAAATTGATTTGGCGGTGTTTCTGACTACTTGGTTAAATGCTGCATCTCCTACCAACGTCTCATCAGTTTCAGTGAATGCAACATAAGATGTAGTCTTCCTGTTCCCCTAATCGTTGAGTATAATTTCTACATGATCTTTCTGCCACACTGCTGCCCGAGAATACGTTGTTCCCAGATCGATCCCGATGGCGGCGTGGTCTTCTTCTTGGGCACCCTGACCCTGATCATGATTTACGGCAGCACTTCTGTGCTGTTCATCCAGGTGTATTTCCTCCATCAACAATAAGTCTTGAAACTCATCCCAAAAACTTATTAGAGGATTGTTGTTTATCCATGCACGAAAGGGATTATACTCCTCTGGCAATCCCGGCAGGATATGTAGATGAAGAAGGTCGCGATCTTCCACAGGAGCACCGGCATCTGCAAGCTTCTCCGCCAGCTCTTTGATTTGTTTGAGATAGTCAGTGTTGTGAATTTTAGACAACCTGCAAAATGGAGATTATAAAGATTAGTCTAAACACAAATTATACTCGCAAGTGCACAAGGTCAATCGTAATTTAGTATGGCAAATACGAGGTCATTCCCACGAGGACTGAGTTCAACTTCCAATTAGTCTAACCTAATTTACTTCACAAAATACTTTAACTAATCTAATTATATAAACAAGAAATTAAACACGTAGCATACTCACGTAAACACAAAAGGGTTTTTTAAGAGAATGATTTAATTAACACGAAATTAAAAGACAAAAGAAGGAGAAAGTCACGAAACACAAAGATGAGAAATTCAAATTGATAAAAGCACTAGGACAATGAATTCACCACTAGTAATCCAATCTAGCCTCTTATTCACCTACCTATTAATTATCCAATTGATGTTGCCGCTTAGTTTCCCTTTTTCATGAATTACCTATGGTATTTAGGCTAACTCGTATATTCCTATATGCAATTCGCCTATGGTATTTAGGTCAAATATCAACACATAGAAACTCATTAAGATCAGTGAAAACCTCCAACAAGCATGTAAACCCTAGGAGTATGGTATTTACCCTAGACGAATAACAAATCTTAATCACAAGAAGCAAGCCTCAAATTAAGTATGGTATTTACTCTAATTTGCATCCGATTAACTCAATTAAAAGTCTAGATGGTGATCAAACATCAAGATAATCAACCAAGTTATTACGCACAGTGATTAAGAATCCAACATCAAACGGCAATCAATAGATAGGTAAAATAAGAAAACTAGATCATCATACTAGGGCTACATCATGCCCTAGCAAAGGAAAATTAGTTACACATAGTCATAGAATTCGGCATAAGCAAAAACATAAGGAAGAAATAATAAAACTTAGCCAATTGCGGTACTCTTCCGGTGTCTCCAATTTCTCCAAATCTTGCGTAATCCTAAATGAGTTGTTTTCTAACGCTTAAATAAAGCACCACAATCCCATTCCTACCCTAGTTGGGCTTTTACAGCAGCCCAAAAATAAAGAAAAAACCTAATTAAAACATAAATCCAAAAAGGGTAAATAATTGACTCATTTTCCAACTTTGACTGGGATAACACGTCAGTTTCTTTGCTCACACGTTTGGGGTCGTTCCTCCTTCAAGAAAATTCGGGAAAAATATGAGAATTTTAGATCTTTGTCTTATCTTTCCAACCATATATCGCAGGACCTGAGAAAAAATCGGGAAGTCCTTCAAATTGCCTTTTTCGCACAGTAACTCAAATCTGACGGGATTGCACTTTATGCTGACTTAACTTCAAAGACTGCTCTCATTGGCTGCTCCAAAAATTCTAGAAAAATTCCACAATTGTCTTCAGGGTCTTAGCTTCAATCTCCAACTGGCCTTGCACAAAAACTCCACCAAAAAGTCGTATTTTCGTAGAAAACCAATTAACTGCTCCAGAAATCTGAAAATGGAGAAAATAAAGTAATAAGTCCTTTTTAAATCCAATTCTCCTACAAAAACTAAGTATAAAGAGTACATAAATGTAGAAATTTATGGACTTATCAAATACCCACAACTTAGATTTTGCTAGTCCTCGAGCAAAACAAAACAAAAAGTAAACAAAAGAACAAAGACTCAACACAACACGCGACTAACTTCCCAATATTGATCTCAGAGATAATCACCAACTGTTAGCTGACTTCCAAGAAATAAGAAACAATAACTCAAGACATTATCAAAGGGTTAACCAAACTTTAATTGAACAACTTGGAGTGTAGTGTGTGAAATAGCCAAGATTAATACAATCCACGATTTAAGCTTCACACAAGTTAAATAACCAAATAAAGACAAGCTTTAACTTCAAATCTCACTAAGGATGTTCACTCCAATGAAAGCACTTGAAATTTGACTAGTTATTGTCACTCATAAATATGTGAGAGGAATCAAAGCAATAGGATGTACTCACATAATTGAAATAAAGGCACATGACATAGATAAAAGATCTCATGGAAAGATATCGCATACTTGAAAACATTTAAACCATCCGACCATAGTCCTTCCACACCTATTCTCCACATGAGGAACCACACTTCTCCTTGGATCAAGTAGGACTTTCACTAAGGTTGTAATGGGGCTTAGGGTGATGGGTGAAACAAGAAAAAGCTATGGATGAACAAACAAAGTCTAAGGATTTCATAGAGCTTTCCATGGAAATATAACATCTTGCACTTTGAACACACAACTTCATACTGATACTGTCTTGAATTCTCTTTTTTTATTCTTTTTTTTATTCTTTCCACACATTTTTTTTTTTCTAATTCCATTAGCTTTCTAATCAACCCATGTAGCGAGTGTTAGGCCAATGACTCCCAAGCTAGATAGCTTTAGGGCATTAAATGTAAAAACACTCCTAGGGCTTAATAACTCGAGTTGAAAAGGCTTCAAAATTAGATTTTCTTTTTTTTTCTTTTAATTTTTTAAGAGTATCCTTTACTTTCCACATAATTGAACAATTTGTGCAATTCTCCCTTAACAACAAAAATACTCTACAAAACTCCTTAGAAGGGTGTTGGATAAACATATGAAAAGGTTACGGTGAGGAGATTTGGGTAAATAACAAAAAAGGCTTACATGAAAGGCACAAGGGGTTAACTAGGGATAAAAGTGATACGGGTTGGCTAGAAAGGCTCAAACGAAAGAAACAAGGCCTATATCACTTCCTAGAATCCATGTGGTTCATTCTCGTTAAATGCCTCGAATAGGTAATGAAAGAAGTTCTAGCAAACAATTTAAACATCCTCAAGTACTTGACCAAAACAAAGAATAATGAGATCACAACGACTTGTAGGCAAGAAAAATTAAAGAATATCATGTAACACTCAAGAAAGGAAGGCATAGGCTCAAAAGCTCACATAATAAGGGTTATATAAGTCTACACTCGCTCTTATTTAGCCATTTAAATCATGTGAAAATCCCCAATCGAAAATCATATTAATATGGCTATATGTGCAAAGAGATTTACCAAGTTTAATCACAAAAATAAGGCTAACACAAAGATAATGTAAAGAATTAGTGTCATGCTTGAAACTTCTTGAAAGTTAATTGTCAATAAAATTCCATCTCATCATAGAATTGGGAAGTGACTACCACAAACAAATAAAAACAAGAGACTCAAAGTAAAAGAAAATATTTTTGGGTTTTATGACATTTTTCTGATTTTAAAAAAAAAAAAAAATTTTTTAAAGAAAAGAAAAAACTGAAAACAAAACAAAACAACAAATTAAAAACTAATTAAATAAAAACCAAAAGTTGAAGAGAATTGAGAATCAATAAACAAAACTGTAGTTCTGACCCAGGCGCAAAGAATTACATGTATCTCACAAAATACTTGGCCAAACTTCACGTTCTTTATATGGTTGAATTCAGAACGAAAAAACAGAGAACGCAACGCGGGCCAAAACACAAAAACAGCAGCAGAAAAGAACAGAATTTGAAACAAAGACAGGGGACTGCTAAATACATTATGAAAGACTAATGCATATACCATGAAACCAAAGAATGCAAACACCCACAACTTAAAACAAACATTGTCCTCAATGTTTAAAACAAAGAAAACAAATTCATGCACAATCAATTTAATAGAGAGAGGGTTTAAGAACTTCCCGGGTTTTGTAGGTGTATGGATGAGCAAGAATTTGTCGAAGTGAGAAAAGATCGGCAAAGCAACGAACTCAAACACCCACAACTTGTTTCTTTGAATGCCAACGGACCCATAATAGCTCCTAAAAGTCTCGGAGTGTGATGAAATTGGAACAAAATTGAGCTGGATATGTAATCATAAAAATCTGGAAATTCGACTTTTAGCGACGAAAAATCTGATGAACACTGTCACTGAAACTCTTTTAGCAACGAAAAATTTGATGAACACCGTCGCTAAAACCTCTTTGGTGACGAAAAATCTTCAAATTTCTGGGCAAAATGCAGCATAGTGTTTTTGGGTTTTAGGTCCTTTTTTGAGCTTCAAATCGTCCTAAAACATAATGTAGGCCACCTGAGACCCCCAAACCTGGTCCAAATCAACATAATAACCGTTCTAAACATGTTGGTGGCTTCAGATTAACCTGAAAAACAGCAAAAAATAAATTAGGCAGAAATTATAGTTTTGACCAAAATAAGAACCTACTTAGCTATGTTGCTATTTTCCGGCATTTAAACTCAACCAATGACCAAAAAAACTTCTGTAACACATCTGAAACGTGCTGCAAACATCCAAAAGCTAGAAAAGTTTGAAATTTTTTCTTTGGAACACAAAATCCTTTTGGTTTATGACTTAAAACTTAACAAAAACGAAAACATGAAAAATATAGGAGAAAACACACAGAAAATAAAAACAAAAGTTGAGAATGCTTGGGTTGCCTCCCAAGAAGCGCTTCTTTATAGTCATGAGCTAGACTTTTCGAATGTCTATGGTGGTGTGGAAGTAGCAAAGAATGCTACTTCTTCCATGTAGTGCTTGGGTCGTTGTCCAAACTCCTTGCGAACAATAGCCTTGTCATGCAACATCTTGGAGTGATCCTTAGCAAGGAGATGCCACAAGGGGCGGCTCATCTTGGAAAAGTGTTTGATAAAACATTTATAAAATTTGGCATGTCCAAGGGAAGAGCTCATGCGTTTCACGTTTGGAGGGGGTGGTGACTTGGCTTTTAAGACATCCGTAGAGGTGTTTTCCATGTAGTTGACATGTACAATTGGGTCAAGGAGATCTATGCGCCTACACTCTTCCAAGTCCCCCGGTTTTTTAACAGCTTCAAACACCTTAAACGCAACGGATTCGCCTTGAACTCTCAAAGTTAAAGTTCCTTGTTGCACATCAATCAATGTACCAGCAGTAGCAAGGAAGGGTCGGCCTAGCAAGAGAGGAATGTCACGGTCTTCCTCCATGTCAAGAACAAAGAAATCAGCCGGAAACACAAATTGCTTCACTTTAATCAACACGTCTTCAATGATTCCTTTAGGATATGTGACTGATCTATCGGCAAGTTGAAGAGAAACGGTAGTACTCTTGAGCTCTCCAATACCTAATCGCTGAAAAATAGACAAGGGCATAAGGTTAATGCTTGAGCCTAAATCCAAAAGTGCTTTATCAAATTGAACATCACCAATAACACAAGGAATTGTAAAACTCCCTGGGTCCTTTAGTTTTGGAGGCAATTTCTTCAGCAACACCGCGCTACACTCCTCAGTTAACAACACTTTCTCATGCGCTGCGAATTTCCTCTTGTTTGTACATGCATCCTTCAAAAATTTTGCATAAGAAGGAAATTGTTTGACAGCGTCCAGCAATGGAATATTGATATGGACCTTTTTGAACATCTCCAAAATATCCATTTGATCTTTCTTTTCTTTATGGACTCGTTGGGCTGCTGGAAACGGAAGTGGGGGAACATAAATCCTTTCTTTGACAGGGGCGATTTGATCATCATTAGAGGTTCTGTCGGGATCACCTGGTTTCCCTTGGGTAGGTGCTGGAAGTAGTCCTTTAGTTTCTTCTGTACCTTCATCTTCTTTTCCAGCACTTGTCATGGCTTCTTCTCGTCTATCATATGACTTGCCACTTCTTAGAGTTCTAATGGACTTAACGTGCTCAACACTTCGAGGATTAATTTCGGGTTGGCTTGGGAATGTGCCTTGCACCCTCTCATGCACAATAGTTGCCAGCTGACCTACTTGAGTTTCTAACTTAGTGATGGACGCTTGCATAGTATTTTGATTTTGTTGAGAAGTCTGTACAAACTGAGCAATTAAGTCCTCCAACGCTGGTTTCTTAGGCTCACTTGAAGGTTGCATTTGCTGCTGGAAGGGATGGCTAGAACTAGCTTGTTGTTGATGGTTGCTCCATGAAAAATTTGGGTGGTTACGCCACCCCGGATTGTAGGTGTTTGAATATGGATCATTCCGAGGTCGTTGAAACGAATTAACTTGGAGAACTTGCTCAGAACGTTGCGTAGTAGATGGACAAAGTTCCATTGGATGAGTTGGATCAGAACAAATGGCGCAAACTTGCTGTGGGGAGGGAGGAATAACAGCACGCATAAGAGTTTCAAGTTTTTTCTCAAGACTTGAAATTTGAGCAGCAACCACTGTGTTGGTGTCGACTTCATAAACACCTGCCTTCTTTGTCCGCTCAGTTCCCCATTGTTGATTGTTGTTGGCAAGCAAATCAAATTGATCAAACGCTTCTTGAGGTGTCTTTTCCATCAAAGCACCTCCACATGCAGAGTCAACCATTCGTTTGTTAGCAGTCGTAAGTCCTTCATAAAAGAAGTGCATCTGCATCCAATCAATAATTCCATGATGAGGGCATTTTTGCAACAACTCTTTAAATCTCTCCCAAGCTTCATAAAATGGCTCTTGCTCTCCTTGAGTGAAATGCATGATATCTCTTCTAAGCTGAATCGTTTTCTGCGCAGGGAAGAATTTCTGGAGAAATTTTTGAGCTAATCCCTCCCATGAATTAATGGATTCAGCTGGCAGTGAGTGAAGCCAAGCTTTGGCTCTATCCTTTAATGAAAACGGGAACAATTTCAGCCTAACCACTTCATCAGAGACATTGAGGATCTTGATGGTGCCACAAATGTCGAAAAAATCCCGAATATGCATGTTTGGATCTTCGTTGGACTTGCCGTAGAAAGATGGTAACAAGTGAATCATTCCGGACTTGAGTTCAAATGAATTTGCTTCGACTTCTGGTACTACAATACAAGATGGAGTGTTGGAAAGAGTTGGAATGGAGTACTCCTTCATAGCTCGAGCAGGTTGTGCTTGTGCCATTGCTTCCTCTTGCTCTAATTGTTGTTCCCCAACGTTCTCGTCACTTTTCTCGTTTATATTTTCAACGGAACCTTCGTCTTCTTGATGTCCCAGTGAGTGAGTGAATTTGTCTTTCCGTTTCCAAACCGTTTTCTCAATCTCAGGATCAAATGGTATGAGGACTTGACCTTGAGAGCGTCTACCAGTCATACACTAAACCAAACCTAATAAACAAGACAAACAAGAAAAAAAAATCAATTCCAATAATAAAAAAAAAAAAAAATCCAGCAAATAAGAAAAACGAAATTAATAAATTAAAACTAAGGAAATAGAAATTAATAAAGTAAAAATGAAAAATAAAAATAAAAACGAAAATAAAATAAAAATAAAAATAAAAACTGAAAAGCTAAATTAAGCTTGAACTAAATCGGAGTTGATGACGACAGTCCCCGGCAACGGCGCCAAAAACTTGTTGTGAATTTTAGACAACCTGCAAAATGGAGATTATAAAGATTAGTCTAAACACAAATTATACTCGCAAGTGCACAAGGTCAATCGTAATTTAGTATGGCAAATACGAGGTCATTCCCACGAGGATCGAGTTCAACTTCCAATTAGTCTAACCTAATTTACTTCACAAAATACTTTAACTAATCTAATTATATAAACAAGAAATTAAACACGTAGCATACTCACGTAAACACAAAAGGGTTTTTAAGAGAATGATTTAATTAACACGAAATTAAAAGACAAAAGAAGGAGAAAGTCACGAAACACAAAGATGAGAAATTCAAATTGATAAAAGCACTAGGACAATGAATTCACCACTAGTAATCCAATCTAGCCTCTTATTCACCTACCTATTAATTATCCAATTGATGTTGCCGCTTAGTTTCCCTTTTTCATGAATTACCTATGGTATTTAGGCTAACTCGTATATTCCTATATGCAATTCGCCTATGGTATTTAGGTCAAATATCAACACATAGAAACTCATTAAGATCAGTGAAAACCTCCAACAAGCATGTAAACCCTAGGAGTATGGTATTTACCCTAGACGAATAACAAATCTTAATCACAAGAAGCAAGCCTCAAATTAAGTATGGTATTTACTCTAATTTGCATCCGATTAACTCAATTAAAAGTCTAGATGGTGATCAAACATCAAGATAATCAACCAAGTTATTACGCACAGTGATTAAGAATCCAACATCAAACGGCAATCAATAGATAGGTAAAATAAGAAAACTAGATCATCATACTAGGGCTACATCATGCCCTAGCAAAGGAAAATTAGTTACACATAGTCATAGAATTCGGCATAAGCAAAAACATAAGGAAGAAATAATAAAACTTAGCCAATTGCGGTACTCTTCCGGTGTCTCCAATTTCTCCAAATCTTGCGTAACCCTAAATGAGTTGTTTTCTAACGCTTAAATAAAGCACCACAATCCCATTCCTACCCTAGTTGGGCTTTTACAGCAGCCCAAAAATAAAGAAAAAACCTAATTAAAACATAAATCCAAAAAGGGTAAATAATTGACTCATTTTCCAACTTTGACTGGGATAACACGTCAGTTTCTTTGCTCACACGTTTGGGGTCGTTCCTCCTTCAAGAAAATTCGGGAAAAATATGAGAATTTTAGATCTTTGTCTTATCTTTCCAACCATATATCGCAGGACCTGAGCAAAAATCGGGAAGTCCTTCAAATTGCCTTTTTCGCACAGTAACTCAAATCTGACGGGATTGCACTTTATGCTGACTTAACTTCAAAGACTGCTCTCATTGGCTGCTCCAAAAATTCTAGAAAAATTCCACAATTGTCTTCAGGGTCTTAGCTTCAATCTCCAACTGGCCTTGCACAAAAACTCCACCAAAAAGTCGTATTTTCGTAGAAAACCAATTAACTGCTCCAGAAATCTGAAAATGGAGAAAATAAAGTAATAAGTCCTTTTTAAATCCAATTCTCCTACAAAAACTAAGTATAAAGAGTACATAAATGTAGAAATTTATGGACTTATCAGTCAGCCATTGAAGTAGTGGCATGTTTCCTCGCTTTGTGCAGATGATATTTGAGCCTACAGATGTCAGTGTGAACGAGACCGGCAAAGTGTGTCTCGAGATTGAGCTAGACCTTTCGTGCCGAGTCGGTTCTGGCCATGACACGTTGTCAGTGACCGTCAGATAGAGTGGCTTTCAGCCAGTTTAAAGCCTCTTGATCTCTTCTCCGCCATTTAATAAAGTCAGGATATTGGGATTGCAGACCAGGAGGAGGCTCTGTTCCATCAATGATTCCAGAAAGATGAGGGTGGTGAAAAAATGAAAGAGAGAAAAACTTCTACTCTCGATAGTTATATATATCACTCGTGAGCTTGACCGGAATCAGTATTTTTGGCATGTTCTCTGCGGTCATGGAAGCACTGGGAGGGAGATTGGAAGGACAAGTATATGTGTGTGTTATGTGGAAGAAAAATTAACCTAAGGCAAGTCAATACGTAATATAATTAGAAGATATTTTGATTTAAAATGTGGAGCACTTCATGAGCACCTCTATTTATGTGAAGTGTATGCACTATTATCTCACTATAGCTTATATACGTACCTTTATTTTATATAAATAATAGGGAAATATACCAAATAGAACCCATATTACAAACTTTCGAGTTAAAAAAATCAGAAAGTGGCAAAAAAAGGGGGAATGTTAATCATGAATAAAATTGAGGTCACATGGTATTATCAAATGCCCTTCATAGAAATAAACCATATAGACTATACCATCATAGGACCTTTTTTATATTGAGAGGAGCACTAATCTAATATACTAAACTCACACACTCTATACGGATACTAAGACTCAAACCAAAAACATTTTCTCAGAAATTGCTCCAAACCACTAAACACTAGTGGATCTTCGCATTATTATTTTTATTATTTGAATTAACTCCTAGCTTTCCTGATGTGGGCCACTATATGTTGAGGAAAGAGATTAGAGAAGTGCTCGGTTGTTGGCCATTTTTCATTTTTTTTTTTAATTCTCACATAAAACTTAACTAAAGTTAACTATCGAACATGTGTCACTCTTTAAAGTTGTTGCCGAGCATACAATTTTGGTTAATCTTAAAAATTAGGGAGCATATTTGCTTACCAATACCCTTAAAGGGTGACGGTACCACAGAGGCTTGAACCCACAACCAAGGTCTAAAATAATGATGGTATCAAAAATATCGGTAGTCCAAAAACACAGAAATTTCGATGGAAATATCGGGATATTATTAATGTCGATAAAAATTGAATAAAAACCACGGAAATTGTCAGAAAAACTTGGAAATTTTTATTGAAACTTTGGAGGATGTTTATTTAGTCAATTATCTATTAGTTTATCACAAAAAATTGGAAGGAAATGCATTGCATGATGGGTTTAACTGATTTAAGTTGATTATATAGCGAGCTGACAAACACTGTGAGTGCATACAATATGTAGTAATTAATGAAAGAAGATTAAACACACCATAATCATTCATATATAATGATTTACTACAATATTTTACACTTTGTACATTGCATGGTAAGATACATGAGTGACTTAGTACCACATAGAGTTCCTATGAGGTTCAAAATTTTCACTATCTTCATCATCTCTATGTGTAGAGTAAGGGTATTGTGAAGTGTAGTTGGAAAATTGAAACTTGAAAAGGAAACCCATTCTCATGTGCAAATCGATATTTTCAATATTATAGCGATATCATGTCGATATTTTGCCAAAATATTGCTGAAGTTTGAGTGAAATTATCGACATCGATATTTCCTCGATATTATCGATATTCATACGATATGTGTATGGATACGTTCCAAAATATCCGTGATCCGAAAAAACGATAATATCCTCGATATTTCGCCGATATTATTGATATTTTGGTCCATGCCTACGACCACTTGGAAGCACACCAAAAATATGAGAAAGACTTCTTTTTGAAAGACATATACAGGACACATGAGTTGTGCTTGAAGGAGACTCGTTGGTTGTTGTTAATGCCATTACTTCGCATACTGAGGAGTTGTGGGAGATAGGAGGATTGTTGAAGATGCTCATTTTGTTTTATAGGGGTTCACAGATGACAGGACCTGACCCAAATTCCACTTTGGAATCCGAGCCGAACCCTGTGCATGTCCGACACCTGGTAGGAGACGGACACAATGACCTAATTGCCCATCTAGTTAAAAATCAAAGAAAATAAGGTTTTGACTTCTGCCGAAAATTCGGCAGAGTCTCCCCTGTAGTTGGATCAATTCCCAAAAGTTCCACCTGTTAAACAAGCATAAAAACAAATAACCCAACTGCTAGCATGCTTTTATACACATTCCAACAGTTACATACAAGTTCTAGGGCAATATCAGAGCATATAGATAGAAATAAGGTGCAAGTATAATTTAATTATACGTGGCCCTATATTGGCAAAAGATGTGGCGGAAGGTGGACTCAGCCCTGTGGTGGCGCACTGAAGCACGACTACTACCTGGGGGCACAAAACATTTAAAAACTGTGAGTGGACCAAAACAAAGTTTTTGAAAGTACATATGAACGTACTAACCCCACTGTAAAAACAGTTATGAAAACTAAATCAATTTCTTCAGTTATACTTGTACTAAAATCAATTAATGCATTCATATCTATATCTATAAGCCAGTCACACTCTTAATCAAACATTAGTTTATTGAAAGCATTGAAAGCAACTTTAGCCTAACACCTAGCTGTACCCATTTTATTTCCGTCAATTGCTCATTTCCGTTTATCCCACATAATCCGTCAATTCCTCGTGTCACCATTGGTGACACGTCCTCGCGGGTCTCGGTGACACAAAGTCGGCCCGAGCCACGTTCCTTGCTAGATTAAGGGGACACTTAGTCAGCCTGAAACACATTTGTTGTGAATTTTAGACAACCTGCAAAATGGAGATTATTAAGATTAGTCTAAACACAAATTATACTCGCAAGTGCACAAGGTCAATTGTAATTTAGTATGGCAAATACGAGGTCATTCCCACGAGGACTGAGTTCAACTTCCAATTAATCTAACCTAATTTACTTCACGAAATACTTTAACTACTCTAATTATATAAACAAGAAATTAAACACGTAGCATACTCACGTAAACACAAAGGGGGTTTTTGAATGAGTGATTAAATTAACAACGAAATTAAAAGACAAAAGAAGGAGAAAGTCACGAAACACAAAGATGAGAAATTCAAATTGATAAAAGCACTAGGACAATGAATTCACCACTAGTAATCCAATCTAGCCTCTTATTCACCTACCTATTAATTATCCAATTGACGTTGCCGCTTAGTTTTCCTTTTTCATGAATTACCTATGGTATTTAGGCTAACTCGTATATTCCTATATGCAATTCGCCTATGGTATTTAGGTCAAATATCAACACATAGAAACTCATTAGGATCAGTGAAAACCTCCAACAAGCATGTAAACCCTAGGAGTATGGTATTTACCCTAGACGAATAACAAATCTTAATCACAAGAAGCAAGCCTCAAATTAAGTATGGTATTTACTCTAATTTGCATCCGATTAACTCAATTAAAAGTCTAGATGGTGATCAAACATCAAGATAATCAACCAAGTTATTAAGCACAGTGATTAAGAATCCAACATCAAACGGCAATCAATAGATAGGTAAAATAAGAAAACTAGATTATCATACTAGGGCTTCATCATGCCCTAGCAAAGGAAAATTAGTTACACATAGTCATAGAATTCGGCATAAGCAAAAACATAAGGAAGAAATAATAAAACTTAGCCAATTGCGGTACTCTTCCGGCGTCTCCAATTTCTCCAAATCTTGCGTAACCCTAAATGAGTTATTTTCTAACGCTTAAATAAAGCACCACAATCCTATTCCTACCCTAGCTGGGCTTTTACAGCAGCCCAAAAATAAAGAAAAACCTAATTAAAACATAAATCCAAAATGGGTAAATAATTGACTCCTTTTCCAACTTTGACTGGGATAACACGTCAGTTACTTTGCTCACACGTTTGGGGTCGTTCCTCCTTCAAGAAAAATCGGGAAAAATATTTAAATTTCAGATCTTTGTCTTATCTTTCCAAACATATATCGCAGGACTTGAGGAAAAATCGGGAAGTCCTTCAAATTGCCTTTTTCGCATAGTAACTCAAATCTGACGGGATTGCACTTTATGCTGACTTAAATTCAAAGACTGTTCTCATTGGCTGCTCCAAAAATTCTAGAAAAATTCCACAATTGTCTTCAGGGTCTTAGCTTCAATCTCCAACTGGCCTTGCACAAAAACTCCACCAAAAAGTCGTATTTTCGTAGAAAATCAATTAACTGCTCCGGAAATCTGAAAATGGAGAAAATAAAGTAATAAGTCCTTTTTAAATCCAATTCTCCTACAAAAATTAAGTATAAAGAGTACATAAATGTATAAATTTATGGACTTATCAAATACCCACAACTTAGATTTTGCTAGTCCTCGAGCAAAACAAAATGAAAAGTAAACAAAAGAACAAAGACTCAACACAAACACGTGACTAACTTCCCAATATTGATCTCAGAGATAATCACTAACTGTTAGCTGACTTCCAAGAATTAAGCAACAATAACTCAAGACATTATCAAAGGATTAACCAAACTTTAATTGAACAACTTGGAGTGTAGTGTGTGAAATAGCCAAGATTAATACAATCCACGATTTAAGCTTCACACAAGTTAAATAACCAAATAAAGACAAGCTTTAACTTCAAATCTCACTAAGGATGTTCACTCCAATGAAAGCACTTGAAATTTGACTAGTTATTGTCACTCATAAATATGTGAGAGGAGTCAAAGCAATAGGATGTACTCACATAATTGAAATAAAGGCACATGACATAGATCCAAGATCTCATGGAAAGATATCACATACTTGAAAACATTTAAACCATCCGACCATAGTCCTTCCACACCTATTCTCCACATGAGGAACCACACTTCTCCTTGGATCAAGTAGGACTTTCACTAAGGTTGTAATGGGGCTTAGGGTGATGGGTGAAACAAGAAAGAGATATGGATGAACAAACAAAGTCTAAGGATTTCATAGAGCTTTCCATGGAAATATAACATCTTGCACTTTGAGCACACAACTTCATATTGATACTATCTTGAATTCTCTTTTTCTCTTTTTTTTTCCACATTTTTTTTTCTAATTCCATTAGCTTTCTAATCAACCCATGTAACGAGTGTTAGGCCAATGACTCCCAAACTAGATAGCTTTAGGGCATTAAATGTAAAACACTCCTAGGGCTTAATAACTCGAGTTGAAAAGGCTTCGAAATTAGATTTCTTCTTTTTTTTTCTTTTTTTTAATTTTTTTAAATTTTTTAAGAGTATCCTTTACCTTTCACATAATTGAACAATTTGTGCAATTCTCCCTTAACAACGAAAATACTCTACAAAACTCCTTAGAAGGGTGTAGGATAAACATATGAAAAGGTTACGGTGAGGAAATTTGGGTAAACAAAAAAAAGCTTACATGAAAGGCACAAGGGGTTAACTAGGGATAAAAGTGATACGGGTTGGCTAGAAAGGCTCAAACGAAAGAAACAAGGCCTATATCACTTCCTAGAATCCGTGTGGTTCATTATCGTTAAATGCCTCGAATAGGTAATGAAAGAAGTTCTAGCAAACAATTTAAACATCCTCAAGTACTTGACCAAAACAAAGAATAATGAGATCACAACAACTTGTAGACAAGAAAAATTAAAGAATATCATGTAACACTCAAGAAAGGAAGGCATAGGCTCAAAAGCTCACATAATAAGGGTTATATAAGTCTACACTCGCTCTTATTTTGCCATTTAAATCATGTGAAAATCCCCAATCGACAATCATATTAATATGGCTATATGTGCAAAGAGATTTACCAAGTTTAATCATAAAAATAAGGCTAACACAAAGATAATGTAAAGAATTAGTGTCATGCTTGAAACTTCTTGAAAGTTAATTGTCAATAAAATTCCATCTCATCATAGAATTGGGAAGTGACTACCATAAACAAATAAAAACAAGAGACTCAAAGTAAAAGAAAATATTTTTGGATTTTATGACATTTTTCTGATTTTTAAATTTTTTATTTTTTTTAAAAGGAAAGAAAAAACTGAAAACAAAACAAAACAACAAAATAAAAACTAATTAAATAAAAACCAAAAGTTGAAGAGAATTGAGAATCAATAAACAAAACTGTAGTTCTGACCCAAGCGTAAAGAATTACATGTATCTCACAAAATACTTGGCCAAACTTCACGTTCTTTATATGGTTGAATTCAGAACGAAAAAACAGAGAACGCAAAGCGGGCCAAAACACAAAAACAGCCGCAGACAGTAACAGAATTTGAAACAAAGACAGAGGACTGCTGCATATACTATGAAACCAAAGAATGCAAACACCCACAACTTAAAACAAACATTGTCCTCAATGTTTAAAACGAAGAAAACAAATTCATGCACAATCAATTTAATAGCGAGAGGGTTTGAGAACTTCCCGGGTTTTGTAGGTGTGTGGATGAGCAAGAATTTGTCGAAGTGAGAGAAGATCGGCAAAGCAACGAACTCAAAAACCCACAACTTGTTTCTTTGAATGCCAACGGACCCATAATAGCTCCTAAAAGTCTCGGAGTGTGATGAAATTGGAACGAAATTGAGCTGGATATGTAATCATAAAAATCTGGAAATTCGACTTTTAGCGACGAAAAATCTGATGAACACCGTCACTGAAACTCTTTTAGCAACGAAAAATTTGATGAACACCGTCGCTAAAACCTCTTTGGTGACGAAAAAGCTTCAAATTTCTGGGCAAATTTGCAGCTGGGTTTTTTGGGTTTTAGGTCCTTTTTTGAGCTTCAAATCGTCCTAAAACATAATGTAGGCCACCTGAGACCCCCAAACCTGGTCCAAATCATCAGAATAACCATTCTAAACATGTTGGTGGCTTCAGATTAACCTGAAAAACAGTAAAAAATAAATTAGGTAGAAATTCTAGTTTTGACCAAAATAAGAACATAAATGCTATTTTTTTGATTTTCTGGCATCTAAACTCAGCCAATGACCAACACCACTTCTTTAACACATCTGGAATGTGCTGCAATCATCAAAAGGTTAGAAAATTTTGAAATTTTTTCTTTGGAACACAAAATGCTTTTGGTTTATGACTCAAAACTTAACAAAAACAAAAACATGAAAAATATAGGACAAAACACACAGAAAATAAAAACACAAGTGAAAACAAAAGTTGAGAATGCTTGGGTTGCCTCCCAAGAAGCGCTTCTTTATAGTCATGAGCTAGACTTTTCGAATGTCTACGGTGGTGTGGAAGTAGCAAAGAATGCTACTTCTTCCATGTAGTGCTTGGGTCGTTGTCCAAACTCCTTGCGAACTATAGCCTTGTCATGCAACATCTTGGAGTGATCCTTGGCAAGGAGATGCCACAAGGGGCGGCTCATCTTGGAAAAGTGTTTGATAAAACATTTATAAAATTTGGCATGTCCAAGGGAAGAGCGCATGCGTTTTACGTTTGGAGGGTGGCGACTTGGCTTGCAACACATCCATAGAGGTATTTTCCACGTAGTTGACATGTACAATTGAGTCAAGGAGATCGATGCGCCTACACTCTTCCACGTCCCCCGGTTTTTGAACATCCTCAAACACCTTAAAATCAATGGATTCGCCTTGAACTCTCAAAGTTAAAGTTCCTTGTTGTACATCAATCAATGTTCCAGCAGTAGCAAGGAAGGGTCGGCCTAGCAAGAAAGGAATGTCATGGTCTTCCTCCATGTCAAGAACAAAGAAATCAGCCGGAAACACAAATTGCTTCACTTTGATCAACACGTCTTCAATGATTCCTTTAGGATATGTGACTGATCTATCGGCAAGGTGAAGAGAAACGGTAGTACTCTTGAGCTCTCCAATACCTAATCGCTGAAAAATAGACAAAGGCATAAGGTTAATGCTTGAGCCTAAATCCAAAAGTGCTTTATCAAATTGAACATCACCAATAACACAAGGAATTGTAAAACTCCCTGGGTCCTTAAGTTTTGGAGGCAATTTCTTGAGCAACACTGCACTACACTCCTCGATTAACAACACTTTCTCATGCGCTGCGAATTTCCTCTTGTTTGTACATGCATCCTTCAAAAATTTTGCATAAGAAGGAAATTGTTTGACAGCGTCCAACAATGGAATATTGATATGGACCTTTTTGAACATCTCCAAAATATCCATTTGATCTTTCTTTTCTTTATGGACTCGTTGGGCTGCTGGAAACGGAAGTGGGGGAACATAAATCCTTTCTTTGACAGGGGCGATTTGATCATCATTAGAGGTTCTGTCGGAATCGCCTGGTTTCCCTTGGGTAGGTGCTGGAAGTAGTCCTTTAGTTTCTTCTGTACCTTCATCTTCTTTTCCAGCACTTGTCGTGGCTTCTTCTCGTCTATCATATGACTTGCCACTTCTCAGAGTTCTAATGGACTTGACGTGCTCAACACTTCGAGGATTAATTTCGGGTTGGCTTGGGAATGTGCCTTGCACCCTCTCATGCACAATAGTTGCCAGCTGACCTACTTGAGTTTCTAACTTAGTGATGGACGCTTGCATAGTATTTTGATTTTGTTGAGAAGTCTGTACAAACTGAGCAATTAAGTCCTCCAACGCTGGTTTCTTAGGCTCACTTGAAGGTTGCATTTGCTGCTGGAAGGGATGGCTAGAACTAGCTTGTTGTTGATGGTTGCTCCATGAAAAATTTGGGTGGTTACGCCACCCCGGATTATAGGTGTTCGAATATGGATCATTCCGAGGTCGCTGAAACGAATTAACTTGGAGAACCTGCTCAGAACCTTGCATAGTAGATGGACAAAGTTCCATTGGATGAGTTGGGTCAGAACAAATGGCGCAAACTTGCTGTGGGGAGGGAGGAATAACAGCACGCATAAGAGTTTCAAGTTTTTTCTCAAGACTTGAAATTTGAGCAGCAACCACAGTGTTGGTGTCGACTTCATAAACACCTGCCTTCTTTGTCCGCTCAGTTCCCCATTGTTGATTGTTGTTGGCAAGCAAATCAAATTGATCAAACGCTTCTTGAGGTGTCTTTTCCATCAAAGCACCTCCACATGCAGAGTCAACCATTCGTTTGTTAGCAGTCGTAAGTCCTTCATAAAAGAAGTGCATCTGCATCCAATCAATAATTCCATGATGAGGGCATTTTTGCAGCAACTCTTTAAATCTCTCCCAAGCTTCATAAAATGGCTCTTGCTCTCCTTGAGTGAAATGCATGATATCTCTTCTAAGCTGAATCGTTTTCTGCGCAGGGAAGAATTTCTGGAGAAATTTTTGAGCTAATCCCTCCCATGAATTAATGGATTCAGCTGGCAGTGAGTGAAGCCAAGCTTTGGCTCTATCCTTTAATGAAAACGGGAACAATTTCAGCCTAACCACTTCATCAGAGACATTGAGGATCTTGATGGTGCCACAAATGTCAAAAAAATCCCGAATATGCATGTTAGGATCTTCGTTGGACTTGCCGTAGAAAGATGGTAACAAGTGAATCATTCCAGACTTGAGTTCAAATGAATTTACTTCGACTTCTGGTACTACAATACATGATGGAGTGTTGGTAAGAGTTGGGATGGAGTACTCCTTCATAGCTCGAGCAGGTTGTGCTCGTGCCATTGCTTCCTCTTGTGCTAATTGTTCTTCCCCAATGTTCTTGTCCCTTTTCTCGTTTATATTTTCAACGAAACCTCCGTCTTCTTGATGTTCCAGTGAGTGAGTGAATTTATCTTTCCGTTTCCTAACTGTGTTCTCAATCTCAGGATCAAACGGTATGAGGACTTGACCTTGAGAGCGTCTACCAGTCATACACTAAACCAAACCTAATAAACAAGACAAACAAGAAAAAAAAATATCAATTCCAATAATAATAAAAAAAATCCAGTAAATAAAAAAAAACGAAATTAATAAATTAAAACTAAGGAAATAGAAATTAATTTAAAAAAAAAACGAAAATAAAAAAAACGAAAAAAATAAAAAATAAAAATAAAAATAAAAATAAAATTGAAAAGCTAAATTAAGCTTGAACTAAATCAGAGTTGATGACGACAGTCCCCGGCAACGGCGCCAAAAACTTGTTGTGAATTTTAGACAACCTGCAAAATGGAGATTATTAAGATTAGTCTAAACACAAATTATACTCGCAAGTGCACAAGGTCAATTGTAATTTAGTATGGCAAATACGAGGTCATTCCCACGAGGACTGAGTTCAACTTCCAATTAATCTAACCTAATTTACTTCACGAAATACTTTAACTACTCTAATTATATAAACAAGAAATTAAACACGTAGCATACTCACGTAAACACAAAGGGGGTTTTTGAATGAGTGATTAAATTAACAACGAAATTAAAAGACAAAAGAAGGAGAAAGTCACGAAACACAAAGATGAGAAATTCAAATTGATAAAAGCACTAGGACAATGAATTCACCACTAGTAATCCAATCTAGCCTCTTATTCACCTACCTATTAATTATCCAATTGACGTTGCCGCTTAGTTTTCCTTTTTCATGAATTACCTATGGTATTTAGGCTAACTCGTATATTCCTATATGCAATTCGCCTATGGTATTTAGGTCAAATATCAACACATAGAAACTCATTAGGATCGGTGAAAACCTCCAACAAGCATGTAAACCCTAGGAGTATGGTATTTACCCTAGACGAATAACAAATCTTAATCACAAGAAGCAAGCCTCAAATTAAGTATGGTATTTACTCTAATTTGCATCCGATTAACTCAATTAAAAGTCTAGATGGTGATCAAACATCAAGATAATCAACCAAGTTATTAAGCACAGTGATTAAGAATCCAACATCAAACGGCAATCAATAGATAGGTAAAATAAGAAAACTAGATTATCATACTAGGGCTTCATCATGCCCTAGCAAAGGAAAATTAGTTACACATAGTCATAGAATTCGGCATAAGCAAAAACATAAGGAAGAAATAATAAAACTTAGCCAATTGCGGTACTCTTCCGGCGTCTCCAATTTCTCCAAATCTTGCGTAACCCTAAATGAGTTATTTTCTAACGCTTAAATAAAGCACCACAATCCTATTCCTACCCTAGCTGGGCTTTTACAGCAGCCCAAAAATAAAGAAAAACCTAATTAAAACATAAATCCAAAATGGGTAAATAATTGACTCCTTTTCCAACTTTGACTGGGATAACACGTCAGTTACTTTGCTCACACGTTTGGGGTCGTTCCTCCTTCAAGAAAAATCGGGAAAAATATTTAAATTTCAGATCTTTGTCTTATCTTTCCAAACATATATCGCAGGACTTGAGGAAAAATCGGGAAGTCCTTCAAATTGCCTTTTTCGCATAGTAACTCAAATCTGACGGGATTGCACTTTATGCTGACTTAAATTCAAAGACTGTTCTCATTGGCTGCTCCAAAAATTCTAGAAAAATTCCACAATTGTCTTCAGGGTCTTAGCTTCAATCTCCAACTGGCCTTGCACAAAAACTCCACCAAAAAGTCGTATTTTCGTAGAAAATCAATTAACTGCTCCGGAAATCTGAAAATGGAGAAAATAAAGTAATAAGTCCTTTTTAAATCCAATTCTCCTACAAAAATTAAGTATAAAGAGTACATAAATGTATAAATTTATGGACTTATCAACATTCCTCACTCCGCACGGTCCGGGTACCCCTAGGACTCGTAGGGTAGGGTCTAGCAGGCTGACCTAACCGAAGGCAACCAATAACATCCGAAGGCAACATTCAACCGTAGGCAACATTAATACCGAAGGCAACATTCATTATGCTCAGGTACCTAGGGTGGTTTCTAAGAAAATATAATTTCAGAAAAGTAAATGATAAATAAAATGAATTCTTGTTTATTAGTGAACTCTGCTGCCATTTAATCATGTTAATTATCTAAAATCTTATATGCCACAAACTCTAGGCATTCTCAACTCGGCAGCATATGAAATAAAGCATTTAAACTCAGCAAAATCATGCTGGGAAAATATCAATCATAAAATACTTATTCAAGATCAAATAATGGAATTTAATTGCAAAAAATCATTTATAAAACAAAAAGTCTACTCACTACTGGTCCGTGATAGCTGGACCTTTCGAAGATCCCTCCTGCGGGTCAACTGGTGCCCGGGTGCCTGATTAAACCATCATGAATATTTTATTAATATACTGCTCAATATAATATTTAAATAAAAATCCCCGACCCCCTACTCCTAGAAGCGCATACATTAATTTTAAGATCATTCCTATGCCCACATAAACTTTTTCAATGCTTAGAACTGTTTATTAGAGACTCGGGACTCAAAAAGCGTTAAAGTCCCAAAAAATAACCCAGGACCCCGTTGGGTCCACGACCTCGAAATTTCGATCCAAAAGTTCCTAAAGGTTCCAATACGCCTAGGACACATGTCCCGAAAGTTTGGTCTTGATCGGACGGTCGGATTGCTCACGATTACGCGATCGGGCGATTGGATGATTTTTCGTAACCCTAGCCCTAGCGTTCGCGATTTCGGAGTATCCAGGACTCCGATTCAAGATCCGTCAAATCCTACATGATCCTAGAATTTTCTAGCTCAACATACTAAGAATTGGAACCGATCCAACGGTCCGAGCACATTGAACCCGGATAACGCGCACTAGGCGTATATCCGTTCGACTGTCATACGAACTCCAAAATGAAATCTGAGCACGCCTACGTGCTCGGGACAACGTAAGAATTATTTAGGAATGAAGATTGATAGTGAAAAGTGCTTCTACGAGTGGGAATACGCGCTGGCAGTTTCGGTAGTTCAAAAAGCAATAAATTCATCACTTGGACAAACTCCAAACCAAGAGCTGCCCTTCTACCTACAACTAGTTCTCGACCTCCCGAACACTTTCTTCAACTACGGGAACATCCAATTTGGACCGTAAGTGGGTCAAAACTCGAACACAAAATCTGCCTAAACTTTAACTCGAAAATTAACCTATCTACGCTGCAATTGGATCAAAACCTACCCAACCATCAGCTAGAGCATGGAAAGTAGGTGGAAATCCATACCTCACACGACCCGATCGGAGGCCGGAGGAGGGAGAACGAGAGGTTGAAAATTCTGTGAAAACCGGCCAAAAATCCGAGTTTTTCCGGCTGATTACGCGGCGGCAGGCATCGGGGAAGCTAAGGTGGGACGGCGGGACCTGGCCGGTCCGATTGGAGGTGGTTTGGTAGGGTGGGTGGTGGTGTGGCAATGGTTATGGAGGTTGGAGGGAGTGGCTGGAGCAAACAGTTAAGAGGGGTCGTGCGATCGGGAGGAGATAGAAGAGAGGTTTTGTAATTTATTTAAAATTCCGACGTAATGGTGTGGCTCGCTTCCCCAAATTCTCTCCCGAACCATAAAATTTAATTTTAAACTCATTAAAATATTCTAAAGTTAAAACTGTCTTTTTCTCTAATAAATTAATAATTAAATATTAATTAGGGATTGTGTTATTACAACGGGGGCTAGGTGCCAATATGTTTCTCTAGCTAGCAGCGACGTTGCACATTGGCATGCTAGTTTTGTTCACTACAAGGTTTTACGATTTGCGCGACGATATTTTGAGCAACAAACAATAATTCGTCGCACAAGAGACCCTTGCGTGAGGCAAAAATTATTCGTCGCGCAAAATAGCAAGAATAATAATTTTATATTTTTAAACTTGCGCGACGAGTCGTCGCGAAAGAATACTTAGCGCGACAATACACGTTTTCGTCGTGTAAAGTTAGCAAGAAAAACACGGGGTGATTTTATTTGGCGCCAAATACTTGCGTGACAAAAGTATTCGTCATGCAAGAATACTTTGCGTGACAATTTACATTTTCGTCACGTAAACTTGAGCGACAAAAAATGTCCGTTGCGAAAAGTTAGCAAGAAAACGCAAGATAATTTTAATTGGCGGGAAAACTTGCGGCCAAAAAACATTTTTGTTGCGCAAGAATGCTTAGCGCAGCGAAAAGGCGTTGCCGTCGCGTAAAGTTGGCTCCAAATACTTGCGTGACGAAATCATGTTTTTGCGCGACGAAACTGGTTTGTCGCGCAAAATCCTTCGTCCAATGTAATATGGATTCAGCCATTGCATAGGCAAACTGCAAAAAAATTGCAGCTTGCCTATGCTCTGCTGCCTCTGCTATTAGTGTACTAGGGTGACCAGGTAAGCATTTTTTGTCATTAGTGTAAAAGTATTAATCTAAATTCATACTAACGCCATTAATTTCGTTGTCTATATGGATATTATTTGTGATTAGCGATTGGTGGAGAACGATTGAGAAGGTATTTTCTTCGTTTTATTTTTTAAAAATATAAAATTAATTACATTATATTGAACTTAGTTTGTTATGTTTATATTGTTTTGTGAAATTATATTTATATTATGTTGTTAAATTTGTGCTAGACCTACAACAATGTGTTGTGATGTACGACGTTAATTGAAATTAACTTCGTACTTTTTTTTTTAATTTTTAATAAAACTTAGTTCCCCGTTCGAGGATTAGTTGGATTTCGCGCATGCATGCGAAAGCATGATTACGGTCCAATTAATTCTTGAATTGTCCCATTATTTGGACAATTTGGGAACGCATAGTCATGTCATGTAACTTACTGCTACATGATTAGGTTTTGGTTGTGGAGATTTCGGTGTCATCTCTGTACGTTCTTCGAGTGGTACATATGTATTTTATACCTATAGTACACCTGAATAACTGTATCGATACTTCCGAAATTCATCCACGTCGAAATCTAATCTCATGTAGTTGTAAATTACGTGACATGACTATGCATTCCCGAATGGAATAGGGCCCTTTCCGGAGGAATAAGGTGACATTATGATTTTGTATGAAGTTGTTGTGATTGTTGTATTGTGATTATGGTTCCAGAATGGGATTGTTGTATTGTGATTGTGGTTTCAGTAATTATGAACAGTAGGTGGATACAGAACCCGAATAGATGTGCAGACGAGTACTTGGATGGAATCGAGGATTTTATTGACTTTGCATGTACACATAACCCGGGTGCAACTAGAATCCGGTGTCCTTGTAGGAGGTGTAACAACACGTTATGAGAGACAATTGAAAATGTTCGATTTCATTTAGTAAGGAATTGAATGATTAAGACATACAATACTTGGAACCATCATGGGGAACAATTAGACAATGCTTCGTCTTCAAACGCCAGAAGAGTGGACAATGTTGAACCTATTGTGGATCCTAATGAACATGTTATGGATATTATTAATGATGTTTTTCCATTTGCATCGACAAACACCAATCAGTGGCTCTCCCTGTTAGTGCCAGGCGTGGTCATAGCCGCCCCAGCACGCCCGACACACCATCGACATCCGGTACTGATGCATCGAGGTCACAACAAGGTAAAGATTTCCTTGAACCTTTTATTATGTTATGTCATTTAAGGATTAAACAGTTATTATTTATTGTTAATGGTTGTCATTGTTCTGGACCTTTTATTAAACAGTTGTGATCATTTTGTTGGATGCATATATTGTTTATATTATTTTCAAGCTTTTGAGACGAACATCCGTATCAGTATCGGATACGACGAGCTGCATCGGGCTGCACCAACGGTGGAGTAGCATAGCGGACTGGCCCATGACATTGGTCACGTCGATCGGACCTATTTCTCTATAAAATGGAAGTCTTGGAAGGTGATGCCAGACGAGATGAGGATGCACGTGCGCTCACAGTTGTCGGTAAGTATCTTACCTTTTAATTGTTTTTCCTTCAAATTATATATATTTCTATTACTTAATCTATGTAATTAATTTGTTACAATATTGCAGACGAACTACAATTTAGAGGACACCAACGACGAGTCGTTGGCGTACGTCAACAGACTCTTTGCTGAACGGTATAAGCAGTGGAAGAGCGACCTGCACCAATTTTTTCTGACATTTGATGATCCGCAGGTTGCTCTTGAGGAGGGTTGCTCGAAGGAGTTTGAGGGTCCGGAGGATCATTGGGCGTGGCTCTGCTGTCATTTTTAGGAGCCCGGCTATATGGTATTTTTTTAATATTAATTTTAAAATTATTATACTTTTGTTATTCATGTTTATCGATTTTTTTATATTTCATTTCAATTTGAACTAATACGTTTATTTTTTGTATAACAGAAGAAGGCGAAAACTAACAAGAGCAATAGGAACAAGAAGACTATTCTCCACCATTCCGGTTCCAGGCCCTTCTAATAATAAAGTTTTTTCTTTTCAATTTTTAATATGTCATTAATATTAATTTTTTTTGTACTAACATTTTTCTTCTCTTGTTCTATTCAGGGGGGGTTCAAAATTCCCGGAGATCGATGTCTTTAGCGAGGTTTATGTTCGACCCGGGAATGAGTTGACCGAGTCCCTTCATGTAAGTATTCTTTAATTTTAATTATTATCTTACGCATTCAAGTTTCATGGTTATTATATGAATGTTTTAATGAATATTTTATGTTATATTAAACAGGCAACGATGATGGAGAAGAGCCAGTTGGTTCTTCAGGACTCCGCCTCCCAGCTTCCTCCCGATACTCCACTCGAGTCTATGGATCCTCCAGAGGATGCGGGGTTTCAGATCCTTACGAAGACCTTGGACGAGACTCTCGGGCGGAGGCCGAGGACATATTGTTGAGGGACGGGGAATGCCCATCGGCGGGAACCTAGAGCCCCTTCATCATCGCATTCAAACACTCAGGTGACAGCTTTGTTTGCAGAGGTGGCCGACCTTAAGACTGAACTCGCCTCATATAGGAGCCAGATGTCACAACGTGTTCAAGCCCTTGTTCAGTCCGGCATTCGTCTCCCGGATTTTCGTCCCCCGTCGACTCCTAAGCCCCTCCAACCTGAGCATGGCCACACCTCTGCCCCTTCGACCTCTACCCCTACGACCTCTGCCCCTGTCGACAATCTCGAGACTTTCCAGCCGCCTATGCAAGACGACCATGTAGATTTTGATGCATTATTTTCTTAGTTTTTACTTCCTTAATTACATTTTAAACATTTTTCTTCTAAAGGTAGAAGGCCTTAAAAGTGAAATTTTCTATAATTCCAAAAATACCCTTCGAATAATTAAAATGCTCGAGCACAATGATTTAATTCATTAAGGGTAAATAAGTAATAAAACAAACAATTAAGCATAATTTAAATATTATAAAAAAAAACACACATAAACCACCAAAAGAAGTTGTTATCTATTTATCAGTTTCTTCTTCCACGTTCTCTCTTTGGCAGTTGATAGGCAAATCACTTTTTCAGATTTCTCTCTGAACTCTCTCTCGGTCCGTCCTTCATCACAAATGATGTTCATCCTCATTCACCGTAGGTAAGTTTTGTCATCCCCTTTCCCTTAGCTTGATTATTGTATATGAATTTTTCATTTGTAGGTGAATCCAGTCCACTGCGAATCAGTTGGTAATATAATTTCTTTGATTTATTCGTTTTTGGTTTCGTTTTTTATCTTATGTTTTTGGTTACTTAGAAGTCGAGCACCGCCATTAACGTCAACGGGCGAGTACACTGAAACAGAAGGAATCACGGGAATATCCTCTTCTCTTTTCTACTTTCCAGTCCTATACTTTCTGTTTAATCTGCTTATGCAGAGCATCAATGCTTTAAATGGTATGAATCCCTCTCCCTCTCTCAATTGCTCTAATTTTTGGTTCCTAATACTACAATTTCTTTCATTTTCCTTGATTATTTATGCTCTTTCTATTTAATTTCATTTGTATTTTTCTTCATGTTTCAGTTATGGGTTCTCTCAGAAGATTTTAGTGTTGGACTTTTTAATCTAATGCCCCACTAGGTGTTCTGTTTTCTGCTGATAATTGCATAACAAAGCCATGACATTGCTTCTCTGGGATGTTGTGTATGTGAGAATACAATTTTGGGTTAGTAATTTTCTCTTTCGATTTCTATCTTTCTGGAAGACGGATGTGTCAAAGGACAAAAAAAAAGAAAAAGAAACAAAACACCCTTTGATAATTCCCATACTTATTTCTTATTGTTTATATATTGGTTTGTGATGAATTTATTGTTGTCACAAATTTGTTATAAATTTGGTCTATGGCCGCCTTAATATCTCTCCAGCAGTCGTTTTTCTATTCAAGCAGTCGTATTCACTCTCAAGGTTATGAAATTTGGTCTATTCTTTTGTGTTTGCTACAGTATTTTGATATAGGCAGTTTGGTTATCCTCTACTTCGTCTCTATTTTGCTACCTCTTGCTTGATACACATCTATTGCTCTGCTTTTACTCATCCCGTTCTCTCTTTATTTAAATTTTAAAATTGTGCTTTTACACAAGTATATTATATTAATATGCCTCATTCTTTTTTGCTTATGAAACCTGAAATTTGAAGGTATGCTTGATTCTATTATGCTTCTGTTATTGTCATGAAGATTATTCACTCTCTGAGATCAAACCAAGGGATTTGAAGGTATGGTTGATTATATTATGCTTGAATGCTTCTATTATTTGATTTAATATCTGTTTTGCTTACTTTTTTTGAAGGGATTTGAAGGTAAGATTATTCACCCTCTAAAATCTGTTTTGCTTACTTTTTTTGGGATGCTGTGGTAGAATTGCTTCATGTCTTTACCAACCAATTGTATATTACTCTATTACCAATTGTAGGTATGCCATCATCTTTTTGTAACTTATTAGTAAGATATTTGCACATCTTTTTACTTTAGCTGCTGAATTCTATTGCAGCTATGCATACTCATTGCTATGAATACTTCCATTGTTAATATATTTCATTGCTATGACTTGCTTCTTTAGTTGCTAACAAACAGATGATCCAAGAGAAGCAAAGAGCAGCAGAATGTGAGATGAAGAAAAACTGTTTGCTTTGAATGGAGACCCGACATGGCCTACTTTGATTGGGATTTGTCTATGAAGTCGTTGCTAAACAGCAAAACTGTACAGATTTAGGTTTTAATAAACTTTTTAAGAAGGTCTAGAGGAAGCTCAAGCTGTTTTCTGTTTTTTATTTTGTTTTGATTATTTATTCTCTGTGCTTCATGTTTGTATCTTGCAAAAAATAGAGCAAAGAAATACATTGCAATGACAAAAATACAATAGTTCATTCTAATTATGTAATGCGCGTGCGAGAGGTCTTTTTTTAATCACTCAAATCTTTTTAGTTTTTTGTAATTTTATTTTTTCAGATGGCCATCTTCAAAGTTTTTCTTTATTGCCCGTATTTTTCTAGACTAAGAGTATCATAGCAAAACGTATTTCTACAATAAAAGTATCAAAGGCTATCCATTTAATTCACTATCCCAAAGCGTTTAACATGCAAGCAAATCTAAAATGTAATTAAGTTGGGTTTGGTTTGCAACATAAACAAATAAGTGTAATTATATACGAACCCCTTTTGAATTTAGTGGTATTTCTCATTCTAACGTTAAACAATTATTCATTTAAATGATCTATACTAGCCTCCCTGCACGCGCTTCCGCGCGTGCGAGAGGCTTTTTTTTAATAACCCGCGCTACGCGCAACTTACAAAGTTTCGTAAATATTTTTTCACAATTGTATTTATATAGATGTCCGTTTCAACAGTTTCATATTTTAATCGCTCGCGTGTGATAAATCGTCGTTTTAAAAGTTTTCATTTATCGCCCGTATTTTTCTAGACGTCCACCTCAACAGTTTCTATTTTTTCTTTTATAGCGTGTAAACTGCTGAGGTGAATGTCTAGAAAAATACGGGCGATAAAGGAAAACTTTTAAGACGACGAGCTAGTTACTTTTTACAAAATAAAACAAAATCTTCTTTTTTTTTACAAAATTAAATTTTAAAATTTTTTTTTTTTAATTTTTGCGCAACGAAATACTTCGTCTCGCGAAACTCAAACTCGTCGCGCAATAGTTTGAGAGACGAACAATCGTTTCGTTCCTAAAATTTTGTACAACGAAGGTATACCGTTGCGTTGTGTTTTCTAGCGCAAAGTTTTGAGAGACGAAAAATAGTCTCGTTCCTAAACTTTTGTACGACGAAGTTCAACCGTCACGCTTTGTTTTTGCGACAAATAACTGTTTTCGTAACGCAAACTATTTCTTCCTGATCCTTGACTCGTCGCGCAAAGTTTTGAGAGACGAAAAATAGTCTCGTATAGTCGAGGCTCCTAAGCTTTTGTTGAGGGATCCCTCAAATAAGACACCATTGTAGGGCCAACTCCTCATTGTACTTCATTAATCCACACCGTCTATTTTGTAGATATTCATTCAAAGATCATCTCTACAAAAAATCACTTGAATCTGATATCATTTGATCATTCAATTAAATTATTCTAAGCACTTTCTTGAAGCACCGTGTCCAGTGATTTTGTTGGTCTCAATTAGATGCCTTGATGATATTCAATTTGTCTGATTTTTTGCAAAGATGATCTATAAATGAGGACTTGAAAAATAGACGGTTTGGATATTTGAATTTTTTTTTGTAGGATACCCTAAAGGGCGTCCCTCAAATAAAATTACTTGAGAGATCCCTTAATTGAAATGGACTATATATATGGGCCAATCCAACTGACACGCCATTAGTACACATTTCCTATTGTTAATTTTAATTAACTTTTTTGTGAGATTTTTTTAAAAAAAACAAATTGAACCAGGCCCATAGCCTATCTTCCCCCTGTTTCCTCTTCAAGTTTTTTTCCTCCCCCTCCCTTGACCCTTCTCTCTCTTCTCTCCCCTCTTCCCCTAAACTCTCTCCCTCACTCTGTATCTCTCCGAATTCCCAGTCTCTATATGTAGCATCGGTGCATTTACACACATTTAAGACAATCTTAACCATTTAATTGGTCTAGTGAAAATCTATTATTCAACTCATCATAATTGAATTAGATTAAAACTCTCCTTTTGCACAGTGTACCCATCTCTTCCTCTATCCTACGGCCTTTCCCCCTGCCTCACAATCTCTCGCTCTTCCCCACAATCTCCTTTAGTCTAAGGCCCCGTTTGGTTCATGGGAAAGGAGGCTTGGGGATGGGAAATCAATTGCTTTCCCATGTTTGGTAAATCCGGGCATGGGAAATGGTTGCCTAATACATGGAAAAGTAGGGGTGAAAGTGAAGCCTTCCCCTCAACTTGAGTTTTGATTTCCCTCCTCATGGGAAAGTTTGGGAAAATGAACCAACATTCAATGCACATTTTTCATGACCATTTTGTCCTCATGAACAATTTAGAATTACAATGTATCATTAAATGCTTTCTTTTTTTATTTGATTTAATATGGGTATAATTGGAAAATTATACAAAATTTGTTTTCCATTCCTACTCAAAACAAACATGGAAAAGGAAAAAAAAAGTGAAATGTTCGGATTACTTTCCTGACATTACCAAACGTGGGAAAGGAATCTTCCATTCCCATCCCTTGGGAAATGACATGGGAAGTGATTTCCCCTCAAATCCGTTCCGTGAACCAAACGGGGCCAAAGAGTAATGCTAGTCTTACCATATTTATATACCACATTTTCATATCATCTTATGTGGCAGATGAAGTGGACAACCACATTAATTAAAAAATGTCAATAAATCATAAAAGAAAAGAAAATGTTAAATTAATTTTAATTGATATGGATGTCCACATCATATGCCACATAAGGTGGTATGAGAATGTGGTAAGAGCAGCATTATTCTTAGTCTAATACAATTAAAACTCATTAAATGTTAAATTTGTCTTAAATGCGGATAAATACACCAATGCTAAATATAAAGACTTGGAATCCGTATCTCTCCCTCTTTCACATTCTTTGCAGCAACAACTAAGAGAGGGAAAGCATAAGAGCATCTCCAAGGGAGATGTCAAATACCAAACATCAAATTTAAATTTGATGGTTGATGTGGCAATTTGACATCTTACACAGCTTTACACTCCACCCGATATGTCAAATTAAATTATTATTTTATTACACTTTAGTGTTGATTTGTTTTTAATTAAAAAGAAAAGAAAAGAAAAAATAATAAAATATTCATTTGACATCTTGCTTTTGGGATGTCAAAAATAACATCTCAACCTCCAGCCTTCATTCCACATCAGCTTTGACACATCGGTTGGAGTGATGTGAGATGTTATTTCTAACCGTTAAATGCCTATTTGGCACTTTTGACATATCGGTTGGAGATGCTCTAAGAACAACGGTTATAGTCAAATAATTCTCTCAAAAGAAAAAGAAAGAAAAAAGAAACCCAATTTTTTGTATTACTTAATCCAGAGCATCTTACCAAAAACATTATTCAAGGAAATTATATTTGACATAATATTAACCAGAAAGAGAAAAAAAAAAAGACACACCCCAAGCGATTAAACTTCTACTTTAAGCCAAAGCCAATTATGTGACTTTTTGAATCCCAATTTTAGGTCTTATTAGGATAAGTAAAGAAACTGATCAACAAAAAAAAAAGATAAGTACAGAAAAAGAAAAAAAAAGAAAAAGAAAAAGAAAAAGAAAAAGATGAGAATATAGGCTGTGGGCCCTTTTTCAATTTTCTTTTTTAATTTTCACAAAAAAGTTAATTAAGGTTAAAATGGGATGAGTAATGCTACACTTATCACATTTTTATCCCACATTTCTATACTACATGATGTGACATGTCCATATCATATGCCACATCAATTAAATTAATAAAGTGTATTAAATAAAGAAAGTTTAATTAACAGTTTTTTTTAAGTGTTAATAAATCATAAAAGAAAAGAAAATTTTAAATAATTTTAATTGATGTGGTTGTCCACCTTATCCGCCACATAAGGTGGTATATGAATGTAGTACACAAATGTGATAAGAGTAGCATTATTGAATGGGCTCCATTTCTATTAGAGACGTTATACACAATGTGATATGAAAATGTGATAAGTCTAGTATTACCCACGTAAAAATGCTCCCCAAAAACCCACGGCAGCCTAAAAGTTTTACTTGAATGAATAAAAAATAATTTAATAGTTTCTTGTATGTGCGCCATCATCCTATATTTCTGACTTTCTTTTTTAATTTTTACCCAAATTTCATTGTACAACCATGAAATCGAGACACCTTGCACTTGAGTCATAACAGATTAGAACAGTACACTATATATGTGGCCATTTTCTAACCCATGGGAATAATCAACGGACACATGAATCTTACAATTTTTTTCTTTTTACAGATGAAATGTTATGGGTTGTTTTATTTATTTTTCTTTAAGTATTCTTTGTATTTTTTTTTAAACAACCATGCGATAAGTACTCAGACAAATATATCTAAATTCATTATCAATGTCGTAGTTGCTGACTTGGTTCCATCACTAACATAAGCACTTGGTTAAAACAATCGTCTTTAACTTGAATGCCTAGGTCCATTGATAAAGTTTAATGATTTCATTTCCTTTAACTTATGGGCTTGTTTCTTCGTTTACCTTTGCCTTGTGTAGGTATTAGTTGAAGTAGGAGAGATGTACTCATAGATTGGGAATAGAGGGCAAGTTGGCGTCTCATTTAATTATAGCTTATTGTTCCGTTGTGATGCTTCCTAGTTTGAGATACTGGATACTATAGTTTACATGTTATTCAGTAATAATAGAGGCACCAACTTATTACATTTTGAACGCCAAGATAATCTTTCATTCGAACTTGAGACAATTGGTCTGTAAATCAACCTATGCTCCACTCAACTAGTTCTTACTTGTGTCAAAAAGTTGGTGTAATTAATTGGTATTATTATTTTTTGGGACAAGATCTTACAAAATGATGTTTCCAAACAAACAACTTAAAGTTGAACTCCAATCAAATAAACATACATAATTTATTACTTCATAGTTACAGTAATTAAGCAAGCACTTCTCTTCCCTTATTGAAAACAAGAATAAAATCCACGCAACGGTAGACGGACCAGCCTACAGCATCACTCATCCAAAACAACACAACCTGCGCATTATTTAAAAATTTATCTGTTAATTCCGAAAGTTCATCTGTCGCTGTTGATTGTAATGGCTTTCTTTTGGCCGGTGGACATGACTTCAGCGGAAACATTCAGAATTCCATTTGCATCGATAGAAAAGCAAACATCTACTTTAGCAACTCCCTTAGGGGCTGGAGGAATACCATCCATGGTAAATCCACCCAAGTAATTGTTATCTTTGGTGAACTCATTCTCTCCCTCGAAAACTCCACAGAGGACGGCCCTTTGGTTGTCACTAGCTGTAACGAAAATTTGGTGCTTCTTTGTGGGAATTTTGGTGTTTCTTGGGATCATGACGGCCATACGGTATTCTTGACCAACTTCCGTCCCAAGTGACATTGGGATGACATCCGAGAGTGTGAAGTCTTGAAGCTTCCCCGTCACGTTCCCACTCAAGACTGCAGCTTGAACAGCGGCTCCATAAGCCACGGCCTCATCGGGATTAATGCTCTTGCACAACTCCTTACCCTTGAAAATCTCCTGCAATAGCTCTTGAACCTTGGGGATTCTAGAAGACCCACCAACAAGAACAACGTCATCGACATCGCTTATGTCCATTTTGGCATCCTCCAAACACCTTTTCACAGGCTCCATGCACTTGTTGAAGATATCCATGTTCAGTTCTTCGAATTTGTCCCGGGTGAAAGTTGTATGAAAATCTTCACCGTTGTACCAAGACTCTAATTCAATCTCAGTGTCAAAGCAAAATGAAAGTGCCTTCTTTGCATTCTCACAGGCAGTTTTGGCCTTCCGAAGAGCTTTGGGGTGTCCACAAATGTCCACCTTATTTTTTGCCTTGAATTCGTTGATGCAGTAATCCACCATTCTGTTATCCAAGTCTTCACCTCCAAGGTGAGTGTCTCCGGCAGTCGCCTTCACGTCAAAGACACCATGGCCTATTGTTAGTAGCGACACATCCAATGTACCACCACCCCAATCAAATATCATCACGTTTCTCTTACTAAACCAACCGGCCTTCTTGTCAATGCCATAAGCTATGGCTGCAGCAGTTGGTTCGTTGATAATACGCAGCACATTTAAGCCGGCTAATTTACCAGCTTTTAATGTAGCCTGGCGCTGAGAGTCGTTGAAGTAAGAGGGGACAGTGATAACTGCATTTTTCTTACTAATCGAGCCATGGAAGGCCTCTGCAATCTCCCGCATTTTTTCCAGAACCATTGATGAGATATCTTCAGCAGCAAACTGTTTCTCTTGGCCCTTGTGGTTAACCACAATCATGGGCTTGTCAGCCTTACCTTCAATGACCTTGAATGGCCAGCGCTTGATATCACTTTGAACAGTTTTGTCACTGAATCTCCTACCAATTAACCGCTTCGCATCTGTAAATCATTCCCAGTTTAGATTATGTTAAGAAACAATTTAATTTATGGATTTATGCATAATACCCCACTTTTACAGAATTGCTCTAAAAAAAACATAGTATATATTTCTCAGTTCTAACGAAATTAACAAGGAAACAATAAACAATTATACTGTTGATCATTTTATTCTTACCAAAGATTGAGTTGGCGGGGAATCTCCCCGCTTGGTTAAATGCTTCATCACCTACCAACCTCTTACTATCAGTGAATGTAACATAAGATCGAGTTGTCCTGTGACCGTGATCGTTCGCCAGGATTTCTACATGATCAGCCTGCCACGTTGCCACACACGAATAAGTTGTCCCCAGATCGATCCCAATTGCATGGTTATCTTCTGCCATTACTAATTTTCTCGATTGGAATGTCAAAGATTAACAAGGAAATATTAAATAAGTGCAGAAACCAGTGGAAGAAAATTTATACACGGAGAAAGTGAAAAGTCTAATAAACCAATGCTTACGCAATAGCTGATGCTTTGCCCCAGTTCACTAAACAAAGCACATTTACTTTTTTAGATTTCGAAATGATATAATTCCTTTCTTCGGATCCTTATCATACGTTTGTTGCTTTAAAGTCTTTTATTCCTTTCTTCTTATCTTCTTCTCCATTATTTTATTTCTTTCTTCAGCCAAAGGGTAATGCGTGAAGAAACCATGCTATAGCAGCTGTCCTCTCAGCTCCCCAAATTCCTCCTCAAGACAAAGAGCCAAAAAAAAAAAAAAAAAAAGAGGAGCCCCACATAAGTGTACCATGAAAACCCGGTCAAGTGACACATGCCCCAAAAAATTGAAAGCATTTTTGGTCACCACTTTAACCAAAAGTGTATCATCACCACATTTCTCAACATTTGACACGTGTTCATAGACATAATCTATTTTCACAAATATAAAGCAAAGAGTTAAGTATGGTTATGTTTATGGAGAAGTGTCAAGTGTTGAGAATAGTGGTGAGGGTACACATTGGGTTAAAGAGGTGAGCATAAATATTTCTCAAAAGATTTGATAAACATGGAAAGTTTGTCTATAGATCACCCGAACGTTTTGATTCCAATTAGAACCAGGACCTTTTTAGTAATTAAATTGGTTTTAATTATGATTCATTGGAATTTAAAATGTGTTTGGATGCGGGAAATAAATTTGGGATTTTGACAAAAGTCGGAATTTCTAAAGGGTGTTGTTAAACGAACTCTAAAATTAACTGAGTACATCATATGTTCTAAGTACACGCTAATATTTAAATAGCTTTTTTTATTTAAACCCCATGATAAGTCCATAAATTTACACATTTATGTACTCTTTATACTTAGTTTTTGTAAGAGAATTGGATTTAAAAAGGACTTATTACTTTATTTTCTCCATTTTCAACTTTCCGAAGCAGTTAATGGATTTTCAACGAAAATATGACTTTTTGGTGGCGTTTTTGTGTAAATCCAGTTGGAGATTGAAGCTAAGACCCTGGAGATGATTTTTGAATTTTTCTAGAATTTTTGGAGCAACCAATAAGAACAGTCTTTGAACTCAAGTCAGGATAAGTGCAATTCCGTCATATATGAGTTACTGTGTGAAAAGGAAATTTGAAGGTCTTCTTGATTTTTACTCAAGGTGTGAGATATATGGTTGGAACGATAAGACAAAGATCTACAATTTACATATTTTTTCCGAATTTACTTGGAGGAGGAACGATCCCAAATGTGCATGTAAATCAACTGACGTGTTATCCTAGTCAAAGTAGGAAGATGAGTCAATTACTTACCCATTTTGGATTTAAGTTTTAATTAGGTTTTTCTTTATTTTTGGGCTGCTGTAAAAGCCCAGCTAGGGTAGGAATAGATGTGTGGTGTTTTATTTAACCATGAGAAACAACTCATTTGTGGGTTACTCCAAACTTGGAGAGATTGAAGACACAGAAAGAGTACCGTAATTGGCTAAGTTATATATATATTTTCTTATGTTTTTGCTTATGCCGAATTCTATGATTATGTGTAACTAATTTTCATTTGCTAGGGCATGATGTAGCCCCAGTATGATAATATAGTTTTCTTATTTTACCTATCTCTTGATTATCGTTTGATGTTGGATTCTTAATCACTGTGTTTAATAACTTGGTTGATTATCTTGATGCTTGATGACCATCTAGACTTTTAATTGAGTTAATTTGATATAAATTAGAGTAAATATCATACTTAATTTGATTATTATTTCTTAAGTATCCGGTGGTGGATGAAGTATATCACCTAAGAAGCACGGACATAGATACGTATACGGCGATACGATACGACACGACACGGGAATACAACAAATTTTCAAAAACTAGAATACAATACGGCAATTAAAAATTTATATTAAAATATAATAATAACAATGTATATAATTTAAAACAACTCTAAAAAAACAAAACAAAAAAAAATCTCAATCAATCATTCATAACAAAAATCGTTTTAAAATAAAGAAAGGGGCCAAACCTCCATTCCATGTATTAGATTAGTCCACTCTTTTAAACGTGCAATTAATTATTTTTTTCCTTTTTCCTTTTTCCCTTTTATATTTATAGAGTTGTTTTTTACCCTCTGAAACCATTTGAAAACCCCAAGAAAAAGACCTTCCTTGATGAACTAAACTTTGATTCTTCATCAGCACGTTGGGGGGGGGTGGGTGGAGGGGGGGAACCAAGCAATATCTGGGTTTATTAATATTATTAATATGATCAATTATTGCATATCTCGGCTTTGACTTTTTGAAGCTTGAATGAAGTGCCCAAGTAAACAAACGCAAAACCAAAAGCAAAACGAAAACCAGATCAAGAACCAGAACATAACAAAGAAGGAGAATTCACGGCCACCACACCAGAGGGAGAATTCATCGTTGACCTTATCCGTTGACTCAGATACGTATCCAACGCGTATCCGTACGTATCCACACCGCATCCTATCCCTCCGCGTATCAGCATCGATTATCATTTCTTAAGTCTCATCTCCCTCAAAGTTCTTCGGCCTGTCTCGGTTGATTATCATCTCATTCTTCTGGCCAGTGGACTTATTGACAGCAGAGACACTCAAGATACCGTCGGCATCAATTTCGAAGAAAACATGGAATATATGAACATGTTTGGGAGCTGGAGGAATGTCATGGAGGCGGCATTCAGCCAAAAAATTGAGATTTGCTGGTATGCTACTCTCACCTTCATATATGCGGAAGTCGATCAAAACTTGGTTGTCCTTAACAGTACAAAGTTCTATGTCCTTCCTCACGGGAATTATAGAGTTTCTTGGAATCAAATTCATGAATTTTTTCAAACCATTAACATCTGTAACCTCCATAACAAGCAACAGAGGCGTGACATCCTTGAGAGTGAAGTCTTGAATAAACTTCCCCTTTCCATTCCCACTCAAGGCTGCAGCTTGAATGGCAGCACCATACGCCACTGCCTCATCCGGATTAACGCCCTTGCACAGCTCCTTCCCCTTGAAAAACTTCTGTAATAGCTGTTGCACCTTTGGAATTCTAGAAGAGCCGCCAGCAAGAAGAACATCATGGACACCGTTTATGTCCATTTTTGCATTCTTCAAACACTTTTCCACAGGATCCATACACTTCATGAATAAATCCATGTTTACTTGTTCAAATATGGCACGAGTAAAAGTTATGGTGAAATCAGTATTCTCACACAAACAGTCAATTTCAACGTCAATGTCAGACTCAAATGAGAGTCTCTTCTTTACCTTCTCACATTCATTTTTTAATCTTCTAAGAGCTCTCTTGTTTCCACTAACGTCCAATTTATGCTCCCTCTTGAATTTCTCAGCACAGTAGTTCACCAATCTGTTATCGAAGTCTTGGCCGCCAAGGTGAGTGTCTCCAGCCGTTGCCTTGACTTGAAAGTCACCAGAAGTGCTCATGGTAAGCAACGACACATCTAAAGTGCCACCACCCAAATCAAATATCATCACGTTTCTCGGGCTACTCCACCCGGCCTTCTTGTAAAGGCCATAAGCAATTGCGGCAGCACTCGGTTCGTTCATAATACGCATCACATTTAGGCCTGCATTGAGACCAGCAGCTTTTGTTGCCTGACGCTGCGAGTCATTGAAGTAAGCAGGGACAGTGATAACTGCATTTTTCACCGTTGAGCCCAGGTAGTTCTCGGCAATCTTCCCCATCTTTTCAAGAACCATGGCTGTGATATCTTCAGCATAACATTGTTTCTCTTGGCCATTGTGGGTAACATAAATCAGGGGCTTGTCACCTGGACCTTTAACAACCTGGAATGGCCAGAGCTTCACATCACTTTGAACGGAGGCGTCACTGAATCTCCTACCGATTAACCTCTTTGTATCTATAAATTGACAAATTCCATGTTGATTATTTAGATTGACAAGTTATAACCAAAGAAATATAGGTCAAGACAAGAGAATAAAAAGAAAACCCTAAACAACAATTATAATAGTAATTGATCATTTTAATCCTGCATACCAAAAATTGAGTTGGCGGTGTTTCTGACGACTTGGTTAAATGCTGCATCGCCTACCAAAATAGTCTCATCATTTTCTTGGGGGGCAACATAAGATGCAGTCTTCCTGTTCCCGTGATCATTCAGTATGATTTCCACATGATCCTTCTGCCACACGGCTACTCGGGAATACGTTGTTCCCAGATCGATCCCGATGGCATGGTCTTTTTCTCGGCCATCCTGATAATGATTTATGGCAGCATTTCTGCGCTGTTCATCCAGATGTACTTCCTCCTTCAACAATAAGTCTTGAAACTCATCCCAAGAACTTATTAGAGGATGGTTGTTCATCCGTGCACGAAAGGGATTATACTCCTCTGGCAATCCCGGCAGGATGTGTAGATGAAGAAGGTCGCGATCTTCCACAGGAGCACCGGCATGTGCAAGCATCTCTGCGAGCTCTTTGATTTGTTTGAGATAGTCAGCCATTGACACAGTGGCATCTTTCCTCGCTTCATGCAGATGATATTTGATCCTATGGATGTCAGTGTGAACGAGACCGGCAAAGTGTGCCTCCAGATTGAGCCAGACCCTTTGTGCAGAGTCGGCTCTTACCATGACACGTTGTCGGAGACCATCAGATAGAGTGGCTTTCAGCCAGTACAAAGCCTCTTTATCTCTTCTCTGCCATTTCTTAAAGTTACGATGTTGGGATTGACGATCAGGACGAGGCTCTGTTCCATCAATGATTCCAGAAAGATGGTGGCGGTGAAAAAATGAAAGAAAGAAAACCTTCCACTCTTGATAGTTATATATATCACTCGTGAGCTTGATTGGAATCAGTATTGCTGGCATGTTCTCTGCGGCCATGGAAGCACTGGGAAGGAGATTGGCAGAAGGACAAGTTTGGAGTGGAGAGGTGAAGTATATCAGTTGATCATCTTAATTTCAAATATATATACATACATGTGAGTGTGTTTTTGTAAAATCTTTTTTAATTTCGAAATGATATAATTCCTTTCTTCGGATCCTTATCTTACGTTTGTTGCTTTAAAGTCTTTTATTCCTTTCTTCTTATCTTCTTCTCCATTATTTTATTTCTTTCTTCAGCCAAAGGGTAATGCGTGAAGAAACCATGCTATAGCAGCTGTCCTCTCAGCTCACCAAATTCCTCCTCAAGACAAAGAGCCAACGAAAAAGAGCAGCCCCACATAAGTGTACCATGAAAACCCGGTCAAGTGACACATGCCCCAAAAAATTGAAAGCATTTTTTGTCACCATTTTCACCAAGGGTGTATCATCACCACATTTTTCAACATTTAACACGTGTTCATACGCATAATCTATTTTCACAAATATAAAGCAAATAGTTAACTATGGTTATGTTTATGGAGAAGTGTCAAGTGTTGAGAATAGTGGTGAGAGTACACATTGGATTAAAGTGGTGAGCAAAAATATTTCTCAAAAGATTTGATAAACACGGAAAGTTTTTCTCTTGCCAAAACAAAAGAAATATTCCCTCAACTAGGAGGACCCATTCTCCCCTAATAAAAAGCATATGAACCCGAAAGCAACACTACTAGTTAGTTTAAACAAGAGAGTTTGTGGAACGGTGTTCATGTTTGTTTGTTTGTTTGTTTTGTTGGTGAGTCCTTATTTAATAATAATAGTCCCAAATGACCTCACACCAATCACATTTACCGGGGAAACAATCCAACCGGGAGATTGTTTAGCTAGACCGTGGGACGGCATTGCATCATCTTGTGACTAGGGTTGAGCCATCCAATCGGGGGACTACTGCTCAAGAGCACACAAATCAGCATCGCATCGCACGTGCGGCCCAAACTCATGCCCTACGGGTGTAGATTGCCCGCCAAGGCCTTCGGCACACCCGACCAAAGGTGCCTAGACCTTTACTAGAAGCCGAAAATTCCAACGCCACATGTAGTAGAGTGAAAGTAACCAAGATGTGTTCCATACGCCGGAAATTCCAACGCCACGTGTGTACACAATATCAGGGATGGTACAGGCTATGGTGTAACTCCGACACCTCAAAACCATAACTTAGAAACCCAACTTACCCAAGCCGGGTCCCACAGACCTACTTTCACAACCAAACAACTCAAACACTCCAAACCCAACTACTTATACAATCGGACGCTTAACGTCCATCACTCACAACTCCAACATATAAATAGTATATAATTATAACACCGACCTCAAAATTCCCAAAAACATAGAATCAAACTCAACTTAAACACGAACCTCAGTCATCCAAACATTATTCCAGAAATCCACAAAATCTCATAAATCGATAATAAAACAATTATATAATGTCATATCCGACATAATCATACCTTTTGACCCAAACACATATACATATATGAAATATAATAAATCTTTAAGTTTCAAATCACTAATTCAAACCAAACCTCAGTAGAAAGTCTCGAAAAAATCCAACATAAATCATATAATCCAAATTATGGCATAATTCGATATAAAACAATATTAAAAACTAAATAATCCATATAAATCATTTAATATTCAATGCATTCAATTCTTGAAAAATAATGCACGTTTAAAACAAAGTCCACTCACAGATAGTCCAGGTATGTCTGACCCTGAGAGGGTCTCGCTTGCTGAGCACGAGAAGCCTGAGTGCCTATTTTGAAAACAAAGGATCGATTAAAAACTGAATTTTGAACGAAACTTTAAAATTAACTTTCAAGCTTTTCCTCGCATTTCTATTGTCAAACTAAGACTTTTGAAATATAAAACCACCTCGGAAGACTCACGGTCAACTGAGTGGTCAAACGTCCTGATTTGGTAAACTGGGACCGCAAGGCCCACAACCTCAAATTTTCAATCCAAAAGCTCCTATAGGTCCACTAAGGTTTACTAATCACGTTTCGAAAGTTTGGTCTCGATCGAACGGTCGGATTTCTCGTGATCGCTCGATTGGACGGTTTCCGTTAACCTAATCTATAAATCATTGATTCGGAGTATCCGGGACTCCGATTCACGATCAGCGAATTCCTACATGAAGCTAGAGGTTCAGGAACCAACATATTCGAAATTGGAACCGATCCAACTGTCCAAACATATCAAACCAGGATATTGCCTATTAGGCGAAAATCCGTTCAACTGTCATACGATATCCAATTTCAAATCCGAGCGTACCGTCACACTCGGGACGACGTGGGGGCAATTTTGGAACCGAAATAGGCCATCACAAGTGGGCCCACGCACCGCCACACGCTCTGGCAGGGCGTGGGTGGCTAGAGAAATTTTTCGGTGACTAAAAACTCCAAACCACGGGTCACGGCTTCACCTACAGGTTCAACTCGATGAGGGGGAACACTTAATTCAACTATGGCAACGTCCAATTTTTTCGGCAAGTGGCCGGAATTTCAAGAAATCAGACACCCAAACCCTAGGTTCTAGAAATCTCACCAAAACTCCAAATCAAATGAAACCAACTTCAAAAACAGATAGATCACACGAAAAAGAGGAGAAACCTTACCTAGATAGACGTTTGGAGTGGCCGGATTGCTTGGAAAACCGGTCAAAAAATGCGGTGATAATCTCAGTGATACAGTCGGGTTTTTTTGGGTGAGAAAATCGGAGGGATGGATCGGGGGAGGTGAGACGAGAAGTTTGGAGGAGGTTTAGGGTGGTTACGTGGCCGGACGGTGACAAAATTGGTGGTGCCGTCTATTGGTTCGAAGAGAGGGAGAGAGTTCGATCGGGGAAGAAGAAAAAGGGTCTGGGTACTGTGCAAGTGCACAGTGATTGGGCCTTGTGTCATGACCCGACTCTCCTAGCACGATATTGTCCGCTTTATGCCCCGCCCTCACGGTTTTGTTTCTTAGAACTCATGAGCAACTTCCCAGTGGGTCACTCATCCTGGGAATGCTCTAACCCCAACTCGCTTAACTTCGGAGTTCCCATGGAATCCGAAGCCAGTGAGCTCCCAAAAGGCCTCGTGCTAGATGGAGGTGGGCATGTACATATAAGGCACATCACCCCCTCTCCGTTGGTCTATGTGGGATGTTACAATCCACCCCCTTAGGGGTCCGACGTCCTCGTCGGCACACTTGCACCACACGGTAGAGTGGCTCTGATACCATTCTATCACATCCCGGATCGGCTCCGCCGTAGCACGATATTTTCTGCTTTAGGCCCGCCCTCATGGTTTTGTTTCTAGGAACTCACGAGCAAGTTCCTAGTGGGTCACCCATCTTGGGATTGCTCTAGCCCAAACTCGCTTAACCTAGAGTTCCCATGGAATCCGAAGCCAGTGAGCTCCCAAAAGGTCTCGTGTTAGGAAGAGAAGTGCCCACACATATAAGGCACTTCACCTTTCCCTCCCCGAGCGATGTGGGATTGCTCACCATTCTTGCTTCCCTAAGCTCACGGGTCTTACAATTCACCCCCCTTGGGGCCTAGCGTCCTCGCTGGCACACTTCCGGTTGGGGTCCAGCTCTGATACCATTATGTCACGACCCGACTCTCCTAGCTCGATATTGTCCGCTTTGAGCCATGCGCTCACGGTTTTGTTTCTGGGAGCTCACGAGCAACTTCCTAATGGGTCACCCATCTTGTGATTACTCTAGCCCCAACTTGCTTAACTTCGGAGTTCCCATGTAATCAGAAGCTAATGAGCTCCCAAAAGGCCTCGTGCTAGATGGGGGTGGGCATGTACATGTAAGGCACATCACCCCCTCTCCGTTGGTCGATGTGGGATGTTACATTCCAGCCCCTTTAGGGGCTCGACGTCCTCGTTGGCACTCTCGCACCACACGGCAGGGTGGCTCTGATACCATTCTGTCACATTCCGGATTGGCTCCGCCGTAGCACGATATTGTCTGTTTTGGGCCTCGCCCTCACGGTTTTGTTTCTGGGAACTCACGAGCAACTTCCTAGTGGGTCACCAATCCTGGGATTGCTCTAGCCCAAACTCGCTTAACTTTGGAGTTCCCATGGAATCCGAAGCCAGTGAGCTCCTAAAAGGTCTTGTGCTAGGAAGAGAAGTGCCCACACATATAACGCACTTCACCTTTCCCTCCCCGAGCGTTGTGGGATTGCTAGATGGAGGTGGGCATGTACATATAAGGCGTATCACCCCCTCTCCGTTGGTTGATGTGGGATGTTACACCTTGGGGTTTAGGGTTTTAAAATAAAAATTTTAAAAATTAACCTATGCCAAGTCAATACTAATATAATTATAAGATATTTTGATTTAAAATGTGGATCACTCGTGTTAGTGTCAGTGGGGTATAGCTCAGCGAGTTGAGTTCTTCAATTTCCATCTATGTGAATTGAGGTTCGAAACTCCTGACACCTAATAAATATTTCTATAAATTCCCCTCTCCAATTGCTTGTACTTCAAAAAAAAATTGTGGAGCACCTCAACGAGTTGAAAGTATATGCACTGTTATGTCACTATAGTTTAGATACGTATCTAACTTTTATATAAATAATTGGGAAATATATCAAATAGAACCCATATTACAAACTTTCGATTAAAAATAAAATGGGAAAGTGGCAAAATAAAATTAGAAAAAAAATGGGAAAGAAATGTTAATCAGGAATAAATTGAGGTCAAATGATATTATCAAAATGCGCTTCATATAAATAGACCATGTTGACAATACCGTATGATGCCTCCACCGGTACAACAGGTTTTTTTTTAAAATTTTAATATATTATGAACTTATAGCTTTTACTGTTGTGGGCCCCTATGTTGAGGAACAAGAAGTGCTCGGATGTGAGCCATTTTTTAATATATTTTTTTAATTCTCATATAAAATTTAACTAAGATTAATTATGAGACATATGTCACCCTCTAAAAGTAGAGGTAAGTATATATCTTTGGTTAATATGGAGAATAAAAATGCTCCCCTTTAAAAAGCTAGGAACATTTTTGTTCACCAATATCCTTAAAGGGTGACAGTATCATGGGGACATGGGCTAAAACCCACGACCACTTGGAAGTACACCAAAAGTCAATCCAACTGATACCCCCATACACCACATCAATACACTTGTTGTATTGTTAATCTTAATTAACTTTTATGTGAGAATTTAAATATAAAAAAATTGAACAATGCATATCTCTCGAGTCTCTAGATTTAGCATCGGTGCATTTACACACATTTAAGACAATCTTAACCATTTTATTGATTTAATGAAAATTAATTATTCAACCTCATCATAATTGTATTAGATTACAACTCTACTTTTTCATCGTTTCGCTTACCCATCTCTTCCTCTCTCTCCTACGGCCTTCCCCCTTCCCTACAATCTCTCACTCTTCCCCCACAATCTTAGGGGGGTGTATTCAATTAGGATTCTAGAGCGTTTAAACAGATTTTAAAAATCCGGGTGTATTCAATTTGGATTTATACAAACTTTTAAAAAGTCTATAACAGTTTGGGTGTATTCAATCTAGACTTGTTTGAACTTTTAAAGTGTCAATTTAAATGTGGGTGTATTCAAAATGAGATAGATTTGGAAGGATTTAATTAAGTGTTGGAGTTTGGAGAATTTTTAGGGTTTATGTATAAATAATAAAGGCCAACATAAGTCCAATCTCTACCCCAAAGATTTCATACGACATTTTGATAAAGACAACAAAAATGAGGTTGGGCTTTCAAAACACAATCCACAACCCACAAAAAGTTGAAGAAGGTGGTTGTGGCGGTAGTCTTTCTTCGTCTTCTTCCCTTTGAGAGGTCGAGGATCACTCCCCACTACCGGTATTTCTGTTAAATTTCCCTTTTCTCCCCCAAAACAACGTCGTCCCCAATATTTTCTTTTCTCCTTTCTCTTTCGAATCCAATCGGGTCAGAATCCATCTAGAAAAGCAAGTCTATTAACCATCGGTAATAGAACATTGGCATAATATGCAATCTTTATACCATCGATATTGTGTCATTCGGCACCCCGAGCCTTCGACGAATTATGGTGACCTTCGGCACCCAAGCCTTTGGCAAAATTTGGTGACCTTCGGCCCCTCTGTCATTCGACATGTTATTATGCATTTCAGTACCCCAAGCCTTCGGCGAATTATGGTGACCTTCAGCACCCAAGCCTTTGGCAAAATTTGGTGACCTTCGACACCCCTGTCATTTGACATGTTATTATGCCATTCGGCACCCCTAAGCCTTCGGCGAATTATGGTGACCTTCGGCACCCAAGCCTTCTGCAAAATTTGGTGACCTTCGGCACCCTGTCATTCAACATGTTATTACGCCATTCGGCACCCCCAAGCCTTCGGCGAATTTTGGTGACCTTCAGCACCCCCGTCATTCGACATGTTATTATGTCATTCAGCACCCCGAGCCTTTGGCGAATTTTGGTGACCTTTGGCACCCCCGTTATTCGACATGTTATTATGCCATTTGGCGTGAAATTACGTATCACACTAAATCATTGGCAGAAAGGCAAGTATCACCTTGCATGGTATTATTGCATATCACATGCACATCACCAATCAATTCAAAAAGATGAGGGCCACCTTGCATATGTATCATTGCATGACACTAACCTATATACCATTGGGTTACAGTTCGGCAATTTCAAAAGGATTTCAAAAGGCAACGGTCTCGAACAGCAACTTCAAGATATCACCACCTTGCTTATCATTAATGGGCTACCGTCTGACACCCTCAGCGATAATGGCTCATGACACCCTCGTGTCTATTTTCAAAAATAGCCGAAAGAGACCACATCCATAACATCAATCGGCATGTATCCAATAAAGAGAAGGCTCCAGATCAATCCGGGCTATCAATTGGCAAGCTGGGATGAGGTTGCCAAAAATTGGGCAACTACATGTTACCGTACGGCACCATCCACACCACACAACCTGGAAGAAGACTAAGGTGTTGCTCGGTCAGCACACTGGAAATTACAAGTCCCCAACCAAGGAGTACCTCCTTACTTGAGAACTTGGGGGACTTCTGTTTATAACCTATTTGACCAAGCAACTAGAAGCAACTCTAAGCAAATCAAAGAGTCCCACATTGAAATATTACAAGAGGTGAGGACTCCCCTTCACCTATATAAGGAGACCACTCTCCACTTAGAAAGGGATCCCAGAAACCGGGCTTAATATTCAGTCATGGGCTTCGCCCTTCTTCTCTTTATCTTTGGGCCCAGCCCCTTGTACAAATGTAAAATACACATTATTATACTAATGAGAATATACTTCTCCGTGGACGTAGCCCATTCATTAAGGGTGAACCACGTATATCTTGTCTTCTGTATATTTATCGCTTGCCTAAATCTTCACACACATCCTGAAGGTCCTCACCTTCACCTTCATCCATCACACCTCATCTCTAAGTTGAGCCCAAAAGTGTTAAACCATTTTTGAGCGTCAACAGTTTTGCATTTTAATATTTTGGGTGCGGGTGATATTATTGTGTGCAAATATTATATATATATATATATATATATATATATATATATATATCATCATCATCCGATTAGAGACGCAACAACACCACATGCATGTTTATTCTGGCTCTTTGTAGACTGGCAGCCAATTCCTACACGAACCTATAAAAAATATTTATGGAAGTCTATGCAAATATATCTAAATCTATAACAAAAGTTCATACAAAAGTATGGAAGTCTATACAAGTTTATTAAAAATCCTAGTAAAACCTATAGGAGTTATACAATTCTAGGAAATCTGTCACTTAATAAAAATCTTTCAAAATCCTATACGATCCTAATTGAATACAACCCCCTTAGTCTAATACAATTAGAACTCATTAGATTAATAAGGGTTTTTTGTTGTTGCCAAAATTAGATGAATAAGGGTTAAGATTGTCTTAAATGCTAACAAATACAATGATGCTAAATGTAGAGACTCGGGATCCATATCCCTCCCCCTCTCACACTCCTTGCAGCAACAACTAAGAGAGAAAAAACAAAAGAACAACAGCTATAGTCAAATAATTCTCTCAAAAGAATGAAAAAAAGGAAGCTCATTTTTTTATATTGTTTAATGCAGAGCATCTTACCAAAAACATTATTCAAGGAAATCATATTTGACAGACAATTAACCCAAAGAGAGAAAAAAAGGTAAAGACACACCCCAAGCAATTAAACTTCTACTTTAAGCCAGTTATGTTTTGGGACTTTTTGAATCCCAAATTGTTAGGTCGTAGGAGGAAGAGTGATTGATTTGTGTGAGTAAATAAAAGAAAAAGAAAAAGAAAGGAGGAAAGAGGGGAAGATAGAATGTGGTTCAATCAAAAAAGAAGACAATGCCTACTTTGAATTGGATTCTTGAGAGAGAGAGAGAGAGAGAGAGAGAGAGAGAGAGAGAGAGAGAGAGAGAGAGAGAGAGAGAGAGAGAGAGAGAGATGGAGTAGGGAAGAAAATAAAGAAAAGAGGAAGAGATGAATAAGAAGGAAAGGGAAAATGAATTAAAAAAAGAGAAACAGAGAGAGCTGTCAATGTGATGCGTTTTTTATGTTTTATCAAGTGCATTGCCCAACAAAAGTAATGTTTTTATGTTATCGAGTATGCAAATTTATATATATATATATATATATATATATATATATATATATATATATATATATATAAGTATATACTATTATAATTTTAATTGATGTGTCCGTGTCCTAGTTTTTTGAGATTTTCCATGTTGACGTGCCGTGTCCGTGCAACATAGACGAGGACAATGGCCAAAGAGTAGGGTATAATTTTACAGTAATGTAATTAAAAAACTTCAAGATTACACACAATGTCACTCCCTTTATATTTTAACAAATTTATTTGAAGGGACTCAAAGGGACTCGAACCTTGACCCACAAAGGAGGAAGCCTCAATCACACCAAAAAAAAGAAAGGCCCTTTATTCACCCTGGAAAAAAAATTGTGCACTTGAAGGGACTCGAACCTTGACCCATAAAGGAGGAAGCCTCAATCACAAACCACTACACAAACTTTGTTTTTGCAATATTTATATTAACAATCAAAGGTTTTTTTATAAAAAAAAATATTTCATTTCAACATTGATTCGCTCACAATTTGTACCGAATCCATCATCCTCTAGAGTTATACATAAAATGCATTTAACTACTACTCTAAAACAAAACGATGTAGATATCAATGAAGCAAAATAAAAACAAAACCTGCAATTAACTTCTACTCTAAAACAAAACAACGTAGATGTCAATGAAGTAAAACAAAAACTTCAATCATTTACAACTATAAGAAAAACACAACAAAAACATAAACTGCAAAAAAAAACATAACATTTATATTTCTTTTGGGTTTTGTGCCTTTCAACAAAAATACATGGATTTCACACTCACTCAATCACACTATATGCCAATTACACACTAGAAACTGCATTGCATGCTAATGATTTTGCCAAATCATATCTCGTGATACACACTGCATTGCACAAACTATAAATTGCAGCTTTCACATAGAAATTAAACAATTTAGCAACATTTACTCTAATCAGGTCTTACAAAGGCAATATATATATAGGCAAAAATGTGGCAAAATTTCTAGAATCTCAATATTTTCGTTTTCCAAAATTCAAATGTAACATCCCGAACCCGAAATAAGGAAAAATTAAATTATAACATAATAAATAAAATAATTAAGTTAAATAAATAAATTGAATTAATTAAGAATTTTTGAAATTTAAAATAATATTTATTATTTTAAAGGGGCAAAAAGGTCAATTTAATTTTTGGAAAAAGAATTTGGTGAAATGAGCTGCTCCATTGCGTCCGGCTTTTCGAAACGAGTCCGTAGACGAGTCCGTAGACGCGCGGCACGCTCGAATCCAAGTTCTAGAACTTAAAAAGGGCAAATTGGTCATTTAAGAAATTGTTTTAAAACCTTAGAATCCATTTGGCCCAATCAGATCACGCCACCCTCTTCTCTGTCCTCTCTCCCCAACTCTCTCTCCTCTATTTCGGAACGCAGAATAGCCGGCCACTTTGGCCGGCGATTTCGCCCAATCCCTACCACGGCTGGCCAAGCTCCGACCACCAATCTCTTCCTCTTTCACTCCTCTACCACCCTATCTACTTACCATGCCTCGATTCGTCGTGATTTCTCCAGAAAATCGAACAAAGAATCGGCCCAAACTGCGTTCTAAAAACCCGATGGCACTCATCGATTTTCCGGCCAAGCCCAGCCGTCACGGGCCACGACATCGGTTCCAAAACACTCCCCTCCCTCCCTAGATCATTTCCCCTCATAGATTCTAACAGGACCGCCCCCGAATTCCTAGGAACTCGGGATCGACCCTGTGGTTTTTCCGACATCCAACCGATGTCGAGCCCACAACTAATTTAGAATGTGTTCTTTTTCAAGTTAAAAAGAAAGGAGGGCTGAGACTTCTGTCGAAATTGCAGCAGAGTCTCCCATGAAAAACGGACTTTCCCAAAATTAATTTCACCTACAAAAACAACATTTATATATCACCCAACTTCAGCATGCACAATGTAAATCACAAACAAATTTCAAACTGTTTTAACAACAAACCAAACAGAACTCAAACAGTCTATGTTGCGGCTGCACCTAGCTTATCCTAGGCTGCCTACATACCCTCCGTGAGCGATCAAGCCGCATGTAGCTCTTTAACTCAAGAATGACAATCAATAGTACACAGTCATTTAAAGTAATATCAACCATTCAAAACAGATTCAATTTCTCACAACACACTTTTAAAACAGTATAACCAAAGCTCATAACTGTGCAGAGCCATCTCAAGCACAAGCTCAGAAACTCAGCCTAGAAATCAGTCCACAACTATACCCACAAGCACACTTACAACTTACGTATAAAACAAAATTGACTTTAAAAACAAGATATCTCAAATATCCGATATAGTAAATATACAAATATAATTAAGACCACTGCACCCAACTTGTACCGGGGAAACAATTCAACCAGGGGATTGTTTGGCTAGAACATGAGACGACATCACATCATCCCGTGACTAAGGTTGATCCATCCAACCGGGGGACTGATGCTCAGTAGCACACACGCTGGCATTGCATCACCTGTGTGGCAATTCACAAGTCCTACGCGCGCAGACAGCCCAGAAAAAGCCTTCAGTAACACCCCGTCAAGGGTGCCCGGGACATAACCACAATCCATCAATTCCATCATTTCCAAGTATCCGTACATATCATGGCGTACACCATGTACCGGGGGAAAACAATCCAATCTGGGGGATTGTTTGACTAGACCACGGGACGGCATTGCATTATCCCGTGTCTAGGGTTGAGCCGTCCAACTGGGGACTACTGCTCAGGAGCACACATGCCGGCATCGTATCGTACGTGCGGCCCAACCTCAAGTCCTAAGCGCGTAGACTGCCCGCCAAGACCTTCGGCACACCTGGACAAAGGTACCTGGACCTCTACTACATGCCGAAAATTCCAATGCCACGTGTAGCAATGTAACAGTAACCAAATGTGCCCCACACACCGGAAATTCCATCACCATGTGTGTACACGATCGGGGTGGTACATAGGGTGGTGCTAATAGCACTCCACATATCGTATATTCACATACATTTTCACTTGTGTATATATATATATATATATATATATATATATATATATATATAAAGTAATACAAATACAAATATGTTCACAACCACACCATTAACACTACCACACGCCGGCATCCTAAGCAAAGTAAATATGAGATCCTTATTCATAACCCATATATATACATACATATTTATATATAAATATAAATTTGTATAACTAAGATATAACCCACCTTCCTTTAAATTAGTTTCCAAACCAAATGTGTTAACAATGTAAAAAAATCATAAAACACCATCTATACAACATTTCACGAGACTGATAAAATATTCAAACAAAACTTAATGAATATTATAATAGCAATAATAATAATGATAATAATAACAATAATACCAACAATAGAAATCCCAAACTCCATCTACTCAAATACTAACAATGATAAATAGTAACATATAATATTAATAATCAAAATGATGACAATAATAATATAATAATAATAATAATTCAATAACAAACTAAATTCGCTTACGCCAGCAATTCCCATAACATACTTCACCAGCAACCCCATATCGCCCAACTCAAATTCTTTAATAATAATTATGAACGAGAATAGTAATGATAATAACAATCGTAATAATCCTTTCTAATTATTTAATTAACAAAACTCACATAATTCACTACCATTAAGCATTTATAAATCATTAATAAAATATAGTCATAAAAGCATTTATCCAAGAACTAAATATGAAATAAACGTCCTGAAAATTTGGTCTCGATCGAATGGTCGGATTTCTCTCAATCGCTCAATTGGATGGTTAATTGTTTCCTAACCCTAAAGTCAATGTTTTGGAACATCCAAGGTTTTTGTTAACCTAAACTTTGAGTCAATGATCCGGAGCATCCGGGGCTCCAATCCAAGATTCGCGAATTCCTACAAGACCCAAGAGGTTCAAGGAACAACATATTTTAAATTGGAATAGATCCAACGGTCCGAACACATTGAACCTGGATATCGCCTATTAGGCGAAAATCTGATCGACTGTCATACGATATCCAATTTCAAGTCCGAGCGTCCCGTTGCGCTCGGGACGACGTAGGGATGATTTTGGAACTGAGTTGGGCTGCCACAAGTGGGCCGTTGAGCTAGTTGGGTAAGTTCCTCCACTCACTGTGCTTGTCATTTTGGTATAAAGTTTGCCCGGTGATATGGAGTTGTTCCGTTGCCGGAAAATCACTTTGGACACCCACGCGCTGCCAGCGCTTGTGGCGGTGCTTGGTCCCACTTGTGATGACCCAACTTCATTCCAAAAATGTCCCTTACATCATCCCGAGCGCACGGTATGCTCGGATTTGAATTTGGATATCGTATGACAGTCGAATTGATTTTTGCCTTATAGGCGATATCCGAGTTCAATATGTTCGGACCATTGGATTGATTCCAATTTCAAATATGTTGTTCCTTGAACCTCTAGGATCGTGTAGGAATTCACGGATCGTGAATTGGAGCCCCGGATGCTCCCGATCATTGACTTAAAGTTTAGGTTAACGAAAACTGTTCGATCGTACGATCTCGAGAAATCCGACCGTTTGATTGAGACCAAACTTTTGGGACATGATTAGTAAACCTTAGTGGACTTATAAAAGCATTCAAATTGGAAACAGGAAGTCATGGGCCCTACGGGCCCAGTTGACCAAAATAGGGAGTTTGACCGCCCGATTGATTGTGAGTCTTCCGAGGTGGTCCCACTAGTTGAAAGATGTAGTTGACCCTAGGAACTCTCCGTTTGACGTGCACACACACCTTGAGTCCTGGGAAAAGTTTAGGAGTTTGTTTAAAGTTTCGTTCGAAGTACGATTTCTAATCCAATTCTCGTGTTCTTCGAATTAGGTGATCCGACTCAGTGTACGCAGTAGGCGGAACCCTCTCAGGGTCAATCATTTTGGGACTATCTGTGAGTGGACTTTGTTTTTAAACATGCATTATTTTCAAGAATTTACTGCATTGCATATTGATTTATATTGATTATTGAGAATTTTATTAACGTTTTATATTTGCATTATGTTATGGTATGGGCTTTATGAATGATATTTGGGATTTGAGTTTTGTTATGTTAAGTATATATATTTATAATTATATTTGTTTGGGTCGAAACGTATAATTGTGTCGAGTATGGGATTATAATACTATTTTATTATCGATTTATGAGATTTTTATATTGTTTTGAATTGAACTAGAGTATAGGATGGCGTTTTGGGATGTTTTCAATATATGGATGTCGTGGGTATTGGGTTTCAATGCTTGGAGAGTTTATACTTATATTTTGAATTAAATATTTGGACGGTATACGAACATTAGTATTGTCCAGTTGACTTGTATTTGGATGTTACAAAGGTACGGAGGTATATGCATATGGGTTTTGAGGTATTGTGTTGTTGGTATGGGATTTCGGAGTTGCACCTTGATCTGTACCCCTTGGTTTGCAATGTTACTATACCACACGGGCTGATGTAGGATTCTAACGTGTGGGCTCACATGTTCAATGAAGGATGACGACATGTGGGTTTTGTTCCGATTCGGGCACCCTTGATATGGTGTGCCATGGTTTCTGATGGGTAGTCTACACGCATAGGACTTGGGTTTTGGCCGCACGTGCGATGCGATGCCGGCGTGTGTGCTATCGAGCATCAGTCCCCTGAAAGGACAGCTCAACCCTAGGCCTGGGATGATGCGACGCCGTCCAGTGTCTAGTCAAACAAGCCCCGGTTGGACTGTTTCCCTTGTACAAACTCTTGGTGTTACTGGCGGTTATTACCTACTTATGTATATATATATATATATATGTTCAACTATCTTATTACTATATTACGAATCCTTTCTTGTTTTTCTTCCGATGAGGATCCTTCCTCGCTCGCGGATGCCGTGGGGCATGCGTTTGGTGAGATGAGTGGTTTGTGTTGGGATGAGTCAAGTCGGTTTTTCCAAGAGGTTTGGTTTGTTTGGAATTTCTTCGTCTTGGGCGTTTGAGTTGGATTTGGAATTTTCCTTACCTATCTTTAGATAATGTTGTTTTTCAATACGAGTATGTATAAAAGTTAAACTGCATGTTTTCTCATTATTTTCAAATGGTGGGGTTACAGTTTTGTTTTTAACTATGTGCAAACCTTTATTTTTGTCCACTCACGCTCTTTTTGTTTTGGGCCCTCCAAACAGTAGTCATCCAAGCCGAGCGTCGTCTTCCGAGCCTCGATTCTAAGTAGAACTATACTTTGTGAACTTTCTTTTAATTTTGTATTCGGTTCTGTAAACTTAAATTTTGTCTTAGATATGCTCTGATATTACCCAATAGGGTTGTAAATCTAAGGCCGGAGGCCAAAACTGAAACTGTGTGATTGAACTTGTGCATGCTGTTGTTTGGGTTATATCTGTTGGTGGTTTATGCAGGTTGAATTTTTGGGAAAGTCTATTTTTCAGGGGAGACTCCACCGAATTTACGGCAGAAGTCTCGGCTCTCTTTCTTGGAACTTCGTAAAAGAAAGGGTTCTAAATTAGTAAATGGGCCCGGCATCGGTTGGATGTCGGAAAAACCACAAGGTCGGTCCCGGGTTCCTAGGAATTTGGGGCCGGTCCTGTCATCAAACTTCACGCTGTCTTCATCAAAGTTTGTTGGCAATTTAGGAGTCGTAAGGAGAATTTTGTCAAATGAATCTTATCATTACAGATTTCACAAAGTCACTTTCTCAAACATGTCTCGGGATTCGTAAAAGTTTTTGTGGTTAATTTGAAATTCAATGTCTAACACTATTTGCGTATCTTGTGTATATATATGTTACTAACAAATTTTTATTTTTATTTATTTATTATTTATTTGTAGAATACGTCTAATTTTCTTATTGAAAGATGAAATATCATATTGTTTTTCCTATCAGTGTACACTTGATGTGTTTGAGAAGCGGGACTATCTCTGATAATCTCTTTCGGAAGGCCCATCCTAATCATGCCTCCCATGATCGTAAAGGACTGTAAGGATGTAACTAGATCGTCAAGGGTTCTAGTTTATTTGCTAAACAAATCCGAGTTTGAAGAATCTTTGAGCAAAGTTTTTCTTACCCCAAGGATTGATGACAAAATGAGAAGATAAGACCATTCCGGAGGAATGTCATGCAAGAAATCGTTCCATAAGAACGACATATTTTATGTACAAAAGAGTGTTCAAGAAGAACGAATTGCATTATATACAAAATATTATTCTCGAAGAATGACTTGGATTATATACAAAACACCATTCTAGAGGAAAAGCTTGAATCATCCTAATATGTATTCATTTCTGAATGATTAAATACAATGCAACTTTTGAATATTGCAAGTTTAATACATTGCTTTGATCTTGGCGCCAGGCATCTAGCTTAGTCTAGTCTTTTCCACCAATCAACATGTGCCTATCTGCAAAAGACCGTTAGCTTTTGACCCTGTAGTGGGTCAAAGCCAAATATCTAGATGAGAAATAGGCTTAGCAATTGATCAAAATTGTGGCCCAATTACATAATTAAAAGCCCTTTTGATAGAAATGGAATTTGTATGGGCTTGAGATGCTTGAATAGTAAAAATAACCCTTGTTGGGCTCTTTTTCAATTTTGGTACAAATAAGATGTTTTTGTTTATTTTTGAGTGCTGTTAAACGAACCATAAAATTAACTGGGTACACCCTACTACCAAAGTATTTATTGAAAACTAATTTATCCTAATATAAAATGACCAAAAATATATATTGAGTTATGAAACAAATATAAGCAACAGTGTAGCCATTTCCATTAAAGCACTTGTCAATTTTGTTTCCGTTTCTAGCTTGAACAACAAGGGCATCAATTAAACACTTATCCATTGCAACTGACCAAACAACGTTCCTTCCTTTGTGCTTCAAATCCATTCTCTGTCTATGGAGGTCTTAATCATCCATTACCCAGAAAAAAGAAAAGGAACCCATAAAACTTTCATAAGATGATAGAACATATTTGGAGGGCGACAAGTCCAATCCAGAAATAAGAAATAAATAAAGAAAATCATAAGAATTTAGAAGAATCAAGCTTTGAATTGAAGGAGCTAGCAAATCTACTCCCACAACAACTTACGAAATTAAAGATTTTGATGCAAACCCAAAATCTGAAAAGAGGGCACGAATTCATGTAAAAAGTGACAGGACCCGACCTTAATTCCTCTTTGGAATCCGGGTCAAGCCCTGTCCGTGTCCGACATCTGTCGGATGTCGGACACACTTGACTATTTTGCCCTTTAGTGAAAGAAATCAAGAAAATTCAAGTTTAAGGTTTGACTTCTACCGAAAATTCGGCAGAGTCTCCCCTGTAATTGGCTCAATTCCCAAATTTAATACACCTGCAACAACACAATTTTTACATCCACAACCTCCAGCAAGCACAAGTTAAAGTTCACACACCGACAGAAATTAAATGTACGGCCTCAGGCCTCACAAGCAGTAGGGCAAGTTCAGAGCTACTAAAGTACTTAAATACAAAGTTTCTTCGGGTCGTGGACCCTACACAGTCGTGGGAGTGCAGTAGTGGTGATGACGGGCCGGTGGTGGTGCTCAGCTACTATCTACAGCCTGGGGGCGTAAAACAATTGAAAAAGTGAGTGGACCGAAAATAAGGTTTCAGAAAATTGAAAAAAACAACATGTTAGCCCCACTGTTTAAAACATGAGAAAATAATTCTATAAACGAACAATGAATCAAGATATGCATATAAAATATATAAACATATTTATAAAATTCACTAAAGCATGAATTCTTATTCATAAGAAGAAATAGTCTTAAATCAAACTTTCTAAAATCCACCTAGGTGTACCCTTTCATTAATCCGTCAATTCCATTTCCTCGCTAGACTCGGAGACACAAAGTCAACCGAGCCGCGTCCTCGCAAGACTCGGAAAACACAAAGTTCACCCGAGCCGCGTCCTCGCTAGACTCGGAAAACACAAAGTTTACCCGAGCCGCGTCCTCGCTCCGCACGGTACGGGCGTCCCCGAGACTCGTGGGGCGTGAGTCATGCGCGCAGACTTAAACAGAAGGCAGCAATGGTCCGTAGACCGGGTAATCACCAAATTCATAAATATTCCGAAGGCAACCTTATTTATCCGAAGGCAACAATTACATACTTGGGTACCTAGGGTGGTTTTAAAACTTTCCGTAAATCACATAATTAAATTATAAGCTTATACTCGAGCCCTTTAATATCTAAAACTCATAATCATGCAAATCATTCTAAAGATTCAATAATAGGCTCGGAACAATGTTTAGCAAATACTTCAAATAACGCAATTAAGTTTAATCTCATGCTCAAAACATATAAATCACCATAATTTATTCAAAAGCAATTTGATAAAACTTTATTAACTAAAAATGCATTTTAGAAAACAAAAGTCCACTCACTGTTGATCCGAGCTTGCCTGACCCTTAGAAGGGCCTTCCTGCAATTCCGCCGAAGCTTGAGTACCTAATTGCACAAATTAACCCATTTGTTAATTAACCATAGCTCGGCATAGTAATTTATTAAAATAAACCAGCCCCCGGCTCAAAATGTTCCAACTTTGGATAAAAAGGGTTCCCGGGCCTAAAAGTGTTCAATTGTGATTAGAAAGGTTTCCCGGGCCCATTTGATTCTAATTTAAGCCGTTTAATTAACTTGATAATCCCCGGAATTAAATATTCGGTTAAATCCTTAATTAAGTTCGATTCGTTCGTTCAATAGGTTTCTGACCTCCAAATTACGTTCCGTAAATTTCTATAGGCTTCTAAAAGTCCCAATAGCTTAGTTTATAAGTTTCGTTACGTTTCGATGGTTCGAATGTATTGAGCCCGAGTTAACTCTATTTAATTCTAACCGGGAAATTCCATTTTACATCCAAACGATTTCCAAAAATTCGTTCGAAGGTACCTATGCGTTCAGCGAATTACGGGAATCGTTTTAGCCTTGAATTGGACTGCCACCACCCTGCCCACGCGCCGCCACACGCGCCGGCAGGTTGGGTGGCTTGATCAATTTTTTCGGCGATGAAAAATCTTGGAATTTCAGGGCAAGGCTTATAGATATATGATCGGGGGGTGGAGGGGAGTATTTTGGCAGTGAGAACCGGCCAAGAACCAGCCGGAATCACGCCAAAAACCAAAATTCCCGATCACTCAAACCCTAGTTCTCAAATCTGCTACCCAAGCTCAAATTGATCGAAACTAAGTTTAAAGAAAGCTAGAAATCGTCAAAAGGATCGGAAAACTCACCAGAATCGAAGGGTTTGGCGGCCTGACGACGCCGGACAAAGGTGAGTTGCTCCGGTTGGTTATCGAGTTCGCAGCGGTGATTTGAGGCGGTTTCTGGCGAAACAGATGGCAAGGATGAGTTGAGGGAGGTAAGGGGGAGCTTCGGTGGTGGTCTGGGTGGTCGGCGTGGCCGGAACTGGAGCCAGTGCTGACTGGTTCGAATCGGAGCAAGGGAGAGAAGGTTTCGCGAGGTTGAAGGTGAAGGGGAGTCGGCTGGCACGCACTAGCCGATTGGCCAGCTTGGTTTTTAATTTTTATCCCTTTTTGAAAAATTACCGAATTACCCCTAGGGTTTTTAAACCTTTAAATGTTCGTTCGAGCTCGGAATCGGGTGTTCCGCGCGTCCACGGACTCGTTTCGACGAGCCGAATGCAACGGTGCACTCCGTTCCACCAAATTCTTTCTCGAACTTAAAGTCGAATTTTAAATCCACTAAATTAATCGGGGTATAATCGTCCTTTCCTTTCATATTTTAATATTTTAAACTAAAATTAGAACCGGGTTGTTACAAAAAGAGAAACCTGGTTTAGGATTGGTATTAGGGTTTTGTGTTATAGAGTGTATTAGGGTGTAGCAGGAGTATTTTTGGTAGTTAAATATGGTATACTTAGTTAATTTTACATTTTGATTAAAATATTAAGGTGTACTTAATCAAAGGGTGTACTCAGTTAATTTTAGGTTCATTTAGCAACACTCTTATTTTTTCAACATTCCAAAACAGTTTCTTTCAATTGTCATAGTTGGATTGTTGAAGGTCCATTTTCTTCAACCCATTCCCAATCAGCTTGAATTGTTTATTCAACAAGTAAACCAAGCTCGAATGAGCCCATCAAAGAAATCAAGCGCAATACCAGCTCCGGCTGAATGAGCTCAATTTGTAGTTTAACCAGTTTTTATAACAAAATATTCAACTTTAACACAGTTTAAACGAAATATAGAGAGTAATAATCAAGCATTAATATAAGAAAACAGTGAGGCACCGCATGGTGAGGATCATTGAGTTGACAAGTACAGATGCAACAGTTCAAAATGCTGCGATGCGGCGTAGTGTGGACGGCCAAAGTTGGTAAGGAATATTGGGGCTGCAAGTATCCCGTGGATGAAGTAGATCACAAACACATGACTTCACCTTAAAACAACATAACCTGGTACAAGTAAAGATATATCAAAGAGTTTGATTTTATAATATATTCTATTTCAGAGTTTGATTATAATTTCTAACCTCTCTCTCAGTTCCCTCAAAGTTCTTCGGTCCGTCACGGTTGATTATGATCTCATTCTTCTGGCCTGAGGACTTATCTTCAGTGAAGACACTCAAGATGCCATCGGGATCAATTTCAAGGAAAACATCGAAATTGTGAACAAGTTTGGGAACTGGAGGAATGTAACGGAGGCTGCATTCACCCAAAAAGTTGAGATTGGCTGGCATGCTACTCTCACCCTCATACATGCGGAAGTCGACCGAAACTTGGTTATCCTTAATAGAACATTTTATTTTCTTCTTCACGGGAATTAGCGAGTTTCTTGGAATCAACTTTATGAACTTCTTATTATCTGCAACCTCCAAACCAATTCCAAGGGGAGTGACGTCCTTGAGAGTGTAGTCCTGAATAAACTCCCCTTTTCCATTCCTAGTCAAGGTTGCGGCTTGAACCGCGGCACCATATGCCACTGCCTCATCCAGATTAACGCCCTTGCACAGCTCCTTCCCATTGAAAAACTCCTGTAATAGCTGTTGCACCATAGGAATTCTAGTAGAGCCACCAGCAAGAACAACATCATCCACACCGCTTATTTCCATTTTCGCATCAGTCAAACACTTTGCCACAGGATCCATACACTTGATGAATAAATCCATGTTTACTTGTTCAAATATGGCACGAGTAAAAGTTATGGTGAAATCAGTATTCTCACACAAACAGTCAATTTCAACCTCGAAGTCAGACTCAAATGAGAGTCTATTCTTTGCCTTCTCACATTCATTTTTTAACCTCCTAAGAGCTCTTTTATTTCCACTAACATCCAATTTGTGTTTCCTCTTGAATTCCTCAACATAGTAGTTCACCAATCTGCTATCGAAGTCTTGGCCACCAAGGTGAGTGTCTCCAGCCGTTGCCTTCACTTCAAAGTCACCAGAAGTGCTGATGGTAAGCAATGACACATCTAAAGTGCCACCACCCAAATCAAATATCATCACGTTTCTTGGGCTACTCCAACCGGCCTTCTTGTTAAGGCCATAATTAATGGCAGCAGCACTTGGTTCGTTCATAATACGCAGCACATTTAGGCCAGCAGAGATGCCCGCATCTTTTGTAGCTCGGCGCTGCGAGTCATTGAAGTAAGCAGGGACAGTGATGACTGCATTTTTCACAGTTGAGCCCAAATAGGTCTCGGAAATCTTCCTCATCTTTTCCAGAACCATGGATGTGATATCTTCAGCGGAACATTGTTTCTCTTGGCCATTGTGGGTAAACACAATCATGGGCTTGTCACCTGGACCTTGAATGACCTTGAATGGCCAGAGCTTCACATCACTTTGAACAGAGGCGTCACTGAATCTCCTACCGATTAACCTCTTTGTATCTGCAAATGCATGCCAAGTTCTATCAGATAGCATGAGTAAAGTAGGTAATTAATAGAAGTATAATAGCTACTTAACGAATACATAACTTTTTTTTAACCTCGGAAGGATCTTACTGAGATTTTAGACAATTTTAACTCTCTGAAAAAAATCTTAAACTACAATTCATGCGAACAAATATATTAGCTGGCATGAAAAATCAAAATCAATCTTTGGATTTGTTCAAGCAAAGCACTTTAATCCTACATGTGATACGTGTTGATTATTGGCTCAAACAAATAATTAATAAGGCACCCACATGCAAAGTTGCTTTCGGCTACAACATGCTTTCGGCTATTGATTGAGTGGGTTGCTTTTGGCTGATTTTTTTAGTTGATGGGAGGCCTTTAGCTGTTGGCTTCTTTGAAAAGCCACTAATCCTTTGGCTATAAAAGGGAAGCAGCCCAACAGAGGAAGAAGGCAGTACCAAACACAAGGAAGAGAGAAAATAGCAAGAAGCCATTCGGCAGAGAGAAGAAAATTTTCTCAAATTGTTTTTGCTTTGTATTTTTGGTTTTCTCTTCCTATCATGTGTGTGTGAGCTTGGGCTATTTGGGTCTTTGGGAAATTGAGTGTTAAACACTATTGTTGTATTCTCTCATTGATTATAGTGGAATACTCCGTCGTCTCCAAACTGGATGTAGGCATTGCCGAACCAGTATAAATCTTGGTGTCCTTGTTGGTGTTGTTTTTTATTCTTTTTTATCTCTTGCCAGTTATTGTTTAGATTTTCACTCGCAGTTGGTTGTCGCTTCCGCACAACAATACGTACCAAAGATGGAGTTGGCTGTGTTTCTGACGACTTGGTTAAATGCTGCATCACCTACCAAATGAGTCTCATCAGTTTCAGTGAAGGCAACATAAGATGCAGTCTTCCTGTTCCCATGATCGTTGTGGATGATTTCTACATGATCCTTCTGCCACACGGCTACGCAGGAATAGGTCGTTCCCAGATCGATCCCGATTGCATACTCTTCTTCTTGAGGAGGAGAGGGAGGAGAAGTATGTCTAAGTCGTAATGTGCGCTGTGGATCCAGACGCATTTCCTCTTTCAACAATAACTCGCACAAGTCATCCCAACTACTTACCGGATTGTGTTTTATCCATGTACCAACGGGATTGTACTGCTCTGGTAATCCCGCCAAGATGTGTACATGGAGTAGGTCTTGACTTTCCACAGGAGCACCGATGGCTGCAAGATCGGACTTCAGCTGTTTGATTTTTTCCAGATACTCAGCCATCGGAATAGTGGGATCTTTCTTGACTTTGTGTAGATCAGATTTAAGCTGATAGATGCGAGCATGAAGGAGATTGGCGAAGTGTTCCTCGAGATTTAGCCAGACCTTTCGTGAAGAGTCACCTCCGGCCATGACAATTTGTTGAAGACTTTCAGATAGAGTGGCTTTCAGCCAATTCAAAGCCTTTTGCTCTCTGTTGAACCAACTCGGTCTGCCGGACCACTTAAGTAGCCCAGGACGAGGCTCTGTTCCATGAATGATTCCAGAAAGATTTTGGTTGTCAAAATATGAAAGAGAGAAAGATTTCCACTGTTGATAGTTATATATATCACTCGTAAGTTTGATTGGAACTGGTAGTGGTGGCATGTTCTCTACGGCTAAGGAAGCAACTGCAGGAGACTGGCTGGAAGCAGAAGTTGATGAGTTTATTCTCTTTTAAGTTTAATGGCTCTTTATATATACACTTATGATTACTTTCAAATGTATTTTTTTAGTTTTAAATCCTGACTCCTCTACTGCCTGCATCCTAAGAGTGAGTAATTTCATGTCACTGTGGACAGTGACTTACCGAATTGTCCAATTTTAGAGAGGCTGGACTATTTTAACATTTTGCCCTTCTATTTGTCCTGTTTTGATAAAACCCTTTTTTTATGAACCAAATTAAGTTTCAGAGAGTAGTATTATTGACTCTTTTTGCCCTTTTATGTATAGTTCACTCCTCTCTTTCTCCTTTATTCTTCCCTTTTCTTTTTGTTCCTTCTCTCTTATCTGTCTATTTCCTTTTTCTCATCCATTTCTCTCTCTCTCTCATTTTTCTTTCTTTTCCTTCTCACTTCTCTCTATCTCCTTTTTCCTTTTTTTAATTCTTTTCCTTCGGCAGTTTTCTTCTTCCACTTTATTTTCTTATCTCCTCTCTCTATTTAATATTTTCTGTATTTATCCCTTCTCTCTCTTCTTTTTTTATTCTACTTTTTTTCCTTCTCTCCTCTCTCTGTTTCTTTTTTTTCCTGCATTTATCTATTCTCTCTCTCCTTTTTCTTTTTATTATTCTTATTTTCCCCCGCTGGTTTTCTTCTTCCTCTTTATTTATTTTTTTCTGCATTACACCTTCTCTCTCTCCTTTTTCTTTCTTTTCCTTCTCACTCTATTTCCTTTTTATTTTCACGTTTATCCCTTCTGCGTCTCTCCTCTTTCTTAATGTTTTTCTTATTCTTTTCCTTTGCTAGTTTTCTTATTTTTTCTTTATTTCCTTATTTCCTCCGCGTTTACCCGTAGAAATAATTTTTCCAGATCCTTGTATCTTGAAACCAATTCACCTCCACCCTTAACTAATTTGCTTATCAGTTAAGAACCTTCATACCATAATATGTTTTGGTTACCATATGAATTCAATAAAATTTTAAAAAACGAACACATGGAAAATTGGGATCAGACATGACATGGTTGGGGTTCTTCATTTGGCCAAAAAAAAAAGGTTGGGGTTGTTCATTGGAGATGATTGAGTTCCATTCTCACTAGTATTGATCCATCTTTTAATTTTGCATTTGTTGCAATATTTCTCTTGGTTCCCACCGAACTGTTCACATCATCTTTCGAGTTGTCCATCTCGTTTTGTATTGATCTATGCTTGCTGGTATCAATTTGTATCATCGTCTGAGTATGATTGCATAAATATAAAATTCCTCCAAGCACATTCACATTGAGTTCGATTGGCTTTACAATTGGTATCAGAGCCTGCACTACATTTTAATTAGTGTAGATCCGACTCTAAGTCATATCTATGGAAAGATATAGAGCTCATGGCTCTATGGCTCACCCACCACTACTACAAAAATTGAAATAGACGACGGTGAAAAACAGTCGTCTTTTTGTTTGGAAAACCGTCGTTAAATCGATCGTTATCTTTTTCAATGTCAAACTACAACGGTAATTTACCGTCGTCTATTAACAGGAAGGACGACGGTTTTGCTCAAAACCATCTTCTATTTACTGTAAGGAGGACGGTTTGGTTGAAAGAACGGTCATCTATTAACAGTAAAGACAACAATTTTTAAAAACCATCTTCTATTAACTATAAAGACAACAGTTTTTCTAAAATAACCGTCGTCTATTAACTGTAAAGACAACGGTTTTCAGGAGGAACAATCTTCTATTTACTCTAAAAACGACAATTTGTAAAAAAAATCATCGTCTATTAATTCTAAAGACGACGGTATTGTTGAAAAAACCACCACCACCGTCTATCAATTGTAAAATTGGACGTAGTGATTTAACATTTTAACTTCTTCTTTTTTGTTTCCAATGGTTCTCTACAACAATTTTAACTAAAAATACAACCATAATGCTTTGTGAACAATAAATTCAGGTCCCCATATACTCAAAAATTGGTTCTTTCATAAAACTTGATTCCTACTATATACATACAAAATACCATATACATGGCATTAAACTATAATTACAAATAGAGAAGCTACATGTGATTGCTCATAAATTCCGCCCATTCAATCCGAATTTCATCAATTTTGTTCTTGTGTGTATGAGTTAGTTCTGCCTTCTTGCACTGCAAAACCAAGATTAAAAAAAGAAAGTTTTAGTAAGAGATATATTTCTAATCTTCACTATTAGAAGCACCAAACCTAGTGGTGGAAAATAGGAGGATCACATATTCTAGAGCAAGGGGAGGGTATTCTCATTGAATGTATAATAGTGTAGAGACAAAAAGTAAGTGCCAAAGAAACCATTGGCCATTGGAAAAGTTAATTACCACTTAAGATTGATTGATCAAGAATCCAATCGTTGAAATCTACAGAAAATGATCAGCCACATTATCACAATAGCATTCCATACAAAAAGTGCAAAACTGCACATTATAGATTCACCTACTGATATGATAGCTACTGAGATACAAGAAGTCCACTTAGGATCACTTCACGGGTCAGATTTCTTTTGAGCCTCTGATTTTTGTGTTAGCATATAATTAAACAAAAACAAAGCAATATCCTGTTTATTCCAATGGAAGTAGTTAATTCCACTCTATACACATCAATCCATTATGATTCTAAATCAAGATTGCGGAGTAAACTATGAAGTGATATTTGAGAGACATGTTGCCCACCTCATTCTAAAAAACCAAATCCTTAGTATAGATTTAAGGTATAGAGCTAGAAAAGTAATAACAATAACTAAGGCTCTATCAAAAAGAACACCACCCTAAAAGTAACTACGGCAATCAGTGAAGGATTTAACAAACAAACAAAAGCACAGCTCCAGAAAATATAATCTACTTGAACAAACAAGAATCAAGTAGATTCCAAGAAAGCACAATCATGACTTCTCTTTTTTCAAGTTGCGAGAATACAACTCCATACCTAAACAGCAAGGGGCTTTGTGTTCTGGCAACATCTTCATCATGATCCCCATGGCTATCAGCAGCAGGCGTGTCCCATGTTGTCCACATAAGGATGCTGCAAAACATTGACAGAAGCATAATAAACATAAGAAACTAGATATAGTGCAACAAAGATTAGTCTTAAAATTGGACAGCATAAAGAGTATTGGTAGTCCAGATGCAACACTAATATTATTCTCTACTTAACCACCATGTGAAGTTCATGTGTGGATTTTCTATCAGAGAGAAACCACTTATATATTGTGGTCCAATTGTGATTGATCCATATTTCTTAACAATTTTTGCCCGGGATCAGATCGAATCGTCTGTCCATCATCTCAAAGTAAAACTTTATTTTGAGAAAACCTCAATGCAAATGAGATATCCCATTTATACTCCTCATATTATATATGTATGGTCAATGTTGGAGAATTAATCTGAGATTCGTAACTATAAAGTCATGGATATCCATAATGAATTCCATATTAGATGGGCATGGTGGGCACGCCATTAATGACTTGACTACAATACTACTCTCTGTGAAATCAAGATTATGTGAAGATTAGACATCACTTACCTCATAACAAGAATTCCAGGCCTTAAATAGTTCTCCTGTAAGAATCATGGGTGGAAGTAGAAATGGCAAGCCAACAACTGCTGAGCATAACAACATCTCTGTCTGTAGAAAACAAAAATATAACAGAAAATTATAAAGACAAAAAGGTAACAGTTTTATCAAAAATTCTATATGCATTTGACGAACCATGAGAACGGCCGACAAAATCAGATCAGATGACAAAATCTTATGAATGAGCCCAATTGGCTTACGAGAAAGAAGAGCAGGATTGAAAACTTTTGGAGACATTAAAACAAGATCCAAACTATAATAAAGACCTTGGCGGCTGATTTCTGAAACGGCGTCGTTGTTTGCGAGATTTGACGGACACAGTTGTCAACGGAGGTCGACACCATGGGGAACCTGGGAGTGGACCCAGAGCAACGGCGCTGTAGTAATTGTTAGAGGAGGAGAAAGTGCCGGAGGACGACGTAGTGGAGGCGGGGGCTGAGGAAGATGGTGTAGACGACAATGTTTTGTACGGTTTGGGAGGGACGAGCGAAAGGAAGGCTATGATCTTCAAATTGGCGAAAGGCGGTAGAGATGCAGAGGTGGCTGCTCTGTCGTATTCTTAGACGAGATTGGCCAGATCCTCATCGGACTTGATGGACACGAGGGCGTCGAGATCCAAAGCCAAAACATACAATTTAATAAGAAAACTAGAGAGAGATAGAGAGATAGAGAGAGAGAAGGAAAGAAAAACAAACATAATACAGAGGACCTTGGAAATGTACGATTTGCGAATCGAGATTGGAGATGTGCGATTTGCGAATCCAGTCAGATCTCAAACTTAAAAGAAGATATCGTCGGGCTTTACCCATGGCGATACTTTTGGCGACCTCAGTGACCTGGACGCAAGGGATATGGCGACCTCAGTCACCTGGACTGCGAGATCTGTGACGTGAAGATGGTGTTTCAGAGATGGGAAAGGGAGTTGAGAGAGAGAGAGAGGGTTTTCTAAAAAGGTCGCGAGATCAGAGTGTTTGAGAGATAGAGCTGCGCGTGAAAATTTAGAACTTTAAGTCTGACGTCCTGACCTAAAAACAAATAAATTAAAATAAATTAAAACAAAGTAATTAAATAAGGAATTAAAAATGAAATAAAAAGAATTAATTAAAGAAATTAGAATTAAATTGGAATTTAATAATTAAAGGGTAATTTGGTCAACTTTATTTTCGGACGAGAATTTGGCGAAATGAGTTGCGCCATTGCTTCCGTCTTGGCGAAACGAGTCCGTTGAGGGCGGCACGCCTCGATCCGGCTGTTGGATCGTAAAAAGGACATAAGCGTCATTTCCAAATTTGAATAAAATATTATAAAACCCCAGCTGGACTAATCAGAACTCACACAGGCTTTCTCTCTCCTCTCCCAAGAGGTTTCTCTCTCCTCTCCGATGCAGTCTCTCTCTCTCTCTCTCTCTCTCTCTCGATTCTCCCTCATCTCGACACGGAGGTGCACGAGACCGGTCGTAAAAGAACCAGCTCACCGTCCCGGTCACGCCGCACCTGAGATCTTGGCCGGAGACCTCCATTTTCGCTGGCGCTGGTGACTGCAAATCTCGCCGAATTCTGGGTTTTCGTTCCGGCGACAATCATCGGCGATCAAGGTACGAAATTGACTCTCCTCTTCCTCCTTTAGCTTCTTGTATGGTTGGTATCGTTCGATTTGAACTCTAAACGATCGAATCTCAAACCCCAATATGGCTGAATTTTCAATTCAATTTTCCGACCAGTTAACGGCCGGTTCTTGGTTGGGTGTCCACGGTTTCGAACTCCCCTCGTCATGGTGATCATTTTGGTATAGGTGGTGTGCCTCGATCCGAGGATTTTGCTATTGCCGGATTTTGATCAAGACACCCAACCCACGGTCGGCACCTGTGGCAGCGCATGGGCCGGGGTGTGGAGGCGGTTCTCTGTTCCTTTGCAATCCTCGTGTTGTCGTGAGCGTGTATGTGTGCTCGAATTTCGATTCGGACGTCGTTTGGACCTCGAACCAACCTACGCCTATTATGTGTTGTTCAAGTTCAATGTGTTCGGATTGTTTGATCGAATCCGAATTCACGTTTGTTGTTCCTCGTATTTCTAGGATCGTATAGGAATTGACGGATCGTGATTTGGAGTCTCGGATACTCTGAAATAGCAAATCGTAGAGTTAAGTAAACCGTAACCGTCCAATCGTGTCATCGTGAGCGATCCGACCGTTCGATCGAGACCAAACTTTTAGGACGTGTTCTATAAGCCGTAATGAACTTATAGGAACTTTCATATCTAAGTTTGGAAGTCGTGGGCCCCACATGCCCGGGTTGATCTATTCGGGAAGGATTTGACCAAGGGTTGACCACACGTCTCTCGAGGTCGTCCCGCTCCCCAACGAACGTCGTTGACCTTAGAATGCTTCGTATGACGTAATTGCACACTTTGAGTCAAGATTAGTTAGAGTTTGACTTTAAGGTTGTCATTCAAGTTCGGTTTGTTAATTAATTCTCGTAATCTTGAATTAGGTTCTTAGTCATCTCGTGATCATCAGGCGGGACCCTCCCTGGGTCAAGCTGCTTGGGTCTATCTGTGAGTGGACTTTGTTTTGAATGTGCATATATTTCAAAGAATAAACAACCATGCATATGATTTGACATTTCTTGGCTTGAGACTTTAATATGATTTGACGTTTTCTTGATTTGAGATTTGAATATGGTTTTTAATATGGATTTTCAGTGATTGTGATATTTTATTTTATTATGGATTGATATGCTGTCATTTGACGCTTGTGACTATTTTAACTATGGAATTATATGTTTGGGACGGTGATGTCTTTATTTTGAGTATATATGATGATTAATGGATTGTTGGGCGTATATATGTCCGGGCGTCTGATGTTTTGGGTTGGGTACATATGTGTGAAAGGAAAGTGATTGAATATGTGAATATTGAACATTGAGATGTGTTTGAGTTGAGTGCGGTTGGCACTACTTTATGTACCTCCCCTGGTTCATTTGTCATGGTTACTTGGATTCGGATCGGCTTCATCGGATACCCGGTGCATTCCTTAACAGGGTGTGACTGTAAACCATTGATTAGGTAGTCTGCGCGTAGGACTTGTCACGGGCGTATGGGTATTGATGGTCCCTACCCTGCGTGCCAGCTAGCTTAGTCCCATTTGGACGGGTTAACCCTGGGCACGAGACCATCGTGAATGCTATCCCAGTGTCCAGTCAAACAATCCCCTATTGGATAGTTTCCCCGGCACTTGTAGTTAGCGTTGAGGTTTTATTATATATATATATATATATTAGTACTTTCGTATTCGTATTTCTTTTAGTGAGGATCATTCCTTACTTGTATTGCCCTCAAGCATGTGGTTATCTGTAAGTGGGAAGGGATGGAAAACAGTACTACGATATTATTATTATGTTGATATGTTGCGTTTATTGGGATTTGAATGATTATGTATATAAATGATTTGAATTGCATGATTGCAGCATCGTCTTTGAAATGGTGGGGTTAGTACATTGATTTGAACTATTAAAATTTGTTTTTGTCCACTCACTTTTTCTGTTTTGCGCCCCCCAGGCCGTAGTCGTTGCTTCCGTACTATTCGGCCGAGCGCTCCTCTTCTCGGGCTTGACTTGATTGTAGGGCACTTGTCCCTATTCTGTAAACTTTATATTCTGCCATTTTACCTTTGAATACTCTTAGATATGCTCTGTATCACCCATTAGGGTTGAATTAGTTGGCCGAAGGCCTATGATGTATATTGTATGCATGCTGGCAGTTGGTGTATACATTTATGTTGTATTCTACCATGTTGAACTTTTGGGATTGTTCGTATTTTAGGGGAGACTCTGCCCGATTTTATGCAGAAGTCTTGACCCCTTTCTCTATTGTTTCGGAAATAGGGTTTCTGTTTAGTATGTGGGCCCGGCATTGGGTTAATGTCAGAACATCAGCAGGGTCCAGCACGGGTTCATGGGTGGAATTCGGGTTGGTCCTGTCATTAAGTGAAATTTTTGTCGAGCAACATGACGGGCTCTAGAAAAGAAGGGTCGTCATTTTTATCTGCGCCTTTTTAAGCACGACGGGTTTAGGAGGAACTGTCGTGGGTTTTTATGATTTTTTTAAAAAACGACGCTTTTTAGTTTTACCGTCGTTTAATACACGTCGTAATTTCCCATAATTGTATATTGCACCAATTTTTAATGGTGAATACTACTCTGCTTGGAAACACAAGATGTGTGCTTTCTTACTTCCTTAGATTCTAAGGCTTGGAAAATGACTGTAGATGGCTGGAATCCTCCAACCATTTTTAATCCTTTGGGAACGTGAATTAAAAGAGGAGGATCATTAGACTTTTGAAGATCATACCCTTGCCAACTCTAATAAGAAAGCCTTGAATGATTTGTTTGTTGTTGTGAACCATGATCAGTTTGCTTACATAGAAAACTGTGAAACCTCAAGAGAAGCTTGGGATATTCTCAGTGACAGGACCCGACCCAGATTCCACCCCGGAACCCGTGCCGAATCCTGCTGACAACCGACATTATCCCATGTCGGGCCCACATACTAAAAGAATCCCTCTTCCCGAGACAAACAGACAAAGGGGGTCAAGACTTCTGCCGAAAAACGGGCAGAGTCTCCCCAAAAAAACAACCAAACCCAAAGTTCCAACCTGTTCAAAAACAGTAGAATAAGTACAACCAATCACCACATGCAAAAATACATAACAGGCCTCCGGCCAACAAGTTCGACCCTAATGGGCAATAACAGAGCAACTAAGAGTATGCAAGTTTAACAACAGAAATTCAAAGTTAAGAGAAGGGACACGAGGTCCTACAATCAAGTAGACGCTCGAGAAGAGAAGCGCTCGGCCGGACAGTACTGAAGCAGGACTAGGGCCTGGGGGGCGCAAAACAGAAAAGTGTGAGTGGACAAAACAAAGTTTAGTAGTTCAAAACAACGTACTAACCCCGCCGTTTCAAAACCATGTAAACCATGCAATTAAAATCTGTTGTATACATAATTGATTCAAAAGCCAATATCTCAAAATAATCAAAGAATAAAACCATTCCAAACCATTTTCTTTTCCCGAGGCAAAACCTCCCAAAACTAAACCGCGTAGACATAAATGTAATTAAAAACCGAAACAAACTGAAAATAGTAAGCATAAGAAGATAATAAAGTTTCCATAAAACAAAACAACGTAAAATGTCCAAAGACCAAGATAAATCCAAGAAATCCAAAACCACCACAAAGTAATAAAATAATGACACTTTAAAAGACTTTAACCCTTTCTTTCCCACACTCAAATAACTGCATGCCCGTAGGCACTGCAAGCGAGGAAGTATCCTCACCTGAAAGAAAATAAGAATACGAAGGTATTAACATATACATATAGAATAACACACGCGTATAGATATAATATAATCTCGACACCAAAACAAGTACCAGGGGGAAACAATCCAACAGGGGATTGTTTAACTGGACACCGGGACAACATTCACGATGGTCTCATGCCCAGGATAACTGGACATCGGACGGCATCGCAATGGCCTCGTGCCCAGGGTCGAGCCGTCCAACTGGGACTAAGCTCCCCGGCCCGCATGGCAGAGTCCTCAATAACCATGCGTCCGAAACTAGTCATACGCGCAGACTACCCAATCAAGGGTCTACGGCTACACCCCGTTAAGGTATGCACCGGATCGAACCATACTCCATGTCACAGTCACCATATCAAGAACAGGGGGAGGTACATAACACAGTGCCACTGCACTCAAATCAACACCACACGATAATCCGTATATACATATTTAACCACATGTACCCAAACCCCAAAATATCACACACCAGAACATATATACGTATAACAAATCCAACAACACCATATATACTCAAATAAGGACATCACCGTCCCCAACATACAGTACTATAGTTAAAATAGACACAAGCGTCAAACGACGGTGTAACAATCCAAAAAACCATTAAAATGTCATAATCACTGAAAATGCATAATCAAACCATATTCAAAACCCAAGTTAAGAAAACGTCAAGTCAAACCCCAAGTAAAACATATGCTTCAAAACATAGTAGGTACTACCCTTTAAAAATATAAAGTCCAAACCCGCAAGTATTATTACACACACACATATATATATATATATACAAATATATATATATACAAAACATAATTGTCCTTTAAAAATACAATAACTCAAACTCAAGCATTTGAAATTGCCACGTATAATCGACATCCTGAAATTCATACTTTAAAACAACATAAATAGTGATACAATAAAATATAACCGAAAGTCCAAACCCGTATACATATATGTTCCAAAACTCCATATCAAAGTAGATATACATATATTTTCAAAGTAGATATATATATATATATATATATATATATATATATACATATGATCAATTCCCGTTAATCCGACATATATTCTCGTTAGCCCCGTTAATCCGACATGATCCTTCCAACTTGATCTATATGTATATATATACATATATATATAGTCAAAGTATTAGCAAGAACATAATTAATAAGGTTTAAATACCAAAACCAAATACCTAAACAACCGGACTATACTAGCGTCCAAAACTTACCGCCCAAATACTCAATTCAAAGTAGGTATATTTATATAGTTAAAGTAGATATATATAAGTTTCCCAAAAATATAAAGTATAAATTCCAAAGGCTTAAAGTATACTCACGACACTCGTAACAATAAAATAATAAAGTCCGAAACCCAACACAACCATAAACTCAAATATTAAATAACATTCATAAGAAAAATCCAATAAATTACACCGTACTCAAATCCATACATAAATACTACCGGACGCTTAACTCGTCCCAAAATCCATACTTAAAGATAAGCATAATAATAAAATATAGCCAACATGGCCTCACAAACAAACCGGCAACCCAAATCAAATATAAAACTCAAACACCAATTCAATCATAATAAACCCAACAAAGATCAAATTAAGATTTAAAACAATATTTAAATATCATTTACATGCATCACATTCAATTCTTTAAAACCATGCTCGTTTGAAAACAAAGTCCACTCACCGTTGGTCCCACCCTGCCCAACCCGGAAAGGGTTCCACTCGAGGATCACGAAGAGCTTGAGAACCTAATTCAAGAATACGAGGATTAAGGTTAACAACCGGACCGAAGCGATAACCTTAAAAGTCAACCTTAACCAAACCCAACAAAAGTGTACCAACACGTCGTACGAGGAATTCTAAGGTCAACGACGTTCGTTAGGAGACGAGACGACCTCGGGAGACGCTCGGTCAACCCTGGTCAAACTTGATCAAACTTACCCGAATAGGTTAAACCGGGCCCGTGGGTCCCATGACCTCCAAACTTAGATCCGAAAGTTCCTACAGGCTCACTATAGCTTAGAGAACACGTTCTGAAAGTTTGGTCACGATCGGACGGTCGGATTGCTCACGATCGCACGATCGGACGATTACGGTTTAACTCAAACTTGAAGTCATTGATCCGAAGCATTCGGGGCTCCGAATCACGATCCGTCAAATCCTACACGTTCTTAGAAAATACGGGGAACAACACACTAAGAATTGGGACCAAACCAACTGTCCGAACACATCGAACCCGGATAACGCGCAAAAGGCGTAAATCCGTTCGACTATCATCCGAACTCCAAATTGAAATCCGAGCACGCCTACGTGCTCGTGATGACGTAAGGATAATTTAGGAATGAAGAGAAAAGTGAGCCACGCGTGGGTACACGCGCTGGCAGATTCGGTGGGTGTCTAAAGCTATAAATTTGGCTTCCGAACAAACTCCAAACCAAGAGCAATCCTTCCACCTACACACTCTACTCGATGAGTGGAACAACTTATTCAACTACGGGAACTTGCATAGACGTCAGCAAGTGGCCGGAAATGCAACCTCAAAACCGGACAAAACTTAGGTTATAGATCCGATCACTTAGGCTCAAAATTGATCAACAATACCTATAGAAATAGATAGATCACGAAGAGTAGATGAAGTTCCATACCTCACTAGACGGAAATGGTGGCCGGAGTCGCCGGAAAACTCGTCGGAAACTTCGAAAACCACCGGACTTTCAGTCATTCCAGTTTAAAATCAGTGGGCTTTCGAGCTAGGAACTTGGATAGGTTAGGTAGAGGATGAAGAGACGAAGCTTTTGGGACTAGAAACACCCAAATCGGACTTAGGATGAGGGAGAAATCGCAATTCAAAGTGGAGAGGGAAGAAAATGAAAGAAATTCGGAGAAAAAGGGCAAACGTCGATACTGTAGCGATTTACTGTAGCCGCTACAGTAAAATCCGAATTTTTGTTTTTATTTTTATTTTTATTTATTTTTTAATTATCGCTACGCGTTCGTTACAACTCGGAATTGGACGTTCCACATCTCCACGAACTCGTTTCGACGAGCCGGACGCAATGGCGCAACTCGTTTCGCCAAATTTTCGTCTGAAAATTAAGTTGACCAAAATGCCCTTTTAATTATTAAATTCTTAATTAATTCCAATTTCATTATTTTAATCCCTTTTTAATTCCTTTTAATTCTTTATTTGTTTAACTCAATTAATTAATTTATTTTCCTTTAATTTTTGGGTCAGGGTCGTTACACTCAGGCTTACTCATGAAGGAGATTAGAGTAAACGAAGCTAAGTTAGACATAGTTGGTGCTAAGTTTGAGAGTCTTAGATAATGATGGCACTAATCCCCACCGGGTTGGGTCCTCGTTAGTTACCCGATCTTAACGGGGGAAGATTTCAAGGGAAAATCAGGGGCGGGTACGAGGATCCTCGAATTTTAAAAATCCCTTGTTGAGGATGGGCCGGGGATGCTATTTTTTTCTTTTGTGTTTATCCATTCTCTCTCCTTTTTTTTATTCTTCCTTTTCATTTTTTTCCTTCTCTCCTCTCTATGTTTCTTTTTTTCCTACATTTATCCATTCTTGCTCTTTTTTTTTCTTTTTTTTTTCCTCCGTCGGGTTTCTTGTTCCTCTTTATTTATTTTTTCTGCATTATACCTTCTCTCTCTCTCTCTCTCTCTCTATCTATCTATCTATCTCTCTCTCTCTCTCTCTCTCTCTCTCTCTCTCTCTCTCTCTCTCTCTCTCTCTCTCTCTCTCTCTCTCTCTTTCTTCTTTCTTTCTTTTCCTTTTTTTTTCTCCCTTACCCCTTCAGCGTCTCTCCTCTTTCTTTATGTTTTTCTTATTCTTTTCCGCCACCAATTTACTTTTTCCTTCTTTATTTCCTTATTTCCTTGGTGTTTACCCGTAGCTATAATTTTTTCGGATCCTTGTATCTTGAAACCAATTCTAACAGGACCCGACCCAAATTCCACTTTGGAATTCATGTCAAACCTTGTGCATGCCCGACGCTTGTCGGGTGTCGGGCACAATTGTCCAACTTGCCCTTTTTATAGCAAAACTCAACAGAAAGCTCTTTCTAAGGTTTGACTTCTGCCGAAAATTCAGCAGAGTCTCCCCTGTAATTTGCTCGTTTCCCCAAATTATTTTCACCTGTAAAACAAAATTATAATTCCCAAACTTTCAGCATGCACCAATTAAGTCTCACTCATTTCAGAACATTAAATCGAGTGGCCCTCGGCCTTATAAACAACTAGAACTCTAACAGAGCAAAGCAAGCCACAAAACTCATTTATGAATCGGGCCCTGGGCCCGCACATTAGTTCAAAATGAATTCAGCTAACATGTTAAATAGGTTTCAAATTCATGCCCAAACCATAATCTGAAATATCCTTTCCTGTGGCTGCACCTAGATTTGTCTAGGTTGCCTACGTACCCTTGCTGGGGGATCAAGCCACGTAGTTATTCCTCTACAACAATCACCAATCAAAATAAGATAATATTCCGCAAGAAAACTAACCATAAAACATAGAATCATGTTTCGTCCTAATTTCCAAAATCAATATGTAATTCTGAAGGCAACTAGGGAGGAAAAACTGGCTAACCACCTGTGTAGATAAATCGGGCAGGTGGTAAGAGATTCTAGCCAACCCTGTGCAGAAAATAGAAGCACAGTGGCAAATAATATTATGTTGACTATGCCAATATATCCATTCCACCTAGCAGGACTCAGGGAGAGATACTCCACCTGAGAACGCAAATAGTCCGTCAATTCCAATTATAAATCCGTCAATTCCCCTAGCAGGATCGGGGGACACAAAGTCAGCCCGAAACGCAAATCCTAGCAGAATCGGGGGACACAAAGTCAACCCGAAACGCAATCCTCGTACCGCACGATTCGGGCGTCCCCGAGACTCGTGGGGCGTAACCATAAATAAATTTCAATTTCTGAAGGTCTCACTTTGTCTGAAGATATTTAAATTTCCAAAGACAACTAGTTCAATCTCAATTCGATCTACATAAATATATAAAAATCCAGAGCAAACCACTCTATTAATAATAATAATAAAAATAATGATATAGCATTCTAAAACGACCACACACATAATCCACCACTAAAATTCCGAGCATTTATCAATGTAAATTAAATTCCCAATAATCTCTTAACCACAAACGGATCAAACTTGCATACTTAACCTTCAATAACTCACACCAACCATTAAATAAGCGATATAACCCAAGATATTAATATAACAAACCAAAATCACAAATGATCCTTAGAAATCCCACAGTCTCAATAAACTACACTCATTATCAACCCCACAATTAACCACCATTAAACATATACGTTTTATAAAATATAATCACAGAAGCATTAGTTCAACAAATTAAATATAAGAAAACAAGCACCACAAAAGGAATGGTAAAATTGTGTTCGTAAGTACATGGAGAAAACAAGTCAGACAATATGAAAAACCCAAAGCGAAATTAAAGCTTTGAAAAGTAATCCCTGTACTAAATGCTCTTATGATCTAGACCCAGCCAGTTTGTAGACTATAATTTGAACCTGGACATATTCACAAAATTGGAAATAAATCTGTGATGTTTCAACAAAAGTTCCTTTTAAGAAAAACACTCTACACTCTTATTATGCATAGTCCTGTCAAAGTCTTGACCAGAACAACGTAGAAGCATGTCTTACCGACTGATTGATACTAACTATTCGAAAACTAATAATCTCCCAGGTCAGAAGCTTTCACATTTTTCTCCAAGAAAACCTTGCAAAAATCTTAAGTTCTACCAAATAGTGCAGTACTAATTCTACAGATGTAGATGTTTACCCAAGTTATTTTAAATTCATAATTTAGTTATAAACTAACCATAAAACATTCATGGAACCTCCAGTTATGTCTTTAAAATCGATAAGAACCCCAAATCTTATTTAACAGAACAAAAACTAAAAGCCTAAAACTTTGTTATCCAATGCTGTGTAATCTCTACAACAAATAATATATAGTAGAACATTCATATCTTATTTGAACTTTTTAGCTACCGTGGAGTATCCTTTACTCTAGGCCCGACCCCAAAAGTCACCGGAATTAGCCGGAAACCATGGAACCCGAAACCCTCAAAACCTTAGATTTTGAAACTTCACAAAACCCCCAAATCAATTGAAAATAAACCCAAAAACACGTAAGACACAAGAAAAGCGGATGAAAACCAACCTAGTTCGACGATTAAAGGGGCTGGACGGGCTGGATTTTCAGTTGAAAATTCAGGCAGCCTTTTATTCATTTTGGCCGTGAGTTTTAGAGAGGTTTGGAGTGAGATTTGATCAGTGGGGAGGGTAAATCGGAGGTGAGGGATGAAGTTGGAGGTGATTTGGGTGGTTGGACTTGACCAGATGGCACCAAATTGGGTGGTGCCGTCACCTGGTTTCAAAGGAGACGAACATTGTGAGTGTAGAAAATTTGTAATAATTAATGAAAGAGGATTAAACACAATAATCATTTATATATAATGATTTACTACAATATTTTACACTTTATATAATGCATGGTAAGCTACATGAGTAACTTAGTACCAGAGTTCCCCTTTGCTTATTATCACAAAAACATAAGCAACATTGTGGTTAAGGCGTTGGAGGAGTGAAATGACAGGGGTTTGAATCCCCTTTGTGTGTGTGCTTTGTGTGTTTTTTTTCCTTTTTTCCATTACATCGATATTTTTGATATTTTCGATATTGTAGCGATATTTTGACAAAATATTGCTGAAGTGTGAGCGAACTTATCGACATCAATATTTTCCGATATTATCGATTTTTATACGATATGTGTATGGATCCGTTCCGAAATATTCGTGACCCGTAAAAACGATAATATCCTCGATATTTCGTCGATATTTTAGACTTTGGTCATCATATAACAATAATTATAACCCTTAAAAACAATAATTATAACGAAAGAAGCTTGAAGTCTTGGTTGTAATAGAAAGCAATAAAAGGTGAGGATGAAGGGGGTTACCATAAGCAAAAGTCACTCCTGATATATTAAAAAAAGAGTTTTTAACTGTAGAGGTCCCTGAACTTTACCTCAAGTTGCAATTGGGTCCCCAAACTTTTTTTTGGAGGCAGTTAGGTCATCTAACTCTATCATCCGTTCCAATTGAGTCCTTCCGTCAATTTGGCCGTTAATTTGAGGGCTAAAACTGTTCATCTCAATTAAAATATTTTAAATTTATAAAATTGAAAAAAAAAAGTGAAAAAAGTGAAAAAAAATAATTAATTAAATAAATAAACTTATAAATAAAAATAAATAAAAATCCCTCTCTCTCCCAGCTCTCCCTCTTTGTCTCTCCCTCTCTCCTGCAACCCATTCCCCCTCCCCCTTATCGCACCCCTCAAAACCCAGATCCCAACCCAACCTGCAACCCACCCTTCATATCCAAATCCGTAGAATCCAGAGCCCACCCTCAACCCCACCCCCCCAAGATGCAAAGTGTTCAAATTTTTTTTCTTTTTCAATTTTTGAATTTGCAGAGAGAGAGAGAGAGAGAGAGAGAGAGAGAGAGGATATGGATGGGTCTCAGGTGAGGCTGGGGTGGATCTCAGGTGGGGACGAGGGTGGTTGTATGGTGGCGTTGGCCTTGGGGGTTTATGAGTTTTGGGGTTTTGCCTCTGATGGCTTGCTCCTTCCTAAAGGTCGAATTGTGGCTACAAATCGTTGAGTTTGTTTGAATTGGCTTCAATTTCTCTACAATTCATCCTACTAGGCTTTTCTTGGTCTTTGTTTGTTTAAAGAGGATGATGAACTTGGACTTCGGGATTGCAAAACTTGGAGTTCATTAAAGTCATGTCTTGAATGACTTTTGTATTTGAAAAACTCACTCTTATAACCAGGATAGTAGTTTTGTGGGCGGTGGAGAAGGCTCTGAAGATGGAGGTGGGGTTGTTGATGATGGATGAACCCGAAAGGACGCTTTTACCCCATCATTTTGACGGAAAAATTGACAGAGTTGGACAGTAGGACCCAATTGGAACTATTTGTCGAGTTAACGGATGTAATTGCCTCAAAAAAAAGTTCGGGGACCCAATTGCAACTCAAGGCAAAGTTCAGGGACGTCTACAGTTAAAAACCCTATAAAAAAAAAAGCAAAAGTTACAGTGACTAGTACAAATAAATGGAACATCAAATGTTAACAAAAATCCTTCTGCAAGAAAAATTGTTAAAATAGTACGACCCCTCCAAAATTGGACAAACCGGTCTAGTCACTGTCCGACAGTGGCATGAAATTACTCTTATGTCACTATTGAATAGTAATTTCAATGTTACTGTCGGACAATGACATAAGAGTAATTTCATGTCATTGTCGGACAATGACTGGATCAGATTGTCCAATTTTAGAGAGGCTGAACTATTTTAACATTTTGCCTTCCTATTTGTCCATTTTTGTTAAATAGCAATTTATGGCCTTCGGCCTTGAATTCAATCAGTTAAAAACACTACAAAAACAAGTTAACACCAAACTCAGTTAGTTATTACGTGATTGCACCTATGTTAACCTAAGTTGCCTACGTACCCTTACACAGGGATCAAGCCACACGTAGTTCTTCAAAACAACACTTACAGTTCAGATAATACCAAAATGCACTCGGAGCAGGTTACGTTAATTTCAACTGAAAGCAACCAATATATAGATATATATATATATCTGAAGGCAACAATATGAATTTTCCGAAGGCAACCATATTTATATTTTTTTTTCCGAAGGCAACAGAGGGATGGAGGAAACTGGCTAGTCATCTGTGTAGTTAAATTGGGCAAATGACTAGGGAAAAATCATAACTAGGTACCTGCAGAGCAAGCTCAATGCAGGTACAAACAAACCAGTCTGTCCAGATTCTTTACCACACGCCGGATATTCCAACGCCACGTGTGGTAAAGTATCCGGCAGTCATCATCTCAGAAAGCCCACACGCCAGATAATCCAACGCTACGTGTGGGTAAAGCAACAGTGAACCATAATCAAATGAGCCCACATGCTAGTACTGACCAAAGCCATGTGTGGCTCAACTGTCCACCAAGGCCTACGGCACACCCGACCAAAGGTGCCCGGACCTCTACTACACGTTGGAACTATCCAACGCCACTTGTAGTAGAGCAACAATAAAACAAAGGGTCCCTCACACGCCGGTACTAACCAAAGCCACGTGTGGGTATCGTACGTACTAAAAAATTGAGCACGAAAATGTACGTCAAACGAAACTTTAAAACAACTCGTAAACTTTTTCCTGAGACTTGAGGTGTGTGCACGTCAAACGGAGTTTCAAAGGTCAAGCTACGTCTTCCGACAAGTGGGACCGCCTCAGAAGACTCACGGTGAACCAGTGGTCAAACTTCCCGTTTTGGTCAACCGGGTCCTCGGGGCCCACGACCTCCAATTTGATCCGAACGTTCTTAAAAGTCCAACAAAGTCAACTAATCACGTCCCGAAGGTTTGGTCTCGATCGAAAGGTAGGATTTCTTGCGATCGTACGATCAGCGTTAACCTAATCTGTAAGTCAATGATTCGGAAAAGTAAACACATATAACATTAGATGATGATAATAGTAATCATATTAAGAAAAAAACACATTGGAATGGTGGAAAAGTATAAATTGGGTACTAGATAGTCTTTTCCGACGACCACTAGATGCCTTCGTAAGTAGATATCCTTTTGTGAGAGCTACTGATTGCCCTCAAAAATAAATAATCAGTTCCAACGACCACTAATTCCTGTCGAAGCTCCCTCATAAATGGTTATGGTTTTCGACAATGTGAACATTCCGTCGGAACAAAGCACAACTATTATCGATGAGGATGCACTTGGTCCTAAATAAATGTGGCTCCAATTTATCCCGCTAAAAAACAGTTATTTCCGATGGCAAAATAACTCTTTTCCTAGGGAAATTTGGGTGTCGGAAATAGTGAACACCTCATTGACGTATTTCCGAAGGATGGTCTTTTGTTGTCGGAAATAGTGTTTGTTCACGTTATTCATATTCTCTAAATTTGATTCTACATCATCTTTGACGAAGGTTGTTGCAAATCACTCAATTGTTCTTTGTCAAGGTTGTTGTTTTAGTTTATTTGTTCACTCTTATGCGTAGGTAGATCGCTGGAAATCATATTTTTCCAAGATCTATTACGGATGCGGGAAGGTGTGGCCGCGACGACACTTCTTCAGGTGGTGGTGGTAGGGTTTGTTCAGGCTCATGGATTGTTTTAGGGTTTTGGATATGTTGGTTTTGTGGGCTTTGTTTGGGCTTATGGTTAATTGTGGTAATGTGGGCTAATAGTTTTAGTTGGACTTTTGTCCGCGTTAGTTTTGCTTTTAGCATGTTAATTTGTTGCCCTCTTGGGATTGGTACTTTAGATGTCTTTAATTGTACCATTGAACTTTATCTAATGAAATTTCTCTTTGATTAAAAAAAGAAAAAAAGAAAAAAAAAGAGTGGTTAAGAGCATTCATCTTTGTACTAGATCTTGTTTTGATTCCTCCATCTCGCAATTTCTCTTGAATAAAAAAATAAAACAATAAACTTAAATGCTTGAAAATTTTAGTAGGCGAAACAAAATAAATATGATAATTAGTATATAAAAATTGCATGATTGTCCTTTTGCAATATTAAGCTATTTTGGGTGAACATATAAACAAAGAGGAACAATCCCTAGCTCATGTTTCGGTTTGGCCCAAACTTTAGCTTAGTTTGATATATATAAAAATATTCATTAAAAATATGTCAAGACGTAACTGGTAAATAAGTAGGAATGATTACTTCCAACGTCCAAGGAAATGAATCAAATATTTTCCAACAAAGAGATAAAATAAAATAAATTTTTTTTTTTTGGGAGCTGCATGGTCATTCTGTGTCATCAAGGACGAAACTACACTATGGTTAGAGTGGGCTCTAGCCTAGTGCAAAGTTTGGGAAAAAAGAAATTTAATACTAATTTTTAGGCACTACACCTCATTTTACAAAAAGTAGCCCAATTCATCCAAGCAAAAATTAGCATGTTATATCCGAACAGATCTCCAGTTAACTTCAAGTTTTCTCCTATGAGAAAATAAATGAAATTTTATTTAGATCTTTACCCATATAAGAAATAATAGCCCACCCCTATAAAAATTTATGGTTCCGTCCTTGTGTGTCATGCGAGGAAGAATGTTTATTTTATCTTTTGGGGTCAAGTAAAGAACTTCATTTAAAGTAGGAAGAAAGGTTGTGCCACTTATATCTCCTCTTCCAATCATGCTGCGTTTCAATATTCTTTCTGAGAGAGACTACGTAATAATTGAGTAAGTAGAAGTTATTTCCATTTAGCTGTAAAGTGAATAGATGGCGTTCATAGACTCTAAAAAATAAGTTCCATTGATTCTTAAAAACACGCGTGATTCAATTACATTTTCTTTTGAAAGAAAACAATTCAGTACAATAATAATAATTTGCCCTAATCAGCTAGCCTTTAATTTAGTGGTATTTGTCTTCAGTTAGTATAGTGGTTTGGAGAAACTGTTCCCTAGGACAAGGTCCTGGATTCGAGTCCTAACATCCGTATAATGTGTGTGAATTCAGTATATTATCACCCTTCTCAATAAGAAAGGTTCCAAAAAAAAAAACGCCTGACTCGATTAAATTTTCTTTTGAAAGAAAACAATTCAGTACTATAATATTAATTTGCCCTAATCAACTAGCTTTTAATTTAGTGGTATTTGTTTTCAGTTGATTGGAGGAGATCTCAAGTTCGACTCACATAGATGGTGAGGATGATGTATTTGTGAGTTGTGATTTATTGTGGGTATATTAGAATATTAGATAATTGTGTGAATCTATTGACCGTTATACAATTTGGTGCATTTTTGCTCACCACTTTAACCCTAGATGTATGCTCACCACCATCCTCAACACTTGACACGTGTCCATAGGCATAACCATGGTTCCATAAATACAAAGCAAAAGTTAACTATGATTATGGACACGTGTCAAGTATTGAGGATGGTGGTGAGGGTACACCTAGAGTTAAAGTGGTGTGCAAAAATGCTCCCTTATAAAATTACCTTGTAAATCTATTTCTATCGTTTGTATAAAAAGGACATAAGATAAATTGCCCTAGTTTTGTGTATGTAATAGTTACCAAATTAAGCTTTTGTACAACGTTATAACAAATCTCCTTGATGATTATACGGAGCAAGACACAAAAATTTAATCAACAATAAAAACTGAAGCTCTCTTGAATGTTTGCAGGAAGAAATATATTTTTACTTATAAGATGTGTGAGTACTGCTACAAATCAGGCAAGTCTTTTACAAGCACACTCCCCCACACCCCAATCCAGAGAATTAAAAAAAGAACAAGAAAAAAAAACCCAGCAAATCACGAAATGCACAAGCAGCCAGCAAAAGAAGTTCACATCGACTTCCCTTAAAGATATTGTACTTAAACATGAAATCAAAGAAAATAATTACTTCATAGTAGATGTAATCTTAATCCTGATCAATATTCCCTTAAGAGTTACTTTGTTCTGTCACGGTTGATTTTGATCCCTTTCTTCTGGCCAGTGGACATATCCTCAGCAGAGACACTCAAAACTCCATTTGCATCCATATCAAAGTAAACACTGAACTGGGGAACACGCTTGGGAGCCGGAGGAATGCCATGGAGGGTGAATTCACCTAAAAAATTATTATTTTTGGCTACGCTACTTTCACCCTCATAAATGGGGAACCTAGCAGACTCTTGGTAGTCATAAATAGCAGTTACACTTGTTGTATTCCTCACCGGAATTCTTGAGTTTCTTGGAATCACAACATTCATGTATAACCTGGAACTATCAAGTTCCATACACTCGAATCCAAGTGATAGAGGGGTGACATCCAAGAGAGTGAAGTCTTCAAGCTTCCCAGTTACGTTCCCACTCAAGGCTGCAGCTAGAACAGCGGCTCCATACGCCACGGCCTCATCGGGATTAATGCTCTTGCACAACTCCTTACCCTTGAAAACCTCCTGCAATAGCTCTTGAACCTTGGGGATTCTAGAAGACCCACCAACAAGAACAACGTCATCGACGTCGCTTATGTCCATTTTGGCATCCTCCAAACACCTTTTCACAGACTCCATGCACTTGTTGAAGATATCCATGTTCAGTTCTTCGAATTTGTCCCGGGTGAAAGTTGTATGAAAATCTTCACCGTTGTACCAAGACTCTATTTCAATATCAGTGTCAAAGCAAAATGAAAGTGCCTTCTTTGCATTCTCACACGCAGTTTTGGCCTTCCGAAGAGCTTTGGGGTGTCCACAAATGTCCACCTTATTTTTTGTCTTGAATTCGTCGATGCAATAATCCACCATTCTGTTATCCAAGTCTTCACCTCCAAGGTGAGTGTCTCCGGCAGTCGCCTTCACGTCAAAGACACCATGGCCTATGGTTAGTAGCGACACATCCACTGTACCACCACCCCAATCAAATATCATCACGTTTCTCTTACTAAACCAACCGGCCTTCTTGTCGATGCCATAAGCTATGGCTGCAGCAGTTGGTTCGTTGACAATACGCAGCACATTTAAGCCGGCTAATTTACCAGCTTTTAATGTAGCCTGGCGCTGAGAGTCGTTGAAGTAAGAGGGGACAGTGATAACTGCATTTTTCTTACTAATCTTTGAGCAATGGAATGCCTCCGCAATCTCCCGCATTTTTTCCAGAACCATTGATGAGATATCTTCAGCAGCAAACTGTTTCTCTTGGCCCTTGTGGTTAACCACAATCATGGGCTTGTCAGCCTCACCTTCAATGACCTTGAATGGCCAGCGCTTGATATCAGTTTGAACAGTTTCGTCACTGAATCTCCTACCAATTAACCGCTTCGCATCTGTAAATCATTCCCAGTTTAGATTACGTCAGGAAACAATTTAATTTATGGATTTATGCATAATACCCCACTTTTACAGAATTGCTCTAAAAAAAACACGGTATATATTTCTCAGTTCTAACGAAATTAACAAGGAAACAATAAACAATTATACTGTTGATCATTTTATTCTTACCAAAGATTGAGTTGGCGGGGAATCTCCCGGCTTGGTTAAATGCTTCATCACCTACCAACCTCTTACTATCAGTGAATGTGACATAAGATCGAGTTGTCCTGTTACCGTGATCGTTCACCATGATTTCTACATGATCAGCCTGCCACGTTGCCACACACGAATAAGTTGTCCCCAGATCGATCCCAATTGCATGGTTATCTTCTGCCATTACTAATTTTCTCAATTGGCTCAAAAGCTCCAAGAGGAATGTCAAAGATTAACAAGGAAATATTAAATAAGTGCAGAAACCAGTGGAAAAAAATTTATACACGGAGAAAGTGAAAAGTCTAATAAACCAATGCTTACGCAATAGCTGATGGTTTGCCCTAGTTCACTAAACAAAGCACATTTACTTTTTTAGATTTCGAAATGGTATAATTCCTTTCTTCGGATCCTCATCATACGTTTGTTGCTTTAAAGTCTTTTATTCCTTTCTTATCATCTTCTTCTCCATTATTTTATTTCTTTCTTCAGCCAAAGGGTAATGCGTGAAGAAACCATGCTATAGCAGCTGTCCTCTCAGCTCCCCAAATTCCTCCTCAAGACAAAGAGCCAACAAAAAAGAGCAGCCCCACATAAGTGTACCATGAAAACCCGGTCAAGTGACATATGCTCCAAAAAATTGAAAGCATTTTTGGTCACCACTTTAACCCAAGGTGTATCATCACCATCCTTCTCAACATTTGATACGTGTTCATAAGCATAATATATTTTCACAAATATAAAGCAAAGAGTTAACTATGGTTATGTTTATGGAGAAGTGTCAAGTGTTGAGAATAATGGTGAGGGTACACACTGGGTAAAATTGGTGAGCAAAAATATTTCTCAAAAGATTTGATAAACATGGAAAGTTTGTCTCCTGCCAAAACAAAAGAAATATCCCTCAACTAGGAGGACCCATATATTCTCCCCTAATAAAAAGCATCTGAACACGAAACCAACACTACTAGTTAGTTTAAACAAGAGAGGTTGTGGAACGGTGTTCATGTTTGTTTGTTTGTTTTGTTGGCGAGTCCTTATACTTAGTTAGGATTTTGGTTCCTTACCGAGATTGAGTTGGCGGGGAACCTCCCAACTTGGTTAAATGCTTCATCACCTACCAACCTCTTACTGTCAGTGAATGTAACATAAGATCGAGTTATCTTGTTACCGTGATCTTTCACTAGGATTTCAACATTATCAGCCTGCCAAGCTGCCACACACGAATAAGTTGTCCCCAGATTTATCCCAATCACATGGCTATCTTCTGCCATTATTAATTTTCTCGGCTCAAAAGCTTGAAGAAGACTGTAAGATTAACAAGGAAGTTAAATAAGTGCAGGAAACAACTAGATTTGTAAGAAAATTCATCACCACCCTTCCCCAGATTTGGCAAACACAATCTTTGTTAAATTATCCGTCCCTGCTAACTGGCATTTCATTATAATTTTCTTCAACAATTAGTTCTATTCTACTACTTCTTTGTTCATTGTTTATTGGTAGTCAATTTATCTGGTGAATGTATAGTTGATCTGTTACATAGTAGTTTTATGGGTTCTTTAAACAATATATTGTTTGTCTTTTGCATCTGTCCTACTGCTTTTATGTTTGTTCAGTTTTCTTTTGCTTTTTTCACACATGAATTATTTGTTAAGTTGTGCAGATGTCAAACCTTATTAGAAGTCGTAAGGCGGTGACGACTGCACCCCGTTTGCCTCCCCCAGCTCACCAGTCAGCCTGCTCTTGCACAAATGGACCACTTGCCGGTTGGTCCCGGGGTCTTCCAGGTGCCTGCGTCATCAGCCTCATCAGTGGTGCTACCTATTAGCGCTAGGCGTGGTCACCGCCGCCACCGCACGCCCGGCACACCATCGACATCCACTACTGATGCGTCGGGGTCACAACAAGGTAAAGATTTCCTTGAACCTTTTATTAAGTTATGTCATTTAAGGATTAAATAGTTATTATATATATTTTTTTATTGTTGTCATTGTTACGAACCTTTTATTAAACAGTTTTGATTATTCTGTTGGATACATATATATTGTAGGATTTGTTATTTAACGTTAATTTTATATTTCTTTGCAGCCAAGAAAAACACCTGGGGATCTTGTCGCCAGTTGAACACGGCGAAGATCACTCGGGTGACGAACAGCCGTATCAGTATCGGATACGACGAGCGGCATCGGGCTGCACAAACGGTGGAGCAGCATAGCGGATTAGCCCACGACATTGGTCACGTCGTTCAGACCTATTGCCCTATGAAATGGAAGTCTTGAAAGGTGATGTCATACGAGATGAGGACGCATGTGCGCTCACAGTTGTCGGTAAGAATCCTACCTTTTAATTGTTTTTCCTTCAAATTTATATATTTCTATTACTTAATGTATGTAATTAATTTGTTACAATATTGCAAATGAACTACAATTTAGAGGACACCAAAGACGAGTCGTTGGCGTATGTAGACATGCTCTTTGCTGAACAGTACAAGCAGTGGAAGAGCGACATGCACCAATATTTTCTGACATTTGATGATTCGCAGGTCGCTCTTGAGGAGGGTCGCCCGAAGGAGTTTGAGGGTCGGGAGGATAATTGGGCGTGGCTCCACGATCATTTTCAGGAGCCCGACTATGTGGTATTTTTTTATATTAAGTTTAAAATTATTATACGTTTCTTACTAATGTTTATTGATTTTTTTATATTTCATTTCAATTTGAACTAATACGTTTGTTTTTTGTATAACAGAAGAAGGCGAAAGCTAACAAGGGCAATAGGAACAAGAAGACTCTTCTCCACCATTCCGGTTCCAGGCCCTTCTCATATAGGATGGAGGCATGGCGGCGGGTAGTAATAAAGTTTTTTCTATTCAATTTTTAATGTCATCAAAATTCCCAAAGATCGATGTCTTTAGCGACGTTTATGTTCGACCTGGGAATGAGTTGGCCGAGTCCCTTCATGTAAGCATTCTTTAATTTTAATTATTATCTTACGCATTCAAGTTTCATGGTTATTATATGAATGTTTTAATTAATATTTTATGTTATATTAAACAGGCGACGGTGATGGAGAAGAGCCAGTTGGTTCTTCAAGAGTCCACCTCTCAGCTTCCTCCCGATACTCCGCTCAAGTCTGTGGATCCTCCAGAGGATGCGGGGAGAGGCCAGGGGCCAGGGACATATTGTCGAGGGATGGGAAATGCTCGGCGGTGGGAACCTAAAGGCCCTTCATAATCGCAGTCAAACACTCAGGTGATAGCTTTGACAGCAGAGGTGGCCGACCTTAAGACCCAACTCGCCTCGTATAGTACCCAGATGTCACAGCTTGTACAGGCCCTCATTCAATCCGACATTCGTCTCCCGGATTTTCATCCCCGTCGACCTCCGAGCCCCTCCAACCCGAGCATGGCCCTTCCCTTCGACCTCTGCCCCTACGACCTTGCCTGTTGACAATCTTGAGACCTTCCAGCTGCCTTTGCAAGACGACCCCGTAGATTTTGACGCATTAATTTCTTAGTTTTTTACTTCCTTAATTACATTTTAAACATTTTTCTTGTATGGTACATACATTTATATTACTTTTAAATATTTTTTTTTCTCTTCATTACATTTTTTATTGCAATTTATTTTTATTACAAAAAAAACAAAACAAATTTCTTTTTTTTTACAAAATTTAAAAAAAAACGTAAAATTATTTTTGACAAAAATATTTTTATTTTTATTTTTGCGAGACGAACTCGTGCAACAAACAGCATTTCGTCGTGCAATAATAAATGTCGTCGTGCAATGTTTTGAGAGACGAACAATAGTCTCGTACCTAAAATTTTGTATGACGAAGGTAAAGCGTCGCGCAAAGTCTTTCTTCACGATCTTTTCGTCTTCGCGCAAAGTTTTGAGAGACAAACAATAGTCTCGTTCCTAAAATTTTGTACAACGATGATAAACCGTCGCTCTGGGATTTTCGCGACCAATAACGATTTTCATCGCGCAAAATCTTTCTTCACGATCTTTTCGTGCGTCGCTCAAAGTTTTGAGAGACGAAGGATAGTCTCGTTCCTAAAATTTTGTACGACCAAGGAAAACTGTCGCGCTGTGTTTTCATGACCAATAACGATTTTCGTCGCGCAAAGTCATTCTTCACGATCTTTGCGTGACGGATGATTTGCGACTAAGTTTCTTTCGCGCTGAAGTTTGTGCGACGGAAATGTACTTTGAGCGACGAACTTTTGCTCGTCGCACAAATAGTAAAATGTAGTAGTGTTTGCGACACCAAGTAGATAATTTTAGAACAATTCATCCATCAGCGTACATTGAAACATTTTAAACCTCTCACTGTAAGAAATGTTTTACAATCATTGAAAGAAATACTCACCTTGTAGCTAGAAATCAAGGGCACCCCAAAGTCTTCTCTCTGCAAGCATATACGCATATCTGCTGTGGACTTAGCTGATCCTTGGATACAGGAAATTTGTGAGCCAAGGAGGGCGAAAGAGCCTTTAATTTAGTGTCTTCCATCATCATGCATTAGCTGATTCACCCTATAGTTTGTGTTGGGGAAATCAATATGGCTTTGTGAGATAGAATACAAAGAGAATTAGTTTGGTTGGAGGCTTAGCTGTGATAGATAGACTTGAATTATATCAAATATATGATTTTCAAATTTTATTTGTTTGACCCTCATTACACCTACCCCTCCTGGATTTATCAGACAGTGGTCATCAACACATAAATTCTAAACCTGATGTGATCTAAACTTTAAACTGAGTACTTGATCACTATGCTTGCATATGCCTCCTTTCCCATGTTTTAGGCACTTACAGTTATCCAGTTGGAGTAGCAAACAGTAGGATGTAGATACACAACCTGTTAACTATATGTATGTATATACATATGTGGTATATGTATATGTTGGAAACTTTTTCATCTTCGTCGTAAAAATTCTATTTAGTTGGATACGAAAGACTAACTGTAACATCCCGCCCGAAATAAAATTTAATAGCTTTTTATTATTTAGTTATTATAGAGAATGGGCTTATATAGCTATGGTGTTTTCCTTAATTATGATTTTATTATGGTTTTCCAAAAAGGAAGTACGTGTATTATTTTATATATATATTTACATTATATGGAATTGATTATTGTAAATTGAATCTTTGAGAATGTGTTGATATAATTATAAATGGTTTGGAGTTATAAGTTTTGGTTCATGAAGGTTATTGAGAATATTATCGAATTGGGCTCAGTTGTGACAATCGTACATGAGAATTTCGGAGGTTCTTAGAATAATTGAGGTCAAGGTGTTAAAGAGTATTATTATGATTACTATTACTACTATTTTTATTATAATTATACTTATAAACCTTATACCTATATAGTTGTGGAAGTATTTGTAGTTTATATTATAAATAAATAAATATATATATATATATATATATATATATATATATATACACGTTTACGCCTTGTGAGTGAACTATGTTTTAATTGAGCACTGTTCTTAAGTATTAATTGTCATACATTTAAAGGTTGATTATTTCAATTGTTGAGTTTATAATTTATTCAGGAAATGATTTAATTAAAGATATGAGTATATGCTTAGTTGTATATATTTGTTGAATGATTTGAAATTGATTTGGTTGTCTCGGATAGTAAATGTCTTTGGACAGTTTGTTGCCTTCGGATGAGTCTGCGCATTTGACAATTGCCCCACGAGCCCTAGAGATTCCCGGACCGTGCAGAGTGAGGAATGCGTCTAAGGTTGACTAAGTGTCCCCTGAGTATTGCGAGGAATGCGTCTCAGGCTAACTAAGTGTTCCCTAAGTCTTGCAAGGAATGCGTTCTTGGGCTGACCAGATGTTCCCCGAGTTCTGCGATGATAGGATGTGCGTTCTCGGGCTGACCAGATGTCCCCCGAGTTTTGCGAGGATGTAACAGGTGTGGTATTTATGGGGGAAAGTTTAAATGCATACTTCCATATCCATGAGGCTTGTTTTATTTTAAACTATTGGTTTTGACATTAAGGTTTCCGCGTGATCATTGTTGTTTTACCAGTTCTCTAATTTTCCATGTATCAGTAATATTTAATTATATATATGGGTACACCTGTGACGGACCCTGTGCGTGTCCAACACCTGTCAAGTGTCGGGCACGAATGACCAAACTGCCCTATTTGCCTTTGCTTCAACCTAAAGCCACTTAAAGGTTTGCAACTTCTGCTGGAAAACCGGCAGAGTCTCCCCTGAAAAACAACATTTCCCATTTTATTTTACCTGTAAATAGCACAATTTATACTCCCAAACTTCAGTATGCATAAGAAAAATTAAACTGAAATGTATGAGGTCTCAACAAACAACATACTCAGTTTTAAATCAGGCTTTGGCCCATCCACAAGTTCAATTTGTAATCAACCAAAATAGTAAATGCATAACGAAACCCATATCCAAAACAAATTCCCGAAACCTAGTTTCTGCCGTGGCTGCACCTAGACTAAACTAGGTTGCCTACGTACCCTATCTGAGGGATCAAGCCACACGTAGTTCTTTCTCAAGAAAACTAAGTTCAAATCATACAATACATGAACTTATTATCAAATTCTTTAGACTACAAATACTTTATCATCACTTATTCAAATACGTATATAACCAACCTTTTATATATTAAAGTCATACATGTAACCGTCCGCATAAAATACATCATGTTGTCATCCATCGAGGGTATATATGTATATCTTAAATTTGAAGGCAACCGGGAGGGGGAAACTAGCTAACCATCTGTGTAGATAAATCGGGTAGGTGGCTAGGAATCTGGGCAACCCTGTGCGAGAACATATGAATAGGGTGGCAAATAATACCCTGTGAACTGTACTACACAAGTTTTATCCTCGCAAGACTCGGGGAACACAGCCAGCCCGAGAACGCATATCCGTCATATCCATCTTTTTACCATCAATTCCCAGTACTTACATCCTCACAGTACTCGGGGAACACATAGTCAACCTAAGACACATTTCTCGCAGTACTCAGCGAACACTTGGTCAACCTGAGATGCATTCCTCGTAGTACTCAGGGGACATTTAGTCAGCCTGAGACGCATTCCTCGCAGTACTCAGGGGACACTTAGTCGGCTGAGACGCGTTCCTCGCAATACTCGGGGGACACTTAGTCAGCTGAGACGCATTCTTCGCAGTACTCAAGGGACACTTAGTCAGCTTGAGACACATTTCTCGCTCCGCACAGTCCGAGTATCTCTAGGACTCGTGGGGCAATTGTCATATGCGCGCAGACTCATCGGAAGGCAACAAATTGTCCGAAGACATTTAATATCCGAGACAACCAACTCAATTTCAAATCATTCAACAATTATATACCACTAAGCATATATTCATATCTTTAATGAAATCATTTCTTGAATAAATTATAAACTCAACAATTGAAGTAATCAACCTTTAAATGCACGACAATTCATACTTAAGAACAGTGCTCAATTAAAACATAGTCCACTCACAAGGCGTAAACGTATAGATATATAATATAAATTACAAATACTTCCACAACTGTATAGGTATATACTATAAGGTTTATAATAATAATAATAATAATAATAATAATAATAATAATAATAATAATAATAATAATAATAATAGTAACAGGAATCATAATAATACTCTATAACATCTTGATCTCAATTATTTTAATAACCTCCGAAATTCTCATGTACGATTATCACAACCGAGCCCAATTTGATAATATACTCAATAACCTCCATGAATCAAAATTTATAACTCCAAACCATTTATAATTCTATCAACACATTCTCAAGGATTCAATTTACAATAATCATTTCCATATAACATAAATAAATAAATATATATATATATAAAATAATACCCCTACTCCCTTTTTGGAAAATCATAGTCAAACCATAATTAAGGAAAATACCATAACTATATAAGCCCATTCAATTTCTATAATACTCAAAACACTACTCATATATTTAAGAAATACTGCAACCTCTGAAAATCCCATAAGGCAAGATAATAAAATCCAGACCACCACATTTAACATTCCAGAACCTTAGCCCATCGATATGTATATATACCAAATCCAAAATCTGAAAATTTGATAACCACAAAACAAATGCACCAATAATAATAATAGTACTAATAGTACGCATTCTCATAGTTACGTATTCCATAACTCAAAATATTCAAAACTTCAATTATTAACATCACATCCAATAACCATAATTAAATCATTCATGCAATATTTCATGAAAACCATTTATAAAACAAACGACCACTCACTAACTCTCCCAAATCCATTCTCGCTAATCATAACCACTTCTATTCATTAATTTAAGATAGACTATATATAATTTTCAGATATTGTTATCGAATCCAACCCAAATATGTTTAACATGCTAATCATAAGTAATATTCGTAATTTATCGATTCCAAGCCATCGAACATACATTTAATTAATAAAATAGCTATGCCATAAATATTTAATTAGACCCATGACCCCAGGCCTTAAAGTGCGTGTGCACCACATAAAAGAGTTCCTAGGCCATTTTTAAAAACATTTCTAACAGTTCGAATGGTCTAAGAAGACTCGAAATTAAATATACGAATAAATTCTTATATTGGTGAACGCGGTCCCCTATGGGGTCCACGACCTCCAATTAATAATCTGATAGTTCCTATAGGTTCACAAAAATCCAATTAATATTTCCTATGAGTTTCGTCAAGATCCGATGGTCCGAACATATCAAACCCGGATTATGCCTGATATGTGAAAATTGGTTTTACACTCATATGATAACCAAAAATTAATCCGAGCATACCGTCATGCTCGGGATAACATGAGGATAACTTTAGACCAAAAATACGCAGGTGGCACCCGCCGACGCGCCGCCGATTGGGTGGCTTAAGAGATTTTCCGGTGACCGGAAAATCTCAAAATCTCCTACCAATACCTATGCCAATTTGTTAAGCACCTTAAATGGAGCATTTTTAATTCTTGGACTCCAGCCAAAAGGTGACCGGAACTTGCCGAAAACCGGCTGAAACTTTGACACGTTGGAGCTCTTGATAATCATTGATTCCTTCCTCTAAATTCTCTCCAAATTTTTCCTAGTTTTATAACATATGTATATTAGTTTTGCATGGTGTTATATTCTCGTGAGGTATGGCGATTAGGAGGTGGGTGGGTGAGTTTTTCTGGAAATTTGATTGAAGAAGAAGATTGATGTCTGGGTTGTTGGGGTTTTTTTTCTTTTGGGTTTTTGTTTCTTTAAATTTTTGGGTTTGATTTGCTTTCTTTTGTTTTTTTTAAAAATGTTTTTATTTAATTATTAGAATATATTTTTTTTTTTATCTATGTAGAGGTGAGCTCCACTTGCCACATCTGGGTTTGATCCATGTGTACGAAATTACAAAAATATCATTGCCACGTCATCAAAGTGAACATACTTTTGGATGGAGTTGACGGCAGGGGCAAAGTGGGTCACCAAACCTAGGTCAAAGGATGAAAGTGGGCTATTTTGAGTTTGGAGGTAAAGTAGAATTAACCGGAGTTTCATGGGACATTGGTGTAATTAAGCGTAAAGTAAACAACAACAAAGCCAAGCAAGTACACACCTTTGAACAAAAAAAAGCAAGTACACACCAAGCCACTGGACTGCTCGGTGAAAAAGACTTATACGTGGGACTATACGAGGTAAAATCTCAATTGTTTCATTGATTTGTAATCTTAGCTCAAACCTTAGTACGATTTTAAATCTTTAATTACAACATTAAATTGCTCGAGGGTTGAATTAAAAAACACAGAAAACAATGCGTAAGAAGGTCTCCAAGTAAATTTTTCATTAAAACAAGACTCGAACAAAAAACACCCATATGTAATGGCCCAGAGGGGTGCCCAATTTTATTTTTCACAATATTTTCTGTGATGTTGTCGTGGAAAGTTGAAATCTTGGGGGCAAAAAACGAATGAAGTTTAAGCAAAAACATCCATTTACATTATAAAATAAAATAAAACTGCTACAAGAACAATAATTCCTTGTAAAAATGGAAAAATCATTCCTTATAAAAAAATTGTATATCTTTTAAACAAGAAAGGGGTTGGATTTTGAGTAAGAAACTTAAGTAGTTTTAAATCAGGTATCTGGAAATTTTAGACATGCTCAATGAATACCATAAAAAAATTTATACATGGTTAGAGAGAAGAGGGGGAGGGGAGTGGTCCTGTGCAATGTGTTTTGTGTTTTGGGGTCGGATGGGGTTGGGGTGGGGAGATAGGGAGAGAGGTCTATTTTTCTCTTTTTTTTCTTTGAAAATGGAAAAAGACTAAAATGCCCTTTAAATGGATGGAAAATTGGATGATGTTATAGTCAGATAACAAATCATGGATTTTGAAAAATTAAGGTGACATTTCCCTTAAATTTTTCTTTAAGGTGACAAATTGAAACTGATGTATAAGTTTCGGGGACATTTCTACAAAAATCCCTATTTTCTAATAATTATACTCCAAATTACATTTTTTTCTCTCGAATTAAATTAATCACTGATGTGGTTCTCGATAGAAAGAAAAGAAAAAAGAAAAATCCCTGATACGGTTGTCCCTCTTCCCTTTTAATTGCGGATTAACGAAAAACACAAGAAAAACCCTCCGCTTCTTTTCATTTCCCTTTCTAGCTTTGTTCTTTCTTACCACTGTTACTAGGGTTTTTGAGAAATTGTCAATGGGTTTTTCTTCAGTTTGCGGCTGCCACCTCAGGTGTCAAACAGTGGCATTTCACGGTGAATCTGTTTTGGGTAAGCCCATTATCTCTGCTTCTTTGGTTTTGTTTTCTGTAATTAATTGGCAATAATGGAGGATTTGGAATTCCATTGACTGATGAGAAAACGGCAAACCTTCAGACTTTTGTTTTCTGTAATCGCCATATATATTCTGGTTTTGTTAATCAAGGGTTAGTGGCAGAAATAGAGCCTTTTCTTTATGTTTATGATTCTTACAAAGTTCTTAAGTCTTTAATATTGAAACCCAAAAATAATTTGGCACGTTTGTCTCCTTAGAATCCATCAAAGCAACCCAAAAATCTACTTAAACACAATTATATCCAAATTAGAGATTTAAAGTAGTGAAATGGTAGTAGACTCATACTGTTGGTTGGTTATGTTAGTAACATACTCATATTATTTACATAATTTTGTTTTCATGCCCTTCATCTTTGCAGGATGTAAGGTGCTCTTACCAAAACAAAAGGAAATCTTAGTGTTATTGAACACAAGCATAAGTTATTGGCTACTGCAAGTTCTCAAGCTCAAGTACCTTGTCCTGAGAGTATAATAGGCAGGTTTAGTAATCTTCCAGATGAGGTTGCTCATCAAATTCTTTCATTTTTCAATTTTAAAAAACTCATTCAAGTAGGCAGCGTGTCCAAAAGATTCAGAGGGCTTTATCTCCCCATCATTGGATTTTTGGTCATTGTAATTCAAACAAGCAGGAGCAATTAAACATGTTGAATTCTTTCGATCGGTTCTTGGTTCATCATGGGGATAATAAGATACAAAACTTTCATATATGTTTGGATCTATGTTCAAGCTTCCGTGATGAGATGTTTCGGGCAATCACATGGATCCATATTGCAGCAAGGTGTAATGTTGAAGTGCTTGATCTTCAGTTACGTATACTTAAAACATATATGGATATGATGGAATTGCCATCTTGCATCTTTCTTTGTGGATCTTTGAGGTGTTTATTGGTGAAAGTATATACAAGACTTCAAGTGCCCTCCTTTCCTGGATCCACTAATCTCCAACACTTAAGCTTGAGCGGTGTCAGTATAGATGATGGGTTCTCCAAATGGATCTCAAGTTCCTGCAAATGCATTAAACAATTACAGATTAATGATGTTTGAACAGAAAATATCACCATTGAAAGCTCGTCGTTGGAATCATTTCGGTTTGTGTCTCATTACAGTCACCTCTGCCATCTTAACATCTCATGTGAGAAACTTGAAGATATACATATAGAGATGGGTTTTTTTGAACATGGATGCATGACAGGACCCGACCCAGATTCTACCCCGGAACCCGAGCCAGACCTTGCTGGTTTGCCGACATCAACCCGATGCCGGACCCACATACTAAACAGTTACCCTCTTCCCGACAACCAACATACAAGGGGCCAAGACTTCTGCCAAAAATCGGGCAGTCTCCCCTGAAAAAATGGACATTCCCAAAATTAACAACCTGCTAAAACACAACAGATATACTATACCCAAATGCCAGCATGCATTACAAATACAACAGAGGCCTCCGGCCTTCAAAATCAACCCTAACGGGCGATAACAGAGCAATCTAAGAGTTTCAAATTAAACAGCGAAATATCAAAGTTTACAACAAGGGACAAATATGTCCTACAATCAAGTCGAAGCTCGGGAAGAGAAGCGCTCGGCCGAACAGTGTCGAAGCAACGACTATGGCCTGGGGGGGCGCAAAACAGAAAGAGTGTGAGTGGACAAAAACAAAGTTTTACATACTTAAATCAACGTACTACCCCACCGTTTCAAAACAATGCAAACCATGCATATGAAATCATTTATATACTTCATTGATTTAAAAACCATACTATCTCAAAGTACGTGAAAGCAATCCAGCTCAAAACCCCTTTTTCCGAACAACCCAATCTTTTACTTTTCCCGAGGCATAACCTCCCAAATTACGAACCATGTTGGTATATAAAAATATAAACCGAAACAACTTGAAAATCGTAAGTATGGAAACAAACTAAAGTTCCTATATCAAAACATCATTAAAGTTCCAATAACCAAGATAAATCCAAGAAACCCAAAACGACATCAACATAGAAATCATATGTAGTTCAAATCATTTATATATATATATATATATATATATAGGAAATCAGTTTCAGGATTCAAAATCCAATAAGCATAACCTATCAAGTACTGAAGTCAAATCAAGTACTATTTCCCAATCTTTCCCACTCTCACATAACCACGTGCTCACCAGCACGACAAGTAAGGAAAGATCCTCACTAACAAACGCGTATAGGTATAATACGACCTTTACACCGAACACAAGTACCAGGGGAAAACAATCCAACAGGGGATCATTTGACTGGACACAGGTACAGCCTCCTCGAGACCCCGTGCCCAGGGTTGAGCCGTCCAAATGGGACTAAACCCACAGGTCTGTATGGTAGAAACTTCCAAACCATACCTCCAAAGCATGTCCTACGTGCGTAGACTAGCCCGTTAAGGGTCTACAGCTACACCCCGTTAAGGTATGCACCGGATCGAACCATATTCAAGTAACTGTATCAAATTAATCGCCACGCGATAATCAATATAAGAACAGGGGAAGGTACATAACCAGGTGCCAACGCACTCAAATCAATCGCCACGCGATAATCAATATATACAATATTCAATCACAATGTACCCAACCCCAAAACATTAGACACCAGGACATATACAAGTCCATCAAGCATATAACCCACATATATACTCAAAATAAGGACATCACCATTCCAAACATATATTTCTATATTCAAAATAATCACAAGCGTCAAATGACCGCATATCAATCCATAATCAAATCAAACGTCCTATTCATTGAAAAACCATATTTAAATCTCAATCAATGCTCAAGTCAAGCATGTCAAAACATATTAAAATCTCAAGTCCATAAAACATCAAATCCGAGACCCGAACATTTATTCAAAGTGTATAGATACATACATATATATATATATAACCAAGTATAGATAACCATTTCTCAAAGTAGATATATATATATATATACATATATACATATAACCAATTATAAGTATTATTATTCATAGGGTTTAAACGCCAAAACCGAATACGTAATCAACAGACTATACTAACGTCCAAATATTCAATTATATAATTAAAATATAATATAAAAATCCTTTTAAATATAATATCCAAAACCCATGGCTTTCATAATTCTCACATATGTAAAATAATCCAATTATATAATCCCAAAAAGATCCATAATAATTTCACCGTACCCAAATCGTACACAACAATCACCGGACGTCACTACGTCCCATTCAATACTCAAAAGTATACATAATCATAAAATGACAGGACCTAACCCGAAATCCCTCGGAATCCGTGCTGAACCCTGTGGTTTTCCGGCATCCGACAGATGCCGGGCCCACTTACTAAGAATTTCACTTCCTACTCCTGAGTTAAAGGAAAAAGGGCTGAGACTTCTGCCGAAATTTCGGCAGAGTCTCCCCTGAAAAACGAACTTTACCCAACTTTAAAACCTGCCAAAACAACCACAGAAAACACAACCAAGCACCAGCAAACAACCACGAATACAAAATAGGCCTCCGGCCTTCAATTCCAACCCTAATGGGCGATAACAGAGCATATCTATGGGCAATTGAATTTAAACAATGGTTCAACCTCAAGAGAAATGGACATAGAAGTCCTACCCTTCGGTCGAAGCTCGCGAGAAGGAAAGCTCGACTTGAAAGTTCTGTTTGCGGCACAACAGCCTGGGGGCGCAAAACAGAAAATTGTGAGTGGACGAAAATAAGTTTTCAATACTTAAAACAACATACTAACCCCACCTTTTTATTTTAAAAACGATGCAAAACATGTAGATCAAAACCTTTGTATACGTAGTTGATTTCCAAACCAATATTTTAATAAAATAAAAGAATAATTAACTTTCAAACCTTTTTCGTTTCCTTTCCCCGAGGCATAACCTCCCAAAACTGTTCCGCAATATAATTATAAACAGAAACCACTTGAAAATCGTAAGTATGAAAATCAAAGAAATTCCCAATATCAAAATGGCATTAAACTTCCAATAACCAAGATAAAACCAAGCAACTCAAACGACATCAAAGTGACAAAGCACGCACACCTTAAGTAGACTTTAGCCCTTTGCTTTCCCACACTCAACCAACCGCATGCCCGTAGGCACTGCAGGCGAGGAAGTATCCTCACCGAAAGAAAAGAAGAAAGAACTGTAATAATAATAATAGTAATAATAAGACTCTCACACCAATACTTGTATCGAGGAAACAATCCCAACAGGGGATCGTTTGACTGAACCACATAGAGGAGTCCTCAACAACCATGTGGCCAGGGAACGAGCCGTCCAACTGGGACTAAGCTTATCAGCACGTACAGCAGAATCCTCAATACTAGTACGCCTGTGACCAGTCCTACGCGAGCAGACTACCCAGTCAATGGTCTACAGCGACACCCCGTCAAGGGTCCCCCGGGTATCCGACATATCCAAGTATCCAAACCATTGAGTATCCACTTTCCAAAGTTCCGTAACCGGGGGAGGTACATAGGGTAGTGCTTATAGCACTTCAAACTGACATAACCAAACACTTCTCACTGTCCACAATAACCACACCCACGTACCCCACACATAACCAAACATACATATATTCATTCTCGAAAATATTATATAACTCAAGATACTTGCAATATGTCAAAGACCCGAATATATATACACCATAACTCACAATAGCCACCAAAACCCAAATACCAACACATATCCCGATAAATTGATAAAATAGCATACTTGCAACATAAGACAATAATATAAACCTCAAACGGACATAAACTCCAAGTATCATATGTACCCCAATTAATCCGTATAATACAAGTCCCAAAAGTTAAATAATGATAAAGTTCCATAATTGAAAAGTAGATAATAATTCTCGAAACGTAAAACCCAACACCGAAATATTTAGTTAACATACCAATATTAGTTATAGAAGTATATATTGAAAACCCCCCTATGTTTATAAATTCCAAAAATTAGAAATTACCCGACAAATCCATAATTAAAATAATATGAAAACTCCAAAGTCAAATAACCCAAATATATAACCGAGACCCAACATTTATCAAATTAACCGCCTAAATGTTTAATTCAAGTTATAAATATAAATTCCGATAGTATAAACATAGTTTCCCAAAAGTATATCATATAGGTTCCGAAGATATAGAATATAATTTCCTAAGGTAATATAATATAAGTTCTCAAAAGTATATAATATAATTTCCCAAAAGATATATAATATAAATTCAATAAAGGTATAGAATATAGATTCTTAAAGATATACAATATGATTTCACAAAGTATAGAATATATATATATTTCCAAGGTACAGAATATAACCCGCAATGTTCTTGGATTTCAAACATTAAAGTAAATAGAAAATTTCATAATTAGAACTAAATAGAATCCCAAGATTCAATAACCAAATTTCATAAGATCCGAAATACAATAAACCGTAAACCTCAACTTATCAAACATATTTAAAGTATAAGTAACTATTCTTAAAGTATATTAACCGAACCCAAAGTATTCGCAAGTTTCACAAATTTCCAATATCCTTCAAATTCATAATTTGAAAACCATATGGACCCCCAATGTCACATAACCCAAGAAATCCATAATCCAATACCAAAATAATATTAAAATCCCAAACATATCACGCAATACTCAAATCACCACAAAACTCGATTATTAAACATAATCCAATGAATTCATAATATGCCAAAGATCCCGTAATAAACAAATATAAAAATATAATCATCAAGTCCGCATGAAACCCGGGACCCAAAACATGCATAGGCTCAAATATAATCTATATTCAAGAAATTCCATTAAAATCCAAATTCAAGATTTAAAACAATATTTAAATTCCAATTATCGAGGAAAACCATTTCATATGCATTTCAATTCATTCTTTAAAATAAAGTTCGTTGAAAAACAATGTCCACTCACCGTTGGTCCTACACTGCATAACCCAAAAAGAGTCCCGCCTGCTGCGTAGCAGAGTCAACGTACCTAAAGCGATAGATACGAGGATTGGATTAGTAATTGAACCGAAACGAGAACCTTAAACTCAAATCCTACCAAAACCCGACTTAACGTGCACGTACGTCGTACTAAAGATTCTAAGGTCAAAACTACTTCTTCTAACCAGTGGGACCGCCCCGGAAGACTCACGGTCAACCGGCGGTCAAACACCCCTTTTCGATCAACCCAGGCCCATTGGGCCCACTACCTCCAAAAGATTCCGAACCTTCCCAGAAGTCCAACAACGTCAACTACGTGGCAAGGCGACCTCGGGAGAGCCTCGGTCAAACCTGGTCAAAGTTGGTCAAACCGGTCAAACCGGACCCGTGGGTCCCATGACCTCCAAACTTACATCCGAAAGTTCCTACAAGTTCACTACGGCTTAGGGAACACATCTTGAAAGTTTGGTCTCGATCGGACGGTCGGATTTCTCACGATCGCACGATCGGACGATTACGGTTTAACCTAACCTTTAAGTCAATGGTCCGGAGCAACCGGGACTCCGAACCACGATCCGTCAATTCCTACACGATCCTAGGAATACAGGGGACAACATACTAAGAATTGGGATTGATCCGACGGTCCGAACATATCGAACCCGGATAACGCGCAATAGGCGTAAATCCGATCGATAGTCAAACGACGTCCGAATTGGAATCTGAGCACACCTACGCGCTCGTGATGATGTAAGGATAATTGTAGCAGAAAGTTTGACAATTAAAAGTGGGTCCCACACAGCCACCCACACTGGCAGCGTATCGGGTGCCCAAAGCGATAACCCGTCGTCGGACAAACTCCAAACCAAGAGCTGCCCTTCCACCAGCCTATACTACTCGATGAGTGGAACAACTTATTCAACTACAAGAACGTCCATAGACGTCGGCAAGTGGCCGGAAATTCAACCTCAAAATTGGACAAAACTTAGGTTATAGATCCGATCACTTAGGCTCAAAATCGATCAACAATGCCTATAAAAATGGATAGAGCAGGAAGAGTAGATGAAGTTTCATACCTCACTCGACGGAAATGGTGGCCGGAGTCGCCGGAAAACTCGTCGGAAACTTCGAAAACCACCGGATTTTCAGTTGTTCCAGTTTAAAATCAATGGGCTTTGGAGCTGGGAAATTGAGCAGGTTAGGTAGAGGACGAAGAGACGAAAATTTTGGGACTGGAAACACCCAAATCGGACAAGGGACGGAGGAGAAATCACAATTCAAAGTGAGGGAGGAGAAAATGAGGGAGAAGAAGAAGTAGATCAGAAAAAATCGATTTTTACTATAGCGGTACTGTAGCCGCTACAGTAAAAATCAGAAATTCATTTTCTTTTCGTTTTTCTTTTTTTTCTTTAAACCGTTACGCGTTCGTTACAACTCGGAATTGGGCGTTCCGCATATCCACGAACTCGTTTCGACGGCCGGACACAATGGTGCAACTCGCTTCACCAAATTCCCTTCCAAAAATTGAAATGACCTTATTGCCCCTTACATATTAAATTCCAATTTAATTCCAATAATTCTTATTTAATTCATTTTAATTCATATTTAATTAAAATGTGAGGGGCGTCACATAAAATATGACCATCAGGACCCCAAATAAAAACCGGCAACCCAAATCATGCATAAACCTCAAATGCAAAATCAATCAAAATGACTTCATCAAAAGTCAAAACCAAGATTTAAAACAATTATCAAATCTCATTCATGCATTGCATTCAATTCTTTAAAATCATGCACGTTGAAAACAATGTCCACTCACCGTTGGTCCTACACTGCATAACCCTAAGAGGGTCCCGCCCGCTACGTATGCGGTGTCAGAGTACCTAGACAAGGATACGAGAATCGGATCAACGAACATACCGAAAACGAAACCTTAAAACGAAACCCTAATGTTTCCCCACTCAAAGTGTGCATGTACGTACGTACGAAGAATCCTAAGGTCAAGCTACAACTTTTAACAAGTGGGACCGCCCCGGAAGACTCACGGTTAACCGGCGGTCAAACATCCCGTTTCGGTCAACCCGGGCCCGCGGAGCCCACGACCTCCGAATTAATCGGGACATTCCTAGAAGTCCAACAAAGTCAACTATGTGGCAAGGCGACCCTGGGAGACCCTCGGTCAACCCTGGTCAAACTAACTCGACTAGGTCAAACCGGGCCCGTAGGTCCCATGACCTCCAAACTTATATCCGAAAGTTCCTACAGGTTCAACACGGTCTAAACAACGTGTCCTGAAAGTTTGGTATCGATCGAACGGTCGGATCGCTCACAATCGCACGATCGAACGGTTACGGTTTAATTCAAATTTTAAGTCATTGATCTGAAGCATCCGGGACTCTGATCCACGATCCGTCAATTCCTATACGATCCTAGAAATATGAGGAACAACATAATAGGCGTACATTGGTTCGAGGTCCAAACGACGTCCGAATCGATATCCGAACATACGTACGCGCTCACAACAACACGAGGATCTTGTAGGAACCGAGAACCACCACCACACCCCAGCCCACGCACCACCGTGGGTTTGGGTGTGTTGAGCAATTCCGGCCAACGCAAATTCGTCAATTCTTGCTACAAAACCTATGCCATTTAAACTAGGAGGCTGAGAGGAGCTCAAAACCGTCCTGAGCCGCCATAGAACAGGTCGGTAACACCGCTAGATCACGGCCAAACCACCTAGGGTTTTGGCCCGATCTGAGATGTTTGGAACGGTGGCTACGCCGCCAAACGATGTCGAGCACCCACCAAACACAGAGAGAGGGATGAAGAGCTACCTGATGTGAGTGATCCCTTCGTGCGAAACCGCCGGAGAAATCGTCGGCGAATATGGTGATTTTGGCCTGAAGTTGTAGACGATCGCGTCTGCAAACGCCGGCGAGATAGCCTCCGATCCTGGGTGGGTTAAAACCGGACGGAGGAGAGCTTTTGATCCCGACCGGTCTCAGCCCCTGCCGTGCACTGTGCAGCCTGAATCGAAGAGAGAGAGAGAGAGAGAGAGAGAGAGAGAGAGAGAGAGAGAGAGAGAGAGAGAGAGAGAGAGAGAGAGAGAGAGAGAGAGAGAGAGAGAGAGAGAGAGAGAGAGAGAAAGAGAGAGATAGAGTGGCGGTCGTGAGAGGAGAGAGAAGGAGAAATCGTTTCTGATTGGTCCACCTGGCTTTTTATAATATTTTATTCATTTTCTTAAATTACCAAAATGCCCCTCAAGCTCTCGACCTCGTATCGAAACGCGCTGCCCATCAACGGACTCGTTTCGACGAGAAGAACGCAATGGCACAACCTGTTTCGCCAAATTCCGTTCCGAAAATATAATTGACCAAAATACCCATTATTATTAATTTCCTATTTAATTCATTTTTAATTCCTTAATTAATTAACTCAATTATTATAATTTATTTTCTTTTAATTTTTGGGTCCGGGATGTCACACTACACATCACTGAATATTTTTGCTCCAAATCTCAAATATTTGAAATGGGTTGGGAATTTTATTGAAGCACAAAAATCATGGGAAACTAATGGGCTTGGAAAAGTCGGAGATTTTTTGGCGCGCAAGGTAGATGCCAATGACATTGACAATGCAATTGAGTTTCTTTGCAATATATGTAGGGCAAAGTTCTTTCTCTACGAGAAGATGCCACTAAGGTAAAAATGCACAACTCTGCAGACAAATATTCTCTTTTGGCAAAAGCAAGACATTTTGCATTACGCATTTCGGTAGATCAAAATTGTTTTATTGTTTCTCCTCTCCCTCGCCTCTCTCATCTTAAGGTATGCAGACTAGTAACTGAAAGCCAGGTATGGAAGAACTCTTGAACTTAATTTGCTGTCTTTTGTTAGAAAGAGTCTTGGCATTATAGGGTTGAAGGTTAAAGATGTTTAGGTGTTTAATCTTTGTTGTTTTTTACATTCCAACTTTCATAGGATATCCAGTATGAAAGTTGCCTTCAATTCATGAAATGTAGTTGGAACACTCTAGTCAGTTACCATGTATTATTCTTCGTGATATTCAATGTCTTATCTTGTCTCCCTTGGTTTGGACTATCTAAATTAATACTCTAGTTTTAGACTCTCTTATAACTAGATTGGTCAATAGCTCAAAATAAGGGAAAATGCATGATTCGATTGCTGGACCACGTCACCCGCCTGACCACTCTCACAAAAGAGCAAAACGCCCTACAAAATAACAACTTCTCCAAAATAAGAAGTCCGAAATATGTAGTGTATGACTTCTCCAAAATAAGAACTCGGAAATGTGTAGTGTAAGTGCTTGATAAAACTATGCACATAGCGAAAAGGGAAAATATGGCAAAGCAAAATATAGGGGCTCAAACGAGATCCACAGTGCACATGGCAACTGTCATGCTGGTATTTATAATATATGCTGCTACTAGCAAAGGTGCCGCGCGTATTAAAACTGTATGTAAAAAGTTGTAAAAACATATATGAAACACAATATTATGCCACCCCATTATCATTCACTCAGCATAATGGATAAACTGATTGCGATTATGATTAATATTTCTATTCACCCATCTCCTATGTTAAAGTAGTGACGTTTAAATAGGATGAAATAAACACTCCATATATCCATCTAAAGGGATAACATCATTTCAAATGCGTGACCATAAGTATGTTTTGCAACAATAGTTCAAGAAGCCAGTTCCCTTGAGAAGACCTTCACCAGTCAAGAGTTCAAAATCTAACAACAATAGGAACCCAATCACAGCTGCCTTCCCATTTATGAAAACGTAACACACACACAGATATACAAATGGTACAAATTTGGACTGAAATAACACACAAAGATGCATAATTTCACTCGCACAGCCGAACCCAATTCCATCCACCTCCATTTATACCCCTCAAATTCAGTGAAAGCAGAAAATTTAACAAAAGGAAATGAAGTGATGGAGAAAAAAGTGATATCGGAGAGGCCAAGCGAGAGAAGAGGATTCAGGGGAGAGAGACCAGTGAAGGACTCATAATAAAAACAACTAAGAAAACAACAACAACAACAAAAGTGTACATATGAAATCAGAACCTTGTAATGCAGAGGCTTTCTTTACCTCTAGGAAAATTCTGCAAGCTAAACCCATGGATGATGAGTACCTGTAGCCCATTAAACCTAAAATTCTTACAGTCCTCGTTCATTGGGCACAAATTACTGGAGTTTAATTAATTCCCACTACAATAATAAGTCTAAATCTAGAACAAAAATGAGTTCTTTCTATTTATTTATTTATTATTAAATCAAAAGATTCAAAATTCTTCAACTCCATGACTTTTCATCGGAAATCGAAGATGAGTTTGGCTTATTGAGCCCTAATCCACATTCAAATGTGTAGAGCCTCTTTTTAACACTCGTCTACTTTCAAACTCCATGGTGCAGATGCGAGGAGTTTGGGAAACCCTAGTTCTCTTCTAGCAACCTACTATTCTCTTCTGTTTTTCTCTCTCTAGCTCTCTCTTTCTCTTTGTCTCATACATGTTCATTCATATTCATAGCCAGCAGAACAGATCAAATAGCTAATGAGGTATCACAAAAACATAAATTGAAATAATTCAGCAAACACAAATCAAATGAACACAGTTCAACCAAGTATAGCTTACAACCACACCCAAAAGTGAAGTCTATGTTTCAAGATTTTGAAATATTAAGTAGATAACCCTTCTAAAATTATACATCAAGCAATCATCTGGGCAAATTAACAATCACAATCAAACAATTCTAAGACAATGCTAGCACAAAGGATCTTTATTGCAGAAAATTAAAGATGATGACAGCAACATAAAACTACCAAGTTTGATACTAATGACCAAGTTACATACTTGGTTCTTTGCTGATCTCAATAAATTCTAAAGAAAGCTGTAATAGTGAACTCAGTCCTTTGTAATCAGCTGTAATCTTGGCTTTCTTTTTCTTTGGAAAATAAATAAAAAAATAACAACAAAACAAAAAGAGTACATAGGACCCTCCTTGATGCATACGGACTTCATAGACTGAACTTCATTTTTTAAAGTAAATCCAAGAGTCATAGAATACTAAGACAATGACAATGAATATGAAAATTCAATATGTAAGAGTCATAGAATAGTACCCGTGAGAAGAAGAGTGATTGCATCAAAAGTTCGAGCTGGAACTCTGCAAGTAAACCCAAGACTTTTGAGAATGCTTAAAATTAACATTTGTCATAACATACATCTTTTTATCTCCATGTACAAAAGTATTGAATCCCTATAGCACTTCTAATGGAAAATCACAAACCAGTATCTTTAATGCAAAGAAATATGTGGTCCACAACAGTTGAGACTATAGAACGTCCTGCTTCTTCTGTGCGCTGCAAAAATTTCATGAGAGATGTAGAGAGGGAGAGAGACAGAGAGACAGAAAGAAAGAGAAGAAAAGGAAATGATAAGAGATTAGCTAGAAAATAGTATGAGAATGAAGTAAAGGCAACGGCAAACCTGCTAAGTGTTTGAATATACATCTCCTCTATTCAGGCAGACATACAATCCTGTCATAAAGTGGAGAAGAGCATGCAGGCCTGTGCCACGTGATTATATCTCAGCACCAAGCTTTAAATATACCATATATTTATAGAAACCAGTGAAACAAATATATTTCACTTGTTACCTGGTTCACTTATTGCAGGACAAATGAGCTCCAAAGACTTGGGAGCGAGAGATCAAACAGTTGAGCTGCAAATTTAGCATGCGACATAGGTTACGCCCTTAGAGATTGGAAACAGATAAACTTAAATTGACATAGCTCACAGCTATATAATAAAACGGACAATTCCAATGCATGAAGTAGAGTAAGTCATTTAATATTCAGCTAGGATAGTATATAAGAATTAAAGACAATGTCCAGTACAGGAATTTGGGTAACAAAAAAAAAAAAAGAATAGCACATGCCAAGTTGATAAATTTGATTAAAAAATACCAAATGTTGAACATGCACGATTCATGACCATAGTCAAATCCTTAATGGAACATATACCCAGTTCATCAATTCAATCAAAAATCAATCCTAGCACACACCCAAATCATAATTTCAATGAAAAAAAAAAACTTTATACATATACTGTTCTCTTATGTTTTTCTCTCTCTAGCGCTCATCAACATCTTCAGTGGTCGCTCTCTGTTTCTCTCTTTCTCATACATGTTCATTCATATTCGTATACTACCCAAGCCAAACATCAAATACAAAATGCGATTCAAATTATTGAAACAAAATTAGAAAAAAGCAAAATAAAAGTGATGAAAGAGTTACGCTTTGGGGTCAAAGGGAAGACCTTTGGCAACAAATTGGATTTCGCTAGGAGGAGAGTTGAGGAGAAAGCACTTCACCACCGCAAAAAAACATTTACTACATTAGGCACTGACAAATAATCTAAATGGGTACAAATATATTAATTAGAAAAAATAAAGTATAAACGGCATAGCGAACAAACCTCATTAATAGCAAGCACTTGGCCATTGCTCTTCTTGACCTTCTTCAGCTTCCTCAAGAAATACCTAATCCAAACAAATCAACCAACAATATTAAGTTTAACCAAAAATTCACCAATGAACATTTGAGATCACAAAAGCTGAGCTAAGGCCAAGTATGTTTGAAAGCTTGAAGGGGATGGGAAAAAAAATATCATTCCTGGACACGGGACTTCACTAATAGGTATGTGCAAAATAATGCATAAGAATGGTGCCTGCTAAATTCTCACAAAATGAGGCTCCATAGCTATCTCATCAAGCATAAACGCCTGTTGATGTCCGACATAAGTATCTATTAATATTAAAAAATTCTTGCTATAAAGATGACTGCTTCCTTTTGTCATCATCAGTTTTGAGTTTTAAAACAGGGTAATGCTTTAAGCAACCTTCACTAAACAAACATGGTAAAATGATTGCAAAATGGGCACAATTCAATTCACAACTCTACCTACCCACATAGACAATGAATTGTAATCACTCAGTTCATAAATTGAGCCATTAAAACAATAATAAACTAACAATGTCATCATTCTTATACCCAAAATTAGAACTTCCAAAACCCAGAAAAGGAAATATGGAGACATCATTGGTAGATGATCAATATATTTTCTAAAAGAAGCACAACACGAGAAACAAAAATCTTGAAGAACTGAAATTTGTTACCTTAGAGTCATCAGTGATGCGATCTCCTTTGGCACCAAAATCACCAACAAAGAGAACCCTCTTGGATTTGGGTCGGGTTCTGGTTGACCCGGATTGCGGGAGCTGTAAGAAAGAGTCAAAATTTTCTCTATTTGCAGCGTTTGAGCTGACCAGCAGCGTTTGAGGATGGTTGCATTCATATTTTCTGAGCATAGATATATTATACAGAAAGAAAAGCTGGCCAAAGAGAACTATATAAAAAGATATTTATTTAATTAAAAAATGAGGGTATATGTTAGGGGGTTACGGGAGTTACCATAGTTACGGGTCTTCAATGACAATACATTAGTGTTTTAGCTGTTATGTTGTTATTACCCTTTATTAGGATATAATGGGTTTTCCGTTTCATTGTAACCACTAGGAAGATATCTTATAGTTGGTGTATAAATATAGGTTGTAATATCTCAAATATAATCATTGAATATACAGTTTCTACATGGTATCAGAGCTAATGGCTAACGCCGATTAGGATCTTCCAGTTGCCAACATTGAGAGTCGTTGGCACTCCTCACCTGTAAGGGTGTTTGTTTATGTATAGTCTTTTTTCCTATCCTCTTCTCAAAGATGAATATTGTTGTTGTTTTTTTTTTCCTCTCCTCCACAACTCAGTGCCTCTTCCACTCCTCAGATACCTAGTCCCACTCCTCATCCATGCCCGTCACATGATGGCCAGATCTCTATTTTCCCTCAAAGACCACACCTCTTTTATTGTTTCCATTTTTCTCTTGAAATCTCTCTCCACTTCTTTGTCTCTCTTGCTGAGCCTTATCCTAGTCTGCAATCGTGGTTTCTCTCTCTCAGGTTTTTCTGATGGTTTCTCTATCGTGGTTTCTCTATCATGTTTTTCTTTCCACCTTAGCTGTAGCCACACATTTCTTTTACCACTGCAACCTTTTCTTCTGTTAGCCCGTTATTTTTTGTGCCTCCGCCACGCCGTCTTCATTGCGGACCGTCTCCTCCATCGAGCTCTTTCGTGGCAACCCACGACAGCTCCATTTATCTCCCTTGGCCATGATGGCCAGATTTCTGTTTCCTCCACCGGTCTTTGTCTCTCTCATGACGTGCTATCCTGCCGTTGTTGTTCTCTTGCACAGCCGCTGCCTATTCCTTTTTTCTTCTTTTTTTTGGCTCGCCGGCCCCTTGTTATCCATCAATGTTGGGCCACTTCTCTCTACTGAAACCGAGCAGCAAAATTTTCATTACCCTCTTGAGCCTCTTGCTCTCATAAGTTCCCTCTTTTTGTATGTTTTTCCATTCGAGACCACTCCTCTCTAACGTGGTTTCCTCCTTTACTTTCTTTGTCTCTATGCATGCCATAATTATCCCAGATGATGATCTTTCTTTACATTGTTTCCCACATGGTTCTCTTCCCATATTTTCCTTTTGTTTTGTCTCCGTGGTTCACCTCCTCTTGTTTTTTTTGTTTGCATTTACTTCTTTTTGTTATCTTCTCTGCTTCAATTTTCCACTTGACAAGTTAAACTTCGGGATTGTTGAAATCCCCAGTATGGGCTATCGCCTTGTTAGTTTCGCAGGGTGCAATAGATTTTCCCATGTACCTAGAGCTGTGTTTCCTAGGTATACCCATTTATTTTCTCTATTGGGTTTTCTCTTCATTGGCCATGAGCTCCCTTGAGCTCTCTGGTGTATTTCTTGATTTCCCTCTTTGCACGCATGGTTTTATCTCTGTTTGCCTGCTGACTTCAAAGACCCAAACTTTGCTGGGCTTTTCTTCATGTCTCCGCCGACCTTTCTATTCTATCTACACTTCTCAAGCATTCTTGACCTCTCTTATATTTTCTGTGAAACTCTTTGTTGCACTCACACATGTGCTTATCTTTTCCCTTGCTCACATGATCGCATCTCCAACTGCGCCCCTCTATGCTATGTCAATCAGCTCCTTGGTCGCTTGAGCTCCCTCTCCTTCTATATCTCCCTTTCTTGTTGAAAAACAATTCCTTCTATCTCTCCTTCTCTGCCTATCTCTCTGGCCCTCCAGCATCATAAACGAACTCTCAATTTCACCTCTCTATCTTAGTCTATGTTTCTAATTTCAAGCTCTATCTTGTTGAAGGTCATAATTCTCTTTCTCAGCCAGTCTCTTTTCTCAACTGCATAAATGTCCCCAGCACCCCATTTGTTTCCATTCCACAGTCCACTTCTATTTATTAAAGTCATTTTATCAAGACATGTGCCTTTCTTTTACATGAACTTCACTTCTCTCTTTCTAAACCGGTTCTTCTTCATTGTGACAATTTATATGCAACTTACATGGCTGCCAATCCTGTCTTCCATTTCCGCACTAAACATGTTGCTATTGATTATCATTTTATCCGTGAAAGTCTTACTGCTAGAAGTCATCAAGTGTGGTTCATTTCATCTCACAATCAGCTTGCTAATGTATTCACAAAAGGCCTACCTGCAGCACGTTTTGCGCATCTTGTTTCCAAACTTGTCTCCTCTCCGGAGTCAAGTTTGCGGGGAGTGTTAGGGGTTATGGGAGTTACCATAGTTACGGGTCTTCAATGACAATACATTAGTGTTTTAGCTGTTTTGTTGTTATTAGCCTTTATTAGGATATAATGGGTTTTCCATTTCATTGTAACCACTAGGAAGATATCTTATAGTTGCTGTATAAATATAGGTTGTAATATCTCAAATATAATCATTGAATATACAATTTCTACAGTATATGTATGTATATATATATGCCTATTACCCAAAGCAGTGTGTAACTTAACAATGGTTTCTTCCTCCTCGGCAGTGATGTTCCCTCTCTTCAAGTCAGCCCTCGAGATAATTTATCCACCTCAGTCGGCAACTCTTCCCACACCTCAACAATCCTTCAAATCACATACAAACACATTGATTTGTGTACATTTACAACCAAATGAAGACATATTGGGAATATATATATAAAGGATCCTTTCACTACTACAAATATTCAAAAAGACAACGCTGATTTTACAACGGTTGGCTCTAAAATCGTTGTAGTTGTTTCTTCCACAACGGTTATTACGTAAACGTTATCAAAAGGGATTTATAAACATTGTGGTTTAGAGTATCTGGTTTTCTGATTTTATTTCACAACGTTTCCACAACGGTTTTGGTTGCAACGGTTGTTATTGAACCCTTAAAAAAAAAAAAAAACCGGAGTGAACGGTGACTATTTATTTTTATCCAGGCCAGATAATTCTCAACTTCTCATTCTCTCTTTATCTCTCTTATCTCTCTTCTCTCTCTCTTCGCTCTCTTGTTCGTCCCACCATTCTCACACTCTCCCTCTTCGCCTTGCCTTCGCCACGGCCGAGAGATAGGGAAACTCTGTCTCTCACGTCCCCCTCTCTCCATGCTCTCTCTCTCTCCTCCCTCTCCCATCTCTTTCTCTCTCCTCCCTCCTTCTACTTCAGTCAACAAAGGGCAGGAATATCATACATATCGACTTTGTCTCTCTGTCTCACTCTCTCTCTCCGTCAATTTTCCCTCTCCATCTGCCTTTCCTTCTCCCTCACCCTCTATCTGGTTGTCTCTTTGCTATTTCAGTAAAAGATTTAGGGTTCTGCTATTTCGAATCAGTAGATGCAGATTAGGGCTTTTTCTTTGTCGATTTGGGTTCTGACATATTTGGCTTTTTCTTTGTCAGATTTGGGTTTTAACTACTCCTTCATTCTCCCTATCCTTCTGCCTATCTCTGGTTTTATCTTTGCTATTTCAGTATGAGATTTGGGGTTTTTCTCTTTCAAATCCCTGTATGCAAGTTAGGGTTTTTTTGTCATATTAGATTGGGGGTTTTTCTATTTCAAATCCCCACACAACCCACAGTTGCTCCTAGTTTAGATGTGAGAGGTAAAAAGGTAGTAATCAACTTTTCTCCTTCTAATTGTGCAATTTGTGGATGCTTTTTCATATGATTTGGCATTTACTTCTTCCCGAATATAAGGCATGTTTGACTGTGGGTGCTTATACAATTTCTGTTTAGCTTTAGAGCATATATGCATATGATGGTCCTGAAGTTAACAAATTTTTACTAGTTTAAATTACATTTAAAGTTTAATATGTGCTGCTATCCCTTATGGCTGAAGATGACTTGGGATAAAAGGAGGACTATTGAAATATGAGGCAGAAGTGTCACAAGGTGAGAAATGGAGGGAGAATAGATGTGGGTGTGAGGAAAAGAAAAAACAGGGTTTGTGTTGTGAACTGTAGCTGCTATAGATCTTAGAGATGAAATTTGGAGAGCGGTAGACAGTGAAACCTCTATTTCCAAACCAGAACTATGTGACTGCTTCCACACTACATCATCAATCCATAACTTTGAGTGGAACCAACTGGCAATAGCTTTTTATTTCCTTCTTTTTGGCCCTTTTTTTTTCCAACAGGCCTGTTTATAGATACATGTTGCTTTCTCATCCGTTCGCATGTTACTCTCTTAGTGTGAATATGTGGTTTACTAGTTTCAGCAGATTGTTTATGTGTACTTATCAAGGCTTTGTCCTTTGAGTAGATGATCATCTGAAATAGTTTAAACAAATAACTGAGTTGTTAACTACTTAATGTTAATGACAAATATTTGTTTTTCCATACATATGTGAAATCATCAGCAAGAAGAAAAAATAAATAAAAAGATAGGGATAGAGGGCCACATAAACTGTAACAAGCATGGTAGGTTCTTGAAAACAGAATTCTTGTTATATTCTTAAAACTATCTTCCATGATATTATGCCATGTCTCCATATTTCTTATGGAACTATTTTTCCAGCAGTCTCTTCATACTATTCATAAAGCAACAAATTTTTTGAGAGTTATCCTGTTAGAGGATTATTATTCAGGAAAAGAAAATATAGTTACAACAATTGACAATTGTTCTCTGATTGATCAAAACACATTTTTAATACAGATAAAAATACTTCTGACACGCAATGCTTTCCCCTTATTGCATAAATTTACACACCTAATTGGTTTGTCTAATTCTTTTACAGAAATTCTAAAGTTTTTTTTCACGGAATATTTCATACCAAAGCTGCTGGTACTTCTGTGGGATGCATTTACTATAAGTATGACATCTCACTCCTAGAAGATTGATTTTCACTGTGGTGCAAGTTGACTGCATAATTATATCCATTAGTGATGGTATATGGAGGTTGGGAACTTCTGTTTTCTTCATTCACACGACTTGCTCCATAAACCTGAGACTAAAAACTTCTGTTTTGAATTGTAGATTCTAGGCAACGGGCCAGGGACTTGTATTCCAGTTTGTGTAACTGCATTCTTATTTAAGGTTTGGATGCAATTCTTTTTTTCGTTTTTCTCTGTTTTCTCTCTGTTGCTCTCTCTTTCATATTGGATAACTCAGTGCTTGCTTTGTAATTGTATAACTTGTGAATGTAAATTTGGTATATGCAATTTTCAATCTCTAATACTTTAGCTCTTGTGGTTATCCAGTTTTCATTAATGATTTTGATTGTTTTTTTTTTCATATTCAGACTTACCCACACATGTTTCAACAACTGCGTTGAGAATGAAAACTCTTTTTTAGTTATATGTTCTTCTTCTATTAGTTCATGTTAAAAGTGGCGCAGCTAGGGATGTCATTTTGTGATGATAAAGGAGATTTTGATTGGGCAAGACGACCTTGGGAGATTGTACCTGTTGGTCACAAGATTGGGAAACCAGAGCCGTTGTTCAAGGAATTGGTATGTCTTTCAATGTTAGACTCTCTAGCCTGCCATGATATGATTGCTGCATCACTTGCCTATTTGTAGATTCCAATGTAGTGAAAGTTTGTACTTGGACAAAGAAAGATGAAGAAGTGGAGTCCTTAAGGAAGGAGAGGGAAGAAGCTGAAGCAATGAAGGTGGCTACACAACTCAAGAAAATGAAAGTTTTAGGTTAGCATTTCCTTACGTTGGCTGGTCCACAAGCTAAACTCATGTTTTGTGGGCACTTATACTTGAAAACAATCCTATATCATTTATTAGTTATTGCTAACTGATAGGTTCATAATTTCACATGATTTTATATCCTTTTTACTTAGGTTGGTGAATTAATTTGGACTAAAGATGCTGACTTTGGTTATTTTCTGGTTTTCAGCTTATGAGTTACAAGAGGTAGAAATTCGCCAAATAGTCCTCATAATAGAGTTGGACATGATTCCAATTGGAGATGGAAGATAGCATCTTGAAGTTTGTTCATGAATATTTTCATAATTTTTGAAGACTACTAAGGTGCCCGTTTTTAATTAGACAACTCAGCCTAAACTAATTCCCGGAGAGAACTGAGTCAGCAGGAGTATTTTGGTCACAAAACACTCATACGACATCGGATTGAGGCAAACGATATATGGCTGAAAAGAAGACATCCAGAGCTTTCCAAAGAGTGGTGCCACGCAATTTTCTGAAGTCAGGAAGGATTCCAAATCGCATTCGCAATGGGAATCACGTGCAGTTTCCTGGAAGTTTTAGGAAACTTAGTTAATTACCTTTTCTAGTTGGGAACTGACTTGGTAATCAAGTCTTCGTGTAAGGCCACTTGTTTAGGCCCATTTTAACTAGGTTTTAGGTTCTTTTTTATAGGAGAGGTCGGCCTTGCTAAAGGAGATACCAGAAATTTTCGCAAAGCAACCGTGGAGCAAGGAAGAGCGGCCATGCCTCTAAACTCTAAGGGTTTTTCTTATCTCGTTCTCCATGTTTTATTTTTGCTTTGTTACCATGATTATGAGTAACTAACTTCTTTTACTAAGACACAATGTAACCCTTTTCTAATTATTCAAAGCTTAGTTATGTCATGCTATTAGAATTTCCGTGTTGTTGAAATTTAATCACTGTGCTTATTTTCTTAATTAATGATCTTGATGCTTAGCTACCATCTAGGTTTTTGGTTAAGTAATTTGATGCATGTTAGGGTATACGCCATGCCTAATATGAGTTTTGCTTCTTGTGATTAAATTCATGAATGCGCATTAGGGTAAACACCATACTCTTAGGGGTTTGTGTGATTGTGTGAAGTTCTCATTGAACCTAAGGTCTTTTTATATGTTTATATTTATGCCTCACGTCAAGGATGAATTGCGTGTAAGAAGAAGTGGTTAATTGCTGTGAAAAGAGTTAATCATAATTTTGGAGAACTAATCGTCAACATAACTTGGGAATTTTGATAGTATGCATGCTAAGGTTTGGATAAGAGGAATTGTGGTGAAATTGTTGTCTTGGTAAGCTTCTTTAAAATCTTTCACAAACTTATTTAATTCACGTTTTCTTCGTGATCTTGTCTTTTAATATTCTTGTTCTCAACATTCTTTTAAAAGAAAATCTTTCAAAACCAACTTTCAAAACTCCTTTGCTAAGTTTTAGTTGAGTCATTAGTCTTAAGTTTATTAGTTAGGGTGTCTAGAGTAATTTAGGATTTAAATTAGTTCATAAATTCACAACACTTGAGAATTACTTCAGTCTCTGTGGAACGACCTTGTACTTGCCTTGGCTATATTGCATTAACCTTGTGCGCTTGCAAGTTTATTTCTTGAATTTAACTATCTAATTTCCAGGTAGTAAAATTATACATCAAGTTTTTGGCGCCGCTGCCGGGGATTGAGTTTAATTCTTTGTGTTGTGTGATTTTAGCTTTACTTTGGTCTTTATTTCAGTTGCTTGTCATCCCTTTAATATTAGTGTTATTGTTTTACTTTATTGTATTTCTTTGATTTATTTTATCATTTTATTTTTTTTTGTTTAATTATTTTCCAGCACCACCTATTATTAACTATTTATTTTGGTTCGTTGTTTGTAGGTTGCTCTCAAGTAGTAGTGTGCTGTGTGTAGTTGATGGTCAACACAAGATCACAAGGCCAACAATTAGTTCCTTTTGATCCTGAGATAGAAAAAACGTTCCAAGAGCTCTGTCGCATCAACCAACGAGCCTTTGCTGCTGATCCAGAATCTGACACAGAGTCAATGGCAGCCAACACTAAGCCCTTGAAGGAGTATTCACAGCCCACAATCTTAGAAGAGCCTTCATGTATCAAAATTCCTGAAATCAATGATGTTTCGTTTGAGCTGAAATCCGACACCATTGGTCTTCTTCCTTCGTTCTATGGTAAATCAAATGAAGATCCCAACATTCATATTAAGGATTTTTACATAGCTTGTGCTACGGTTCAGATCAAGGGAGTTTCACAAGAAATAGTGTGCCTGAAATTGTTCCCTTTCACTCTCAAAGACAAGGCCAAGTCATGGTTCACCTCTCTTCCTGCTGGGTCCATCACATCATGGGAAGAACTTGCTCAAAAATTCATGTTGAAATTTTTCCCAGCCTCAAAAACATTGCTACTAAGGAAGGAAATCACGAACTTTGAACAAAAGCCTCAAGAATCCTTTCATGAGTGCTGGGAGCGATTTTGTGATCTACTACAACAATGTCCTCATCATGGAGTGGAAAATTGGATGCAAATGCAAATCTTTTACCAAGGACTAACATCAGCTAGTAGGAACAATGTCGATGCTGCGTGTGGAGGAGCTCTGAGTGAGAAAGATCCTGAGGAATGTTTCAAAACTTTTGCTAGAGTTGCTGCCAACTCTATGCAATGGGGAGATGATAGATTCACAAGGAAGACTAGTGTGCATAGTGTCGATACAAATCCTGGAGTTGCTTCAGCATCTCAAGTATCTAACTTGGAAAAGAAGCTTGAAAATTTCATGCAATCAATGACCAGATTTGTTTCTCCTTCCTCTGTTTGTTCTATTTGCTCTGATAATTCTCATCCTACTAATAGTTGCCCTTTGAATGATCTTACGCAGGAGCAGGCTTGTCAAATAAATTCATTTCAAAAGCCACGACATGATCCCTACTCCAACACGTATAACCCGGGATGGAAGAACCACCCCAATTTCTCATGGAGCAACAACAATCCGTCTGAGCAACGCATTTATCCTCAGCAGAAACCTGCCAATTCGAATGAACCAAGAGAACCAACTTTGAAGGAAATTATGACTCAGTTTATTCAAACTCAACAACAAACAAACAATAACCTTCAAGCTGGTTATCAAAATTGTCATGCTGCAATTCAGAAATTGGAAGTCCAAGTAAGTCAGATTGCAAACATAGTCAATGAGAGGGAGAAAGGCAAGTTACCTAGCCAACCTGAGGTAAATCCAAGAGCCCAGGAGCACATTAAGGCCATAAAAACATTGCGGAGTGGCCGAACTTATGAAGCTAGACCTGAAGATGTTTCTAAGGATGAAGTAGAGGGAGAACATGCTGCTGAAACTGAGTTGGAGGTGGAGGTGGACCCTATCCCTGCCAAAATGAATGTTAGAGATGTCCCTACAGCAGCTATTGAGCCTACCAAAGAACCTACAGCAGCTGCCCCTTCCAAGGAGAGAATATATGTGCCTCCAGTTCCTTTTCCGCAAAGACTACAGAAGCACAAGAGAGATCAACAAACAATGGATATTCTGGAATTGTTTAGAAAGGTTCAAATAAATATTCCATTGTTGGATGCAGTGAAGCAAATCCCAGCTTATGCTAAATTCCTCAAGGATGTTTGCACAAACAAAAGAAAGTTTGCTACACATGAGAAAGTGATGTTGTCTGAGGAATGCAGTGCAGTTCTTCTCAAGAAATTGCCACCAAAACTTAAGGATCCAGGGAGTTTTACAATTTCTTGCATTATTGGAAATTTACATATTGAAAAAGCTTTAATTGATTTGGGTGCAAGTATTAACTTGATGCCTTATTCTGTATTTCAGCAGCTAGGCATTGGAGAGATCAAACCAACTTCTGTGAGCTTGCAGCTGGCAGATAGGTCTATCAAATATCCACTTGGAATCGTTGAAGATATACTAATCAAAGTGGATCAATTTGTGCTCCCAGCGGATTTTATCATCCTTGACATGGAGGAAGATAGAGAAGTTCCCATCATTATGGGACGTCCTTTTATGGCTACTGCTGGCACCATCATTGATGTGAAGAAAGGTTTGTTGTCCATGACTGTGCAAGGACAAACTGTGGAGTTCAAGGTATTTGAGGCCATTAAGAAGCCCGTAGAGATGGACGAGTGTTTCTGTGTAGATGTGATTGATACTATTGCCCACACCACTTTCCTAGCTAATGCCAACGAGGATGAACTTCTCACATGCCTAGCCAACCCAGAGCTAAGATCAGATGCCAATGGTGCCCAACACTTTGTAGCAGCTTTGGATTCGGCACCTATTCAGTTCCCAAGGTGGCGTCACACATATGAGCCACTAGGGACACCTAGCACGCCTATTTTGCCTTCTATTGAGAAACCTCCAAAGCTGGAACTCAAGCCATTGCCTGAACACTTGAAATATGTCTTTCTGGGTGAATCAGATACACTTCCTGTAATCATTGCTTCTGATTTGACTGTCATTGAGGAAGAAAAGCTTTTGCGTGTTTTGAGAGAGTACAAAACAGCTTTAGGATGGACCATAGCTGACATTAAAGGCATTAGTCCATCCATGTGCATGCATCGAATTTTACTGGAGGATGGTTCTAAGCCTACCATTGAGGCACAAAGAAGATTGAATCCTAACATGAAAGAGGTAGTCCGAGCTGAAGTTTTAAAACTTCTTGATGTAGGTGTGATATATCCTATCTCTGACAGCAAGTGGGTTAGCCCAGTCCAAGTCGTCCCCAAGAAGTCTGGAATCACAGTGGTTCAAAATGAAAACAATGAACTCGTGCCCACAAGAATGACCACCAGATGGAGAGTCTGTATAGACTACAGGAAGTTGAATTCATTTACTAGAAAAGATCATTTTCCCTTGCCTTTTATTGATCAAATGTTAGAAAGATTAGCTGGTCACTCACATTACTGTTTTCTTGATGGCTATTCAGGTTATAATCAGATCCCCATCGCCCCTGAGGATCAAGAGAAGACGACATTTACCTGCCCCTTTAGGACGTTTGCTTATAGGCGGATGCCTTTTGGCTTGTGCAACGCACCTGCTACCTTTCAACGATGCATGATGAGTATATTCTCTGATATGGTTGAGAGAATAATTGAGGTTTTTATGGATGATTTTTCTGTTTTTGGAGATTCATTTGATACTTGTCTGTTTAACCTTAAACTTGTGTTGGAAAGGTGCACAGAGACTAACCTTGTGTTAAATTGGGAGAAATGTCATTTTATGGTGCAACATGGTATTGTGCTAGGCCACTCGGTCTCTGGTAAAGGTATTGCTGTTGATAAAGCAAATATAGACATTATTGCAAAGTTGCCGCCCCCAACCTCAGTGAAGGGTGTGAGATCTTTTCTTGGCCATGCCGGGTTCTACAGGCGTTTCATCAAGGACTTCTCCAAAATCAGTCGTCCCTTATGCAACTTGCTAGCCAAAGACGCCATTTTTGAGTTTGATGATTCATGTTTACTTGCTTTTAACAATTTAAAAGAGCTTCTTACTTCTGCTCCTATTATCACATCTCCAGATTGGAGTTTACCTTTTGAACTGATGTGTGATGCTTCTGACTATGCAATAGGTGCCGTTCTTGGTCAACGAAAGGAAAAGCTTTTGCACGTGATTCATTATGCAAGCAGAACATTGAATGATGCACAGCTCAATTACTCAACCACTGAGAAGGAATTGCTGGCCATAATCTTCGCTTTGGAGAAGTTTAGATCTTATCTCATTGGATCTAAAGTCATAGTGTATTCTGACCATCTTTGCTCTGAAGTACCTAATGACAAAGAAGGATGCCAAACCTAGACTCATTCGATGGATTTTGTTGCTACAAGAGTTTGACTTAGAGATTCGAGACAAGAAAGGCTCTGAAAATGTTGTAGCAGATCACTTGTCAAGGCTCACACCTAGCCACGAAGAGGAAATAGACGTGTTGCCCTTGAATGAGTCATTTCCGGATGAACAACTATTTTCTGTACAGCATGGAGTCCCGTGGTATGCTGACATTGTGAATTATCTTGTTAGTGGAATTATTCCAACTGATTCTACCTCTCAGCAAAAGAAGAAGTTCTTGTCCACAGTCAAATTTTACTTCTGGGATGAGCCGTACTTGTACAAGCATTGTCCTGATCAAATTATCCGAAGATGTGTACCAGAGAATGAGCACGAGAGCATTCTGAATTTCTCTCATAGTTATGCATGTGGTGGATGGTCCCAAACGCACAGCCGATAAAATTTTGCAAAGTGGCTTCTTTTGGCCAACTTTGTTTAAGGATGCCTATCAGTATTGTGCAGCTTGTGATCGATGTCAAAGAGTTGGTAATATTTCCAAAAAGAATGAGATGCCACTGCAAAGTATTTTTGTTGTTGAACTCTTTGATGTCTGGGGTATTGACTTCATGGGCCCTTTTCCGTCATCTTGTAGCAACAAATATATATTAGTGGCTGTAGACTATGTGTCAAAATGGGTTGAAGCTATGGCGTGTCCCACTGCTGATGCAGCTGTTGTTCTGCGTTTTCTACAAGGATTCATCTTCTCAAGGTTTGGCACTCCAAGAGTGATAATTAGTGATGGAGGGAAGCACTTCATCAACAAAGCATTTGACAAGCTTATGGCTAAATATCATATCCATCATAGAGTTGCTACACCTTATCATCCTCAGACCAGTGGCCAAGTTGAGGTTTCTAATAGAGAGATCAAGAGAATCTTAGAGAAAACAGTCAATGCTTCGAGGAAGGATTGGTCTCTACAGCTCAACGATGCATTGTGGGCTTATCGGACAGCTTACAAAACACCTATAGGCATGTCACCATTTCGATTGGTGTATGGAAAAGCATGCCACTTGCCTATGGAGTTGGAACATAAAGCATATTGGGCTATCAAAAAGCTCAATTTTGACTTACAGGCTGCTGGTGCGAAAAGGAAGCTACAGCTTAATGAACTAGAGGAGCTCAGACATGAGGCTTATGAGAATGCAAGGATATATAAAGAAAAGACCAAAAAGTTGCATGATCAAGCTATTTCTAGGAAGACATTCGCAACGGGAGAGAAAGTATTGCTTTATAATTCCAAACTTCGACTCTTTCCGGGCAAATTGCGTTCCAAATGGACGGGCCCTTTCCTCGTCACTCAAGTTTCTCCTCATGGTGCTGTAGAGATTCAGAACATGTCAACTGGGATTCAATTCAAAGTGAATGGTCATCGCCTCAAGCATTATCTCGAATCTCACTTTGATCCTCAAGAGATGGTGTCATTCTTTGACACCATTCCATCACCACTTCCATGAGCACAATTTTTAAGTCAAGCTAATGACTTAAAACAAGCGCTTCTTGGGAGGCAACCCAAGTTTTCTTACTTTTCCTTGTTAATTTCCAGATTTTGATAATTTCCAGTTTTTGTTTCCTTTGATTTCTTTTAAGTTTCATTAGTAATTGGATTATTTGTGTGTGTAGGGAACAAGTCGAAGACTGCCCAGCATGTTTACGGAGTCTTTTTCAATGTGTTGGCATGCCTTATTTGGACCGCAAAGCAAGGGAGGGCAGAGAGTTACAGTTCGAGCATGAGCGACCTGCATTTATAGGTATTTTCATGGTTTCAATGCCCATATTTTGATCCAATGCTCCCAAGGCTACAAACTAGTTTTTGTGGGTGTCCATACACCTAGGCTAACTTAAGGGAGTAGCTTTTAAGGCTTGAGAGCCAAGTCATAAGGTTTTTGTGCACAAGGATACCAAACAGGCCATGTATGTTTTTTTGTTGGGTTTGCAATGGCCAAAAGTTGAAATAATGCAAGAGGAAAGGTTGGTTTGGTTGATGTTTTTGTTGGAGAAGTTGTGAAGTTTTCCTATGCACAATATCATTTTCTTAGTTCTTTCGAGCCAAGGAGTGGCCCCCGCAAGTGACATATGGTCTAAAGAACAGGTTATGGGTCCTGGTTTGGTTTGGAGAACATAATTGTGAAAATTTGCCTTTTGGCACCATTATGGTCATTTTTGGATTCTCCTCATAATTTTCACTATGGAGTGTTTCATGTGAATTCAAGGTTTCAAACATGTTGCAAATGGTTATGGTGTGGATTTGGACCAAGTTTGGGGGTCCCATATGGCCTGCATCGTGTTTTAGGTGGATTGGAAGTTCAAATATGGCCCAAAATACAAAAACAGCTACTGCTGCATTTTTTTAGCTGTTCATCAGATTTTTCGTCACTAAAACCCCTTTTGCGAGGTTTGTTCATCAGATTTTTTGTAGAGATAAGGCTGCTGCAACTCTTTAGTGACGGTTTTCTGCAGAAAAACCGTCGCTAAAGCTCATTTTTCCAGATTTTGCTGTTGTTGCTGTCCTCAAATGTTGCTGCTTCCCACCTAGTTTGGGGGTGGTTTGCCTCACATACTAGAGCCTCATGCCTCACCAAGTTTCTCTTCATGAAGCTAGTGCAAATAAACCCGGGAAGTCCTCTTCTTTTCCTTGTTTCTTTTAATGTTTTTATCATTTTTTTCTTGCTTCCTTCCTTAACTGTGCATTGCATGCTTTCTTTTCTTAACATTGAGGACAATGTTTAGTTCTAGTTTGGGGGTGAGAAACTTTGTTTAGGTTGTTTTCTTTTAGTTAAAAAAAACAAAAAAAAAAAAAATTGAAAAAATTGACAAATTCCAAAAATATTTTTCTTAATCTTAATCATTTGTTCTTCCTGTTAATTGTGAATACTTCAAAGTACAGTGAAATTTAAATTTTGAATTTGATATTCATAGGTGAGTTTAAAGGTTTGAACATGCTTCCATTATGAAATTTAGGGTGAAATTTGCAGTCATAGTTATTTATTTGGGATTAGTGGATTAGTCATATGCTTCACCTTGAGACTTTCACATGCACACCAACATTCTTGCAGGGAGTTAAACGAGTTTTGAGTATGCTCATCCTTTTGTTTTATAAAATATAGGATTAGTTAGCATTTAACTACAAGGTTCGAAAAAGGTATATCAGATTGAAAGTGACCAAAGAAGTCACAGCCCTATGCAAAATCAAAGTACAATTCAAAGAAGCTAGGGTGAAAATTAAAGTGAGCTAAAAGCTAAAAGTCGGAAATTACATACAAGCCTTTTCAACTCGAGTGAGTAAGTCCTTCGGGATGTCTTCACATTTAGTGCCCTAAAGTCATCTGATTTGGGAGTCACTGACCTAAAGCTCGTTACATGGGTTGCCTAGAAAGCTTGTTCCGGAAAAAAAAAAAAAAAAAAAAAGAAAAAAAAAGAAAAAAAGAATGCCGCTGCTAGTTGTTTGCTAGGTAATCTGGTATTTTATAGCACAAGAGGTGCTACATACTTGAGATTGGTTTAATTTTCTGCGTTTGTGTTGGTCTCACACTACACCAAGAAAAGCATGTGAGTTCTTTACTAATCTTTTGTAAATCTCTTTGATTGTGTGAATTAATTGTTTAAAATTTTGGAAGTTTGTTCTTTCTTTTAAACCTTTCTATGAGTTGAGAATTCTGATTTGTATTCCATTATACTTTCAATTGATTGCAATTGGCGAGGAGAAAATTGGATTAAGACTAACACCTTTGTTTTGTACGAAGAAGTCTTGTGTGTCGTGTGTTTATGTTCCTTTTTGTCTGTTTTCTTTTTCGTTCTTTATTTTTTGCTCGAGGACTAGCAAAATCTAAGTTTGGGGTTATTTGATAGGTTCATAATTTCACATGATTTTATATCCTTTTTACTTAGGTTGGTGAATTAATTTGGACTAAAGATGCTGACTTTGGTTATTTTCTGGTTTTCAGCTTATGAGTTACAAGAGGTAGAAATTCGCCAAATAGTCCTCATAATAGAGTTGGACATGATTCCAATTGGAGATGGAAGATAGCATCTTGAAGTTTGTTCATGAATATTTTCATAATTTTTGAAGACTACTAAGGTGCCCGTTTTTAATTAGACAACTCAGCCTAAACTAATTCCCGGAGAGAACTGAGTCAGAAGGAGTATTTTGGTCACAAAACACTCATACGACATCGGATTGAGGCAAACGATATATTGCTGAAAAGAAGACATCCAGAGCTTTCCAAAGAGTGGTGCCACGCAATTTTCTGAAGTCAGGAAGGATTCCAAATCGCATTCGCAATGGGAATCACGTGCAGTTTCCTGGAAGTTTTAGGAAACTTAGTTAATTACCTTTTCTAGTTGGGAACTGACTTGGTAATCAAGTCTTCGTGTAAGGCCACTTGTTTAGGCCCATTTTAACTAGGTTTTAGGTTCTTTTTTATAGGAGAGGTCGGCCTTGCTAAAGGAGATACCAGAAATTTTCGCAAAGCAACCGTGGAGCAAGGAAGAGCGGCCGTGCCTCTAAACTCTAAGGGTTTTTCTTATCTCGTTCTCCATGTTTTATTTTTGCTTTGTTACCATGATTATGAGTAACTAACTTCTTTTACTAAGACACAATGTAACCCTTTTCTAATTATTCAAAGCTTAGTTATGTCATGCTATTAGAATTTCCGTGTTGTTGAAATTTAATCACTGTGCTTATTTTCTTAATTAATGATCTTGATGCTTAGCTACCATCTAGGTTTTTGGTTAAGTAATTTGATGCATGTTAGGGTATACGCCATGCCTAATATGAGTTTTGCTTCTTGTGATTAAATTCATGAATGCGCCTAGGGTAAACACCATACTCTTAGGGGTTTGTGTGATTGTGTGAAGTTCTCATTGAACCTAAGGTCTTTTTATATGTTTATATTTATGCCTCACGTCAAGGATGAATTGCGTGTAAGAAGAAGTGGTTAATTGCTGTGAAAAGAGTTAATCATAATTTTGGAGAACTAATCGTCAACATAACTTGGGAATTTTGATAGTATGCATGCTAAGGTTTGGATAAGAGGAATTGTGGTGAAATTGTTGTCTTGGTAAGCTTCTTTAAAATCTTTCACAAACTTATTTAATTCACGTTTTCTTCGTGATCTTGTCTTTTAATATTCTTGTTCTCAACATTCTTTTAAAAGAAAATCTTTCAAAACCAACTTTCAAAACTCCTTTGCTAAGTTTTAGTTGAGTCATTAGTCTTAAGTTTATTAGTTAGGGTGTCTAGAGTAATTTAGGATTTAAATTAGTTCATAAATTCACAACACTTGAGAATTACTTCAGTCTCTGTGGGAACGACCTTGTACTTGCCTTGGCTATATTGCATTAACCTTGTGCGCTTGCAAGTTTATTTCTTGAATTTAACTATCTAATTTCCAGGTAGTAAAATTATACATCACTAACATAAATATATATCTATTCTAATAATCCATTTTTGTAACAGACAACAGTGGAAAGAAAAAGCAACAGGCCACAAAATCTGCAACTGAAGCAGAGATTTCCATTTCTAGACTTGATATTCATGTTGGCCTCGTTACGAAAGCTCAGAAGCATCCTGATGCTGATTCACTAGAACAGATTGTGAGTGGACTTGTCAATTTATACCTATTGAAGAAATGCAGGTTAGTATTTGAATCTAGAGAATTTTTAACAATAAAATTCAAATTAATTTCTGTAACTTTTAAGCACCAGCTCATCCATTAGTTTATTCCACCCTACTCAGTCTCAAAAGTAGCTTTGAATGCATACACTAGAATTCTGGCTAACACTAGAACTCTATTGAATGTTGGCTATATCTGCTAAAAGCATTGTTGGCTAACACTAGAATTCTGGCTAACACTAGAACTCTATTAAATGTTCTTATGTTTGTAGTTCCTGTTCCTTTTTAATGGCATGGTGTCTTGACTAGTGCATAAGGGTGGGGGAATGTATTATTAGGATGTGAGTTTGTATATGGTTCCACTCTTTCTCTTGTCAATCTGTCTATTACATATTATGGTTCTACATGTCCTAGCAAATGGCAGGCATTCAAATTGGCACACTTTCTGGTTTTGCTGAGCCTTTGGGTGTCGTAATTGTAGGTATGTCAAGAAACTTAGATATCTTTCTTTTACCAATCTTAATGTTAATGGGAAGGGTGGATTTAGAATAGGTGCTTGAGTCCTGAACTTCTTCAAGGCCACTTGTTAATGGTTTTCACTTCGCCTGACCTATCTATTCTCAAGCAACTTGAGTCCTGAAATTCTTGAAGGCTTGCTAGGAGCAGGTTTGCCAACACACGAGCAGATGGATGAAGTCAGGCATGAGTGAGCAAGTTTTGTGACCATTATGTGGAGCGATAAAGTTATGGAACAAGATAAACACAATTTTTTTATTTTGAAAATTGTCGTAATGTACATGCATTGAATTCTAATTGTAAATTGCTATTGTTATATAAATTATTAGCAAGAATTTCCATTAATTTTCATAGTGAATGATTCCTTTGGAATTTTAATAATTTTGTGGGTTTACCGAAACGTTGTTATCTAATGCTATTTTCAATAGTGGTTTTCATAGAAAATGTTATCTAATGTGATTTTCCACAATGGTTTTATAAACAATCTAATACTAGTTTTCACAACGGTTTTAGAAAACAACCGTTGTGGAAAGCGATCAATTACAACAGTTTTAGATAACAAGTGTTGTGGAAGGTGGAAAACTATAACAGTTTTAAGTAAGAATCGTCGTGGAAGGTGATAAACCACAACGGTTATCATTGACAACCATTGCTGAAAGGGTCAAATTACAACGGTTTTATAGAATAACCGTTGTTGAAAGGGTCATATTACAACGGTTATCATTGAAAACCGTTGTTGAAAGGGCCATATTATAACGGTCGCTCTTGCATACCTGTTTTATAAATGAGAATTTACAACGGTTTTTCTTAAAAACCGTTGTTGAAAGTGACATATTACAACGGTTTCTGACCGTTGTCATAAATATATAGAAATGACGACACTGCTAACGTCAACGGTTTTACAAGACTTTCAACAACGGCTAAAAACCATTGTCTATTAACTTTTTTTTGTAGTAGTGTTTATTGTAAAAATATTTCAAGGCTAGCTAGCTACTATACATATATATGAATATTTAGACCTGCATTCTTGGGTAAAGATCTCCAAGAGCCTTCTCCATGAAGTTGAATGCAGATCTACACAACATGATTTAGAATTTGGGTTCACTTTTAATTTCCATGCCAATAAACGCTATCACTTGAACGAATGCAAATTCAAATAAAACTAATCATGGCTGAGAGCTATAGAGAAAATCTCACCAAATCCAACACTTCAATAATTTGTTTTGCTTAAACACACAAATAGAAAAAAGGAAAAAAAAACACTTTTACTTTTCCTTCCATTTCCTATTCAATGTATCTGTGTGTTAAGTCATATACTTAGTGTTTTTTAGCACAAATTAGCCCAAGATAATTCCAATGGCCTATTACAAACAGAGCAAGCCAGGTTCGTGACATTACATACTAAAATAAACATAAAAACTACTATCATTTTGAGCGTGAAGAAATCAATGCACATCTCACACAAACAGTCAATTTCAACGTCAATGTCAGACTCAAATGAGAGTCTCTTCTTTGCCTTCTCACATTCATTTTTTAACCTCCTAAGAGCTCTCTTGTTTCCACTAACGTCCAATTTATGCTCCCTCTTGAATTTCTCAGCACAGTAGTTCACCAATCTGTTATCGAAGTCTTGGCCGCCAAGGTGAGTGTCTCCAGCCGTTGCCTTGACTTGAAAGTCACCAGAGTGCTCATGGTAAGCAACGACACATCTAAAGTGCCACCACCCAAATCAAATATCATCATGTTTCGCGGGCTACTCCACCCGGCCTTCTTGTAAAGGCCATAAGCAATTGCGGCAGCACTCGGTTCGTTCATAATACGCATCACATTTAGGCCTGCATCGAGACCAGCAGCTTTTGTTGCCTGACGCTGCGAGTCACTGAAGTAAGCAGGGACAGTGATAACTGCATTTTTCACCGTTGAGCCCAAGTAGTTCTTGGCAATTTTCCCCATCTTTTCAAGAACCATGGCTGTGATATCTTCAGCATAACATTGTTTCTCTTGGCCATTGTGGGTAGCATAAATCAGGGGCTTGTCACTTGGACCTTTAACGACCTAGAATGGCCAGAGCTTCACATCACTTTGAACAGAGGTGTCACTGAATCTCCTATCGATTAACTGATAACTATGGCGGAAGAAGTTAGGTCAGAGGAAGCCAAAAGAGAGAGAAAAGAAGATCTGTATTTCTGATATCAAAAATCGTTACAAGCTTAACTAACTTTTACACAAGGCTAAACTGATATTTATATCACTAACTGACTTTTCTTACTAATTAAGTAATATAACTAACAATCACATGTTTAGCACGTGATCACTCTCCAGCTCACTCTTACATCTCATTCTTCCAGCTCAGCAATACAGTTAACACCCCCCCTCAAGCTCAGCTGGGGGAGAGCCAAGGCTGAGATTGGAGCAGTGTTTAGTGAATATCGGGCTATGAAGGCCTTTTGTCAAATATCAGCAACCTGTTCGTCTGTAGGAACATATTGAACAATCATATCACGATGTTGAACACGCTAGATGAGCATATTTTATATTATATATTTAACCCCATTCTTAGTACATTTTGGTTAATATTTTAGAAGAATTTTGATACTTTGAATTGTATTTTCAATATAGGACTTTTGACATCCTCTGGAGCAAAACATAATCAAATGGACGAATTTTGGAGTAATTCCAGTTGGAGGACGTGCGTGAGTCACTTAGCTTGATCGTATCAAAATTTCAGATTTTTCTACCGAGCGATTATTTTCTGGCAGTCAATTAAAGGAGCAGTGCGCGGTGCTGGAATAGTGACGTTTACGGCCTTACTGTGTTTTTGAAGCCCAAGATGACCTCGGATGGGTTCGTGACCTTCTGGAGATGTGTTCAGAATATTTTTATCTTCAAAACAAGCTATCTTGGGCCTGATTTGGAGTAGATTTGAGCCCAGAACGTGGCTGGGCAGATTTTGAGCGAATTTCCCTAATCCATTTGGATTTTACTTCCTAGTATTACTTTATTTTAATTAGTTTCCTTGTGGGAAAAGAAAAGCTATATTGGGCAGCTAGGTTTTAGGAAGTATTTAAGTTCTTTTTCACAACAATTTTAGGGATTCTATTTTTTTTTGGCTTCTTGAACGTGAGAGATATTGCTAGAGTTTTAGAGATTTGCAACTTTCAGGTGTTTTCATTCCTTTTCTTCTTAATGATAATTTCTATGATTTCAATTATGAACATGCGTAACTAATTCTCTTTTGCTAGGGTGAAACCTTAGCCTTAGCATGAATATGTGATTTTTATTTAATTGCTTATGGTTGATTGCATGCATACTTTGAATTGTTAATCACTGTTTTAAACTATCTAATTGTCTTGATGCCTGATCACCATTATGATATTTAGAAAAGTAATTTGATGCAATTTTGGTCGGAAGGTTCCCTGGAATTGACGCTGGCTTCTTGTGGTTAATAATTGTAAGTTCACTTAAGGCGAACATCACGCTCTTAAGGGTTGCATGGTTTTTCAAAGGGTTTTCCCAAAACGTAATGAGTCTTTCATGTTCAGATTTGATCCGAACGTCCGAACGGATTGCATGTTAGATATACGTTCTATGTTGGAGGTTCCAAGTAGAATATAAATTAGGAAAACCTAACCTTCAAAGTGGCATGCATTGATCATAAGTAATTGGTAAGAATTCATAGGATTGCTTGGTGACGGTGAATCCCTAGTGCTTTTATAAATTGATATCTAAAACTCTTTTCATTTAATCGTGTTTTTAATTAAATTCGTTTTTAGCTTTAACAAATCAAAAATCACCGTTCTCAACCTTTAATTTTAGTTAATTGGAAATCGTTTATCCATACATTGTTAAATAGTCCTTGAGGAGAACGACCTTGCAGGAGCATCTATACTACAATAGCCTTGATTCTTGCAAGTATTTTATGTGATTTTAACCCTGTTTTCGTAGGTACTAAAAATCCTATCAACGCTCTCGAATGAAATGGTAATCTACATCCAAGTGTTTAATACGAGAATGAAACACCGGGTTTGCACTAAGAGCCAGCACAGACAGATTATCACTATGCAGAATTGGAGCTTTAGGAATTATCATATGCATATCACACAAAACTTGTCTAATCCATGAGACATCTGCAGCATAGTGAGCAAGAGCACGATACTCTGCCTCTGTAGAGCTGCGTGAAACAGATGCTTTCTTCTTGGATGACCAAGAAACTGGATTAGAACCAAGAAATACAACATATCCTGTGGTTAACCTTCGAGTATTGATATCGCCAGCCCAATCTGCATCACAATATCCTGATAAAACCATGGATCCTGGAGCAAACTTGATGCCAAAAGACAAAGTACCTTGCAAGTATCGAAGAATTCGTTTAACAAGACCAAAATGAACCTCTGTAGGATTATGTATAAACTGACATACATTGTTGACTGCATAGGCAATGTCAGGTCTAGTGAAGGTTAAGTATTGCTAAGCACCTACAATACTTCTAAATAGAGTAGGATCTGGAAGAAGAGTGCCTTCATCTTTTAAGACCTGATGATGAGGTTTAGAAGGAGTACTACAAGGCTTACATGTATCCATAGCTGACTTTTTGATGAGATCTTTGGCATATTTGGCTTGATTCACAAATATTTGTCCTCCTGAATGATATTGGACTTCTAGACCAAGAAAGTACTTGAGTTTTCCCAGATCTTTAAGTTCAAAAACTTCACCAAGAGTCTGAATTATAGAAGTCACCAATGTAGGATTAGAGCCCGTGATGATAATGTCATCAACATAGAGTAATAGAATGATCACATCAGAGTTAGTTTTCTTTATGAAAAGACTGGGATCAGACTGTGAGACTGAGAAGCCTAAGATAGGTAAATAGCCTGTAAACTTTGCATTCCATGCACGAGGAGCTTGCTTCAAACCATAGAGAGATTTCTGAAGCTTGCATACATAATCAGGATGATTAGAGTCGACAAAACCTTGAGGTTACTTCATGAACACTTCTTCTTGAAGTTCACCATGAAGGAAGGCATTTTTCACATCTAGCTGCTGTAACTCCCATTGAAAAGTAACGACCAAGCTAAGAATGAGTCTTACAGTTGTATGTTGAACAACGGGACTGAAGGTTTCTTCATAGTCTAAGCCATATTCTTGACTAAAACCCTGAGCAACTAATCTGGCTTTATATCGAGAGATAGTTCCATCAGCATTCCTTTTGATTTTATAAATCCATTTACATCCCACAATGTTAGTATTGATGGGAGGAGGAACAAGAGTCCAAGTTCCTTGTTGATCAAGAGCCTCAATTTCTTATGCCACCAAGAGCTTGTTTAAACTGAGAATGAGCATCTGGTTCAACAATGGAGCTTAACTGTGTATGGAAACAAGAGAAACCTGGAAGTTGCTTATGTTGCACAATTCCAAATTTGGATCTAGTTTGCATAGGATGAGTGTTCATAGATAAGATAGGGTGAACCTGCTCAGAAGCATCAGTGGAATTACGCATCTGAGAAGATGAAGATGCAATAGGAAGAATGACTTCTAGTTGGGCATATGTGAAAACAGGTAACATGTGATCAACTTGAGTGCAAGGCAGAATAGAAGATGAAAAAGTGGATGAAGTGGATGATGTAGGTGAGGTAGGCACAGATGGAGTAACATGTGTTGATTGTGGACTGGAGGACAAAAGAATAACAACTGGTGTAGACGTTTCTGATGCAGTTTTGGAAGGAGAAGTGGACTTTGACATGTGAGGTAAAGATGAACACCGATTGAGTTTAAAAGGAAACACATTTTCATTGTGTATAACATGTCTAGAAATGAGAACCTTCTGTGTTTTTAGATCATAACACAACACTCCCTTATATCCCATGGAGTAACCCAAGAAAGTACACTGATGAGACCTTGGTTCAAGTTTATGAGCATTGTATGGTTGCATTAAAGGAAAAATTGCAGAGCCAAACACTTTGAGAGAGATAAGATCTGGATGAGTACCAAACAATTTATAATATGGAGAGAGCATAGTTAGAACTTTACTTGGCATGCAATTGATAAGAAATGTGGCATGAGTTACAGCATAAAACCAAAATAGAAGTGGTAATCCAGCTGTAGTTAACAAGGCTATAGTAGTCTCAATAAGATGCCTATTCTTTCTTTCTGCCAATCCATTTTGCTGAGGTGTATATGGACAGGATAGCTGATGAAGAATACCTTTGGAGGCTAGAAAATCTTTAAACACTCGACTAATGTATTCACCTCCACCATCAGATTGTAGAAACTTAACTTGAGCTTGATAATGATTCACAATATATGCATAGAACCTTATGAATACTGAAGAAACTTCTGACTTATTGATTAATAGAAAAACCCACATATAACGTGTACAATCATCTATAATGGTGAGAAAATATCTATAACCACCTAAAGCTGTAGTAGCTAAAGGACCCCAAACATCTGTATGCAACTTATGAAAGGGTACAATACTAGTGGTGGTAGATAAAGGAAATGGCAGCTTGTGCATTTTTCCTTGTAAGCAAGAGTCACACATTTCAGTAGATGAGTCTGCAGTCAATGGAATTTGAGAAACCTTCAACATGTGATGAAGCACCTCATTAGAAGCATGGCCTAGACGAAGATGCCACAGCTTGGTTCTTATTTGTTATCCCAATAGTGCATGAGACTGTGAGCTCTCTTGTGCTTTATTGTTGCCTGCATCTTTATTTGTAACACCAGATATTGAAGAAACTAGAGATGACTTTTGATGAAATTTGATGATGAAACTGGAGAATTGGATAGAGCCCTTTGTCACTCTGACCTTTGTACAGAATCTTGTGAGTGTGCTTGTCCTGCACATATATGTGATGTTCATCATATATAACAAAGCAATTGTTATCCTTGCACAGTTAGTACACAGATAAAAGGTTTGCAGCAAGTTTAGGAACATGATACACTTTATTCAAGTGTAAAGTTCCTGGTAATGCTGATAAAATAGAATGGCCAATATTGTCTATGCTTAGACCTTCTCCATTGCCAATGGTGATCTTGTCCTAAAAATGTAAGGAGCAAATGCTTGCATCTGATGAACATTGGGTGTCATGTGATGTGAGGCGCCACTGTCAGCTATCCAGAGGTCATTTGGAGTATATTGAGATGACACATTAGCTGACATAGGATGAGATTGTGGAGAAGAAGAGACTTGTGGTGCATAGTGAGAGGACAGATTGGCTGACATAGGCTGAATAGACTGTGGAAGAGGAGAACCTTGATATGCAAAATTGGCTCTATGATAACAATTTAATGCAATGTGTCCTTTCTTGCCACAGATTTGACACTCAAGGATTGATGGAGAAGAGGTGTCTGGAATCTTGTAGTAACAATTTGGTGCAGTATGGCCTCTCTTGTTGCATATCTGACACTTAGGTATGGCTTGAGATCTTGGTACAGAAGAGAACCTTGGTGAAAAGCCACCTCTATGACCATTGTGATTATAAAACCTTCCATTGTTAAAGCCTTTACCTCTTTGGCTATTGGTAAAGTGAGTTAAAGCACCTGAAGCAGTAGGAGCCTGATATGATGAAGAAGATGAGTCTATTGGAGAATAAGCACCACGACAAGCACTGGCTTGTGCAGTGAGAGCACCAGTAAGCCCCATAAGCTGAGGATGTGCAATGAGAGGACCAACTGTAGAAGCAGTACCGTGAGGCTGAGTCTGAGAAATAGCTTGAGAATGAGAAGAAGAGCCATGTTCAAATGAGCTGACACTCATCATACCAGTCATAGAATGACTCATTGCCAATACCCTGGATTCAATAGTTTTCTCAACAAACAACAATTGAGCTCTATATTCTTTAAGAGCTATAGGTGTTTCGCGAGCATTGAGCACAGTTTTAATCATATCATACTCTTGTGGTAAACCATTCAAAGCTGCAATTATAATATCATCATCAGAGAGTTTAAAACCTACTACCAACAGTTGATCTCGTATATGTTTCAGATGAAGCAAGAACTTCTCTATAGAATCACCACCCTTGTGAATTGTGTGCAACTCAGTTTTGAGTTGATTTACACGAGCTATAGAGACAGATGCATATCTATCTGTTAGACTCAACCATGCATCTCTGGCTGACTTGCAACCAATTACATATTCAATGGACTCAGTAATCTTAGTTGAGTCCAATAACGATAATCCTCAGTAATGAGCAAACTCAACAAAGATTTATCAACTTGAGTCCAGTAACGATAATCCTCAGTAATCTTAGTTGTAACTCCCTCAGACTCAATGATGACATATTTAGATGGACACACAGAGGAACCATCAAAATGACCATGCAGGTCGTAGCCTTGAAGAACTGACTCTAACTGATAATTCCACTTCACAAAATTATCTTCATTCAGTTTAATAGTCAAAACACCTAATAAGGTCTCAATTTTTGGAGTAGTTTTAGCCATGAGCTTCGTGCTTCAATATACGGAAAATTAAAGAGCTTCGTGCTTCAATTAGACAGAGAGACGAGCTTAGTGCTTCAAAAAAAACAGAGTAATTGCTTCGTGCTTCACGTAATCAAACAAAACAACCACAGAGCATGCTTCGTGCTTTAATGAAATTGCATCATACTTATAAAGAAATTGAAGTCAGAATCAACATACCAGAGATGAATGCATCATTGATTCAAGAAGAACAATGCGTGAAGACAGCGATTGAAGAATACTTGCAAAATCGCTAGAAACGAAATCAGACTTTGAAAAAGCATTTGTATCCAACGAATCGCCATTGATGTAATTGATAGCTTGAGATACAGCAATCGAAGATGATATAGTGGAGCGGAAGCAAAAAAATCTCAAGAATCAAAGAGCCGAAGCTCTGATACCATGATAACTATGGCGGAAGAAGTTAGGTCAGAGGAAGCCAAAAGAGAGAGAGAAAAGAATATCTGTATTTCTGATATCAAAAATCGTTACAAGCTTAACTAACTTTTACACAAGGCTAAACTGATATTTATATCACTAACTGACTTTTCTTACTAATTAAGTAATATAACTAACAATCACATGTTTAGCACGTGATCACTCTCCAGCTCACTCTTACATCTCATTCTTCCAGCTCAGCAATACAATTAACATTAACCTCTTTGTATCTATAAATTGACAAATTCCATGTTGATTATTTAGATTGACAAGTTATAACCAAAGAAATATAGGTCAAGACAAGAGAATAAAAAGAAAACACTAAACAACAATTATAATAATAATTGATCATTTAATCCTGTATACCAAAAATTGAGTTGGCGTTGTTTCTGACGACTTGGTTAAATGCTGCATCGCCTACGAAAATAGTCTCATCATTTTCTTTGGGGGCAACATAAGATGCAGTCTTCATGTTCCCGTGATCATTCAGTATGATTTCCACATGATCCTTCTGCCACACGGCTACTCGGGAATACGTTGTTTCCAGTTCGATCCCGATGGCATGGTCTTCTTCTCGGCCAATGGCCATCCTGATAATGATTTATGGCAGCACTTCTGCGCTGTTCATCCAGATGTACTTCCTCCTTCAACAATAAGTCTTGAAACTCATCCCAAAAACTTATTAGAGGATGGTTGTTCATCCGTGCATGAAAGGGATTATACTCCTCTGGCAATCCCGGCAGGATGTGTAGATGAAGAAAGTCGCGATCTTCCACAGGAGCACGTGCATGTGCAAGCTTCTGCGCCAGCTCTTTGATTTGTTTGAGATAGTCAGCCATTGACATAGTGGCATCTTTCCTCACTTTATGCAGATGATATTTGATCCTATGGATGTCAGTGTGAACGAGACTGGCAAAGTGTGCCTCCAGATTGAGCCAGACCCTTCGTACAGAGTCGGCTCTGACCACGACACATTGTCGGAGACCATCAGATAGAGTGGCTTTCGGCCAGTACAAAGCCTCTTTATCTCTTCTCCGCCATTTAATACAGTCAGGATATTGAGATTGACGATCAGGAGGAGGCTCTGTTCCATCAATGATTCCAGAAAGATGGTGGCGGTGAAAAAAATGAAAGAAAGAAAACCTTCCACTCTCGATAGTTATATATATCACTCGTGAGCTTGATTGGAATCAGTACTGTTGGCAAGTTCTCTGCGGCCATGGAAGCACTGGGAAGGAGATTGGCAGAAGGACAAGTTTGGAGCGGAGGTGAAGTATATCAGTTGATCATCTTAATCTCAAATATATATACATATATGTGTGTGTGTTTTTGTTTTGTTTTGTTTTTTTGCGAATGTGTGCTAGGTGGAAAAAAAAAAGTACTGCTAAATGAACCATAAAATTAATTGAGTACACCCTACTACAAAAGTGTTTATTGAATTATTAATTTACCCTAATATAAAATTACCAAAAAGGATATATGAAATTGTGAAAAACAATACAATTTTAATAAGTACACACTACTAGCTCATCATATTCAACCTTAGTCAAATGTTGATAAGTTTTCGTATTACTTGATGCCCACAACGAACAAGGTAGCTAGAACTGGCGGAGGCACAAGGAAAGGCATCTCAATAGGGCTCTTGACCTTACTCAACGCAGCGAGAACTTGAGTCCTTTTGAAAACCTAAATACATTGAGAAAAGGTTTAGGGTCGTGTATTTGTATTGAAAAAATTGTCGGTCCTCAAACTGTGAATGTGACGTCTTTTTTATGGAGCTCTTGACCTGATTTGATTAAGACCTAATTTATGGAGACATAATCAAATCATATCAATTTCATTGCATTTGATTCCAAGCAATTGCCAATCCTTGCATGTTCTGATAGATATGTTCTTGGCTTACATGTTTGCTATTTAAAGCTGAGTTAAAATGTCCATGTCGTCCCAATTGCAAATCACTTGCCACCAAACTAGCCAGATTTGCATCTTTATTTACTGGGTTCAAAGTATGAGGTAAAAATAAATAGGAGTTAATATAATGAATCACATAGGAAACCCTTACATAATGAAAAAAAAAATGGAAAATGAGAACTTAGTGATGCAGCCGAGAAAAGACAAAAAGAGAAATTTAGTTTAGGATTGGTATTAGGGTATTGTGTGATAGAGTGTATTAGGGTGTACCAAGGGTATTTTTGGTGGTTAAAAATATGGTGTACTTAGTTAATTTTACATTTTTATTAAAACATTAGGGTGTACTTACATTATAGGGTGTACTCAGATAATTTTATGGTTTGTTTAGCAGCTCTCGAAAAAAATTAACCTATGCCAAGTCAATACTAATATAATTATAAGATATTTTGATTTAAAATGTGAATCACTCATGTCAATGTCAATGAGGTATAGCTCAGCAAGTTGAGCTCTTCCACTTCCATCTATGTGAGCTGAGGTTCGAAACTCCAGACACCTAATAAATATTTGTATAAATTCACCTCTCCAATTGCTTGTACTTCAAAAAAAATTGTGGAGCACCTTAACGAGTTGAAAGTATTTGACCAAAAAAAAAAAAAACGAGTTGAAAGTATATGCACTGTTATCTCACTATAGTTTAGATACGTACCTAACTTTTATATAAATAATTGGGAAATATATCAAATAGAATCCATATTACAAACTTTCGATTAAAAAAAAAAGGGAAAGTGGCAAAAAAAAAAAATTAAAAAATAATCGGAAAGAAATGTTAATCAGGAATAAATTGAGGTCAAATGACATTATCAAAATGCGCTTCATATAAATAGTATGGTGCATCCACCGGTACAACAGGTTTAATATATTATTTTTATTGTTATTTTAATATATTATTAACTTATAGCTTTTACTGTTCTGCGCCACTATGTTGAGGACAGAGCAGTGCTCGGATGTGAGCCATTTTTTATTTTATATTTTTTTAATTCTCATATAAAATTTAATTAAGGTTAACTCTGAGACATACGTCACCCTCTAAAAGTAGCGGTGAGTATACATATTTGGTTAATGTGGTGAACAAAAATGCTCCCTCTTAAAAGCTGGGAACATTTTTGTTCACCAATATCCTTAAAGGGTGACAGTATCACGGGGACAGGGGCTAAAACCCACGACCACTTGAAAGTACACCAAAAGTCAATCCAATTATCCAACTGACACCCCCATACACCACATCAATACACTTGTTGTATTGTTAATCTTAATTAACTTTTATGTGAGAATTTAAAAAAAAAAATTAAAAAAATTGAACAATGCATATCTCTCGAGTCTCTATATTTAGTATCGGTGCATTTACACACATTTAAGACAATCTTAACCATTTTATTGATTTAATGAAAATTAATTATTCAACCTCATCATAATTGTATTAGATTAAGGCCCCGTTTGGGATTGCTTTTTTTCGCCAAAAATCTGCTTAACTTTAAAGTTAAGCAGTTTAAGGTGTTTAGTAAAAATAAAATATCATGCTTATTTTAAAAGCAATGGTCTTTTGACAGCAGCTTTTAAAAGCAACCTCGGGGTTGCTTTTTAAAGATGCTTTCAATTGAAGCAGCGCGCTCCCTTTAATGAATTTTTTGCAATTCCACAAATACCCTTATTAGGGTAGAAATTTATCTCTCGTATTTATCTCAAGTCTGCAAACACCAACATTTGGTATTTCCTGTAGCCTCCCAAGTTATCAATCTATTCGCTCAAGTTTGTAGACTATTCGCTCAATCTCCTAGAGCCTCCCAAGTTTGCAGACGATTCGCTCAATCTCTTTTCAAAGGTAGATTATCAATCTCTTCAAAGCTATTGATTATAATTGTTTGGGATATATGTATTCTTCAAACTGTCGTGTATGATAGTTTTTAGGGATGGAATCCATATGGTCCAAAAGGTCCTTCAATGGCAGGGCGACCTTGCTCTGCTTCAACTCTAATTCTTCCAAGTTGAAAGCTTTCTTACCCATTGTTGATTCGATCACACTCAGCTGCTCTCTCTCTCTCTCTCTCTCTCTCTCTCTCTCTCTCTCTCTCTCTCTCTCTCTCTCTTTCTCTGCGTAAGTTTAAATAGGCATTGCTTTAGTTTGGCGTTGGTTTGGTGTATCTTGAGGTTGGTGAAGTGAGGGGAAGGGAAGAAGAAGAAGAGGGGAGAAGCGACTGGAAAAAAAAAAAAAAAAAAAAGAGGATAAAACGAGAATAGCTTTTCATAATGTTTTAGGGTTACATTTTTTAATATTATTCCATTAGCAACATATTAAATATCTATGTGGATACAAACGTACACAAGATTCCAGATTCTGCAGTGGTATAAGGAAAAGAAACATCCTGGAGGTCAAGTGATCAAATCAATTTGGCTTCTCTATCTTTTTGTCGAGAATTTTAAAAGAATTTTAGGAGGCTCCGTGATCGAATCAAGTTCCTTTTTTTCCATAACTGATGTATGATAGTGATGCTCTTAACTAGTTTTGGGTTGATGTCTAAATATGACGGGATCTCGACCCAGTTCCACCCCTAACCCGTGCCGAACTTCGCGATTTGACAACCGACATCATCGCGATGCCGGGCCCACATACTAAAAGAATCCCTCTTCGAGACAAACACACAAAGGGGTCAAGACTTCTGCCTAAAAAGCAGCAGAGTCTCCCCAGAAAAAACACACAAACCCAACAATTCCAACCCGTTCAAAAGCAAGAGAATAAGTACAACCAACCGCCAAAGACATGCAATAAATACATAACAGGCCTCACGCCAACAAGTTCGACCCCAAATGGGCAATAAGAGCAACTAAGAGTATGCAAGTTTAACAGCAGAAATTTAAAGTTCGAGAGAAGGGACACGAGGTCCTACAATTAAGTCGACTCGAGAAGAGAAGCGCTCGGCGGACATAGGTTACGACTAGGGCACTGGGGGCAAAACAAAAAAGTGTGAGTGGACAAAAACAAACTTTAGTAGTTCAAAACAACGTACTAACCCCACCGTTTCAAAACCATGTAAACCATGCTATTAAAATCCATTGTATATAAAATTGATTCAAAAACCAATATCTCAAAATAATCAAAGAAAAAAACCAAACCAAACCTTTTTCTTTTCCCGAGGCAAAACCTCCCAAAACTAAACCACTTAGACATAAGTATAATTAAAACCAAAAGAACTTGAAAATCACAAGCATAAGAATATAATAAAGTTTCCAAATGACAAAACAACGTAAAAAGGTCCAAAGACCACGATAAAAGGTCCAAAGACCACAAAGTAATAATATAAAAACACTTTGAAAGACTTTAACCCTTTCTTCCCCACACTCAAATAACCCTATGCGTAGGCAGACTGTGAAAGTATCCTCACCGAAAGAAAATAAGAATACGAAGGTACTAACTCACGTATATATAATATAAACTCGACACCAAAACAAGTACCAGTGGGAAACAATCCAATAGGATTGTTTAGCTGACACCAGGACAACATTCACGATGGTCTCATGCCCGTGGATAAGCTGGACATCGGACGGCATCGCAATGGCCTCGTGCCCAGGGTCGAGCCGTCCAACTGGGACTAAGCTCCCGCCCGCATGGCAGAGTCCTCAATAACCATGCGTCCGAAACCAGTCATGCGCGCAGACTACCCAATCAAGGGTCTACGGCTACACCTTAAGGTATGCAGGATCGAACCATACTCCATGTCACAGTATCTGCATCAAGAGCAGGGGGAGGTATATGCAACACGGTGCCACTGCACTCACATCAACACCACACGATAAACCACATACATACATATTTAACCATATGTACCCAACCCCAAAATATCACACACCATAACATATATACATTATAACAAATCCAACAACACCAAATACTCAAATAAGGACATCACCGTCCCAAACATACAGTTCTATAGTCAAAATAGACACAAGCGTCAAACGACGATACAATAAATCCAAAAACCAATAAAATGTCAAATCACGGAAAATGCACAATCAAACCATAATCAAAACCCAAGTCAAGAAAACATCAAGTTAAACCCCAAGTAAAACATATGCTTCAAAACATAGTAGATACTACTCTTTAAAAATATAAAGTCAAACCTCAAATGTATTATTCAAAATATACACGTATATATACATATACAAATATTATATATATATATATAACATAATTATCCTTTAAAATACAATACTCAAATTCAAGCATTCGAAATTCCATTATAATCGACATCCTGAAATTCATACTTTAAAACAACATAAATAGTGATTCCTTAAAATATAACCGAAAGTCCAATCCGTAAACATATATGTTTCAAAACTCCACATCCAAGTAGATATACTTATATACTCAAAGTAGATATATATATTTATATATATATATTCAAAGTGGATATACAAACTTATTTTCAAAGTAGATATATATATGTAATATATATTCAAAGTAGATAAGTATAATTATTTTCAAGTAAGAAATATATATACACTATACATTCAAAGTAGATATATATATATATATATATATATATACATATATATACATATGATCAATTCCCGATAATCCGACATATATTTCCGATAGCCTCATTTATCCGACATGTATTCTCGATAGCCTCAACAATCCGACATGATCCTTCCAAGTTGATCTATATGTATATATATATAAAATCAAAGTATTAGCAAGAACATAATTAATAAGGTTTAAATACCAAAACCAAATACGTAAACAACCGGACTATACTAGCGTCCAAAACTTACCGCCCAAATACTCAATTCAAAGTAGGTATATTTATATAGTCAAAGTAGATATATAAGTTTTCCAAAAATATAAAGTATAAATTCCAAAGGCTTAAAGTATACTCACGACATACGTAATAATAAAATAATAAAGTCCGAAACCCAACGAAACCATAAACTCAAATATTAAATATAATTCATACAGAAAATCCAATAAATTCCACCGTACTCAAATCCAAACATAAATACTACCGGACGCTCGACTCGTCCCAAAATCAATACTTAAAGATAAGCATAATAATAAAATATAGCCAACAGGGCCCCACAAACAAACCGGCAACCCAAATCAAATATAAAACTCAAACACCAAATCAATCATAATAAACCCATCAAAGATCAAATCAAGCTTTAAAACAATATTTAAATCTCATTTACATGCATCGCATTCAATTCTTTAAAACCATGCTCGTTCGAAAACAAAGTCCACTCACCGTTGGTCCCACGCTGCCCAACCCGGAAAGGATTCCACACGAGGACCACGGCGCTTGAGAACCTAATTCAAGAACACGAGGATTAAGGTTAACAACCGGATAAAGGCGATAACCTTAAAAGTCAACCTTAACCAAACTCAACTCAAGTGTACCAAAACGTCACGAGAATTCTAAGGTCAACGACGTTCGTTAGGAGACGAGAAGACCTCGAGACGCTCGGTCAACCTTGGTCAAACTTGGTCAAACTTACCCGAATAGGTCAAACCGGGCCCGTGGGTCCCATCACCTCAAACTTAGATCCGAAAGTTCCTATAGGCTCACTACTTAGAGAACACGTCCCAAAAGTTTGGTCTCGATCCGACGTCGGATTGCTCACGATCGCACGATCGGACGATTACCGTTTTAACTCAAACTTGGAAGTCATTGATCGGGAGCATCCGGGCTCCGAATCACGCGATCCGTCAACTCCTACACGTTCTTAGAATACGGGGGTACAACATACGTGAATTTGGTTTCGATCCAACGGTCCGAACACGCGTCGAACCCAAGCAACACACAATAGGGCGCACAATGGTTCGAGGTCCAAACAACGTCCAGTATCGAAATCCGAATATACGTAAACGTTCACAACGACTCAAGGATCGCATTGGGACGGAAATGCCCAATTGCTACAGTGCCACGCGCCGCCACAGCGCCGCCGTGAGGGTGGGTGTCTTGAGTAATTTCGGTCACGGAAAGTTGTGGAATTAGGGGTACAATACCCATATCAATCGAACCAGGGGAGGAGGAAGCTCGAGCAGGTGAGCCGCCTAAAACCGGCCGGAAAGCCGCAGATCACGGCCAAACCACCTAGGGTTTTGGCCGGATCTGTGTTGATCGAACGAGCGCCACGCCGCCCATTTTTGTCGCGCACGGTGGGGGAAACGGAAGAGGAGAGAGAGGCGAACCTTTTCCAAGTGGTGGCGTCGGAGAGGCAGACGGAGCCCCATCAGCCGGCGTTAATGGAGGTTTCGCTGATTTGCAGAGCTCCCAACCGACGATCGCCAATTGGCCCGTGAACTAGGGTGGGATGTGGCCAAGGAGGAGGCGGTTCGTTTGCTTGCGATCGTGCCGTGGCGATGGTGGCGGACGACGGAGTTGCGTCGGTGAACAAGAACCGGCGCGATTTTGAGGAGAGAGAGGCTGCGCGAGGAGAGAGAAAGGAATCTCAAGCTTCGATTGGTCCAAACCCAGCTTTATAATATTTTAATCCAATTTTTAAATGTCTAAAAAATACCCCTCACGCTCCCGACCTCATTTTGAAACGCGCGCCCGTCAACGCGGACTCGTTGACGAGACGAACGCAATGGCGCAACCCGCTTCGCCAAATTGTCGTCCGAAAATTAAGTTGACCAAAATGCCCTTTTAATTATTAAATTCTTAATTAATTCCAGTTTCATTAATTTAATCCCTTTTAATTCACTTTAAATTCTTTATTTGTTTAAATTGATTAATTTATTTAATTTCCTTAAATTTTGGGTCAGGGTCGTTACAAAATAGGTATTATTCTTGCTCTTCATTATTTTTGTTTTTACGAGGGTTTGATTCAATAAAAGAAATAAAATTATGGTAGTTTTTCTCTGACTTCTATTAATCTTTTCTAAAACTTCTATTTTGTGAATAAATAGCAAAACTACAGACCCAAAAATAAGGGAAAAATATATCGGAGTGTGTTTGAATCATTATCATCTTGTACTACTTGGTGTAACTGCTTTTGATGTATGTAGTTTTTCCAAAGTATTCATGTAGGGCACTATGCATGTTTTTAGTAAACCAATTATTTGCTATAACATGTTCATCTCCCAATACATACATATTTATATAAAGAAATCCACAGATGGTGAAGAATAATAATGTGGCTAGTGGATCACAAGTTCCAACTGTATGGAATAATCAAATACAACTATATTTTGTGACCTGTCACTACAAAAAAAAAAGGGCTTTTTATGACGCAGATTTAATGACGCATCAAAAATACACGTCTTTAAATGTGATAAATTATGACGTGTTTTTAAAATGCGTCATTGAAACAAGTTTATGACACTATTATCATGACGTTTCCCAAATGCGTCATTGAAATTATTTTCCATGACGCGGAATGTGTGTCATGGAATCTAGTGGTTTTAGATGATGGTAGATCTGCGTTATTAACTTAACGACGCGTCCACTGCGTCATGGAAGTGTTTTTCGATGACGTTTCCTATGCGTCTTAGATCTATGAAAATTTCCCACCTTTTTTTTTCGTTCCGCGCAATTGTTTTTTACCTCTTTAATTTTGCCCGCTATTTTTTCACAAATTATAAAAATATTTTTAATAACCTTAAGATGACGCATCTTGAGCGTCATAAAAGCTTTAACGATTTGACGACACAATATATGCGTCATGGAATTGGTTTTGAGGACGCAATGTACGCATCATAGAATGTTATTTTACGATGTAGATTCTGCATCATTAAATTTGGTTTTGAGGCCCCAATTTTTGTTCACGTGGCGCTCTTTTTTGGGGTGAAATTTTAGTTTGCCTGCTATTCCCTTCCATAAGGCGCGCTCTCTCTCTCTCTCTCTCTCTCTCTCTCTGTGTCTATCTTTCTAAAATCTTCTCTTCATTCTCAGACCTAAGGATCTCTCTCTCAGTGTCCCCAACTCCAAATCTTCTCTTCATTCTCTCTCATCTCTCCCTTCCCTTTCTTTTCTTTTTCTGTTCACTCTTCACTCATTCTCCAGCCCTCCTGATCTTTTCTTCTCATTTATCTCCAACGGTGGCTTGTTTTGAAGGTGGAGATTCTAATTAAAGTTGTGGTAATTCAATGCTCAAGGTAAGAATTTTTGCTTCTTCTTCTCTTCTTTGCATTTTTCTCATTTATATTTTAGTTTGTCCCTAATTCTTTTTTATATTATCATTTTTGTAATGAATTTTCGGGACATTTGAGGTGGTGAAGAGGTGTCTTTTTGAGCCTTTAATTTCTTCTGGGGACATTTGAGAGAGCTTCATAAAGCCATTGTCAGCTTGGGCAAATTCGTTGAGAGAGCTAAGGAATTTTGAATTTCTTCTTGAACCCATTGTAAGTTTGATTTGTCATATTTTAATTTCTTATTTTTGGAGGTTGTTGTCTCTGTTGGGTTGATTATTTAAATTGTGTATTTGATTGATTGCTCCACAGAACCCACGAAACTAAATGAAAGAAGAGTATGAATTGGATTTATTAAGTTTGGGTGTATTGATCAACTTTCAGTTTCAGGTTTTGGTTTTTCAAACTTCGATTCTTATTGGTAATTGAGTAGCAGTCAGAACTGAAATTATATACTTGTTTTTAAGATTGTTCTTAAGTGTTTTGGGGTTTTGTTATGGTAAAAAAACAAATAGGTGCAGAAGTTGTTCAGTTTCAGATTTTCAGAAAGTGTGATTGTTTTACCGACATTGACTGTTAGTTTTGCATAGGTTGTGGGTTAGTTTTGAGATATAAGAACTTGGTTTTAAACTGCACATATCCAGGATTAAAAGCCCTCTGATATCATGTAATTTGGCTGAAATTTGATACCTAAACTTTGGTAATTAAAGTATGACTACAAAATCTGTCAAAAACAGGGGCTGTACTTTCAATTTTGAAACACTTACCTTTGTTATATGAAAATAGACATCTCAATGAACATTTGAAAACTTGTTTCATGTAAATTAGAGTTAAATTGAATTTATGGTAACTTTTCCAAGTTAGTGTTATGCTGCAGAAAAACAGAAAAGTCTATAACTTAGTATGTTTTGAATTCAGTTTTTGACATGATTTCTTAACTTCAAATTGAATGAATTTTGATATGATGAGGTTCTATGTCTAGTTATGATCTGGAAAGTTTTACATTCTTTTGAATTAAACTGAATGTTTAGTTAGCAACACCACTGCAAATGTTAGGGGCATGGCCACAGAGCTCAGGATCTCCTCTGTCAAGATTGTAACCCCCAATAAACCTTCTATGCAATTGATCGTCTTTTCTCAAAAAAAAAAAAAGAACTGAACAAAACTAAAGCTTGTTTATACTGGTTTTTGGGTTTTGGATATAATGCCACATATGATATTAGTTTCTTTCTCCTATTGATATTTGTGTTTGAACAAATTTCATTTCAGTTCAGATTACTATGGGTTATATTTTCTTTATTTTATTTTATCGATGGCTATATCTTTTATTTCTATTGATAAAAGGAGAAAAGGAATTCTCTATAGATAAATACAAATGAAAGTTTAACTTCATTTATCTTCAAGCAATAAGTCATTCAACATTTGCTCCTGAAGAATAATAACAATGTGTGCCCACATCACACCCACTACTATTTCTCTTGTGAATTTTACTTCAATATACTAATAATTTTTTCTATTGAACTTCTTGTGCTGACATATTCTTTGCTGTTTTGATTGTGTTGGTTTTCTCTTACCATCCTATTACTAATTAGAAAACTGAAAATGTTTTGATTACTTTTTTATTTTTTGTTGTTGTTAAATGGTAGATGTACACTTTAGATGGCATAATTAAAATGATGGGAGATTGTGTTGGTTTTCTCTTACCATCCCTCCCCGTACTTACACCTATTTCTTATCTTTCTTTTTTTCTGGTTTTTTGGTAAGTTGTCACATCCCAGAATCGCTCCGCCGTAGTATGATATTGTCCGCTTTGGGCCGGGGCCCTCACGGTTTTGTTTCTGGGAACTCACGAGCAACTTCCCAGTAGATCACCCATCCTGGGATTGCTCTAAGCCACAACTCGCTTAACTTCGGAGTTCCTACAACTCCGAAGCCAGTCAGCTCCCAAAAGGCCTCGTACTATTAGGAGGTGGGCATGTACATATAAGGCACATCACGCCCTCTCCGTTGGCCGATGTGGGATCTTACAATAGTTAACTTCATTCAGGAATTTTTGGTCCTTAAAATTTGTTTTGTTGGATTCTATTATTCCTCTTGTTTTATTTGGCATTTGGTTTAGCAAGACATATCTATCAAATGAAATTTCCACAATTGAAATTTTCGATTTGGACCAAGAATTTACAGACCTGTATCATTTTCATTCATGCTTGTAATTTCTAGACCTTCATTCTCATTTTCTAATCTTCTGTTTTAATGCAGGTGTGGTTGTATCAAATCTTTGGACAGTCCAAGTATCAAATCTTCTCAAACTTCATAGGATTGACTTTGTGGGATTAGTTCAAGACAATATTAATGTACTAGCATCATTTTGAGTAATAGAAATATAATTTAGAGTACTTTGCCTTTGTGTCTTCATTTTTGCTTCTATATATTAATTTATTTTTTAATAATTATAATGATGGGATATATATACATATTAGAATTTTATTTTATTTTTAAATAAAGAATTTCAATGACGTCTGAAACGTGTCATGAAAAATATTTCAATGACGTCTCATCAGCGTCGTTAAGTTCCATGACGTCTAGTCCGCCTCATGTAAAGTCCTAAAAGAAGGCGTCAAATAGAACGTCATATTCTTAATGACGCTCAATTAATGTCATCAAAACTTAATCCATGACATGGAGGACGCGTCATGGAAATAGTAGGACGACACACGATCAGCGTCATTGAAACCCCATTTCATGATGCGGAACAGACGTCGTGTTTTAAAAAAAGTTTCCATGACCCCCCCTTTCGACGATGCAGGTTACGACGCCTGATTCGCATCATTAAATGCCTTCCATGACGCAAATCAGACGTCATAGAAGGGTTTTTGTGTTGTAGTGTGTGTATCAAGGAGGTGGAGGCAGGAAATCGTCCTGGTACTCACTTTAAGAAAGAAGGATGGGCAAATGTGAGGATTAACATGAGTAAAGAGACAGGAGCTGAGTATAATAAACCACAATTGAAGAATAAGTGGGATGCACTTAAAGAGCAATGGAAAACATGGAAAGAACTAATTAGATACAACAATTCATCATTTTTTTTTTGCAGGATTGCATTGGTGCTATAGATGGCGTACATGTTAAAGCCTCAATACCTCTTGTAGATCAAGTACCATATATTGGCAGGAAAGGAATACCGACTCAAAACATAATGGCTGCATGTAATTTTGACATGCAATTCATATTTGCATGCGCAGGTTAGGAAGGCACTGCACACGATGCAAGAGTATTTTTATCAGCGTTACAAAATAATGCTTTAAATTTTCCCAAACCTCCAAATGGTAATGTTTCAAATATGTGCATATCATTAAACTTCGAATTTTTGCACTTTCAAATATATTATAATTAAACATATCTTATTGGTTACATGAAAATATTATCTTGTGGATGCGGGTTACCCACAAATGAGCGGGTATTTGGGACCATATAAAGGTGAAAGGTATCATCTTCCAGATTTCCGTAGGGGTACTCAACCAACATGTTCTAGAGAAGTATTTAATCCCATACACTCTTCTCTTAGGAGTGTCATTGAACGCACTTTTGGTGTATGGAAGAAAAAGTGGAGTATTTTACGAGACATGCCTAGCTATCCATTCGATAAGCAAGTGAAGATAGTAATTGCAATTATGGCACTTCACAACTATATAAGGAGGCACGCCCAACGTGATATGCATTTTGACAAAGTGAATGACAACCCAAATGCAATGGAGATGGAGGGTGATGCACAAGAACAATATCATATTACTCAAGGGCCTGGAGCACAAGAACTAGAAACATTAAGGAACAAGATTGCTGCAAGTTTAATGCATGCATCTTCTTAGACATTTTCTTTATATCCATTTATTTAAGCCTAGTTTCAATGTTTTTTTTATTGCTACAATTCAAACCTTATTAGGACAAGGGATTTGTCAAAATAATATTTATTACTTATTCAATTTGAAGGATGGTTTATGAACCTACTACTGTGGTGATCTCTTTATCTTTGTTGGAATTTATTCAATACATAATTATATTTGCTTATCCCATACCTTGAGGGTTTAAATTTGTACATACCAAGGTTGTTATAGTAGAATATGAAGTGATTGTGTATTATGGTATTTGAGGCTAAAAAAAAGTAGGTTATATTTGGTCCTAGAAAAAAAAATGATATATTTTTTTTGAAATTTGAATTTGAATTTTTACTTTTCTTTAAGCAAAGATTAATATAATTTTTAGGGAGAAAAGTATAAAAGCACTTTACAGTTTTATTTTTTACCAAACAGATTAGTAAAAAGCACTTTTAGCATCATGTCCATTTTAGTCATTATAAATAGTCACAGCACTTTTACGGTAAAATTTACCAAACGCTTTGACACTGCTTTTCATACTCACAGCACTTTTAAAATTACAGTTTACCAAACGTTTAACTGCTTTACTTTACAGCTGATTCTTTTTAAAGCATAGCAGAAGCAGCTTTTTTTAAAAGCGGCAGCAATCCCAAACTAGGCCTAAAACTCTACTTTTTCACCGTTTCACTTACCCATCTCTTCCTCTCTCTCCTACCACCTTCCCCCTTCCCCACAATCTCTCGCTCTTCCTGCAATCTCTCGCTCTTCCCCACAATCTTAGTCTAATACAATTAGAACTCATTAGATTAATAAGGGTTTTTTTTTTTGCCAAAATTAGATGAATAAGGGTTAAGATTGTCTTAAATGGTAACAACTAAATGTAGAGACTCGGGATCCATATCTCTCCCCCTCTCACACTCTTTGCAGCAACAACTAAGAGAGGAAAAACAAAAGAACAACACCTATAGTCAAATAATTCACTCAAAAGAATGAAAAAAAAGGAAGCCCAATTTTTTATATTGCTTAATCCAGAGCATCCACTACAAAAAAAGAGAGCAAATGATCACCTTTTATTGGTATTTGCTGCCATCTTTAGTCACTTTTGTTGGAGAGTAAAGGCTATAGTGACGGTACAGTCACAATTTTTGCGTTTGTTACATATGAAGGCGTAACTAAAGCCTATTCTCACCAATTCCACAGCATTCGTGACAAGCATTTGGCTGACTTTTAACAGCGAGTGGGGCCCATTATCTATCCAATCAACTTCAATTTTTAATATTTTTTATGTATTTGACTGATTGTGTATTTGGACTCTCAATGGGGCCCATCCAATTATATTTTCGGCCCCTATATCTATATTTGTGTATTACATTTATTACAAAGAATTACAATTTCTATTTGTATATTTCTTATTTTTCATTTTCCAATAATTAATTAATAAAAATATTGTTTTTATTGATGTCAGTCTTTATTGCAATTTCATTATAATTCAATAAATAATTTAATAAAGATATTGACTTTCATTAAAATCTTTTCCAAGATCGATAAACATTTCATAAACATATTGGCTTTGATTTCATAATTTTCATCACAATTTACACATATGGAGGATTAAATCATTGGAAAAATGGCTCACCTAAGGTTACAAGAATCGGAGGAGCGACCAGGTCGCAGTTTGGGCGACCGGTCGTGGAAGCTCTGATGTAAAGCGACCGATAGGTTTGAGCGACCGTCGCTTCGCGCAGTATTCAAAGGCGAAGGTTACGCAGATAAAAAGCGGATGCCGCAGAGTTTTGGACGGTCGACGCCTTCGCGTCTTCATCTTCTGTTTTTCAAAGACGTTTCGCCCTCTCTTTGGATGCTAATTGGTCCCTACCAATTCACATGCAACCTCAACGTTGGTATAAGTCCAAGACGGTTGGCAAACCACGAGAAAGTCCTAAACATTGATTAGGAGACTAGTGGGTTGCTTTGAGCCTACATCATTATGTTTTCCTGAAATTAGGATCCATGTTTTGAGGTAGTTTGGCTCGCTGCATGTGGGTGGCTTCTTTTCTTCTTTTATAGAGCTAAGTAGCTGGAGCTTGTGGTAAGTGTTGTATTCAGATTTGGGAAGCCAAGAGAGAGAGTGAGAGCATCTTGTATCAAGTGAGTGAGTTAAGGGGTGAGAGAGAAAAACAGGATAGTGAGCTTGGGTTCTAAGGGGTTTCCATTGAAACCAAAATCGTAACTCCTTCTTCATTATTGATATTTCTCAAGGGGATCACCAAAGAGGACGTGAGGCAAATTGCTTTGAACCTCTATAAATACTTGTGTTCTTTGTTCTTGGTTATTTTCGATTGTGTGTGTGTGTGCAACAAGTTCATCCTTGAGCTTGTCCAAAGTCCATCAACAACAAGGTCCTCAAGGGAGTGAGTTGGTCTTAATTCACAACAAGTGGTATCAGTATGTTGGCAGCAGTGCTAGTTCTTTCTTTGGAGTGCTAGTGTGTTGAAGATGGCAAGTGACAAGGAAGTTGAGAGTGGTAGCAGTTCACGGGGCTGGAAGCAACCACAAGCAACAAGCATGAAGGTGGAGCTAAAGCCTTTCACAGGAGGAAGGAGAACTTCACTCTTTGGCAACGAAGGATGAAATCAGCTCCTCACACAACAATACCTCCACGTTGTGTTGGTTGGAAAGGAAAGGAAGCCAACAAGCATGACAGATGAGGAGTGGAGTGTACTTGATGAGTTAGCTAGAGGAGCTATCGAAAACTACTCTCTCCGATGAGGTGCTCATCAACGTGATGAAGGATACGGCAAAGCAAACATGGGGCTTCGAAGAGATGTTTCACAGTGGAAGTCACTATCCAACAAGCTCTTCCTCAAGGAAGAACTCCTAAATCTCAAGATGGAGGAGGGAGGTAATCTAATGGAACATTTAAGTAGTTTCAATAGATGTGTTCTTGACTTGCGAGAATGGAAGTTAACTATAGTTCGGAGGATAAGGCTCTTATGTTGCTCACATCCTTACCTCCGTCCTATAAACACTTTCGAACCACTCTTATGTTCGGGAAGGTCACTCTGGATTTTGAGCCTGTGGTGCAAGACATCATGACACACCATAGGATGGCTCAACGTTCGGGAGAGAACTCTCAAGGTGAAGGTCTAGTCGCAAAGACCGAGAGAGAGGCCGTTCAAAGAAGCAAGAGGGCAAGAAAGGCAACAGGAAGGTCCAAATCCAAGGCAAAAGAAGGTTGTTTCGAATGTGGGTCAAAGGAGCATTGGAAAAGAAATTGCCCCATATGGAAGGAGAAGAAGAACAAAGGGAAGAATGCAGGCCAACACGGGGAAGAAGTCACAGAAAGTGATGGTGAGCTTTTATGTGTTAATAGCAATGTTAAAACTAATGCATTTGCTAATTCTTCAAGGTGTTCCTCTTCCGATTGGATTTTGGATCTTCGGATGCTCATACCATATGTGCTCAAACAAGGAGTGGTTTGACACATATGAAAAGGAAGAAGGTGGTGAAGTTATAATGGGGGATGGCTCGTTTGTAGAGTCAAAGGCACAGGTACAATCAAGGTGAAGATGCATGATGGGGCTGTTAGGACGCTTGGAATGGTAAGGCACATTCCAAAGTTGCGTAAGAATCTCATTTCCCTTGGAACTCTTGATAAGAATGGTTATTCATTTAAAGCAAATGGAGGAAACTCATAATCTCAAAAGGTTCACTTGTGATTATGAAAGGAGAGATTCAACCTAATTGTCTATATAGATTGTGTGGTACTACAATAACAGGTGGAGCTGTATCCACAAGCAAGGACTCGGGAGGATGAAACTCAGCTTTGGCATTTGAGGCTAGGGCACATGAGTGAGAGGGAGAGCATGCAGGAACTACACAACCGAAAGTTGTTGAAAGGTGTTCAAAGTTGCAAGCTTGAGTTCTGCAAATATTGTACCATGGGAAAGCAATCTAAGGTGGCTTTCAATAAACAAAAGAGGAAGGAAGCACGAGGGGTGCTAGATTATATTCACGGATGTATGGGGCCATCACCGGTTAAATCAAAGGGTGGAGCTCGCTACTTCGTGACTTTCTTGGATGATTTTTCCAGGAAGGTTTGGGTCTACTTCATGAAGGAGAAATCGAGGTCTTCACCAAATTCAAGGAGTGGAAGGCGAGTAGAACCTAACCGGAAGGAAGATCAAGATCCTAAGGAGTGACAATGGTGGTGAATATAAAGACAACAAGTTCCTTGAGTTTTGCAGAATGAAGGCATTAAGAGGCACTTTATCGTGAAGAAGACGCCCAACAAAATGGAGCTGCGGAGAGGATGAATAGAACTCTCATGGAGCGTGAGAGATGTACGAGGATTCATGCAGGATTGTCGAAGTCATTTTGGCGGAGTCCGTTAACCATGCAGCCTATTTGGTTAACCGATCTCCTTCCAAAAATCTTGAGTTCAAATGTGCAGAGGAGGTATGGTCTAATAAGTCAATTGATTATACTAATCTTAAGGTGTTTGGATGCAGTGCATATGCACTTATTCCAAGTGATGAAAGATCCAAGTTGAAGCCAAAGTCTCTTGAATGCATTTTCATCGGATTTCGAGGCGGTGTGAAGGGCTACAAGCTATGGGATCATGTGAACCTAAAGAAGATACTCAATAGGGGATGTTGTGTTTGATGAGAAGACCATGCCTATGAACAAAGTCAAGAATTGAGAGGCAAAGGAGGATGTTGTTGGGAAAGAAACAACCATTGAAGTTCCACTCAAGAAGATGTTCAAGAAGACTTCACAAAAACAGCCAGCGAAGACGTTCGGGAGGAGGTGGAGTCGACATTGAGGAGGAAGATGCAGGGCAACAACAACAACAAACTCAAGAAGAAGAAGAAGAGGCTCAAGAGCAGGTGGAGCCATCATCTATAGCTCGGTCCGGGCCCAAGAGAACCACTCAAACCACCTCAAAGGTTTGGATGGGACAAGGATGCACGATTCACTATGCTTTGAATGCTAGTGAAGAAGAACCAACCACGTTCCAAGAGTGTTGAGAATGAGGAGCGGAAAGTTGGATGGAAGCTATGATGCAAGAGATGGAATCTCTACACCAAAACTGGTTGGGAGTTAGTTCCTAAACCCAAGAATCGCAAGCTTTATTGGCAGCAAATGGGTGTTTAGGAAGAAAGAAGAAATGCATGAGAAGGAGCCACCATATTCAAAGCTCGATTGGTGGCCAAAGGGTACTGCAAAAGGAGGGAGTTGATTATGATGAAATCTTCTCTCCGGTAGTGAAACACACTTCTATAAGGCTACTACTATCCATAGTAGCACAAGAGAACATGGAGGTGGAGCAAATGGATGTGAAGAACGCTTTCCTCCATGGTGATTTAGAGGAAGACATCTACATGAGCCAACCTCAAAGGGTTCATTGAAGCAAACAAGAAAAATCTGGTTTGCAAGCTGAAAAGTCTCTCTATGGGTTGAAGCAATCTCCAAGGCAATGGAACAAGCGCTTGACTCTTTCATGATGAAGATTGGATATAGAAGATGTGAATCTGATTCTGTGTATACACTTTCATGTATTCAAGGATGGTAATATCATCCTTTTGCTTCTTTATGTTGATGACATGCTAATTGCATGTAAAGACATGTCAAAAATTCAGGAATTGAAGACATTGCTTGGAAAGGAGTTTGACATGAAGGATCTTGGTTCGCACAAAAGATCCTAGGGATGGAAATAAGGAGAGACAGGTTGGAGGCAAGCTATGGTGTCACAAAGTAAGTACATTACCAAAGTACTTGAAAAATTCAATATGTTGGATTGCAAACCCGTGTCTACTCCTTTGGCGGAGCATTTTAAGTTAAGTGCAGAATGTCCTTCCACGGAGGAGGAGAATGAAGAAATGAGCAAAGTTCCATATGCAAGCTTGGTAGGGTGTCTCATGTATGCAATGGTTTGCACACGCCCGACCTAGCCTGGCCGTGAGTGTGGTGTCAAGATACATGGCGAATCCGGCAAACTTCATTGACAAAGGCGTAAGTGGATTCTCAGTGCACTTGAAGGGCACTAAGAGGCTTGGGATATTGTTTGCAAGACAACAAGGAAAAGCAAGTGTGTCGAGGGTATGTAGACTACGATTATGCGGGATTTAGACAAGAGGAGATCCACCACGGGGATATGTTTTCACTTGTGGTGGAGGACCGATTAGTTGAGAGCGTGTTGCAATCGGTTAGTGCCTTGTCTACTGCGAAGCGGAGTATATGGCGCTCACGGAAGCTTCGAAGGAAGCGGTATGGCTGAAGAGATTGGCAAAGGAATTGAATAGCCCAAGACATGGTGGTGATTCAAAGTGACAATCAAAGTGCAATTTGGTCAAGAATCAAGTGTATCATGGAAGGTCCAAACACATTGATGTCCGATACCACCGGATAAGGGATTGGGTGAATGATGGAGACATCACGGTAATGAAGGTTCATACATCCGAGAATGCTTCATTGTCTCACAAAGCCGATTCTGCAAAGTTCAAGCATTGTTGAGCTTGCTCAATCTTGTTCCATGCTAGAGATTGAGGTGGAGTTCTTGGGAGTTATCGGGAGACGATTCTCAAGAAGATAAAGATGTCCTGGAAGGCAATAATCTTCTCAAAGAGCTTAGGCTCGCCATGGTGGAGATTGTTGGAAAAATGGCTCACCTAAGGTTACAAGAATCGGAGTGCGACCGGTCGCAGTTTTGGGCGAGATCTGGGTCGTGGAAGCTACGGTGTAAAAGCTGACCGGTCGCAGGTTTGAGCGACCGTCGTCAGGCAATTCAAAGACTGAAGCTACAGATAAAAAAGCGGCCGTCGCAGGTTTTGACCGACGGTCGCCTCGTCGGTCTTTGTTTTTCTACGTTTTACGCCCTTCTCTTTGGATGCTAATTGGTCCCTACCAATTCACATGCAACCTCAACGTTGGTATAAGTCCAACAGTTGGCAAACCACCAGAAAAGTCCTAAACATTGATTAGGAGACTAGTGGGTTGCTTTGAGCCTACATCATTATGTTTTCCCGAAATTAGGGATCCAAGTGTTTTGAGGTGGCTGGTTTGCCGTACATGGGTGGCTTCTTTTCTCTTTCTTTTATAGAGCTAAGTAGCTGGAGCTTGTGGTAAGTGTTGTATTCAGATTTGGGAAGCCAAGAGAGAGAGTGAGAGCATCTTGTATCAAGTGAGTGAGTTAAGGGGTGAGAGAGAAAGCAGGATAGTGAGCTTGGGTTCTAAGGGGGTTTCCATTGAAACCAAAATCGTAACTCCTTCTTCATTATTGATATTTCTCAAGGGGATCACCAAAGAGGACGTAGGCAAATTGCTTGAACCTCTATAAATACTTGTGTTCTTTGTTCTTGGTTATTTTCTGATTGTGTGTGTGTGTGCAACAAGTTCATCCTTGAGCTTGTCCAAAGTCCATCAACAACAAGGTCTTGAAGGGAGTGAGTTGGTCTTAATTCACAACATAAACCTCCCAAAATATTAAGTCACTGGTAACTAAATATATATTTACAAGCATTTGAGATATACTTTCAAAATAACAAATTTCATCCCACTTGAACTTGATCTTCAAAAAGGAAATGGCATATCCTCTCACCCGATTACACTTCTCTCTTCCAAGCACTTTAATATACAATATTGATTTCCTCTGCTGTTACTTCATCTGGTAGTTGGTTTTGCTTCTTTTTATCCCTAATATCAGTGATCTTTGAATTCATATCTTCCTACATGAAGTAATCACAAAGTATATACATATATATATATATATATATATATGTGTGTGTGTGTGTGTGTGTGTCAACTGTGCATTCTACTACGTTGATGCCTCTATAACAAGCAACACAAGACAATAGATCCTAAAATACAGTCATTCAACCTCACCATAGCTTTTTCAGCTGTCTTATTCACAGGTGTTCCATTCTTTCTTAGATGGAACAGTTCAAACATTTTGCATCAGGGGAGACACCTCTGTGATTCACCTTCTAAAATCCACCAGACATAGTTCACATATCAAATATCATTTTAAATCATAGCACGAGTACCTAAAAGAAGTTTTTCTTAAGCCATCCACAAAATCACTTGTTCATGGCCCATTAATTTAAAAATTGAAAGTACATACCAGCTATCCTATGTTTTTATCATTTATATATGATCAAAACATTATGAGAATTTACAAAAGCAAACTTGCAATATGATAACATGCTCCACATTAATTGACTAGAAAATTGTGACACTTACATATTGGTTCCTCACTTGGACATATGATTTTGTCCCCGTTGTGTGGTTCATCATCCTGCGCTTCGCACAATTACATTTATTTGTGACCAATTACATTTAATAAGCAAAACTAAACTAAACATTCAAACAACTTTAAATATAAACAAGTTAACAACACCAACAAAGCATATTGAAAAAGCATGGTGACAATCGCAACATAGTGGTCCAGTTATTAATATGAAGAAGATAGTCAATGAGTAAATTTTTAAAAATGATGGCACTCAACCAACCCAAAAGGAAAAGAAAGAAAAAAAAGCATCAAACCAACAAGGGAAGATTTTATACCTGTTTAGAAAAATCCAACTGCAAAATCTTAAGTACTTTAGCCCTTCTTTCATTCCCTAATTTTCACTTCAAGATGGCCAAGACAGATAGAAGAAATGGTAATACTTCAGTGAGCTAAAAACTAGTTTCTGGCTGCAATCAGATATTGCACTCGGTTATTATGTATGATCTGATCTTATAGAACCAACATTGAATATCAAAAACAAAATCATCTGAAATTTATCATTAAAAATAAAAATCAAAACAAATTTAACAGAAACAATGAGAGAAACCCAATCAATAAATTAAATGCCAAAATTTGCAGGAATTCAATTCAGAGAGAAACATACCAGCAAAGTCAACGACTTTATCGAACTTGAGAAAGCAGTGATTATGAAGAATAGCCGATACCCCACCTTCAAGAAAACAAAAATACCAAAAAGCACCATATTTCATGAAACCCAAAAGGGAAGAAAATAAACAAAGGAAAAAAAAAACTTGCAGAGAGAAGAAACATAGTTACAGTGAAAATAAAAAAACTTAGGCCATGCCTTGTTTGGCCTCCAAGGCCCCATATTTTGTAATACATAGATCTTGGGACCACCGTCACCACCACCCATCTCTCACTCGTTGAGAACCCAACTTGAACTTCAAGGACCGAGAAATTTCCAAGAAATTTCCGGCGTCAATCAAGTTAGAGACCAAGTTGGCATTCCCAGAGGCTATGGCGGATTTGATCAGACGGTTGAGAGAGGAAGAGGGTGTAAGATGATGGAGGGAGAGGTGATATGGAGAAGGGTTTGTTGTGGTTAGAGACGCAACATTGGCTTCTGTGAAAATATCCAACCCCACTAGTCTTTTTCTTCTTTGTTTATTGAACCAAAATCAAATAGTCGTCTTTTTTTATATATTTGTTAATTGGGTTTTTCTATACGTATTTTTTTTGCTGCTTTTTATACGTATTTAACTGGATTACTTTTACTAAAGAAGATTATCCTGACCTATTATATTGCAAAACTACTGTTTAAGTGTCAGATGATTTTATATTTACTATATTTAAATCTATAGTCACTAATTTCTTAAAGTGTGAGATAACTAGTCACAATTAATAGTGAGTAGTAAGCAAAACCATTGACCACTCATTCAAATGTTGCTTTAAAAATGTGACTATTGTCTTCTTTTCTTGTAGTGATTTTACCAAAAACATTATTCAAGGAAATCATATTTGACAGATAATTAACCCAGAGAGAGAAAAAAGGGAAAGACACACCCCAAGCAATTAAACTTCTACTTTAAGCCAATTATGTTTTGGGACTTTTTAAATCCCAAATTGTTCGGTCGTAGGAGGAAGAGTGATTGATTTGTGTGAGTAAAGAAAAAAAAGAAAAAAAAAGAAAAAAGAAAAAGAAAAAGAAAGGGGGAAATGAAGAAAGGAGGAAAGAGGGGAAGATAGAATGTGGTTCGATAAAAAAAAAAAAGAAGATAGGCTGTGGGCCTTTTTTGTAAATTTTTTTAAAAATTTTCACATAAAAGTTCAAGAGCTTTGGCTTATAGTCATTCTAGAATTTCATATTGTGAAGGATAGTAAGCCAATTTCATCTAATTTGGATGAGGACAATGACCAAAAAGTAGTGTATAATTTTACAATAATGTAATTAAAAAACTTCAAGATTACACACAATGTCACTCCCTTTATATTTTAACAAATTTATTTGAAGGGACTCAAACCTTGACCCACAAAGGATGAAGCCTCAATCACCAAAAATAAAAATAAAAATGAAGGTCCCTTTATTCACCCTGGAAAAAAAAAATTGTGCACTTGAAGGGACTCGAACCTTGACCCACAAAGGAGGAAGCCTCAATCACAAACCACTACACAAACCTTGTTTTTGCTATATTTATTATGTAACACAATGTTGATATTAACAATCAAAGGTTCTTTTTATAAAATTTTTAAAAAAAAATTCATTTCAACAACGATGCGCTCACAATTTGTACCGAATCCATCATACTCTAGAGTTATACATAAACTGCAATTAACTACTACTCTAAAACAAAACAATGTAGATATCAATGAAATAAAATAAAAACAAAAACTGCAATTAACTACTACTCTAAAACAAAACAATGTAGATATCAATGAAGTAAAACAAAAACTTCAATCATTTACAACTCTAAGAAAAACACAACAAAAACATAAACTGCAAAAAAAAGCATAACATTTATATTTCTTTTGGGTTTTGTGCCTTTCAACAAAAATACATGGATTTTACCTCAATCACACTACATGCCATTTACACACTAGAAACTGCATTGCATGTTAATGATTTTGCCAAATCATATTTTGCGATACACAATGCATTGCACAAACTATAAATTGCATCTTTCACATATAAATTAAACAATGTGGCAACATTTACTCCAATCAAGTCTTACAAAGGCAATATATATATAGGCAAAAATGTGGCAACATTTCTAGAATCTCAATATTTCCCTTTTCCAAAATTCAAACTTCACGCTGTCTTCATTAAAGTTTGTTGGCAATTTAGGAGTCATAAGGACAATTTTGTCAAACGAATCTTATCCTTACGGATTTCACAAAGTCACTTTTCAAACGTGTCTCGGGATTCATAAAAGTTTTTGTGGTTAATTTGAAATTCATCGTCTCACACTATTCGCGTATCTTGTGTATATATATGTTACTAACAAAATTTTTTTAAATATTTATTTGTAGAACACATCTAATTTTCTTATTGAAAGATGAAATATCAAATTGTTTTTCCTATTAGTGTACACTTGGTGTGTTTGAGAAGCGAGACTATCTTTGATCATCTCTTTCGGAAGGGAGACTATCCCTGATCACGCCTCTCGTGATCGCAAGGGACTATAAGGATTTAACTAGATCGTCAAGGGTTCCAGTTTATTTGCTAAGCAAATCCGAGTTTGAAGAATCTTTGAGCAAAGTTTTTCTTACCCCAAGGATTGATGACAAAATGAGAAGATAAGACCATTCCGGAGGAATAGCATGCAAGAAATCATTCCATAAGAACGACATGTTTTATGTACAAAAGAGTGTTCTAGAAGAACGACTTGCATTATGTACAAAATATTGTTATGGAAGAATGACTTGGATTATATACAAAAGACCATTCCAAAGAAAAGGCTTGAATCATCCTGATATGTATTTATTTTTAAATGATTACATTCAATGCAAGTTTTGAAAATTGCAAGTTGAATACATTGCTTTGATCTTGGCGCCAGGCATCTAGCTTACTTTAGTTTTTTCCACCAATCAACATATATGTGCCTATCTTCAAAAGACCGTTAGCTTTTGACCTTGTAGTGGGTCAAAGCCCAATATCTAAATGAGAAATAGGCGTAGCAATTGATCGAAATTGTGGCCCAATTACAAAATTAAAAGCCCTTTTGATAGAAATGGAATTTGAATGCGCTTGAGAGCCTTGAATAGTAAAAATAACCCTTATTTGGGCTCTTTTTTCAATTCTGGTACAAACAAGATGTTTTTGTTTATTTTTGAGTGCTGTTAAATGAACCATAAAATTAACTGAGTACACCCTACTACCAAAGTATTTATTGAAAACTAATTTATCCTAATATAAAATGACCAAAAAAGATATATTAAATTGTGAAACAAATATAAGCAACAATGTAGGCATTTTCATTAAAGCACTTGTCAATTTTGTTTCCGTTTCTATCTTGAACAACAAGGGCATCAATTAAACATTTATCCATTGCAACTGACCAAACAACATTCCTTCCTTTATGCTTCAAATCCATTCTCTGTCTATGGAGGTCATAATCATCCATTACCCAGAAAAAAGAAAAAGAACCCATAAAACTTTCATAAGATGATAGAACATATTTGGAGGGTGACAAGTCCAATCCAAAAATAAGAAATAAATAAAGAAAATCATAAGAATTTAGAAGAATCAAGCTTTGAATTGAAGGAGCTAGCAATCTACTCCCACAACAACTTACGAAATTAAAGATTTAGATGCAAACCCAAAATCTAAAAAGAAGGCACGAATTCATGTAAAAAGATAAACCTGGTTTAGGATTGATATAAGGGTTTTGTGTGATAGAGTATATTAGGGTGTATCAGGAGTATTTTTGGTAGTTAAATATGATGTACTTAGTTAATTTTACATTTTGATTAAAACATTACAGTGTACTTAGATCAAATGGTGTACTCAGTTAATTTTAAGGTTCGTTTAGCAACACTCTTATTTTTTCAACATTGCAAAACAGTTTCTTTCTGGTGTCATAGTTGGATTGTTGAAGGTCCATTTTCTTCAACCCATTCCCAATCAGCTTGAATTGTTTATTCTACAAGTAAACCAAGCTCGAATGAGCCCATCAAAGAAATCAAGCGCAATACCAGCTCCAGCTGAATGAGCCCAATTTGTAGTTTAACCAGTTTGTATAACAAAATATTCAACTTTAACACAGTTTAAACGAAATATAGAGAGTAATAATCAAGCATTAATATAAGAAAACAGTGAGGCACCGCATGTTGAGGATCATTGAGTTGACAAGTACAGATGCAACAGTTCAAAATGCTGCGATGTGGCGTAGTGTAGACGGCCATAGTTGGTAAGGAATATTGGGGCTGCAAGTATCCCGTGGATGAAGTAGATCACAAACACACGGCTTCACCTTAAAACAGCATAACCTGGTACAAGTAAAGATATATCAAAGAGTTTGATTTTATAATATATTCTATTTCAGAGTTTGATTATAATTTCTAACCTCTCTCTCAATTCCCTCAAAGTTCTTCGGTCCATCACGATTGATTATGATCTCATTCTTCTGGCCTGAGGACTTATCTTCGGTGAAGACACTCAAGATGCCATCAGGATCAATTTCGAAGAAAACATCGAAATTATGAACAAGTTTGGGAGCTGGAGGAATGTAACGGAGGCTGCATTCACCCAAAAAGTTGGGATTGGCTGGCATGCTACTCTCACCCTCATACACGCGGAAGTCGACCGAAACTTGGTTATCCTTAATAGAAAATTTTATTTTCTTCTTCACGGGAATTAGTGAGTTTCTTGGAATCAAATTTATGAACTTCTTATTATCTGCAACCTCCGAACCAATTGCAAGAGGAGTGACGTCCTTGAGAGTGTAGTCCTGAATAAACTCCCCTTTTCCATTCCTAGTCAAGGTTGCAGCTTGAACCGCGGCACCATATGCCACTGCCTCATCCAGATTAACGCCCTTGCACAGCTCCTTCCCCTTGAAAAACTCCTGTAATAGCTGTTGCACCATGGGAATTCTAGTAGAGCCACCGGCAAGAACAACATCGTCGACACTGCGTATGTCCATGTTAGCATCCGTTAAGCACTTCTTCACAGGCTCCATACACTTGATAAATAAATCCCTGTTTAGTTGTTCAAATATGGCACGAGTAAAAGTTATGGTGAAATCAGTATTCTCACACAAACAGTCAATTTCAACCTCGTAGTCAGACTCAAATGAGAGTCTATTCTTTGCCTTTTCACATTCATTTTTTAACCTCCCAAGAGCTCTTTTATTTCCACTAACATCCAATTTGTGCTTCCTCTTGAATTCTTCAACACAGTAGTTCACCAATCTGCTATCGAAGTCTTGGCCACCAAGGTGAGTGTCTCCAGCCGTTGCCTTGACTTGAAAGTCACCAGAAGTGCTGATGGTAAGCAATGACACATCTAAAGTGCCACCACCCAAATCAAATATCATCACGTTTCTTGGGCTACTCCAACCGGCCTTCTTGTTAAGTCCATAATCAATGGCAGCAGCACTTGGTTCGTTCATAATACGCAGCACATTTAGGCCAGCAGAGATGCCCGCATCTTTTGTAGCTCGGCGCTGCGAGTCATTGAAGTAAGCAGGGACAGTGATGACTGCATTTTTCACAGTCGAGCCCAAGTAGGTCTCGGAAATCTTCCTCATCTTTTCCAGAACCATGGATGAGATATCTTCAGCAGAACATTGTTTCTCTTGGCCATTGTGGGTAACTACAATCATGGGCTTGTCACCTGGACCTTCAATGACCTTGAATGGCCAGAGCTTCACATCACTTTGAACAGAGGCGTCACTGAATCTCCTACCGATTAACCTCTTTGTATCTGCAAATGGATGCCAAGTTCTATCAGATAGCATGAGTTAATTAAGTAGGTATTTAATATAAGTATGATAGCTACTTGACCAATACATAACTTTTTTTTTAACCTCTGAAGGATCTTACTGAGAGTTTAGACAATTTTTACTCTTAAAAAAAAATCTTAAACTACAATTCATGCAAACACATATATTAGCTGGCATGAAAAATCAAAATCAATCTTTGGATTTGTTCAAGCAAAGCACTTTAATCCTACATATGATACGTACCAAAGATGGAGTTGGCTGTGTTTCTGACGACTTGGTTAAATGCTGCATCACCTACCAAATGAGTCTCATCAGTTTCAGTGAAGGCAACATAAGATGCAGTCTTCCTGTTCCCGTGTTCGTTGTGGATGATTTCTACATGATCCTTGTTGAGATATGGGTTTGTTCTAATTGATATTTGGGAATATTGTAATTGATTCTTTCCTAGTTTAGAGATAACGTGGCCTGGTGTTTAGGGTCCTAGTTTGGCTAACTACATAATTGTAGGATCTATATTGATGTATCAATCCCTATATATGTACCTGCACATATTGAGTGTAAATACAATTGAATAGAGAATTCCATACACCAGTTTTTACATGGTATCAGAGCTCCATCCGGGCTCTATACTTCCGCTCAACACCTGATAGCCTACCATGGCTAAAGACAACGACAACCCGAAGTCCTCCACAGATGGGGAATTTTCGAGCCCTGATCATCCATATTATATTCACCTATCTGACCATCCTGGAATGGTCTTGGTCGGCAAGCTGCTATCTGGAGATAACTATAGCACTTGGAGTCGGCAGTTTCGACTAGCCTTGAGTGCGAAGAATAAGACAGGCTTCCTTGATGGTTCAATCAAGAAGCCGTTGAAAGCGAAGCCAGATTTTGATCGGTGGCGGCGTTGTAACGACATGGTCTTATCATGGATCTTGAACTCACTTGAACCGGATCTTGCGAACAGTGTGATCTACACCGACTCAGCCCACGAAATTTGGACAGACCTTGAAGAAAGATTTGCGCAGACTAATGCGCCTAGAGTTTTCCAGATTCACAAGGAGATAGCTACTCTTACACAAGATCAAATGCCCCTGTCCACATACTATTCGAAACTCAAGGGGTATTGGGATGAACTGTCATCCTACAACAACATGGAACCCTGCACTTGTGGGGCTTTGAAGTCCATCGCAGCGCGAGAGGAGGAGCAACATTTAATGCAACTTTTGATGGGGCTACATGAGTCCTATGCAGCCATTAGAGGGCAGATATTGCTTATGCAACCTTTGCCCACTGCCCGCAAGGCATACAGTCTCCTTTTGCAAGAAGAGAAGCAGCGACAAGTTGCTTCCAATCACAACCACACAGCCAACAACGAAAGCATGGCAATGCTCAGTATACACAATAAGAAAGGCAATACCAACAAGCAAGGATTTCAACAACGGCCTTCATCATCCAACAGTGGCCCATCCTTTCAACCTCGTGGAAATCCTAGAGAGCCCAGACATTGTACTTATTGTAATGGTAACACTCATACAATAGATACTTGTTTTTTTATCAAAGGTTTTCCTCCAGGGCACAAGTGGCACGGCAAGGAGGTGGTACCCAAACTTGATGACAGCAGTCGCCCTTCACAAAACCGCCCTTCCCATGGCAGCAGCCGACCACATACCTCCGTAAATAACGTTCAGTGCCCAGATGCACAGATTCATCACCTACAGACCATAGCTCCTCATCTCACACTCGAGCAATGTCAGCAAATTATTGGTACTGTTGGTAAGGAGGAAGTTTCCCAATCCCAAGCGAATTTTGCAGGTCTGAATTATCCTTTTTGCCTCAGTTCTCAAACTAATCCTTATTTATCGCATGCCTGGGTTATAGATAGTGGCGCAACAGACCATATCACCAATTCTCATATGCTCTTCACCGAAAAATCACCAACACATCTTCCACCAGTAGGATTACCCACAGGGGAAAAAGCACCAATCACATCTATAGGCACAATCAACTTTGATGATATTTTACGTCTTACTGATGTCTTATGTGTCCCTTCTTTCAATGTTAATTTGTTGTCTGTCCCTCGACTTACCGCATCACTAAATTGTTGTGTTTGTTTTTTCCCCACCTTTTGTTATATACAGGACTTGCGCACGAAGAAGATGATTGGGTTGGGTAGGAGGCATGGAAACCTGTACTATTTCGATCCACAACGCTTGCTCCGCCGCTCCATTCTTCCTCCACCTATCATGTGTCTACTTCACACAACCTCTGGCATCTCCGATTAGGACACCCTTCCAATGCCAAACTTCGCTCTTTGTCTAAACATTTTTCTGATATTTCACTTCCTACGCATGTTTGTGATTTTTGTCCTTTGGCCAAACAGACCGGAGCTACCTTTTCCTTCCAAGTTCAATAAAAAGTATTGCACCTTTCGATTTAATTCACTTGTGACATATGGGGTCCACATAAGATTGCCTCTCATTCTGGTGCCCGCTATTTTTTAACTATTGTTGATGATTTCTCTCGTACCACATGGATTTATTTGATGAAACTGAAATCTGAAACACAAAATCTGCTCAAATCTTTTTTTTTCTTTTGTGTCTACACAATTCAATAAACAAATAAAAGCTATTCGCGTGGACAATGGAGGAGAGTTTTCCTCACTTCAACCTTTCTTTGCAGATCTTGGTGTTCTCTTTCAACACACATGTACTTACACACACTTAACAAAATGGGGTTGTCGTTAAAAACATCGACATCTCTTAGAAATGGCTCGTGTTCTTTCGCGCACACACTCCCTTCCAACTGGGGAGTGTGTTCTCACCGCCGCTACCTCATTAACCGCTTACCTACAGCCATTTTGACCGATAAAAACCCTTACGAACTCCTCTTTGGTCATCCACCACCATATCATCACCTGCGTGATTTGGCTGCCTATGTTATGCCACCAACCTTCAATCAACCAATAAATTTGATCCACGGGCTCAAAATGCATCTTCGTTGGCTATCCTTGGGCAAAAGGCATATCGCCTTTATGCGATCTTGACACTCACAAATTTTTCAAGAGTTTCACGACGTTATTTTTCATGAAAATATTTTTCCTTTTGCTGCTCCCCAAACAACCACCATCCCCATCCTCCCCGCATCTCCTTCCACTATAAGCCCACACACGGTCCCTCCTATGCCTACTTCCTCGGCCCACTCCACCTTCCTCGCCAATCCCGACCTCCTGCACCACCACACCTTCTCGACCCACATATTCCACCTTATCTAGATCACCCACACACCACCCCACTGCCTCATCGACCCATCTTTTCTCAATCCCCTTCACGACACCACACCACCTCACCATCCTCCCCTACCACAGCTCCCGATACAAACAGTTCTATGTGCTATCTCCTCCTACCTCATTGCCGCCTCTCATTCTTCTCCACCTCATCTTCGCTGCTCTCACCGCATTCCTCAACCTTCCATCCTCAAGTACGTGACTTCACCGCAACGCGCTTACCATGCTGCCTCGCTCGGGGCCTTTCTTCTCCACACCGGTAAGGGTTCCAGGTATCCATCGTCCCAATTTTTCTCTTATGATCACTTGTCCTCCACTCACCGCACTTTTGTTGCAGCAATCTCCAAAATCATAGAACCCACTACATATGCCCAGGCTTCCACCGACCCTCTTGGTGCGAGGCTATGGCAAAGGAAATCCAGGCACTTGAGCAAAATCACACTTGGTCTCTTACCTCTTTACTCGCGGGAAAGCACCCCATTGGCTGCAAATGGGTCTACAAAGTGAAGTACCACTGACGCGGCTCGCGAACGCTACAAGGCACGACTTGTAGCCAAGGGCTACACTCAACAGAAGGCCTCGACTACACCGAGACCTTTTCTCCCACGCTGCCAAGGGTTACGCTGGTCGGTGTCTTCTTGCTATTGCCGTCAGTCCGTAATTGGCCCCTACATCAGCTCGACGCTCAAAATGCCTTCCTCCATGGCGATTTGAACGAGGAGGTTTACATGACTCTCCCACGGTTTTAGCCGACAGGGGAGAATTTGGTATGTCCTGGCCACACAAATCTCTATACGGCCTCGAAACAAGCTTCACGTAATTGGTTTGCAAAGTTTACTTCAGCCCTACGTGCAGCTGGCTTTGTTCAGATCCTTGCCGATTACTCATTATTCACAAGGTCTCAAAATAATTCATTTACTGCATTATTGATCTATGTAGATGATATTGTGATTACAGGGGATGATCCTAAAGCTATCCAGTCAATCAAAGACTTCCTCAATGTTCGTTTTCGCATCAAGGATTTGGGACTCCTCAAATACTTCTTGGGTATCGAAGTTGCACGATCAAAGAAGGGATTTTTATTTCACAACGAAAATATGCACTAGAGATAATCGGATGATGCCGGGTTGCTAGGTGCACGACCTTCACCTTTTCCCATGGAACAAACACTAAGACTTAGGCCTGATGAAGGCAAGCCTTTGAAAGATGCCACCAAGTATCGTCGATTAGTTGGTCGACTTATATACCTTACGGTCACCCGGCCCGATATTGTTTTTGCTGTTCACATCTTGAGCCGTTTCATGCATCAACCCCATCAGCCACATCTTGATGCAGCACTACGAGTGCTACGTTACCTAAAGTCTTCTCCAGGCCAAGGGATCTTTTTTGCAGCTCAGAATGATTTGAAGCTCAAGGCCTATTGTGACTCTGATTGGGGGAGTTGTCCCACCACAAGACGATCTGTGACTGGTTATTGTACCTTCCTTGGCAGCTCTCTGATCTCATGGAAGTCAAAGAAACAAAACACCATTGCACGTTCGTCCGCAGAAGCGGAGTACCGTGCCATGGCGGATACATGTTGTGAGTTAACATGGCTGAGATATATTCTCAATGATTTGGGCATTCGACATTCAGAACCAGCGACACTACACTGCGATAACCAGTCAGCATTACACATTGCCAAAAATCCAGTCTTCCATGAACGGACAAAACATATTGATCTAGATTGCCATTTGGTGCGACAAAATATTACTTCAGGATTGGTTTCCACTACATACACGCCAACAAGTTTGCAAGTGGCAGACCTCTTCACAAAACCGTTAGGAAAGGCTTCCTTTGGAACACTACTTGGCAAGTTGGGAGTGTACAATATCCATTCACCAACTTGAGGGGGAGTGTTGAGATATGGGTTTGTTCTAATTGATATTTGGGAATATTGTAATTGATTCTTTCCTAGTTTAGAGATAACGTGGCCTGGTGTTTAGGGTCCTAGTTTGGCTAACTACATAATTGTAGGATCTATATTGATGTATCAATCCCTATATATGTACCTGCACATATTGAGTGTAAATACAATTGAATAGAGAATTCCATACACCAGTTTTTACAATCCTTCTGCCACACGGCTACGCGGGAATAGGTTGTTCCCAGATCGATCCCTATTGCGTACTCTTCTTCTTGAGGAGGAGAGGGAGAAGTATGTCTTAGTCGTAATGTGCGCTGTGGATACAGACGCATTTCCTCTTTCAACAATAACTCGCACAAGTCATCCCAACTACTTACCGGATTGTGTTTTATCCATGTACCAACGGGATTATACTGCTCTGGTAATCCCGCCAAGATGTGTACATGGAGTAGGTCTTGACTTTCCACAGGAGCACCGATGGCTGCAAGATCGGACGCCAGCTGTTTGATTTTTTCCAGATACTTAGCCATCGGAATAGTGGGATCTTTCTTGACTTTGTGTAGATCAGATTTAAGCTGATAGATGCGAGCATGAGAGAGATGGGCGAAGTGTTCCTCGAGATTTAGCCAGACCTTTCGTGAAGAGTCAGCTCCGGCCATGACAATTTGTTGAAGACTTTCAGATAGAGTGGCTTTCAGCCAATTCGAAGCCTTTTGCTCTCTGTTGAACCAACTCAAACCCTTTTGATGTCTGCCGGACCAATTACTAGACTGAAGTAGCCCAGGACGAGGCTCTGTTCCATGAATGATTCCAGAAAGATTGTGGTAGTCAAAATATGAAAGAGAAAAATATTTCCATTGTTGATAGTTATATATATCACTCGTAAGTTTGATTGGAACTGGAAATGGTGGCATGTTCTCTACGGCCATGGAAGCACCTGCAGGAGACTGGCTGGAAGCAGAAGTTGATGAGTTTATTCTCTTTTAAGTTTAATGGCTCTTTATTTATATACACACTTTTGATTACTTTCAATTGTTTTTTTTTAGTTTGAAATCCTGACTCTGCTACCGCCTATAGCCTAAGAGTGAGTAATTTTATGTCAGTGTCGGATAGTGATTTGACCGAATTGTCCAATTTTAAAGAGGCTCGACTAGTTTAACATTTTGCCTTCCTATTTATCCTTTTTTGATAAAACCCTTTTTTTATGAACCGAATTAAGTAAGTTACAAAGAGTAGTATTATTGACTCTTTTTGCCCTTTTATGTATAGTTCACTCCTCTTTTTCTCCTTTATTCTTCCCTTTTCTTTTTGTTCATTCTCTCTTATCTCTCTAGGGTTATTGACTTCAATAGTCCCCCAACTATTGCTCCAGTATCATTTTGGTCCACCAACTAAATTTTAGACTTCAATGGTCCTTCAACTCTCATTTGGTATCAAATTGGTCCAAACCGTCAAAGTCTGTCAATTGTTCTGTGAAATCCAGGAACAAAATCTTCTTTTTGGACCAAACTATCTAAAAACAGAAAGAAACAAAATTTAATAAACCATCTAAAAACAGAAAAAAAAAATTGAAAATTATAAACAATTAAAAAATGGGGAAACATAATGGGGGCTAGCTCTCTCCAATCATCTCCCCCCTTCAGTTCTAAATAAAATCCCCTGTCAAGGTAGGATTCCATGCAAAGATTTTACCAAGAAGCAAGACGGCACCTTCATGACGAACGAATTGACAGACTTTCTTCTTCCCCACACCCCCACCATCAATTTGTTCTCCCATATAAAAAGTCCTCTTGTTTGTATCCCTCCTTGGAAAACAATTCAAGATAACATAAACAGCACATTCAACAATCACTCTTCCCCACCCCGCCCCCAGATTTATTGTCCCACCCTTCTCCCACCCAAGATTTCTTCCCAGCTTCGATTTCTCTCCCGCCCCCATCAATTTGTTCTGCCAGCCCCGATTCCCCCTCCCACCGATTTCTCACACCCCCAACACACACACCCAGATTTGTTCTTCCCCCACCATCAATTTGTTCTCCCAGCCCCGTCTTCTACTACCCCACTCCCCAATTACACTATCCATAAGGAAATCCTCGTTAATAGGAACATCTACTTACAGTTGTTCTTCCTACTAAGAGGAAATCTATGTTTGAGATATCCCCCTTGATTGTACGAGATTCCAACTGCAAGGGAGAGAGTGAGCCACGGATGTGGCGCACGAACGCTCTCTCGGTACTTAAGTTTTTTTAATTGTTTATAATTTTCAATTTTTTTTTCTGTTTTTAGATGGTTTATTAAATTATTTTCTTTCTATTTTTAGATAGTTTGGTCCAAAAAGATGATTTTGTCTGTGGATTTCACGGAACAATTGACAGACTTTGACGGTTTGGACTAATTCGATACCAAATGAGAGTTGAAGGACCATTGAAGTCAAAAACTTAGTTGGTGGACCAAAATGATACTGGAGTAATAGTTGGGGAACCATTGAAGTCAATAACCCTATCTCTCTATTTCCTTTTTCTCATCCGTTCTCTCTCTCTCTCTCTCATTTTTCCTTTTTCCTCTTCTTTTTTTTCTTCTTTTCCTTCGCCAGTTTTCTTCTTCTGCTTTATTTCCTTATCTCCTCTCTCTATTTAATATTTTCTGCGTTTATCCCTTCTCTCTCTTTTTTTTTTCTTCTTTTTTCATTCTTTTCCTTCTCTCTTCTCTTTGTTTCTTTTTTTTTCCTGCATTTATCTATTCTCTCTCTCCTTTTGCTTTTTTTTATTCTTATTTTCCTCCGCTGGTTTTCTTCTTCCACTTTTTTTATTTTTTCTGCATTATACCTTCTCTCTCTATTTCCTTTTTTTTTTTTTTTCACGTTTATCCCTTCTGCATCTCTCCTCTTTCTTTATGTTTTTCTTATTCTTCTCCTCTGCTAGTTTTCTTCTTCTTTCTTTATTTCCTCCGCATTTACCTGTAGAAATAATTTTTTTAGATCCTTGTATCTTTACGCCAATCACCTCCACCTTTAACTAATTTGCTTATCAGTTAAGAACCTTCATACTAGAATATGTTTTGGTTACCATATGAATTCAATAAAATTTTAAAAAAACAAACAGATGGAAAATTGAGATCAGACATGACATGGTTTGGGCTAGAGATGGTTGGGGTTCTTCGTTTGGCCAAAAAAAAAGGTTGGGGTTGTTCATTGGAGATGATTGAGTTCCATTCTCACTAGTATTGATCCATCTTTTAATTTTGCATTTGCTGCAATATTTCTCTTGGTTTCCACCGAACTGTTCACTTCATCTTTCGAGTTGTCCATCTCGTTTTGTATTGATCTATGTTTGTTGGTATCAATCCGTATCATCGTCTGACATTTCTCAAAAGTTGTCTTCTTACAGATCTCGACTTTTAGGTTTCTGTGGCTGTTAATCCCAACGACTCTTTCTACTTTATCTCAAAACCACTCATTAATTCTTGTTAAGATCTTCTTGGTATTATTTCAAACTCCTATTTTGGAACTAGTTTTCAAAATTTCTATGTATGCCAACTTGCTTTCCTCTTAGAGCTCAACCATTTTTCATTAAAAAACAGAAACTCCATATTTTCCAAATCTGATGCAGACCTAGTTCTAGTTTTTGAAATATTTGTAATTTGCTCTTGAGCATTCAAAAAACTATTTTTATTGCTTCACCATTGTTGATCAGTGGAGAGTATAAGTATGATAGCATACATATAAAATTCCTCCAAAGTACATTCACATTGATTTTGACTGGCTTTACAATTGGTATTAGAGTCGGCACTACATTTTAATTAGTGTAGATCCGACTCTAAGTCATCTCTATGGAAAGAGATAGAGCTCATGGCTTTGTGGCTCACCCACCAGTTTTTAATGGTGAATACTACTCTGCTTGGAAACACAAGATGCGTGCTTTCTTACTTGCCTTAGATTCTAAGGCTTGGAAAATGACTATAGATGGCTAGAATCCTCCAACCATCATTAATCCCTTTGGGAACGTGAATTAAAAGAGGACGATGATTGGACTGTTGAAGAACAGACCCTTGCCAACTCTAATAGGAAAGCCTTGAATGCTTTGTTTGTTGCTGTGAACCATGATCAGTTTGCTTACATAGAAAACTGTGAAACCTCAAGAGAAGCTTGGGATATTCTCAGGCTTACTGATAAAAGAGATGAGAAAGTAAACAAAGCTAAGTTAGACATAGTTGGTGCTGAGTTTGAGAGTCTTAGATAATGATGGCAAAAATCCCCGCCGGGTCGGGTCCTCGTCGATTACCTGACCTTAATGAGGGAAGAGGGAAAATCAGGGGCGGGTATGGGGATCCTTGAATTTTAAAAATCCCCAGTTGAGGATGGGATGGGGATGATATTTTTTCTTCTTATGTGTTTATCCATTATCTCTCTCCTTTTCATTCTTTTCCTTCTCTCCTCTCTCTGTTTTTTCCTGCATTTATCCATTCTCTCTCTTTTTTTCTTTTTTCCTCTGTTGGTTTTCTTCTTCCTCTTTATTCTTTTTCTGCATTACTCTCTCTCTCTCTCTCTCTCTCTCTCTCTCTCTCTCTCTCTCTTTTCATTCTTTTCCTTAATTCTCTCTATGTTTCCTTTTTTCACGCTTATCCCTTCAGCGTCTCTCCTCTTTCTTTATGTTTTTCTTATTCTTTTCCTCCGCCAATTTACTTTTTCTTTCTTCATTTCCTTATTTCCTCTGTGTTTACCCGTAGCTATAATTTTTCCAGATCCTTGTATCTTGAAACCAATTCACCCCACCTTTAACTAATTTTCTTATCAGTTAAGAATCCCTTCATACTAGAATATGTTTTGGTTACCATATCAATTCAATAAATTTTTAAAAACAAACACATGGAAAATTGAGATCAGACATGAATATGTAATAAAGTTATGCAAAGCTTGGGTTGTTTTTCTCTGTTGTCTTAGCTTCATCAATGAGTGTGAGCAACTTCCTTGGTGATTCATTTTGAATAATTAACACTATTGTCATCATATAACAATAATTATAACCCTTAAAAAAAAATTATAACGAAAGTTTGAAGTCTTGGTCGTAATAGAAAGTAAAAAAGGTGAGGATGAAGAGGGTTACCATATAGCAAAAGTCACTCCCGATATATTTTTAAAAAAGAGCAAAAGTTACCGTGACTAGTAAAAATAAATGGAACATCAAATGTTAACAAAAATCCTTCCTGCAAGACAAATTGTTAAAATAGTTTGGCCCCTCCAAAATTGGACAAACCGGTCTAGTCACTATTGTGACGTCCCGGACCTAAAAAAATAAAGGAAAAGAAATTAAATAATTGAGTTAATTAATTTGGGCAATTAAAATGAAATAAAAAGGAAATAAAATGAATTAAATAAGAAAAATTGGAAATTTATAATTAAAGGGGTAATTGAGGTCATTTAATTTTCGAATTGGAATTTGGCGAAACGAGTTGCGCCATTGCGTCCGGCACGTCGAAACGAGTTCGTTGACGTACGGCACGTTCGATCCAGAGTTTTAACGATTTAAAATGATATTTTGGTAAATTAATATTTTGATAAAACCAACAAAAAATCTGATTGGCTCACACACACACACACACACTCTCTCTCTCTCTCTTTCCCCCACCCCGCACTCCCTCCCGTTTGCACAGGCCTCACGGCCTTGACACCATAACCACCACCACCGGCCACCGCGAGGGTCGGCACCGGTCCCAAAAGGACCACCAGCTCGTCCCGGTCAAGGTCCAGCCCATCACAGCCACCGGCCGCTGCTCCTATCGCCGGAAAACCCAAAAGTCAGGCCGGTTTTGCTGTGAATTTTTCTGCGTTCCTACAGCCGCCTCCGGCCACGTCCGCCGTCGGGTAAGGTATGATTTTGAGTTTCCTCTTCCTCCTCTAGCTTCCTGCATACTTGGAATCGATCGATTTGGCCTCGAATCGATCGGATCTTAAACCTAGAATTGGCCGGTTTTTGGATTGTGTTTTCGACCGGTTGCCGGCCGGTTCTTGGCCGGTTCAGGCTAGTTTTGAGCTCCCCTCGTTGAGCTGATTCTAAAGCTATATGGGTTGTTGCCCAATTTGAAGATTTTCCGGTGACCGGGTTTTTATCAAGACACCCACCGGCCGCCGGCGCGTGGCGGCGGTGTGGTGGCTGTGAACGCGTACGTGTGTTCGGATTTCAGTTTGGACGTCGAACCAATGTACGCCTATTATGCGTTGTTTGGGTTCAATGTGTTCGGACCGTTGGATCGCATCTGAATTCACGTATGTTGTTCCTTGTATTTCTAGGATCATATAGGACATGTTCTATAAGACATAGTGAACCTATTGGAACTTTCGGATCTAAGTTTGAAGGTCATGGGACCCACGGCCCCGTTTGACCTATTCGGGATAGTTTGACCATGTTTGACAAGGGTTGACCGCACGTCTCCCGAGGTTGTCTCGCCGTCTAACGAACGTCGTTCACCTTAGAATTCGTCGTACGAACGTACACACACGTTGAGTCGGGATTAGTTAAGGGTTTGTTTTCAAGTTATCGTTCGAGGTTCGGTTTGTTAATTGATTCTCGTATTCTTGAAATAGGTTCTCAGGCACCTCATGATCATCAGGCAGGACCTTCTTGGGGTCAAGCAGCGTGGGACTATCTGTGAGTGGACTTTGTTTTGAATGTGCATATCTTTCAATGAATAAACAACCATGCATGACAGGACTCGACCCGAATTCCCTCGGAATCCGTGCCAAACCCTGTGGTTTTCCGACATCCGACAGATGTCGGGCCCACTTACTAAGAAAAACACTTCTTACTCCCGAAACACAAGTAAAAGGGGCGAGACTTCTGCCGAAATTTCGGCAGAGTCTCCCCTAAAAAACTGACTTACCCAAAACTTCAACCTACCAAACTACACACAAATTACAACCCAAGCGCCAGCAAACAACTACGAATACAGAAATAGGCCTCCGGCCTTTTATTCCAACCCTAATGGGCGATAACAGAGCATATCTAAAGGCAATTGAATTTAAACGACAATTCAACCTCAAGAGAAAGGGACATAGAAGTCCTACCCTTCGGTCGAAGCTCGCGGGAAGGAAAGCTCGGCTTGAAAGTTCGGTTCACGGCACTACAGCCTGGGGGCGCAAAACAGAAAAGTGTGAGTGGACGAAAATAAGTTTTCAATACTTAAACCAACATACTAACCCCACTTTTAATTCTAAAAACGATGTAAAACAATATAGTTCAAAACCTTCATATACGTAGTTGATTCCCAAACCCAATACTTTAAAATAATAAAGGAATAAAGAAAATCCAAATCTTTTTCGTTTCCTTTTTCTCGAGGCATAACCTCCCAAAATTGATCGTCATATAAAATATAAACATAAACCACTTGAAATCCATGAGCACGAAAATCAATAAAGTTCTCGTAACAAAACAACATTAAAGTTCCAAAAAAAAACAAGACGACCCTACGGACCCCAAAACAACGACATAGTAACAAAGTACGCACACCTTAAGTAGACTTTACCCTTTAGCTTTCCCACACTCAACCAACAGCATGCCCGTAGGCACTGCAGGCGAGGAAGTATCCTCACCCAAAGAAAAGGAGGAAGCACTACTACAAAAATCGAAATAGACGCTGGTAAACGACAACGGACAAAATAAATACCGCCGTTAAATTTTAAACGACGACGGTAATATAAAAACCGACGTGGATCAGAAACTAAAACACCTAAAAATTGAAATTCATTTGGGCATTTTTAAAACACGACGCTTAAAACTTTAAAAGCGCCGCCTTATTAAACATGCCATTTCGAATTTCAGAAAAAAGACAACAAATAAACAACGACGGTATGTGTAAATATACCAACGTAGTAATTATAGACGACGCTTACATATAATACCGCCGCTTTGAACATCCAATGAACACGACGGTAATTGTATTATTAGAGACGATTGGCAATTATTTAATACGCATCCGTAATTTAATAATTACCGACATGTAAAGTTAATTAACCACGCTCTGCTCTTTTATTATTTTACGCCGTATTAGACATTTTACTACGACAGTTCTTATAAATAAAAATGTGGTGGTAAATCGTTACACACGCCGTTATAATATAATATAACGACGTGGCTTTCAGATAATACGACAGCTTATATTAATTATATCGCCGTTGTAAATCATTTTCACGCTGCTTATATTAATTATACCGTCGCTTTAGGTTTAAATTTTGAAACTTTCGAATTGAATCGCACGCTTTATCTGCGCAAATTGGGGCCTCAAACGGCGGCTTTTAGGTTTCCAAGTCGAAATAAAGGCCCTTTTCGGTTTCCAAGTCTTAATAATGTCACTTTTAGTTTTTCCAATTCTAAATAATTCGCTTAAATTGGATTTTTATTCCTAACGTCAGATATCTCAATTCTTACCTCTCATGCAAGAATGTCTTTTGCGTAACTCGCTTCTTGTTTTACACCCAACCTGCCTAAGAACTTCTGCTTGTTGGGTGTAAAACAAGAACCGAGTTCTCAAGTAGGATTGTATATTTAGTTTCTTGTTTAACACAAATTTCTATTTCTCCTAAGTTTTTTTATTTAAGACGTCGGTTTTGTAAATAACTGACGTAGTATATGTTTATAACGTCCGTATTATTTAAAAAACCGTCGTGGTATAGTTTAATTTATACGACGCTTTGATTTTACTTTCCGCTGCCTTTAAAAACGCGTTCTTTTGAAAAATTTGACCGCGAATTGTAATTTTTCGAATTTTCCCTAAACCCTATATATATAACATTTCGCTATCTTTTCTTCAACTCATATTCGACCTTTAAAGTTTTCTGTTTCCATCAAAGTTGCTCCAAGTCCATCAGGTTTTCACTTTCTCAAATTATTTGAAGTTAATTTGCTCCAAGTCGAGGGAAATCCAAATAAGTTTATGCCTCTCTTCCTCGGGCTTTTGTTTCTTGTTTCTTTTTTTTAATCCTCGTTAAATGTATCTCTAACTAAAACTTGCTTCCTTTTTTTTTTTAATCCTGCTTTGCAAAGCGAGAAGGCAACGGTGACTCATACACAAGAACAAATTGATGAAATTTGATCGAATTTCATATGTAGCCCCTCTTTTTCTAATTATAGTTTAATATTATGGATATGATATTTTGTATAGATATATTGTGAGATCCTCACATCACAACGGAGAGGGGTGATGTGCCTTATATGTACATGCTCATCTCCAAATAGCACGAGCGCCTTTGGGAGCTCACCGCTTGACAGTTGTGGGAACTCCGGTTAAGCGAGTTAGTGCACAGAGCAATCCCAGGATGGGTGACTCTCCTGAATTTGCTCGTGAGTTCCTGTAAAAACAAAACCGTGACGGCCCCGCCCAAAGCGGACAATATCGTGCCACGGCGGAGCGATCCCCGGATGTGACAATTCTGGTATCGTAGCCACTCGCCGTGTGGTGCGAGTGTGCCGACGAGACGTCGCCCCTAAGGGGGTGGATTGTGAGATCCCACATCGGCCAACGGAGAGGGGGGGTGATGTGCCTTATATGTACATGCCCATCTCCAAATAAAGACGGTGGCACTTTTGGGAGCTCACTCAAGCTTCTGAGTTGTGAACTCCGAAGTTAGCGAGCTGTGGCTTAGAGCAATCCCAGATGGGTGACCTATCGGGAATTTGCTCGTGAGTTCCTGGTAAACAAACCGTGAGGGCCCCGCCCAAAGCGGACAATATCGTGCTACGGGCGGAAATATCCTGGATGTGACATATATAGGAATGAAGATTGGTAAACTATGTAATTATTATTGAATCTTCAACTTTTTATGAAACAAATTATTCTTGAAGAGAACATTATTGTTGTTTTTTTAGCTAAAATTGTTGTAGAGAACCATTGGAAGCAAGGAAAAAAAAGGTAAAAGGTCAAATGTAAAATTAAAACATCTTTGGATATAATAAACGATGCTTTTCAAAAAAACCGCCGCTTTTACATTAATAGACTACAATTCTATCACAAAACCTTCTTCTTTACATATAATAGATCGACATTGTTTTTATAAAAAACCGCTGCCTTTACATCTAATAGACGACTCTTATTTCATAATAGACGATATATTTCACAATAATAGGATTCTAACGTTATTTCATAATAGAGATATATTTCATAATAATAGACGCATCTGTTATTTCATAATATATGACATATTTCATATAATAGACGATCGTTATTTCATATTAGACGACGCTTCTTACAAACCGTCGTTTTTACATATAATAGACGCCATTTATTTCATAAAACTCTGCCGTTTTAGATTAATAGACGACGGTTTGTAGTAAAAGCGCCGCCTATTAATCTAAAGACGACGGATATTACCGCCGTGGTTTTATGCGTAAAAGATGTCGGTCGATTCCTCGACGGTTGAAAAAGTGAATTTATTGACGGTAAATTACCGTCGTCTATTTCGATTTTTGTAGTAGTGAAGAACTCGTAATAATAATAATAATAATAATAAATACATATAGTAAGACTCACACCAATATTTGTACCGGGGAAACAATCCCAACAGGGGATCATTTGACTGCACCACATAGAGGAGTCCTCAACAACCATGTGGCCAGGGAACAAGCCGTCCAATTGGGACTAAGCTTATCAGCACGTATAGCAAAATCCTTAATACTCGTATGCCTGTGACAAGTCCTACGCGCGCAGACTACCCCGCTAAGGGTCTACAGTCACACCCAGTCAAGGGTGCACCGGGTATCCGACATATCCAAGTATCCATTTCCACAAGTATCCACTTTCCAAAGTTCCGTAACCGGGGGGAGGTACATAGCACTTCAACTGACATAACCAAACACTTATCACTTTCCACAATATGCACACCCACATACCCCACACATAACCAACATACATATATCCATTCTCGAAAATATTATAACATAACACAAGATACTTGCAATATGCCAAAAACCCGAATATATACACATACACACCAAAACTCAATACCCAAAGTATATACTCACAATAGCCACCAAAATCCAAATACCAACATAAGACAAAATATAATTCTCATACAGACATAAACTCCAAGTATCGAAAGTGACCCAATTAACCCGTATAATACAAGTCCCCAAAGTTAAATAATAATAAAGTTCCATAATCGAAAAGTAGATAATACTTCTCAAACGTAAAATCCAACACCCAAGATGTTTAGTTCACAAATCACTATTAGTTATGAAAAAATATATATATATATATATATTGAGAACCCCTTAGGTTTATAAATCCCAAATATTAGAAATTACCCGGCAAATCCATAATTAAAAATAATATGAAAACTCCAAAGTCAAATAACCCAAACATATAACCGAAACCCAACCTTTATCAAATTAACCGCCCAACTATTTAATCCAAATTATAAATATAGATTCCGATAGTATAAACATAATTTCCCAAAAGTATATCATATAGGTTCCCAAAGATATAGAGTATAATTTCCTAAGGTAATATAATATAAGTTCTCAAAAGTATATAAAATAGTTTCCCAAAAGATATATAAATATATATAAATTCGCTAAAGGTATAGAATATAGATTTTTTTAAAGATACACAATATGGTTTCACAAAGTACATAATATATATATATATATACATATCTAAGGTACGAAATATAACCCGTAATGTTCTTAGATTTCAAATATTAAAGTAAATACAAACTTTCATAATTAGAACTATATAGAATCCCAAGATTCAACAACCCAATTCCATAAGGTCCAAAATACGGTAAATCATAAACCTTAACTTATCAAACATATTTAAAGTATAAGTAACTATTTTTAAAGTATAATAACCGAACCCAAAGTATTCGCAAGTCTCACAAATTTCCAATATCCTTCAAATTCATAACTTGAAAACCATACAAAACCCCATTGTCTCATAACCCAAGAAATCCATAATTCAATACCAAAACAATATTAAAATCCCAAATATTTCACTAATACTCAATTCACCACAAAACTTGATTATTAACATAATCCAATAAATTCATAATATGCCAAAAATCCCATATTAAATCAATATGAAAATATAATCATCATGTCCCGCATAAAGTCCGGGACCCAAGACATGCATAAGCTCAAATATCATTTATATTCAAGAAATTCCATTAAAATCCAAATTTAAGATTTAAAACAATATTTAAATTTCAATAATCAAGGAAAACCATTTCATATGCATTTCAATTCATTCTTTAAAATAATGTTCGTTTGAAAACAATGTCCACTCACCATTGGTCCTACGCTGCATAACCCTAAAGGGTCCCGCCTGCTGCGTAGCAGAGTTAGCGTACCTAAAGCGATAGATACGAGGATTGGATTAGTAATTGAACCGAAACGAGAACCTTAAACTCAAATCCTACCAAAACCCAACTTAACGTGCACCAAACGTCCCACAGAGGATTTCAAGGTTAAACTACTTCTTCTAACCAGTGGGACCGCCCCGGAAGACTCACGGTCAACCGGCGGTCAAACACCTCTTTTTGGTCAACCCGGGCCCGTTAGGCCCACTACCTCCAAAAGGTTCCTGACATTCCTAGAAGTCCAACAACGTCAACTACACGGCAAGACGACCTCGGGAGACGCTCGGTCAACCCTGGTCAAACTTGGTCAAACCGACCCGAATAGGTCAAACCGGACCTGTGGGTCCCATGACCTCTAAACTTACATCCGAAAGTTCCTACAAGTTCAGTACGGCTTAGGGAACACATCCTGAAAGTTTGGTCTCGATCGGACGGTCGGATCGCTCACGATCGCACGATCGGACGTTTAAGATTTAATTCAAGCTTCAAGTCATTGATCCGGAGTATCCGGGACTCCGAATCAAGATCCGTCAAATCCTATACGCTCCTAGAAATACAAGGAACCACATACGTGAATTCGGATTCGATCCAACGGTCCGAACCCATCGAACCCACGAAACGCGTAATAGGCGTACGTTGGTTCGACAGTCAAACGACGTCCGAATCGAAATCCGAGCACACGTATGCGTTCGTAGCGACACGAGGATCTTATTGGAACACCAAACCGCCACCACCACCCGGCCCACGCGCCACCACACGTGCGGCAGTGAGTTTGGGTGGCTTGAGTAATTCCGGCCAACCTCAATTCTTCAGATCTCGCAACAACCCACCCACACTAGGTTCACCACCTCCCAAGGAGTCCAAAACTGGCCAGAACCGTCGCAGAACCGGCCGAAACCACCTCCAGATCACGGCCAAACCGCCTAGGGTTTTGGCCGGATCTGGGTTGTTCGTCTGGAACCACCGGAGAAGCCGCCGGAGAAGACGCAGTTTTGGCCGGAATTTGCAGACGTTCACGTTTGCAAACACTGGCGTTTCGAGCTCCGATCTTGGGCGGAATCGAACCAAACGAAGGAGAGGAGTCGATCGGTGGTGGTCTCGAGTCCTGCCGTTGCCGGAATAGTGACACCGAAGAGAGAGAAAGGGAGGGTCGCGAGAGAGGAGAGAGAACCGGAGGAAGAGGGAGAGAGAGAAAGGGATGGGCCAATCAGTTTTTTTTCTTGTTTTTATCCAACTTTTATTTTATTAAAATAATCCATTTTATCGCTTAATTTCCAAATCGGACGTGCCGCCCGTCCCTAAACTCGTTTCGACAAGCCGGACGCGATGGCGCAACTTGTTTCGCCAAATTCCATCCCGAAAATAAGGTTGACCGAATTGCCCCTTTAATTATTAAATCATTATTTAATTCAAATTTTATTATTTAATTCATTTTAATTCCTTTTTAATTCATTTTAATTACCCAAATTAACCAACTCAGTTATTTAATTTAATTCTTGTATTTTAGGTCAGGGGCGTTACAATGCATATGATTTGACGTTTCTAGACTTGAGACTTTATTATGATTTGACGCTTTCTTGATTTGAGATTTAAATACGGTTTTAATATGGATTTTCGGTGATTGTGACCTTTTACTTGATTTTGGATTGTGATGCTGTCATTTGACGCTTGTGACTATTTTTAACTATGGAAATATATGTTTGGGACGGTGATGTCTTTATTTTGAGTATATATGTTGATTATTGTGTTGTTGGACGTATATATGTTCGGGTGTCTGTTGTTTTGGGGTTGGGTACCTGCGAGTGTATGGGAAAGTGGATTATGAACGAATATGCGAATATTGATGATTGGATATGATTACGTTGGATACGGTTACTTGATTATGTCGGATACCTGGTGCATGCCTTAACGGGGTGTAGCTGTAGACCCTTAACGGGGTAGTCTGCGCGTAGGACTTGTCACGGACGTATTGGTATTGAGGTTCCTGCCATACGTGTCGAGGAGCTTAGTTCCTTTGGACGGCTCAACCCAGGGCACGGGGCCACTACGGCACTGTCTTGGTGTCTCGTCAAGTGATCCCCTATTGGATTGTATCAACGATACACGTGTTTTGGTGTTGAGGTTCTATATTACTATATGTACGTGTTATCATCTTCGTATTCGTATTTCTTTTAGTGAGGATCCTTCCTTGCTTGTATTGCCGCTTGGCATGAGGTTATGTGAGAGTGGGAAAGAATGGGAAACAATATTATGATATGATTATTATGTTGATGTATTTTGATTATTGGAATTTGAATGATGAGGCATATAAATTATTTGAATTGCATGATTTCAGCATCGTTTTTGAAACGGTGGGGTTAGTACGTTGATTTGAACCACTAAAACTTTATTTTTGTCCACTCACACTCTTTTTGTTTTGCTCCCCACCAGGCCGTAGTCGTAGTATCTGAGCTATTCAGTCGAGCGCTCCTCTTCTCGGGCTCGACTAGATTGTAGGGCACTTGCCCCTATTATGTAAACTCTTTATTATGCTACTTTATTTAGAATACTCTTAGAACTACTCTGTATCGCCCATTAGGGTTGGATTTGATGGCCAGGGGCCTATGTTGTATTCTGTAAGCATGACAGATGTTGGGATATTCATTTTCTGTTGTATTCTATCATGTTGAACTTTTGGGATTGTACGTTTTTCTGGGGAGACTCTGCCCGATTTTTGGCAGAAGTCTCGGCCCCTTTTTCATTTGTTTCGGGAAGATGGTTTCTTTTAGCATGTGGGCCCGACATGGGTTGATGTTGGAACAACCACAGGGTCTGGCATGAGTTCCGGGGTGGAATTCGGGTCGGGTCCTGTCAACTATCGAATAGTAATTTCAATGTTACTATCGGACAGTGACATAAGAGTAATTTCATGTCAATGTCGGACAGTGACTAGATCAGATTGTCCAATTTTAGAGAGACTGAACTATTTTAACATTTTGCCTTCCTATTTGTCCATTTTTGTTAAAACCCCAAACTGGAATATATATATATATATATATATGTAAGGTTTTGATTAATTAGTTTTTAGCTTTCCTTGAAATCTGTTTAACTTCTTGTAATAAGCTTGCTAAAAAAGGATTTAGATTAGTTTTAGGTAGATTGTCTTGATTGGTTTCTCCTCAACAAAGCGGCTTTGGCATTACTCAATAAAGGTAAAATCATGCATTCCATTTCATTCTGTGCTGCTGGTCCACCTGAATGACATGTCATCCCAATGGTACAATTTTACCGTTTCTATCAGCCTTTGCTCCTCTGTCTAGAAAATTCTCTTTGTCTTATTTGGTAGCCAATACACTATTGACATATGTTGCTTTTATCCTAGGCCAGCCTTTCATTCTCCTTGCTATAAGGAGGCAATAGTTTTAAGGAGCCATCACCTCTTTAGAAAATACAACTTGCACTTTTGGAAATTTTGTAGGCACAATCATTTTCTTTGTGAGGGCTGTGAGGTTGCATTTATGAGATTTTATGTAAAACCAGTTTTTCATAAAATCTACTTGTGCTCACTAAATCTGCATCTAGATGTACTAAAACATATATATATCATTCTAGATCTAGATTTCAGATTTTAAGATTGATATTCTCCAAGAATGATTCACTACAAAAAAGAGGTCTTTTTATGGCCTTGATTTAATGAGCCGTGAAATACACGTCATTAAATATCATAAATTATGACGTGTTTTAAAATGCGTCGTTAAAGAAATTTTATGACACCGTTATCGCGACGTTCGTTGGACGGCGTCATTAAAATTATTTTGCAATGACGCGGGATGTGTGTCGTGGATTCTAATGGTTTTAGATGACGTCGATCGGCGTCGTTAAAAAGTTTATAGCTTAACAGCGTCGACTTAGGCGTCATTAACTTAACGCATAGCGTCTTCCGCGTCGTGGTTTTTTTTAACACGGCGTCTAATATGCGTCATAGATATAGAATTTCTTTCCCCAAATTTTTCGCGTGGCGCTCTTTTTATGTGAAATTTTAGTTTGCCCGCTTTATTCCCTTCGTTAAGGCGCTCTCTCTGTCTCTACCGTTCTAAAATCTTCTCTTCATTCTCAGACCTAGTGTAAGGATCTCTCTCTCTCTCTGAGCCCACCCACAAATCTTCTCTTCGTTCTCTCTCATCTATTCCTTCTCTTTCTTTTCTTTTTCTGTTCACTCTTCACTCATGCTGGGCTCTCATAGCACCAACAATGCTTTCTTTAAGGTCAGTTCATCAAATTTACTGCGTTCTATCATCTGGGTCTATGTTGTACGTCTCTATTACTGATTTTTGTAGCATCACATGACCACCGGACCATACTGTATTGTTTGTAAATTTGTAAAGTCTGCATATATGCTTGAGATTTGACTTTAATTCTGTATTGTAGACTTGCAAGTGTTGTGGCAATTTTGTCTGCATTTCTTTAGTACTGTAAACACTGCATAATAGAAAGACTCGGTACAAGTCTATCATCTTTACATGACAGTTTCGTTTCCCACTTACTCAATTTCATACTTTTGTTCCCAGGCATTCTCTTATTATCCCAAAATCTCATTTTTGTTCGTTGAAAGCCACACCCCCAGATGTAAGTATATCCTATTGATACAATCAGTTTGCAATGGGTCTGTACAAATGTCATGAATCTGTTGCTAGATATCATGAAACATTAGTATTGCTTGCCTTCATATGTTATGCATTTTATGGTATTGTTGAGAAGAATTTCTTGATATGCATATGGCAGCATAGAGTTCGTTTACATATATGATATCCATCATTAGGACTATAGCATAAGGTTGATGAGCACCTTGACTATATTAATGATTGGTTGGTTGGATTGTAATTTTCTCTGCACATCTCATATAAGTTGTTTGGGTGTACTATGGAGTGTCCAATGCATGTGTTTCTGTATTTTCGTGAGACATTATAATGTTGCATGAGTCCAAATGAACCTGCTCTGCAGGTGGTAAGCTACAATGTGTTTAAAAGTGCCATTTATCAGCAGTGCAATCATGAAAGCCACTGATTCTGGTATGTGTTCAAAGTCATTTTCTGTTGGCACCATATTTTACTTTCTTTTTGTTTCTAGGTTTATTGTCTTGCTATATAGCAATTAGGGTGTGCTGGAGTGTTACTTAATGTTTCTAAGATAATTTCAATGACATCCTTGATTGAAATTGCATTTTCAAGCACATCTAGCTAAGCTTGACTATTGCAAAAATTAACAGGGGAAGTTCTGATTATGCAGATTCATTCAACTTGTTAGTTAACAATGGTACAGCTGCAGGCCAAGTTATATTTCATGTGAGTTCTTATAATTTTCTTTTTTGAATTCCGATTTGATTAAATTAATAGCAGTGTACAAGAGAACTGATGTATCTGCTGCTTTTATTTGAGATATTCGTTGTTTTATTTTCTTGTTATAATTGGTTGCTTACTCTTGCGGGCTCTTACATTTTGTTGATAAAATTTGTTAGTAATAACTGGTCCTTTGGTTTAATGGATTTCTTGTTATTGTGGTTGGCCAGGTAGTCATTTTCTCCCGTCTGAATTAAGTATTAATTTGAATTTCAGTTTCTGATTCACAATGTTTCTTCTAGTTATGCTATAGATAAGTACAGTATCAAAATATGTCATCTTAGTATTGAAGGGAAATGTATGGACAAGATAGAATATCAACCAACACTGGTCTTCACCGTACAGCAAGCAGGGAGTTATTAGATTTTCCACCGCTAACTTCCATGTTGATATCTCATCTTTTTGAAAGAAATAATAATAATTTCTTTAGGTATTAGAGCAAGATGCTTGAATCTCATGATGGCTTATCTATGATAGTTTCTTTTGTGAAGATTATCTGGACATATTAAAGCATAAGCTAAGGATCGTCATTGCCCACAACGGCAACACCATTCTAGTGAAACCTGGAGAAATACAAGACCTATACAAGGTGAGCTGATTATAAATATCAAAATTCATAAACTATGGTACTGATAGATGACAAATATATAAATAAATTAAAGTTTGTACTTAGAAATTCAGTCAAGTCAGATTCATACTTAGAATTTTCAGTCTATCCCATAATTCAAGTTTCTCTGCAGATGTTGATTGGCCCTTCGCTTGCATTAACCTCTCGGTAAGGTGAAAAAGGTCTAACTCTTCATCTATCAGACTATTTAAATAGTGCATTGCATGAGGCAATGTAGTTGTATCAGCAATTCTTTGTATGTTCTCAAAATTGGCTTGCATTCTATTATTGGGAACAAAAGACATAATGTTAGAATCCAGATAGTAAGTAGTTAGGGACTCAACAACAAAATATCTGGATACAGAAATTGAAGTGGGGATCTCTCTTAACTGGGCTTGATAAGCTCTTCGTTTCTATCTTGTTCATGCTCGAGTTCGGTATCCAGGTCAGCAAGCCTTTGTCTGTGAGCATTATACAGTTTATACAGAAGATATCAACTTCCTAAAACACCAGCTGTAACATACAACTTCCTCCTATGCCTTCTCCAAAATCCCTTAAAATAACAATGGTGTACCAAAATCGAAAGTAAACAGTTGGTTAATAGAATCAAGTCAATTGTTACTAAACTCAAAAGTAAAGAGTTCAAGTCAATATATTAGGAGACATTTATATATTAGGAGACATTTGTTTGTTTCTTGATTTTTGTTTTTTGGGTTTTGAACTCAGTTGTTTTTGTGTGGGAATGAGGTTGGCAATGTGTTATTGGGTGTGATGTTAATCTTAAACCTTCAGCAGACAGGCACATGTTATTTTCTTCTATTTGAGGCTTGTTTAGGTGGTTTGGATTTTGGATTGCCATATAGAATTAAATTATTTAAATTCTTTTGTTTTCCTTTTGCCGTATAGTTTGGTTTCTATAGATCTTAGATATCATGTTTAGGTTCAAATATTTGGATTTGAGTGATGAAAGTGAGATATGCATGGCAACCTGGATGTGGGGAAATAGTAAGATTAATTAGAGGGCAAATTTTAGGTGTGTGGTCAAAACTTCTGCTTCTGTTAATGGTAATACTTAACTTTTTGTTTCATTGTACATTTAAGATTACAAATATCCATGTAGAATTCGAAAGCCAAGAGTTAGAAGTTATGAGAATTTGATAATAGAGAAGTGTAAATTGGGTAGTTAGATTTGGTTTAGTTCCCTCTTTTAATATAATTTGATCACCCAAATGCTACTGTCATTTACTTCAAGAGGGCAACAAATGGTACTATCATTTACATTGAATCAATGTTGACCATGAAGTATGTAGCCATTGGTTTTGTTGGAACTTGATAGTATTGCTGAAATATTGAAGGAGGATTATCCCTCTCTCTTTTAGCTCTCGGCTTGTTTCATTTGTTATAAATCGATTTAATAATATGCAGAAGCGACACGAAGCCACAGAGATACCATGAGGGAGACTGTTGCAAGCCAATTGCATTCTCATGTAAAGAACGCTCCTCAAGCAGCTATTAATTTTAGGAAAATATTTGAATATGAACTCTTTGAATTTCATTGAAGCAAGTGAGTGTTTCATCATTTCGTTTGAAAAAATTATTCTTTGACTTTTGTTCCTTGTACTTGGCATTGCAATTACAAAATCAAGAACATAGAATCAACTAGCATAATGGGATATGCAGGCAATAGGAAAGAACATAGAAGACTCCATTTATGTGGAGGAGCTTGGCACTACATTGTCGAGAGATGAGATCTTTAAGGTTCTAGTGCTTGACATAATGGAGGCTGCAATTGATGTTGATTGGAGAGATTTCTTCCTTACCTGAGATGGGTTCCCAATAAGAGCTTAGAAATGAAAATTCAGAGACTATATCTGCAGGAAAGCAGTAATGAATGCCCTGATCAATGATCGGAAGAAGGGAATTGCTTCAGGAGGTGTGCTCTTTTCTTACTTTCAAATGCTTTTTTTTTCTGGAACTTCTCAGTTGTTGTTTCTGTAACTTGACTGGGATATGAAACAGGAAATAAATTGTTATATCGTCATATAAAAGATGTGGTTTTCGATTTGGTTCAAATCAATCAAATGTGTGGATGCTAGAGAAGTTCTGAAAAATGTTTAAAAGATTTGTTCATAGTAATTACTTAACCAGATTTCTTGTTCAAGTACCCTGTGCTACTCATGTGCCGTGAATTTTTTTAGAACTGAATGGGATTTATTCATTATGATTTCTTAGATTCATTTTACTCTATTTTCATAACCATTTCTCTTATAGAAAAAAGGGGGAACTCTAGTGGCCATATTGTACATCTGTGCATATCCAGATTATTGTATGCTTCTTCAAGTCTCACTTTGAAATACTAATGAAAATACAGCTTATCCTATGTGATCCAACATGCATTTCATAACTGTGTTATCCCTCTCTCATCTTTCATCATTTTCATTTTCCATTAGGATCAATGTGAAGCTTTCACAATATTGGGATAGAAGATTTACTGGATCACAAGAGGAATTTGAACAAGCACTCCTGGCATCAATGACTATTTATATTGGGAAAATTTCATTCTACACAACAGAAGAGCAAGTTTATGAGCTTTTTTTCTTGTGCTGGAGAGATTAAGAACATAATTATGGGCTTGGATAAAAATACCAAAACACCTTGTGGTTTTTGTTTTGTCCTGTAAGCTTCATTCTCCATATTTTTAACTTCTTGAAAAGGAAATAGTTTAGTGGGATTCGTTATAGACAATGTTAATGTACTAGAATCATTTTGAATAATACAAATATAATTTAGAGTATTTTGCCTTTGTGTCTATATTTTGTTTTTATATATTAATTTTTTTGGCATAATTAAAATAATGGGATATATATACAGATTAATAATTTTTATGAAAAAATTAAAGAATTTCATGACGTCTAAATTGTGTCATGAAAAATATTTGATGACGTCTTAGCAACGTCATTAAGTTCAATGGCGCTTAGTCCATGGCGGAATGCAGGGCGTCGTGTTTTGAAAAAGTTTCCACGACATTATCTGCGTCATTGAAAACCCATTCCATGGCGGAGCAGACGTCCGCTTTGAAAAGTTTCCATGACACACTATCCGGCGTCATTGAAACCCCCATTCCATGGCGGAGCAGGGCGTGCGTGCTTTGAAAAAGTTTCCACGACATTATCCGCGTCATTGAAACCCCATTCCATGACGGAGCAGACGTCCGTGCTTTGAAAAAGTTTCCACGACACACTATCCGCGTCATTGAAATCCCCATTCCATGGCGGAGCAGGGCGTCGTGCTTTGAAAAAGTTTCCACGACACACTATCGGCGTCATTGAAACCCCATTCCATGGCGGGCAGGCGTGCGTGCTTTGAAAAAGTTTCCACGACACTATCGGCGTCATTGAAACCTTATTCCATGACGGAGCAGGGCGTCGAGTGCTTTGAAAAAGTTTCCATGACCCCCCTTTCTAGGGCGTGATTCTGACGCTTTGATCGCGTCATTAAATGACTTCCATGACGCAAATCGGGCGTCATAGAAGGGTTCTTGTGTTGTAGTGATTTCTTGAGAAAATTGATCCTTGCTTAAATCTATATTTCATCACCGCATTTGGTTGAGTCTTCTTTGTCTTGTTGGTGCCATGAGATGATTGAGTGAAGGATGAAGCTGCCATTGTCATGAAAGACTAGCTGCAAGCAACGTTGCTGAGAAGGAGAAGATAGCTTGGAGAGGTATAGCTGCTCCTTTATAGAATTAGGAAACTTGAGTTGTATATGTTGATCTCTGTAACTATATCTTCTTGTTAGTGGATTGCCTGGTCGGATCGATGACCCCCAATTTTTCCTAGTGGTGGGTTTCTGGGTAAACATTTCTGCTGTGTTGTTCTTACGGTTATGGCTTGTCATATTATACCTATTGTTGCTGAAATGTTGTTCTCACATGCCTATCATTCTAGTTGTTGCTAGCACATGGGATGCCTAGATTGACGGGTCCTTCTGAGTGCATAGGTTGTCACATAGTCTTCTTCTAAATCTACAGGGGTATGAGACTTGTGATTGAATGTGTATGTTTGTTATTCTACATTCATAAGTTTGTGACTAGGAATGCTAGTCACTTATTGGTTAGGAATCCTTTGTTGTCTGTTTCCTACTTGTCTGTTCTGTCCATTGGCATTTTAGTTTACTCCCTTTACCTAAGCACCAATTACAATATATATATATATATATATATGTAATCTCAATGAATCTCAATCAATTTCTTTTCCCCCTTTATCAGTAATCTCAATTTTATTTCAATATGTAATAAGTTAGCAACTAATATGACTGAGAGAAGCAGCAACCATGGCTCCTTTGTTTTTATTTTGGTTGACTGGAAATTCTCCATGCATATTAAAATCTAGAAATTTAGTCATATTCTCTATGCTTGATCCATTTTTGTTTTTCTTAGCAAGGGGAAATTTAGTCATATTCTCTACTACTATTATCTGGACACAAACACCATTGAAACAAAAAAAACCACCAACCTTGCAAAATTTAATATCCAAACTTCATATGGATATTTTAGTCAATACGCATAAAATAAAATAAACAAAGCGCAAAATACGCCAGTTGTAGAACCAACTTCGGCTTCATCGTATCCCACGGTCCATTAGCAGTTCCTTTTAGTCCAGTAGCAGTTCCTTTCAGTTCGATTGCCTTTGATCTTCGGCGCTCTTCTCTTTCTCTCTGATTGAAGTGCCCTCGCTTTCCTCCGGTTTTCAAAAAGCATGCCTAATTGCGCCTCGAGCGCGCCGAGCGAGGCGAACGGAAATCGCCTCAAGCGTTCGTCCATTTAGCTTGCTGCACGCTTAGCGTAGTGAGGCTCGGTGAGGCGTGGCGAGGCGCGGCGAGGCGTGGTGAGGCGAACGACGCCGTTGTCGTATCCGAGATGAAGAAGATGGCGCGCCACCGCAATGAAGAAGATGAAGGGGATGAAGTCGCGTCAATTTTTTTTTAGGTTTCTTCAATAGAACGATGTCGTTTAAGGTTTTTTTTTTCTTTGAACAGTGCTTTTAGTTAAACGCACGTTTCAACTTAACTTTTTTATTTATTTGTTAAATGCCTTTTTTTCTTCACTGAACCCTTTTAACGCCCTTGCTTCCTTTTTTCTTTTAAAAAGTCTAAATATATTAACATGGACCTATATATACTATAACCCTAATATTATACCCTTACCCAATATTCTCCATCAGTTTGAGAATTCTCTCCATACTCTAACCATAAAGTATAAATATCTTAACATTGAATGACAATTAGTACTTATATTTGATAGATTATTATAGTTCAATACGAATTAATAGTACAATTTAGTTGTATTGTATTATTTATACATTTTTGTTATTAAAATAAATTAATGTTCGCTTACGCCTCAAACTGCGCTTACGCTGCATGACTAAAAACGCCGCCTCTACGCCTCGCTTTTGAAAACATTGGTTTCCTCTCATGTCAAAAGTCGGAAGCTTCACAACGTAATAAAAGAAAAAGAAACGAACCCATCACAGCCCCACCAACAAATTGAAGACCAGGATCAGATCGACAGTAGAACCCAAGTTCTGCTATGGCGCTAAGATCGAGGTGGCGTTAATTTGAAATTTCATAAGCTCAGGTTGAGTTTATGGCTGAAGATGAAATGATGGAGATCGTCCCAATATGATAATGGAGCCTCTCAATATGCTCTGTGTATGTTCTTCACTTTGTTCATGTTGTTATATCATAGCTTCAGTTGATTTATGCAGGTGGGTAACTTTTATCATGGTTTACAGGGAGATTTTGGTCCATTCTACCCACAAATGGCTACCCAAGTACCTCTGTGGCTTGCAATTGCTCTGAAGAAGAGAGGGAAATGTACAATTCGACCCCAGAGTGGATGTCCGTCAGTGAATCTTGCTTCTTTAGCATTAGTTTGATATATGGTTCTATGTTTGCAACCTATTATCCTAGAATTTCGAGGAAATAGATTGTTTGGGATTGATTTGCTTTGATTTTGATTGATTTGGTTGATTATGATAAAATGGGTTTCATTAACACTACTCTTTTCCCGGGGAATATTCAAAATTGTGTGTTTTGTTGGAGTTCTTTATGTGAGTCTTAGCATCAGCAGTTATATGTTAAGATTTTTTAGGTTTATCCTTCTACAAAAAATAAATGACTTCAAGAGATGATCAAATTAGTCATGCTTTACTGAATAATTGTGAGACTCTCTTGCCAAAGTCACTCAACATTAGTTGTTGGAATTGTTACGAAGTGGTTTGTGTTTCATTCAGATGCTATGCAATTAAGGAAGTCATGAGAATTAGGGATGATCAGGGGTGTTTTATAATTTTATATGTAATGCATTAGTTGACAAAGCTCTTCCGAGAATCGAAAATCAATAAACTGTAACCCATATCAGACTGATTTTGGGTTTTGATCGTTGCCAAAAGCATTTAACTTCTGTTTACATTTTTGTTCTCAGTGTGTATTTGATATGTTGATGTCAGCTCTAACTTTTTTTCGTGATGAGTTGGGCAATTTCATTTGTATTTTTCGGAATTTGAAGTTTTCTTTATTTTCCTATCAATGACTTTAGTTTTTCTGTGCAAGGAAGTTAAATCCTTGATAGTCACAGATAGTCATCAAGTAGTTTCATTGTAGCAGGTGGCAACGGACTGGTTGATATTCTCTGATTTAACAACTAGAATGCATTTTCACCCATTGAGAACCTGAACTTCGAATTTTACAGTGTTGTTAGAAATCTTTGAATTCCTTTTTATTTGCACCTTATTTGAATTCTTTCCGAGTCTATATTTGTTTGTCGTGACATTTCCTTTATATATAATTTGGGCATTCTGACTCTCAAATTTTTTTCTATTGGCATCCATTCAAATTGTTAATTCTTCAAGTGCCTGGGTGCTTGCTTCTTTTGACCTTTGTTTATGTATTGGTGTTGTACTAATTTCAGGACGAAGAAAAGCTACGGGTTGACTATGAAAAGAAGTGCAAGAGATTGAAAAGTCTAGATTATCATGGAGCTGAGTCTGCTAAGATTGATGCCACCCAGGCTTCTGTACGAAAGTTGCTAACAAAAATTAATGTTTGCATCAGAGCTATTGATACCATATCGAGCAGGATGCATAAATTGAGGGATGAAGAGTTGCTTCCCCAAGTCACGGAATTGATTCACGGGTAACAAAATGCGTCAACTTCTTTTACTAAATGCTCATTACTTTGGTTCCCAGTAATATTTGCAGTGGTTCATAATTAGTATTGGATGACCTTGTCTGAAATTTGTCCTTCCTCTGTTTCTGTCATCTTATTGGTACAAAGAATTTCTTTGTAGCAAACTGAAAAAGACACAATTATCAGTCTATTTTACTTTTAGTTTGGTTTTGAATTCATCAAATGTAGTGTTGTTTTCCTTTCCCTTGCCAGTAAGTATATATGTTTGAGTGAGACCACCGTGTATATATGTATCATTTGGCTTATCCTTGTTCGATTAATTGTGGAGGAGTTTAGGAGAGGACATAGTGGATTTGACAGAAGATCTTGTGATCAGTAGATCATTTTATTCTGTATTAGTATTGTGATCTTTAACATTTCTAAACACACAAGTTTAAGTTGTAAATTGTTTTTGTAATGTGGTTTTTCATTTGTTCTTCTGTCAATATTGATTTTGAATTTTCCATTAGTTTTGCTATTCTTCTTTTGTCAATATTATTGTTCTACTTTCATTTGTTTATTTTCTCTGGATTTTCATTTGGGTTTTCATTGCTTTGGATTTTCTTTTCTACCTTCTAAGTTTTTATTGCTTTTGGTTTTCAATAAATTATCCTTTTGGCCTAATCCATTTGTTTTGATGTTAACAGCATTGTAAGATTTGACGATGGAGCAGAGGCTGAGGATGCAAAGCAAGATTTCCAAGAGTGGAATTTTTTAAAACCCCATATAAATTTTCTGCAGTTTTTTATGTTATTTTAACATACCACGTTTTCAGCAGTTGGAGCAGGAATTCTCAAAGGGGAGCTCTTTTAGTAGGGCCCCCTTGGACTGGAAAGACATTGCTATCAAGGTTAGAGTAGGAGCAAAAGGAGCGATGGATTTATTTAACAAGCCAAAAGCCAATTCACCATGCTTGGTTTTCTTTGATGAGATAGATGTTGTGAGGAGGCATAGAGGAACAAGAATCGGTGGAGGAAATGATGAGAGAGAGCATACACTCAACTTAAGGTCGTCAACAAGCACCTGCATGATGTGGAATTAATTTCACGAGGAACAAGTTAAATTAGAGAACATTTTGGAAATAGTAAAGAGAGATCTAGAAAATCACATGTGTATACTAACTCATATCTTTGTTTATTTTTAGTGATAAACCAAGGCATTGTGCGTAGTGCCTACATTATCTGAACACTGTGTCGTCTGTTTTATCAAATTGTGTTGCTTAACTTTTTTGTTTGTTAGCTTCCACCGATTGAATATTGTCAAGAAATTCATAGACGATGTGTCGCGAAGCAGTGTAGTGCTAAAGTGGTCTTCAATGTTGGTCTTTCATTTCCTTCACATTTTTCCTTATCATGCTTTCGGAAACGTATTTGCATCAGGACCCTTTCATTTTTTGACATTTTCCATAGTTTTCAAATCCTTACCGCCCTAAATTTGTACAGAACATATGTGTTATCATTTTGGCTACTAAACTGATTTTTTTTTTTAAAACATGTAGGTGATTTTAAAAAATTAAATGTTCACATGTCCGGCATTCATTGAGTAATTGGAATACAAGAATCGACTTGGAGAAATTGAACAACTTTGTTATTTTCAATGTTTTACCATGCCTTTTGCTTTATACTAGCCTCCCTGCACGGGCTCTTGCGCGTGTGGGAGGCTTTTTTTCCTTCACGCGCGCTACGCACGACTTACAATTTTTCTATTTTTTAAGTTTGCAATTGTATTTTTGTAGACGAGTATTTTATCACCCTTATTTTTCTAGACGTGCGTCTCAACAGTTTTTTTTCTTTTATCTCAAGTAAACTGTTTGGACCCACGTCTGAAAAAATAAAGGTGATAAAATGCCCGTCTACAAAAATACAATTGCAAACTATAAATTAAAAAAATTGTAAGTCACGCATAGCGCTCGTGAAGGAAAAAAAGCCTCCCGCACGAGCAAGAGCGCCTGCAAGGAGGCTAGTACCCTTAAAGCCAATTAATTATATAATAGTTAATGTTAAAGACATCTTTTGTAATGACTTATTAATTAAGTTATTTATGGGCAAGAACAGTTCGTTTTCAAATCATGATTGTTATTCTATATTAAGAAATGTAAAACAACAATAGTCCTAAGAATATGACAGAGGATATGAGAACAACGTTATGAGATTACATACGTTGAGACTTCTCTTGGTCCTTAATCATATCCTAAAAGTGTTCCTGATCATAGGATTATCAATTGGGCATTGATCTTCCACTAAGACCAGTACACACAATATCTTCTCTAATTAGAGGATGACAAGGTCTCAAGTCATTAAGTGTAGCGATACCAAGATATGTGTGTAGGTGCTTATAGGGGAACAAGTACATTGAACGCAATCATAAGTTGCAATGGTGCAAATTAATTCTTAGCACACATTTTTGGCTGCAAGTTCAAGGAGTGCTTGAGCTTGATTTGGTAAGAGGAAGATGGGCGATGGAAGTTCTACTGTGGCTTGGTAAAATTTGTGCCAAGGTGGAGATTGTTGAATATTGGCTCAAATTATTGTCTTTGTTAGAAAAGTATTTCCTATGTTTTTGTCATGCATGCATGTGAGGAAGACTTTGGGAGCAAAGACAAAGTTGGAGCTTGGCTTGTGACTTTGTGATTTGTAGCATACTATGTGCATGTGATTTGTTGTTTTTTGGCTACACAAATGTGCACAGAAAAAGGAAGTGGGTTGACTTTAAATATGCAACCCATAAGAAAGCCAAGTGAGAGTGAGGTAGGAGCGAGCTTAATATTAGAAGTGAGAGACACTTCCACATAAAGTTAAACTCCTCTTTGGCTACAAAAGATGTTGAGGGAAGATCAAGTCATTTTAAGGTTGAGTCTTCTTCATTTGTTCCTTGTGTTTGTGGGAGATTTATTCTTTGTATTGTTCTTGGTGGGTTCTTTCCTTGTGAGCAAGAACAATCTTTGTGTTCTTTGCTCTTGTGTGTGGTTAGCTTGAGAGTGACTTGGGTGTAATTGGGATTTAGGTTGTGAGAGTTAAACTCTGTAACTCCTAGGATAGGTGAGAGGGTTAATCTCCTTTGTTTGTAATCTCTTTTGGGATACTAGTGGTATTTCTCGCTGTCTTCGAACTGAATGTAGGCTACACACGGGTCGAATCAGTATAAATTCTTGGTGTCTTTTGATTTTCTGTATTTCAGATTTTGCTATTGTTGTTTCAATGGTTTCATATCCACCATCCAAGTGCAATCCGCTTCCGCCTCGCCTTCACTTTGTGTAGATTAGATTTAAGCTGATAGATGCGAGCATGAGAGAGATGGGCGAAGTATTCCTCGAGATTTAGCCAGACCTGTGAAGAGTCAACTCCGGGCATGACTATGTGTTGGAGACTTCCAGATAGAGTGGCTTTCATCCAATTCAAAGCATGTTGATCTTTGTTGAACCAACTCAAACCCTTTTGATCTCTGCCGTACCAATTACTAAGGGTAGACTCAAGTAGGCTAGGACGAGGCTCTGTTCCATGAATGATTCCAGAAAGATTGTAGTGATCAAAATATGAAAGAGAGTAGTATCTCCACTACTGATAGTTATATATATCACTCGTAAGTTTGATTGGAACCGGAAATAGTGGCATGTTCTCTACGGCCATGGAAGCACCAGGTCCAGGAGACTGGCTATAAGCAGAAGTTGTTGAGTTTTTTTTTTTGGCAGTCGGTAGGGAGGGGAAGTCGATGAGTAACGAGTTGATTATCTTAATTATATATATATATATATATATATATATATATATGTAAGGCTCACTTGCATTATATTTTAATAATCCGAACTGTCTAACTTTTAGCTATTCTTCCAAAGATCATGTCTAAAAAAAAGGTTTCAATTTGAAACCATTAATTTGACCACTCAAATAATAGTTGTCATTAATTACAGTATTATAGGTTTAAGGATAACTTTTATAACTTTAAGGAACCCCTATGTCCATAAGAGTATAACAGGAGTCCTATATGTTGTAAATCCTCATGTTTACAAGGATAAGGACCCACTTTTATTCCACCGAGGTCTACTCTTACCTTATCATTATACTAGGGTTCCTTGTCATTGAACAAATATGTCCATCCCTGTAACATCCCGACCCAAAAATAAAGAAATTAAATGAATTAAATAAAGAAAATTGAATTTATTAATAATTGTTGGAAATGTAAAGAATATTAAAATATTAAATAATTAATGAAGGGCAAAAAGGTCAATTTAATTTTCGGTTGAGATTTTGGAGAAGCGAGCTGCACAAATTACGTCGGGCTTGTCGATACGAGTTCGTGGGTATAGTGTAGGCTCGAATCGGAGTTGTAACGAAGAAATGGCGATGAAAAGAAGTTCAGTGGCACAACCGTAAATATTTCGAAGTTCAGTTTTATAAACCCAGAAATTTCACTTCGGGTTCGCGAGTTGCCATCTTCAGATCACGTTTTCTCTCCACTCCGACCTCCGATTCAGGCTATACCGGTGGCAAACGAACCACCACACTTCCCTCTTCCAACCCCAGACCTTCGCCGCCTCAATCCGCCGCCGTGGTCGCCGGAATCAGCCCCGAAACAGGCGGTTTCGGGCAGTTTTTCTGAAACTTTGTCCCCTCCGTTCTCCCTCCTCCGGCCACCAATTCAGTCGATTAAGGTATGCTTTTCCACCTATTTTTCATGCTCTATCTGATTCTTGGGTAGGTTTTGAACGATTTGTACCGTAGGTAACTGGATCTGTGAGTCCAAGTTTGGCCGGTTTTGAGGTTGAGTTTTGGACCACTTGTGACCCAAATTGGACGTTCTCGTAGTTGAATAAGTTGTTCCACTCATCGATTAGTATAGGCTGGTGGAAGGGCAGCTCTTGATTTGGAGTTTGTCCGACGACGGGTTATCGCTTTGGACACCCAATCTGTTCAGCGCGTGTGGCGGTGCATGAACAGTGTTGTGAGGCCACATTGTGTTCCAATGCGATCCCCTTGTTGTCACGAGCGCGTAGGTGTGCTCGGATTCCAATTCGGACGTCGTTTGACTATCGATCGGATTTACGCCTATTGTGCGTTATCCGGGTTCGATATGTTCGGACCGTCGGATCAATCCCAATTCTTAGTATGTTGTCCCCCGTATTCCTAGGATCGTGTAGGAATTGACGGATCGTGATTCGGAGTCCCGGATACTCCGGATCAATGACCTGAAGCTTGAATTAAATCTTAACCGTCCGATCGTGCTATCGTGAGCGATCCGACCGTTTGATCGAGACCAAACTTTGAGGACACGTTGTTTAGGCCGTGTTGAACCTGTAGGGACTTTCAGATCTAAGTTTGGAGGTCATGGGACCTACGGGCCCGGTTTGACCTAGTAGGGTTAGTTTGACCAAGTTTGACTGGGGTTGACCGAGCGTCTCTCGAGGTCGCCTTGCCACGTAGTTGACGTTTTTGGACTTCTAGGAATGTCCGGATTAATTTGGAGGTCGTGGGCTCCGTGGGCCCGGGTTGACCGAAATGGGGTGTTTGACCGCCGGTTGACCGTGAGTCTTCCGGGGCGGTCCCACTGGTTAAAAGAAGTAGTTTGACCTTAGAATTCTTCGTACGTACGTACACGCACACTTTTGAGTGGGGAAGTGTTGGGGTTTCGTTTTGAAGTTATCGTTTCGGTTCAATTACTAATCCAATCCTCGTATCTATCGCTTTAGGTACGTTGACTCTGCTACGCAGCAGGCGGGACCCTTTTTGGGTTATGCAGCGTAGGACCAACGGTGAGTGGACATTGTTTTTCAACGAACTTTATTTTAAAGAATGAATTGAAATGCATATGAAATGGTTTTCCTTGATAATTGGAATTTAAATATTGTTTTAAATCTTGAATTTGGATTTTAATGGAATTTCTTGAATATAGATTATATTTGAACCTATGCATATTTTGGGTCCCGGGTTTTATACGGACATGATGATTTTATTTTCATATTTGTTTATTACGGGATCTTTGGCATATTATGAATTCATTGGATTATGTTTAATAATCGAGTTTTTTGGTGATTTGAGTATTTCGTGATATGTTTGGGATTTTAATATTATTTTGGTATCGGATTATGGATTTCTTGGGTTATGTGACATTGGGGGTTCATATGGTTTTCAAATTATGAATTTTGAAGGACATTGGAAATTTGTGAAACTTGCGAATACTTTGGGTTCGGTTAATATACTTTAAGAATAGTTACTTATACTTTAAATATGTTTGATAAGTTGAGGTTTACGGTTTATCATATTTCGGATCTTAGGAAATTTGGTTATTGAATCTCGGGATTCTATATGGTTCTAATTATGAAGTTTCCTATTTACTTTAATATTTGAAATCTAAGAACATTGCGGGTTATATTCCGTACCTTGGAAATATATATATTCTATACTTTGTGAAATCATATTGTATATCTTTAAGAATCTATATTCTATACCTTTAGTGAATTTATATTATATATCTTTTGGGAAATTATATTATATACTTTTGAGAACTTATATTATATTACCTTAGGAAATTATATTCTATATCTTCGGGAACCTATATGATATACTTTTGGGAAATTATGTTTATACTATCAGAATTTATATTTATAATTTGAATTACATGTTTAGGCGGTTAAATTGATAAATGTTGGGTTTCGGTTATATATTTGGGTTATTTGACTTGGAGTTTTCATATTATTCTAATTGTGGATTTGTCGGGTAATTTCTAATATTTGGAATTTATAAGTATAGGGGGGTTTTCAATATATACTTCCATAACTAATATTGGTATGTTAACTAAATATTTCGGTGTTGGGTTTTACGTTTCGAGAATTATTATATACTTTTCAATTATGGAACTTTATTGTTATTTAACTTTTGGGACTTGTATTATACGGATTAATTGGGTTACTTTTGATACTTGAAATTGATGTCCGTTTGAGGATTTTATTATTGTCTTATGTTGGAATTACGTTGTGTTATCAAATTATCAGGATTTGTGTTGGTATTTGGATTTTGGTGGCTTTTGTGAGTATATACTTGGGTTATTGAGTTTTGGTGTGTATGTATGTATATATATACATTTTCGGGTCTTTGACATATTGCAAGTATCTTGAGTTATATAATATTTTCGAGAATGAATATATGTATGTTTGGTTATGTGTGGGGTACGTGGGTGTGGTTATTGTGGAAAGTGAGAAGTGTTTGGTTATGTCAGTTTGAAGTGCTATAAGCACTACCCTATGTACCTCCCCCGGTTACGGAACTTTGGAAAGTGGATACTTAATGGTTTGGATACTTGGATATGTCGGATACCCGGGGCACCCTTGACGGGGTGTCGCTGTAGACCCTTGACTAGGTAGTTTGCGCGCGTAGGACTGTTCACAGGCGTACTAGTATTGAGGATTCTGCTGTACGTGCTGATAAGCTTAGTCCCAGTTGGACGGCTCGTTCCCTGGCCACATGGTTGTTGAGGACTCCTCTATGTGGTTCAGTCAAATGATCCCCTGTTGGGATTGTTTCCCCGGTACAAATGTTGGTGTGAGAGTCTTACTATATGTATTTTTTCTTATTAAAGTATATTAAAGTGTCAGTATTATATTACCTTGTGGTGGTTTTGGGTTGCTTGGTTTTATCTTGGTTATTGGAAGTTTAATGCCGTTTGATATTGGGAATTTCTTTGATTTTCATACTTACGATTTTCAAGTGGTTTCTGTTTATATTTTTATTGCGGAACAGTTTTGGGAGGTTATACCTCGGGGAAAGGAAACGAAAAAGGAAAGTTAATTATTCTTTTATTTGATTAAAATATTGGTTTGGAAATCAACTATGTATACAAAGGTTTTGATCTACATGTTTTGCATCGTTTTGAAAATAAAAGGTGGGGTTAGTATGTTGTTTTAAGTATTGAAAACTTATTTTTCGTCCACTCACACTTTTCTGTTTTGCGCCCCCAGGCTGTAGTGCCGCGAACCGAACTTTCAAGCCGAGCTTTCCTTCTCGCGAGCTTCGACCGAAGGGTAGGACTTCTATGTCCATTTCTCTTGAGGTTAAATTATTGTTTAAATTCAATTGCCCTTAGATATGCTCTATTATCGCCCATTAGGGTTGGAATTGAAGGCCGGAGGCCTATTTTGTATTTGTGGTTGTTTGCTGGCGCTTGGTTGTGTTTTCTGTGGTAGTTTTAGCAGGTTTGAAAGTTGGGTAAAGTTCGTTTTTCAGGGGAGACTCTGCCGAAATTTCGGCAGAAGTCTCAACCCTTTTTCCTTTAACTCGGGAGTAGGAAGTGAAATTCTTAGTAAGTGGGCCCGGCATCTGTCGGATGCCGGAAGACCACAGGGTTCGGCACGGATTCCGAGGGAATTCGGGTCGGGTCCTGTCAATCCCAGCCCAATAAGAGTCCTTAATATTGTAACCCTTGTGTTTACAAGAATAATGACCCAATTTACTCCTCAAAGGTTCAATCTTACCTTAGCAATGTACTTAGGGTCATTTTCTTTGTAAATTATGGTATTACAAGTTTAAGGATAAAGACCCACTTTTAGGGTCATTTTCCTAAATATTGTAAACCCTCGTGTTTACAAGGATAAAGACCCACTTTTACTCTGCCAAGGTCCTTTCTTACCTTATCATTATACTATGTTTCCTTGTCATTGTAAATTAGGGTACAATATTAAGGATTATGGTAGACCTCAACATTGTAACGACATTGCAATGTCTTGTAAATACTAACCCACAAAGTATAAACTACAAGATTAATGATAGCTTTTATATGTGTATGGAACTCTTATGATCATAAGAGTATAATTGAAGTCCTATATATTGTAACTCTTGTGTTTAGAAGGTTAAGGACCCATTTTGATAATCCAAGGTCCAGTCTTACCTTAAGATTGTAGCAGGGTCCTTTTCATTATAAATTTGAGTATTACAAGCTTAAAGATAGTGTTTACACTTTTGTGGAACGTCTATGTCCATAATTGTGTAATATGTATACTTAATGTTGTAAACCCTTGTGTTTACAAGGCAAAGACCCAATCCTATGTTATGAAAAAGGTAAAACAAAAGCAAGATGGCCTCCACTGCGACAATTGTCTTTCACACCAAAAAAAAAAAAAAAAAAAAAAAAAAAAAAAAAGATGAGATGAATAATGAAGTACATAATAGGTTCTGTACTTTTCCAAAGATTTTTTTGATGTAATAATATCAAAACTTTAGTCTGGATGGTGATGGATTTGGAGTGGGACTTTATTTACAGAACCCTAATCTTGTAACTTTTGCTTTTAAGGTTTGGAACAGCTTAGAGATATATTATTGTGTTTTGTACACTTTCAAATCGGGCAGACCTAATACAAGTAGTAGATCAAAATATGTGCCGTCTTTTGTTAGACAGAGGCTTAACAGGGTTCTGGTGATTGTGGATTGATGGCATTACAAGGTTGAAGAGAAAAGATGTTTAGGTGTTTATGTTTGTTTTTATTTTTTCAACATTGCAGAACAGTTTCTTTCTGGTGTCGTAGTTGGATTGTTGGAGATCCATTTTCTTCAACCCATTCCCAATCAACTTGAATTGTTTATTCTACAAGCAAACCAAGCTCGAATGAGCCAAACAAAGAAATCAAGCTCCAGCTGAATGAACCCAATATGTAGTTAACCACTTTGTACAACAAAATATTCAAATTTTTAGCACAGTCTAAACGTTACATAGTTCAAATATAAAGAGTAATAATTAAGTATTAATAAGAAAACAGTGGACGGCCATAGTTGGTAAGGAATATTGGGGCTGCAGGTATCCTTACCCTTGAAAACCTCCTGCTATAGATCTTGCACCTTGGGGATTCTAGAAGACCCACCAACAAGAACAACCTCATCGACGTCGCTTATGTCCATTTTGGCATCCTCCAAACACTTGTTCACAGTAGATCACAAAAAACACATTATTTCACCCTAAAACAATATAACCTGCTACAAGTAAACAAAGTAAAGATGTATCAAATTGATTTGATTTCATAATATATGCAATTTCAGAGGTATCATGTCATATATAGATTATCATTTCTTACCTCATCTCTTAGTTCTCAGAATTCCCTGAGAGTTCTTCGGTTTGTCGCGGTTGATTATGATCTCTTTCTCTTGGCCAGTGGACTTATCGACTGCAAAGACACTCAAGATGCCATCGGGATCAATTTTGAAGAAAACAGTGTATTTATGAACATATTTGGGACCTGGAGGAATGTCACGGATGCTGCATTCACCCAAAAAGTTGAGATTTGCTAGTATGCTACTCTCACTCTCATATATGGGAAAGTTCACGATAACTTGGTCATCCATAGGAGTGCCGAAATCTAGATTCTTCTTCACGGGAATTAGAGAGTTTCTTGGAATCAACTTCATGATTTTCTTATCTGCAACCCCCATACCAAGTGCCAGAGGAGCGACGTCCTTCAGAGTGTAATCCTGAATAAACTCCCCCTCGCCATTTCCAGTCAAGGCTGCGGCTTGAACTGCGGCACCATATGCCACTGCCTCATCCGGATTAACGCCCTTGCACAGCTCCTTCCCCTTGAAAAACTCCTGTAATAGCTGTTGCACCATGGGAATTCTAGTAGAGCCACCAGCAAGAACAACATCATCCACACCGCTTATTTCCATTTTCGCATCCGTCAAACACTTTGCCACAGGATCCATACACTTGATGAATAAATCCATGTTTACTTGTTCAAATATGGCACGAGTAAAAGTTATGGTGAAATCAGTATTCTCACACAAGCAGTCAATTTCAACGTCAATGTCAGGCTCAAATGAAAGTCTCTTCTTTGCCTTCTCACATTCATTTTTTAACCTCCTAAGAGCTCTCTTATTTCCACTAACGTCCAATTTATGCTCCCTCTTGAATTCCTCAACACAGTAGTTCACCAATCTGTTATCGAAGTCTTGGCCGCCAAGGTGAGTGTCTCCAGCCGTTGCCTTGACTTGAAAGTCACCAAAAGTGCTCATGGTAAGCAATGACACATCTAAAGTGCCACCACCCAAATCAAATATCATCACATTTCGTGACAGGACCCGACCCAGATTCCACCCCGGAACCCGTGCCGAATCCTGCTGACAACCGACATCATCGCGATGTCGGGCCCACTTACTAAAAGAATCCCTCTTCCTGAGACAAACACACAAAGGGGGTCAAGACTTCTGCCGAAAAACGGGCAGAGTCTCCCCAGAAAAACAACCAAACCCAAAGTTCCAACCTGTTCAAAAACAGTAGAATAAGTACAACCAACTGCCAGCATGCAATAAATACATAACAGGCCTCTGGCCAACAAGTTCGACCCTAATGGGCAATAACAGAGCAACTAAGAGTATGCAAGTTTAACAGCAGAAATTTAAAGTTAAGGTAAGGGACACGAGGTCCTACAGTTAAGTCGACGCTCGAGAAGAGAAGCGCTCGGCCGGACGGTAACGAAGCACGACTAGGGCCTGGGGGGCGCAAAACGGAAAAGTGTGAGTGGACAAAACAAAGTTTAGTAGTTTAAAACAACGTACTAACCCCGCCGTTTCAAAACCATGTAAACCATGCAATTAAAATCCGTTGTATACAAAATTGATTCAAAAACCAATATCTCAAAATAATCAAGGAATAAAACCAAACCAAACCTTTTTCTTTTCCCGAGGCAAAACCTCCCAAAACTAAACCGCGTAGGCATAAATATAATTAAAAACCGAAAGAACTTGAAAATAGTAAACATAAGAAAATAATAAAGTTTCCATAAAACAAAACAACGTAAAATGTCCAAAGACCAAGATAAATCCAAGAAATCCAAAACCACCACAAAGTAATATAAAAACACTTTAAAAGCCTTTAACCCTTTCTTTCCCACACTCAAAACAACCGCATGCCCGTAGGCACTGCAAGCGAGGAAGTATCCTCACCGAAAGAAAATAAGAATACGAAGATACTAACACACGCGTATAGATATAATATAACCTCGACACCAAAATACAAGTACCAGGGGGAAACAATCCAACAGGGGATTGTTTAACTGGACACCGGGACAACATTCACGATGGTCTCATGCCCAGGATAACTGGACATCGGACGGCATCGCAATGGCCTCGTGCCCAGGGTCGAGCCGTCCAACTGGGACTAAGCTCCCCGGCCCGCATGGCAGAGTCCTCAATAACCATGCGTCCGAACTAGTCATACGCGCAGACTACCCAATCAAGGGTCTACGGCTACACCCCGTTAAGGTATGCACCGGATCGAACCAAACTCCAAAACCATGTCACCATATCAAGAACAGGGGGAGGTACATAACACAGTGCAACTACACTCAAATCAACACCACACGAAAATCCACATATACATATTTAACCACATGTACCCAACCCCAAAATATCACACACCATAACATATATACGTAAAACAAATCCAATAACACCATAAATACTCAAATAAGGACATCACCGTCCCAAACATACAGTTCTATAGTTAAAATAGACACAAGCGTCAAACGGCGATATAATAATCCACAAACCATTAAAATGTCAAATCACGGAAAATGCACAAACAAACCATAATCAAAACCCAAGTCAAGAAAACATCAAGTCAAAACCCCAAGTAAAACATATGCTTCAAAACATAATAGGTACTACTCTTTAAAAATATATAAAGTCAAACCCAAACGTAATATTCAAAATATACTTACGTATATATATATACAAATATATATATATATATATATATATATACAAAACATAATTATCCTTTAAAATACAAAACTCAAACTCAAGCATTTGAAATTCCCACGTATAATCGACATCCCTGAAATTCGTACTTTAAAACAACATAAACAGTGATACAATAAAATATAACCGAAAGTCCAAACCCGTATACATATATGTTCGAAAACTCCAAATCAAAGTAGATATACATATATTCAAAGTAAATATATATTTATATATATATATATATTCAAAGTGGATATACAAACTTATTTTCAAAGTAGATATATATATGTAATATATATTCAAAGTAGATAAGTATAATTATTTTCAAGTAGAGAAATATATACAATATACATTCAAAGTAGATATATATATATATATATATATATATATACATATATATACATATGATCAATTCCCGATAATCCGACATATATTTCCGATAGCCTCATTTATCCGACATGTATTCTCGATAGCCTCAATAATCCGACATGATCCTTTCAAGTTGATCTATATGTATATATATATATATATATATATATATATATATATTCCAAGTATTAGCAAGAACATAATTAATAAGGTTTAAATACCAAAACCAAATACGTAAACAACCGGACTATACTAGCGTCCAAAACTTACCGCCCAAATACTCAATTCAAAGTAGGTATATTTATATAGTCAAAGTAGATATATAAGTTTCCCAAAAATATATAAAGTATAAATTCCAAAGGTTTAAAGTATACTCACGACATACGTTATAATAAAATAATAAAGTCCGAAACCCAACGAAACCATAAACTCAAATATTAAATATAATTCAAGGGAAATCCAATAAATTTCACCGTACTCAAAACTGTACAAAAATACTACCGGACGCTTGACTCGTCCCAAAATCAACACTTAAAGATAAGCATAATAATAAAATATAGCCAACAGGGCTCCACAACCAAACCGGCAACCCAAATCAAATATAAAACTCGAATACCAAAACAATCATAATAAATCCATCCAAAGATCAATTCAAGATTCAAAACAATATTTAAATCTCATTTATATGCATTGCATTCAATTCTTTAAAACCATGCTCGTTTGAAAACAAAGTCCACTCACCGTTGGTCCCACGCTGCCCAACCCGAAAAGGATTCCACACGAGGATCACGAAGCGCTTGAGAACCTAGTTCAAGAACACGAGGATTAAGGTTAACAACCGGACCGAAGCGATAACCTTAAAAGTCAACCTTGACCAAACCCGACAAAAGTGTACCAAAACGTCGTACAAGGAATTCTAAGGTCAACGACGTTCGTTAGAGGAAGAACCGACCTCGGGAGACGCTCGGTCAACCCTGGTCAAACTTGGTCAAACTTACTCGAATAGGTCAAACAGGGCCCGTGGGTCCCATGACCTCTAAACTTAGATCCGAAAGTTCCTATAGGCTCACTACGGTTTAAAGAACACGTCCTGAAAGTTTGGTCTCGATCCGACGGTCGGATTGCTCACGATCGCACGATCGCACGATTACGGTTTAACTCAAACTTGAAGTCATTGATCCGAAGCATCCGGGGCTCCGAATCATGATCCGTCAAATCCTACACGTTCTTAGAAATACGGGGAACAATATACGTGAATTCGGTTTCGATCCAACGGTCCGAACACGTCGAACCCACGTAACGCATAATAGGCGTACAATGGTTCGAGGTCCAAACGACGTCCGAATCGAAATCCGAACATACGTAAGCGTTCACAACGACTCAAGGATCGCACGGGGATGGAGAACCGCCGCCACACAGCCGCCACGCGCCGTCACACGCGCCGGCAGCGCGTGGTGGGTGTGTAGAGCGATTCCGGCCATCACCCAAACTTCGAATTTGGCAACGTCACCTATGCCATTCGAATCAGAACACCGAGAGGAGTTGAGAACCGGTGGAACCCGGTCAAGAACCGGCCGGATTCCGGCCAAACCGTCGACAAGAATTCCGGCCAGAATTGAGTGTTTGATCCGATCGATTCGCGGCCAAATCGATCGATTCCAAGTTCAGAAACAGCTAGAGGGGTTCAAGGGGAGGAGAAAGCTCACCTGGATCGACGCCAAAGCTTGCCGGAAACCGCCGTACGAAGCCGGCGAAAATTGAGCAGAAACCGGCCTGTTTTTCATGAAATTCCGGCGAAATACGACGGCTAGGACGGCTGGGCTGCCGTGGGGTAGGACCGGGATGAGGTGGCCGATCTTTTGGGTGTGGTCCCGACCCAGGTGGTGGCCGGTGGTGGCGCCGCCGTCCAAAAAGGCAACCAGCTGTATGGGGCTGTGCACGCGGGGAGAGAGAGAGAGAGAGAGAGAGAGAGAGAGAGATTGGACCAATCAGAAATTTTCTTTGTTTTTATCCCTTTTTAAATTATTAAAATATTCCACTTTATCGCTTGTTAGCCAAATTGATCGTGCCGCACGTCCCCGGACTCGTTTCGACGTGCCGGACGCAATGGCGCAACCCGTTTCGCCAAATTGTCGTCCGAAAATTAAGTTGACCAAAATGCCCCTTTTATTTAATTAAATTCTTATTTAATTCAAATTTCATTATTTTAATTTCTTTTAATTCATTTTAAATTCCTTTTTAATTCTTTATTTGTTTAACTTAATTAATTTATTAATTTTTCTTTAATTTTGGGTCAGGGTCGTTACATTTCGCTGGCTACTCCAACCGGCCTTCTTGTTAAGGCCATAAGCAATGGCAGCAGCACTTGGTTCGTTCATAATACGCAACACATTTAGGCCAGCAGAGATGCCTGCATCTTTTGTAGCTCGCCGCTGCGAGTCAGTGAAGTAAGCAGGGACAGTGATAACTGCATTTTTCACTGTTGAGCCCAAGTAGTTCTCGGCAATCTTCCGCATCTTCTCTAGAACCATGGATGAGATATCTTCAGCAGAACATAATTTCTCTTGGCCATTGTCGGTAACCACAATCATGGGCTTGTCACCTGGACCTTCAATGACCTTGAATGGCCAGAGCTTCACATCACTTTGAACTGAGGTGTCACTGAATCTTCTACCGATTAACCTCTTTGTATCTGCAAATAGATGCCAAGTTCTATCAGATAGCACGTGTTAAGTCGGTATGTAATATACTAGCTTCTTAACCAATTCATAAACTTTTTTTTACCACCTTGGAAGGATCATTCAAATTTATAAACTCAAAAACAAATTTTAAGTCCAAAAAGCGCCAAAATCCCGTTTGGTAGGCCCATTTTTAAAAACCCAAATCCAAAACAAAACTCAAATGCACCCCATAATTGAAAACCAAAAAAGTAAAATTTTATAGTTTTTTTTTCTCTCTCTCTCTCTCCCCTTTTTTTTTCGTTAATTTCAATTTGGGAATTAGGGTTTCTGATTTTAATTTCAATTTTTTTAATCTTAAAAATAGTTTGGAGTTCAATACCAAACAAGTTTTTAGATCCTAAAATCAATATTTAAAAGCTCATGTTTTTTTTTATATAAAAAAATCATGATTTTTGAGTTGGATACCAACCGGTCCCTTAATGTCCTAAAAAAATCTTAAACCACAATTCATCATATTAGCTGGCTCTGGGCTGTAAAAATCAAAATCAGTGTTTGGATATTTGTTCAAGCAAAGCTGATGGATAGTTTAGATTCACAATCTAGCTACTAGATAGTTTAGAAGAAGTTTATGAAATATAATACTTATGATAAAGAAATATGAGTGAATAAACATGCAGTTATAATGAAAAAATTTATCACTTAATCCTACATATCACACGTACCAAAGATGGAGTTGACTGTGTTTCTGACGACTTGGTTAAATGCTGCATCACCTACCAAATTATTCTCATCAGTTTCAGTGAAGGCAACGTAAGATGCAGTCTTCCTGTTGCCGTGATCGTTGTGTATGATTTCTACATTATCCTTGTGCCACACGGCTACGCGGGAGTAGGTCGTTCCCAGATCGATCCCGATTGCGTACTCTTCTTCTTCAGGAGGAGAGGGAGGAGAAGGCTGTTTAAGTCTTAATGAGCGCTGTGGATCCAGACGCATGTCCTCTTTCAACAATAAGTCGCACAACTCATCCCAACCACTTACAGGTGAGTTTTTTATCCTTTCACGAATGAGATTGTACTCCTCTGGTAATCCCGCCAGGGTGTGTACATGAACTAGGTCTGGATGTTCCAGAGGAGCACCGGCAGCTGCTAGATCGGCCGCCAGCTGTTTGATTATTTGCAGATAGTCAGCCATTGGGATGGTGGGATCTTTCTTCACTTCGTGTAGTTCAGATTTAAGCTGATATATTCGAGTATGAGAGAGATGGGCGAAGTGTTGCTCGAGATTTAGCCAGACCTTTCGTGAAGAGTCAGCTCCAGCCATGACAATTTGTTGGAGACTTGCAGATAGAGTGGCTTTCATCCAATTCAAAGCAAGTTGATCTCTGTCGAACCAACTCAAACCCTTTTGATCTCTGCCGGACCAATTACTAAGGGTAGACTCAAGTAGGCCAGGACGAGGCTCTGTTCCATGAATGATTCCAGAAAGATTGTAGCTGTCAAAATATGAACTTGAGAAATATTTCCACTGTTGATAATTATATATATCACTCGTAAGTTTGATTGGAACCGTAAATGGTGGCACATTCTCTACGGCCATGGAAGCACTAGGTCCGGGAGACTGGCTACAAGCACAAGTTGATGAGGTTTTTTTTTGTCCAGTCGGTAGGGAGGGGAAGTTGATGAGTTAATAATCTTAATTTGAAATATATATATATGTAAGCTTAGTGATGCCTCAAATTATTTGAGGGAGGACACCCTCGTAATCCGAACAGTCTATATTTTAGCTATTCTTTCAAAGATTATTTCTGTAAAAAATCGTTTCAATCCAAAACCATTTGACCACTCAATTAATAGTTGTCATTAATTTTTTTTAAGCATCATGTTTGTCTATTTTGTTAGTCACAATTAGATGTCTTAATGATGTTTAATTTGTCTAATTTTTTATAAGAATAATCTATGAATGAAGACAAGAAAAATATACGATTCGGATCGTACGATGTGGAGATGGATATTGATCGTACTATGATGTTCACCCATTTCTCTTACTCTTATAATCAGGTTAAGGTTTGTGACTTTTATTTATTCTCTTACTCTTCATATAATATATTATAAAGTTTTAATTGGACTGACTCACTTAATTAAGATTGGTTAATCTTTCTCTTATATTTTATTGTTTTCTCTTGACTTATGGTTTCTTTGGGTTTGTGAAAATTTGATTTATTCTCTATTAAGTTTAATTAGTCTTTAAATTTATTGTTTTCTCTTATTATGTTTTAAATACTTTTGATTAGTTTTAAATTTGGAATGTATGATGAGTTCGAATTCCCGACTCTGCTACAGTTATATGGCAACACACTAACAAAGACTAATCATTGTTGATATTTAGAAAATACTTTAAACGCGTACCTCACCTAATGTTTTCATGGAACTTTATTAGCACAATACCATAAATATTTAAGGAAATTCTGTAAAGTGTGGGTTGTTTTTTCTCTGTAGTCTTGGCTGTATCTTTGAGTGCGCGCAACTTCCTTGGTGATTCATTTTGAATAATCAACACGATTTTCACCATGGGTGATTTTATTGGCACCCCAAAATTTGCTCTTTGCACCTCATTTTTAGTAAAATTTAAAATTACTCACTACACCCCATTTTTCTTCCTAAAATGCCATCATGAACCCCATTCCTTAACTTACCTGTGTATATCCCATCCCATATCAAACCCCACCCCATCGAAAACTCCCTCTTCTTGCAGACACCCCATCGCAAATCCCCTGGCGTTTCAAGTGCACCCATCGCACACCCCATCCGATTTGCACCTTATGTTCCTTAGATTTTTGATAAAGAGATGAACCTTATGTTCGAGCTTTTCTGTTGTATCTTATAGGCTCCATAGTTGTTCCGAGTTATTCCGAAAATAATGTTCCTGTTATGTATCTTTCTCTTATGGAAAATCTTCAAAGCATAAGGGATTATGCATGGGGTGCTGCTTTATTAGCTCATCTTCATCTTTCCATTTAGAATTTTAAGCAACCTTGTTCACCATGCCGAAGAAACATATTGATGGGACACAGCTATTCTCTTATGGTAAGCAATAATTTAGTTAGTGTTAATCCATTGTTGAATTTTCATGTTCCAAATCTGATTAACAATTTTATTATTTTCTTTTTTGCAGGTTTTTGCAATGGAGTGTATTCCTAAGCTGCTGCTGAGATTTTTTTTTAATGGAGTTAATCCGGTGAATGATTATCTTCCAACAACGTTTCCTTTGTTGGCAGGATGGACAAAACTCCTGTGCGAGCCCTCCAATACTGAAGAAACAATTACTAAACAAGAATATCTTCAAATTTTGGATGGGTTAAAGGAGGATGATGTTAGTGAGTAATTTTAAATTTTACTAAAATTTAGTGGGATGTAAAGAGAATGTGGGGTGCAAAGAACAAATTTTGGGGTGCCAATAAAATCACCCTTTCACCATATACATGGAAATATATACAAAAGCAGCTGGAAGTCTTGGTCGTGATAGAAAGCTAAAAAGGTGAGGACGAAGGGGATTGCCATAGGCAAATTTCACTCCACCAGAACTAATGGGAATAGCACTGTTTTGTTATTATCTGCCAATCACAGACTGTCATTTGTAAAAGTCATCATACTTGACATATCGTGATTGGCGAAAATAACAAAATAGTAATATTCCCGTTTTCTGTAAGTATTTCTCCTCTGATATTAAAAAAAACAAAAAAGCAAAAGTCTCAATGACTAGTACATATAAATGGAATATATAACTAAAGCAGTTTTTTTTAATAAGAAAAGCAGTTGGAAAGTAGTGTTGTGTTGGGCTTTAGCCCTCCTCTCTACCCAAAAAAAAAAACAAAGGACAGCTGGAAAGTCTTGGTCATGATAGAAAGCTAAAAAGGTTAGGACGAAGGGGATCACTATAATGCTCATGACCGTGGCCATATCCAATCAAAAATTCAAAGGAAAGCGTTGATGATTCTTCAAACAGAAAGAAAGGATAAAAAAATATATAAAATATAAAATCGTATGCCAATCTTACAAAAGCTGCAGTATTACAGTTCGATTTTGCATAACAAAACAAATACAACATAGTAAAACGGGAAAATAAATTTGTATTATTTATATTTGAATGTATATGTTAATTTAATTTAAAAACATTTTTCGAGAACAAAAACAGTAAAATCATGTTCAGTAATAATTTGTGAAATTGTTATTTACTCATTTAAAAAATTGTTTGTCAGAAACCTAAATTCACATTACCCTTCATGTTCTGCCACTCAGACACGATTTATTTATTTCTTTACTAGCACAACTAAAATGACTCACTAAAAACAAAGAGGAACAATTTCTGCATATGTGTCAAGACTTGACTGGTAAATAATTTGACTACTTCCAACTTCCAAGGGAATGAATATGAATCAAATATTTTCCAACAAAGAGATAAAATAAAATAAATTTTTTTGGAGCTGCATGGTCATTTATCTGTCTCGTGCGAGGAAGAGTTTTTATTTTATCTTTTGGGGTCAAGTAACTTCATTGAAAGACTTCCTTCAGAGTAGGAAGAAAGGTTGTGCCACTCATATCTCCTCATCCAATCATGCTGCGTTTCCACATTCTTAGTGAGAGAGAATGCATTTTAATAATTGAGTAAGTGGATATATTATTTCCATTTAGCTGTATAAAAGCGAATTGATGGTTTTCATAGACTATTCAATTTTCTTTTGAAAGAAAAAAATATATTACTATAATAATAATAATGGAGCTTCACTAATATACCCAAAATAGGGGCTGAAATTATAAATAAAAAAACCCCCACATAGAATGCACTTTAGAAATACACCCAAAACTCATTTACTACATAAGAAATTGGTGTTGAAGTTCCTATAAATTACGTGACTGCCATTGATCAACTTAAAAAAAGCCCAACACAAAAAACTTAAAAAGCACCCAAAACAACTGTAACATCCCACATCGACCAACGGAGAAGGGGTCATGTGTTTTATATGTACATGCCCACCTCCATCTAACACAAGGCCTTTTGGGAGCTCAGGCTTCGGATTCCTGGGAATTCCGAAGTTAAGTGAGTTTGGGCGAGAGCAATCCCAAAATGGGTGACCCACTGGGAAGTTGCTCGTGAGTTCCCAAAAACAAAATCATGAGGGCGGGGTCCAAAGTGGACAATATCGTGCTACAGCGAAGTTGATCCGGGATGTGACAACAACCCCAGCCCAATTTTATTTTTTTAAAAAAAAACCAAACAATTCATTACAAACAAAACATCTTGAAAACCGTAGCTTCATTAACGCATCATGTTGATTAATGACTTTAATGTTCCACACCTTTACTGTCATGTTGATTAATTGTGGTAATGTTCCAGTCTAGGGTAATAACACTGCTAGTTTACTGTCATGTTGATTAGTGGTTGTAATGTTCCAGTTTAGGGTAATAATACTGCTAGTTTCCTATGACATCCTATTTCTAATGCATGTCTACCCCCTGTAATGTTCCAGTCTAGGTTAATAACACTACTAGTTTCCTATGACATCCTATTTCTAATGCATGTCTACCCCTATAATGTTCCAGTCTAGGGTAATAACACTGCTAGTTTCCTATGAAATTTTATTGCTAATGCATATCTACCCCTGTAATGCCCCAATCTAGGGTAATAACACTGCTAGTTTCCTATGACATCCTATTCCTAATGCATGTCTATCCTTGTAATGTTCCAGTCTAGGGTAATAACATTGCTAGTTTATTGTCATGTTGATTAATGCTTGTCATATTGCTATTTCTAATACATGTCCACGAAGAAAAGATGAAAGAAAAAACCAGACCAACTCAAAACAAGCCGAGCCTAGATTGTTAATACTATTATATCATAAAAGTACATTGTTAAACAAAAATAAGATCCATAACTGAAATAGTAACAAAAGATAAATCGATCATCAAAGCTTAAAATACATTCCGAAAATCAACTAAAATCCGAAGAGAAACACATAATTGAAGCAAAAGATCAAAAATCTCAAGTACAAACCAAACGACGACGACAATGACGACAACGACGACAATGATGATGACGACAACAACGACTACGTGGCGAAAGAGGAGTAGAGCTCGAAGATGAGGAGTAGAGCTAAGAGCATATGATCGAGGTTCCAAACAATCCGGAAAAAAATATATGAATAGAAGCACGATTTTAGAACAAGAAATCGAATTTGAAATATTGAAAATTGTAGATTAGAGATGAAGAATATAGTTGGACCAAAGACTGAGCTTCAATGGAAGCTCCTCTTGCTCCAACACCGAGAAAGCACCAGCGAGAAAGGAGAAAATGAATTTGATTTGGTTTTTTGGCAGATCTGATTTTTCTCTCTCAAATCCATAGTATAAGGGAAATATAGGTATTTTACACACACAAATGAACTAAAAAATAGCTATTAAATTGAAAAAATTGACAGCTGTCGGTTTTTAGGTTTTTTTTTTGTGTGTGTATAGTTTTTAAATGGTATAGGATTTCTTTATAAGATTATGTCTAAGATTGGGTATATAAGTAAATTTTTATAATAATAATTTGCCTTAATCAACTAGCTTTTAAGATTTAATGGTATTTTCTTCAGTTGGTTGGAGGAGATCTCAAGTTCGACTTACATAGACGGCCGATGAGGTGAAGGTGATATATTTGTGATGATGAGTTTGATCTCTAGTTGTGACTTATTGTGGCTATATTGGACAGTTGTGTGAATCTATTTACCTGTTATAAAATTACCATGTAAATATATTTCTATCGTTTGTAAAAAATAAAAATAAAAAGAAGATAAGTCTATAAATTATCTTCGAGTGCTGCTATTTCCACCCACCTGTCCTATTTTCCCACCCACCTTATCTTTCCACTCACCATGTAAATTTGAAAAAACACAATCCTATCTTTCCACCCACCATTGTTCCTAAAATACCCTTTACTTATTATTATTAATTCAACAAAGTGCCCAGCAGCCGCCACCACCACCGACCCCTTCCACGACCTCTGCTTTCTTACCCTTTCTTCCTCACACCACTGCAAGCCCTAAAAAACCCACCACCCTCACACCCCACTTGCCTCCTCTCCACATCACCCCCACACTCCCAAAATTCCATTGCTCCTCCAGATCGTTAAGTGTTGTATTGTGTATGCCCGGAAAGAAAACTGTTGAAAAATCGTTAAGTGTTGTATATGTATGGCTCCAAACCCCCAACAATATTATATGAAATGGGGGAACAGAGAGTGAATAAAGAGATTCCACAAAAGTGGGTTTTTTTTCCTTTAATTAATTCGAGCTTTAAACCAAATAATCTTTTGGGTTCTGGGTCAGTTAGCACGAATCAAACATAGAGAGTGATGAGAGACAGAGAGGAACAAAGAGAGCAAATTGGGTTTTTCTTTTTGTTGGTGGACCGACAATGGTGCTGGGAGGAAGAGGAAAGAAAGCAAAGGACGGGAAAGGGGAAGTTTGGAGGGAGAGGGAGATGATGAGTTTTAAAAATAATAAAAAATTCTTAAAAGTGGAGCTTTTTGTCTAAGTCCTTAGAAGTCATTTTACAAACGGATTAATTTGTTTTTAAAATTTTGAAAATAAGGTGGGTGGGGAAATAAGACAGATGGATGGAAATAGCAGCATTCTTATCTTCTTGTGTCTGTAATATGCACCAAATTAAACTTTTGTACAACGTTATAACAAATCTCCTTGATGATTATAAGGAGCAAGCAGGGACGGACCCACAGTGGGGTCAATGGGGTCAAACGACCCTATGGACTCCATGAACACAAGGTAAAAGGTCCCCTTCATCCTCTTGTGTGACCCCATAAATTGATTGAAGGAGAGCTCTAGGGTTGCAGGTTTGGAGCGAGGAAGAAGAAGTTGAACAAAGCTTATGTTCTGTTTTTAATTCGGGTTGGGCAAAACAGCGTCGTTTTGGCCCAGTGTAATTTTTTTTTAAATGAGCTGGCCAAAACGACGTCGTTTTGGCCCAGCGAATTTTTTTTAAACTGACCTGGCCAAAACGACGTCGTTTTGGTCCAGGTCAGTTTAAAAAAAAATTAAAACGGTTTCTCATGCTCTACCCGAACCCAGACCTCTAAAACCCCAAATATTTTCTCTTCAGCCCTAAATCCCAAAGTTCCACCCTCCCAAACCTTTAACCCCCTCCCCCCAGAACCTTTAAGCCCCAACTCCTCCATTGCCGCCTCTGCCACTAGTGCCGCCGCCGCCAAAAGCTTGCCTCCGCTTCCACCACCTCCCATAATTCAAGTAAATTTCTAACTCTAAACCTAAATTACTTGAATTGAAATTGAATTTATGATTGTATATTGTTTTGATTTATTGGATGTTTCATTTATGAATTTTTTGTATAAATTTGGTGTTCTCTTCTCTTTAATTGATGTGAGTTATTATATTATTTTGATAAATTTATGTGTAGAATTATGGAAAGACTTTTTGATTTATTGGATATTTCATTTTTTATTTTGTGGTTAATTGGTATAAATTTGGTGTTCTCTTTAATTAATGTGAATTATTATTTTGATTAACTTATGTGTAGAATTATGGAAAGATTTTTTGATTTATTGGATGTTTCATTTTTGATTTTGTGGTTAATTGGTATAAATTTGGTGTTCTCTTTAATTGATGTGAGTTATTATTTTGATTAATTTATGTGTAGAATTATGGAAAGATTTTTTAAGAGAACGTCATCATTGATTAGTTCGGATAATGTGGGTAGTTCAAGAACTTCAAGTTCAAGACAAAGTGAGTCAGATGAGGTTTTGGCTAACCTTCAGGCAGACCCTGGACTAAGAATTCGTATGATTGACTATGATACTAATATTAGAGATGAGGTTCGAAGAGCCTATCTACAAATAGGCCCTTGTCAACCTAGAGGTCATTCTTTCCCACAAACTAATATATCCGGGATTAATCGTCGCTTCATTCCCCAATGGTTTGATGAATTTGATTGGTTGGAGTATAATGTATCTAAAGATGCTACATTTTGTCTTTATTGCTATCTCTTTAAATCCAATTTTGAACAAGTGGGTGCTGAAGCCTTCACTTGAGCAGGGTTTAAGAATTGGAAGAAAGGGAGAGAAAGAATGAAGGTGCATGTTGGACCAGTTGGTAGTGTTCATAATAAAGCTAGAGAAGCTGCTACAAATTTGATGAATCAAAATACACATATTGAAACGGCTGTGAACAAACACTCTGAACAAGCTCGTATAGCATATCGAAGATGCTTAATTGCATCCATAAAGTGCACTAAGTTTCTATTGTGACAAGGTCTTTCTTTTCGTGGAAATGATGAAAGTGCCACTTCAAGCAATAGGGGAAATTACTTGGAGCTATTGCAATTCCTTGCAGACAATGATGAGAAAGTTAAAGAAGTTGTGTTGGAAAATGCTCCAGGGAATCTCAAGTTAGTAGCTCCAAAGATTCAAAAAGATATTGTCAATGCATGTGCCTTTGAAACACTTGATGTTATCATGAGTGGTTTAAAAGATAGATTCTTTTCTATATTGGTGGATGAAGCACGCGATATTTCAGTGAAAGAGCAAATGGCTATGGTGTTGCGTTATGTGGACGACAAAGGGCATGTAATTGAAAGGTTTGTGGGGATTCAACATGTTATGGACACCACTTCAAGTTCACTAAAAGATGCCATTGACACATTCTTTTCTTCCAACGGTTTGAGCATTTCCAAGCTACGAGGACAAGGTTATGATGGAGCTAGCAATATGAGAGGTGAGTTGAATGGCCTTAAAGCAAGGATTTTGAGAGAACAACCTTGTGCATATTATGTTCATTGTTTTGCTCACCAACTTCAACTAGCACTTGTTGCCGTGGCAAAGAAGAATATTGATATTGCCTCTTTCTTCACAACCACTAATAGTGTGGTTAACCATGTTGGAGCATCTTGTAAGCGGCGTGATGCATTTAGAGCTCAACTCCAAGAAGAGCTTGTGATAGCTTTTGAAAATGATTGTCTTATAACGGGGCGAGGTTTGCATCAAGAAACAAGTCTCATACATGCCGGTGACACACGATGGAACTCACATTACGGTACCATTATTAGCATCATTTCTATGTTTTCATCTGTGATTCATGTGCTTCAAATGATTATTGATGATAATCCCAACGATAGTGCCGGTGAAGCAAATAAGCTTCAAAGAGAAATGCTTACTTTCGAGTTTGTGTTTCACCTATTCTTAATGAAAGCTATATTGGGACTCACAAATGATGTGTCACAAGCATTGCAAAAGAAAGATCAAGAAATTGTGAATGCAATGGCTTTAGTGAAATCATGCAAGGAAAAGCTACAATGGATGAGGAATAATGGGTTTGATGTATTGGTTGATGAGGTATCTTCATTTTGTGACAAACATCATATTGATGTTCCTAACATGGATGAGGCATTCGTACTTCCAGGGAGGTCAAGGCGTAATGCTCCAATAAAGACTAATCTTCATCATTATCGTGTGGAGCTCTTTATTTATGTCATTGATGAGCAAGTTACGGAGTTAGACGATCGTTTTAATGAGGTAAATACTGAGTTGCTTATTTGTTTGGCATGTTTGAGTCCGAATGATTCGTTTGTAGCTTTTGATAAACAAAAGTTACTTCGTCTTGCTCAATTTTATCCTCAAGACTTTTCGGATGTGGATCTTTTGGCACTTGAAGATCAACTTGAGCTTTATATTCATCATGTGCGTTCGAGTAGTGATTTCTCTGAATTGCAAGGGATTGGTGGTCTTGCAAAAACAATGGTGAAGACAAGGATGCATCGAGCATTCAATTATGTCTATTTGCTTATTACATTGGCTTTAGTTTTACCGGTTGCAACTGCTTCAGTCGAGAGGGCATTTTTCGTCATGAATATTATCAAGGGTCCACTTCGGAACAAAATGGGAGATCAATGGTTGAGTGATAGTTTGCTTGTTTATGTTGAGAAAGATGTTTTTGATTGTATTGAAAATGAAACTATAATGCTACGTTTTCAAAATATGAAACCTCGTCGTAGACAATTGTAATTTGTAATGTTGTTTTTGACATAAATTATGAATGAACGTACTATAGTTGCATTTTCAATGTCATTTTAATCTTTAAAAAAAAATTGAACTTTTACACTATGACCTTATGAGATCAAATTCCTGGGTCCGTCCCTGGGAGCAAGACACAAAAATTTAATCAAAAATAAAAACTGAAGCTCTCTTGAATGTTTGCCGGAAGAAATATGTTTTTCCTCATAAGATGTAGGCGCTACAAATCAGGCAAGTCTTTTACAAAGCACACTCCCCACACCCAACCCAGAGAAGAAAAAACCAGCCAATCACGAAATGCACAAGCAGCCAGCAATCGACTTCCTTATTCCATGCTATCTTAAACATAGATATTGCACTTAAACATATATATGAAATCAAAGAAAATAATTATTTTATAGTAGATGCTATCTTAATCCTTAACATTCCCTTCAGAGTTAGTTCTTGGTTCTGTCACGGTTGATTTTGATCCCTTTCTTCTGGCCAGTGGACATATCCTCCGCAGAGACGCTCAAAACTCCATTTGCGTCCATATCAAAGTAAACATTGAACTTTGGAACATGCTTGGGAGCCCGAGGAATGCCATGGAGGGTGAATTTACCCAAAAAGTTATTATTTTTGGCTATTCTATTTTCACCCTCATAAATAGGGAAGTTAACAGACTCTTGGTAGTCATAAACAGTAGTTACACTTGTTGTCTCCCTCACCGGAATTCTTGAGTTTCTTGGAATCACAATATTCATGATAAGCTCGGAATTTTTGTTTTCATCGTCCCTACACCCCAACCCAAGTGATAGAGGGGTGACATCTAAGAGTGTGAAGTCTTGAAGCTTCCCTGTTACGTTCCCACTCTAGGCTGCAGCCTGAACAGCGGCTCCATAAGCCACGGCCTCATCGGGATTAATGCTCTTGCACAACTCCTTACCCTTGAAAACCTCCTGCAATAGCTCTTGAACCTTGGGGATTCTAGAAGACCCACCAACAAGAACAACGTCATCGACCTCGCTTATGTCCATTTTGGCATCCTCCAAACACTTGTTAACAGGCTCCATGCACTTGTTGAAGATGTCCATGTTCAGTTCTTCGAATTTGTCGCGGGTAAAAGTTGTATGAAAATCTTCACCCTTATACCAAGAGTCAATTTCAATATCAGTGTCAAAGGAAAACGAAAGTGCCTTCTTTGCTTTCTCACACGCAGTTTTGGCCTTCCGAAGAGCTTTGGCGTCTCCACCAATGTCCACGTTCTGTTTTGTCTTTAATTCTTCGACGCAGTAATTCACCATTCTGTTACACCACCAAGGTGAGTATCTCCGGCAGTGGCCTTCACGTGAAAGACACCATGGCCTATGGTAAGTAGTGACACATCCAACGTGCCACCACCCCAATCAAATATCATCACATTTCTCTTGTTAAACCAACCGGCCTTCTTGTCGATTCCATAAGCGATGGCTGCTGCAGTTGGTTCGTTGATAATACGCAGCACATTTAAGCCAGCTAGTTTGCCAGCCTCTATTGTAGCCTGGCGCTGCGAGTCGTTGAAGTAAGAGGGGACAGTGATAACTGCATTTTCCACTGAAATCTTTGAGCAAAGGTAGGACTCGGCAATCTCCCGCATCTTTGCCAAAACCATGGAAGAGATGTCTTCAGCAGCAAATTTTTTCTCTTCACCCTTGTGGTTAACCACAATCTAGGGCTTGTCAGCAGGACCTTCAATGACCTTGAATGGCCAGCACTTGATATCATTTTGAACAGTTTCGTCATTAAATCTCCTACCAATTAACCGCTTTGCATCTGTAAAATCATAATTAGATTATTATGTCAGGAAGGAAACAAATAAACAATTAAGTATAATTGATCATATAATTTTAATCTTACCGAAGATTGAGTTGGCGGGGAACCTCCCGACTTGGTTAAATGCTTCATCTCCTACCAACCTCTTACTATCAGTGAATGTAACATAAGATCGAGTTGTTCTATTACCGTGATCGTTCACCAGGATTTCTACATGATCAGCCTGCCACGCTGCCACGCACGAATAAGTTGTCCCCAAATCGATCCCAATTGCATGGTTATCTTCTGTCATTATTAATTTTCTCAGCTTAAAACTTGAAGAAGACTGTAATAGATTAACAAGGAATTTAAATAAGTGCAGAAAATAGATGTGGAAGAAAATTTATTCACGGAGGAAGTGAAAAGTCGAATAAATGAATGCTTACGCACTACAATTGTAAGAGAGACTTCAGATATTCTGTACCCAAATCCTCCGTACCCTCTTTGTCACCAATCTAAAATTTTGACATATATCCCTCCACTTAATTGAACCCTACTTACAATTAATGTGGTTTTGACACGTGTCAAATTATTTTAATATTCTTTTTTGTTGAAACTTTGTCAATGTTAATGTAATTTGACAAGTATCAAAATCCCATTGGTTTTAGGGAGGAGCTTTTCCATAATTTTAAGGAGCCAAGAGCACACATTGGCTTCTTAAAACTAAGGAGGAGCTCCTCCTCACAACAAATGAGACTCTTCCACTTGCCTAATTCCAAAAGAAAAAAGGGCCAAAAGAATTCAAAAGGAACCAATGAAGTGTTAGTTGGATTGGCTCATGCCCTCATGGTACCCATGTGTGAGTTTCCCCTCTGTGTAACATCCCGATCCTAAAAAGGGAACTAAATAAATTCAAATACGGAATTAAAGTAAAATAAATTAAATAAATAAATAAAATAAAATAATTTGAATTAATTAAGATTTTTGAAAATTTAAAATATTATTTAATATTTTAAAGGGGCCTGGTGATCGGTTCATAATTGTATATCATTTTGTACCCTTCTAGCATATGATTTAGTTATGTTTTTGAGTTAAACTTGTGCTTTTAATCTCTTTTATGTTTGTCATTCAGTTAATTGAGCTTTAGGTAGAAATGGGGGCCCAAATGTGCAAAATGGTCCAAAAACGTGCAAACTGAGTTAGCAATTTGTTTCAGCCTTAACTCCTTCCTCCGAACTTGGATTGGCCCAAATGACATGTGGTTGGAAAGATGACATTCTAAACTTGAAGATAGATGGCTCAATGTCATCAGTTGCTTAAGGGAAGCCCAATTCGTGAGCCCGTGAAGTTGCTTGATCATGAAGAGCTGTGCATGTGATGTGATTTCTGGTGGGATTCTCCATGAGTTGCATGTGGGAGCATAGGATGAGCTGCAAAAGCCAAAAAAAGTATCCATGAGTTGCATGTGGGAGCTGCAAAAGCTAGAAAAGTATCCATGAGCTGCATGTGGGAGCTACAAAAGCTAGAAAAGTATCCATGAGCTGCATGTGGGAGCTGCAATAGCTAGAAAAGAAGAGAAACTGATTTTCTAATGCATTAGTGTGGTTGGTGAAATGAGTGTTGTTGGTGGAGGCATTAATCAATTCAGAATTCTCCTTTCATTCTCCTTATAAATACCACTCCCATTCATTCCTTAAGACACATCCTTCACACCATCCTCCACATTCCCATAATTCCCCAGACACTCCAGACATCAACCCAACACTCTAAACAGCCTCAAATCACCAAAACTGTCCCTGCAAGCCTGCCTTGCATTTCCCTACGAATTTCCTCTTTCTCAACCATCACCACTCACCCAAACTCATCCCAAATCACCTCCTTAACCTTCATACATTCTTCTAGACGTGGGAAAGTTCTTGGAGAAGTATTAGGCGTGGAGAAGCTCTTGGAGAAGCATTGGACACCACAAGAACTTGAGAAAAGGGTTTTTCTATTCTTGTTACATTCATTATGCTTTCTCATTTCTGTTTATGTTTCTTTCCCATTATGAGTAGCTAAATCCATTACTAGGGCTTCGATGTAACCTAACATGAATATTCTGGGTTTATAAATTCCAAGTTTCAAGTTTGATTCAAGATTCATGCTCTTATTCATTATGCCTATCTACTTATATGCTAATCTGAATGCCTAGCTCCCATTGAGATTTGTGTATTTTGGTTGAAACTAAAGTAGACACCTTATGCTTTTGTTTCAATTGAACTATGAATAAGATGAGTATGTATGGACATTCGCCAATAGGGATTAGATACATGCTTGGTTGTGTAAAACATTCTTCTATGCTTAATGGATTGTCGATGCTTGATTTAAGTTCGACAACAAGGACTTAATTAGGGAATTGGAAATACAGGGTTAGGATCAAACACCATGGCTTAATCATACTTTAGCTAGAATCAATCTTTGAATCTAAATTAGACTTGTCACTTGAATCCTTATAACCTAGGATTGGATTGTTATGGTGAATTGAATGCCCTAGTCTTCAAATCTGTTTCCAACCTCAAAACCACTCTTTGATACACTTGTTTACTTGTTTTTAATTGCAATTTAGTTTTGCTTCATTTGTTTTCACAAAAATCAATCACTCTCACTCTAAAATCTGTTTTAGACTTAACTTCTTATTTCTTGAATTAGGTAATCTAAGTACATAACTAATTTTAACTTCTCAGTCCTCGTGGGTACGACCTCGTACTTGTCTTGCTATACTACTAATTGGCCTGTACACTTGCGAGTTAACAAAATTTTGGCGCCTTTACCGGGGACTGAACGAAAGTTCTTCCCTGGTTATGTGCCCAAGGTTACCCTATTCTTTTAGTGTTTCTAATTAATTCAAAATTTTCTGTTTCAGGTAGTTTATGTCTGAAAGACCATTCATTGATCAAGTGAGGTCTTCATTTAGACGTTCTAGATCATTGGAAAGAAGACCAACGTTGCAACCCAATCGAGTGATCTCTGAAATTCAGAATCGACTAGAAAGAGAGTTGTCAACTGCAAAAGAGCAAGCTCTTGCCACATTCACAAGTCTTGCTCTCCACACTGACCTCCCCAGTTCTTCACTTTCAAATTCCGAAGCAAGTTCAGACCAAGAAGAAGAAGAGATGGCCGCGAATGAGATCATGGGAGACCTTGATGTCCCAACAATCCCAGCATCTCCTTCAAGCATTTTGCTGCCTACCGTAGCTCGAAACTATGAGCTTAAATCTTCTCATCTTAATATGTTGCCTTCCTTTTATGGTTTACCTAATGAAGATCCATTAACTCATATTAATGATATTTTTAATGGTGTGAGTTCTTTCCCCTTGACAGGTGTGACGGAAGATCAACTTCGAATGAGAGTGTTTCCTTGTAACATCCCGATCCTAAAAAGGGAATTAAATAAATTCAAATATGGAATTAAAGTAAAATAAATAAAATAAATAAAATAAAATAAAATAATTTGAATTAATTAAGATTTTTGAAAATTTAAAATATTATTTAATATTTTAAAGGGGCCTGGCATCTATCGGATGTCGGTAAAATCATAGGGTCGGTCCCGGGTTCCGAGGAATTCGGGGCCGGTCTTGTCAACTTAGTATAAGAGCTTTAGGTTCGTTTTCCTTCGGACTTTGCTTCCTTGCGTACTCTTGAAACTGACAGTTCTTCTTGTTTTCTTTCGTACAAGAATCTTGCCACCCCGACATGGTAGGCCAAGTGACAGGACTGGCCTCGAATTCCTCAGAACCAGGGACCGACCCTGCTAATTTACAGACATACGACATATGCCGGGCCCACAAACTAATTTAGAACTTTTCTTTTACAAGGTTACAAGAAAGAGGGCCGAGACTTCTGCTGAAAATTCGACCATAATGGGCAGTATCAGAGCATACTAACAGAATTTATGTTTACAACTTCGAAATACGAATTTAAAAGAAAGTTTACAAGAGAAGTATCTTACTTAAGTTCGAAGATCGGAAGTCGACGCTCGGCTTAAATGCTCGGCTCGGATTGCTATTGGCTGGGGGGCACAAAACAGAAAAGTGTGAGTGGACGAAAATAAAGTTGCATAGTTAAAAACAAAACGTGTAACCCCACCTTTTCGAAACTAATGAAGAAAACACATGAAATTGAAGATATTTATATATATACGTAATCAAATAGAAACCGAAATAAGTCAAAATAAAAGGGAAACCGAACTCGACTCAAATATCCAAACTTAAATCCCGACCAACGAAACCAACTCCGATGATAAAACAACAAAGGTCGGATCCAAAACGAAGAAATTCAAACAAAACCAAACTTCTTGAAAACCGACTCAACTCTACCTGATAGGACCCGACCCGAATTTCCCTCGAAATCCGTGCCAAACCCTGTGGTTTTCCGACATCCGACAAATGCCGGGCCCACTTACTAAAGAAATACACTTCCTACTCCGAGTCAAAGGGAAAAGGGCCGAGACTTCTGCCGAAATTTCGGCAGAGTCTCTCCTGAAAAACTGACTTACCCAAAAACTTCAACCTGCCAAACAACACACAGTTTACACCCCAAGCGCCAGCAAACAATTACGAATACACAATAGGCCTCCAGCCTTCAAATCCAACCCAAATGGGCGGTAACAGAGCATATCTAAGGGCAATTGAATTTAAACAATAATTCAACCTTAAGAGAAGTGGACATAGAAGTCCTACCCTTCGGTCGAAGCATGCGAGAAGGAAAGCTCGGCTTGAAAGTTCGGTTCGCGGCACAACAGCCTGGGGGCGCAAAACAGGAAAGTGTGAGTGGACGAAAACAAGTTTCAATACTTGAAACAACATACTAACCCCACCTTTTTTTTATTTTAAAATGATGCAAAACAATGCAGTTCAAAACCTTTGTATACGTAGTTGGTTTTCTAACCCAATATTTCAAAATAATGAAAGAATAATTAAATTTCAAACCTTTTTCGTTTCCTTTCCCAGAGGCATAACCTCCCAAAACTGATCCGCATAAATATAATTATAAACAGAAATCACTTGAAATCCGTAAGCACGAAAATCAATAAAATTCTTGTAACAAAACAACATTAAAGTTCCAATAAACAAGACGACTCCACGGAACCCAAAACAACAACATAGTAATAAAGTACGTACACCTTAAGTAGACTTTACCCCTCAGCTTTCCCACACTCAACCAACCGCATGCCTGTAGGCACTGCAGGACAGGAAGTATCCTCACCGAAAGAAAAGAAGAAAGGACTGTAATAATAATAATAATAATAAATAATAATAATAATAATAAGACTCTCACACCAATACTTGTACCGGGGAAACAATCCCAACAGGGGATCGTTTGACTGAACCACATAGAGGAGTCCTCAACAACCATGTGGCCAGGGAACGAGCCGTCCAACTGGGACTAAGCTTATCAGCACGTACAGCAGAATCCTCAATACTAGTACGCCTGTGACCAGTCCTACGCGCTCAGACTACCCCGCTAAGGGTCTACAGTCACACCCAATCAAGGGTGCACCGGGTATCCGACATATCCAAGTATCCATTTCAACAAGTATCCACTTTCCAAAGTTCCGTAACCAGGGGAGGTACATAGGGTAGTGCTTATAGCACTTCAACTGACATAACCACAACCCACTCACTTTCCAACATAATCATACCCACGTACCCCACACATAACCATACATACATATAAGTATACACTCTCCAAATTACCATATAACTCAAGATACTTGCAACATGCCAAAGACCCGATTACACACACACACACACATATACATACACCCAAAGCTCAATACCTAATATACACTCAAAATAATCACAAAACCCAAATACTAACATAAATTCCGATAACATGAACAAATATCATAATTCCATAACAAAACGATAATATAACCCCAATATGTATAATTAAAATATAAGGAACCAATTCTTAAACATATTATTTTAACCCATCGCATAATTCAAGATATGTGATTGAGATGTAAATACGACTCTTCAAAGTATAACCCAAATATTCCATTCAAAAGATAGATAAAAGCTTCCCAAGAAATACAATATATATATATATATATATATATATAAATATAGCTTCCCAAAGGTATAGAACATAAATTCGAAGATAATGACTCACGACATTCATAACTTCCAAATATCAAAGATTACCCCACTATGCCAAATTTGACTTTTAGCAACGGAGAAAATCCGTTGCCTAAAGTCTATAAATTCCGTGGTATTGGTAGCTGTTGCCTATTGTTGTACAATAGGCAACGGATATTATCCGTTGCCTATACATAGTTAAGACATCGCATATTTATAAACTCCGATGCTAAAAGAGTTCCGAATGCCAAAAAAAAGGTTGACTTCTGATGCCTAAACCTGAAATTGCATCAGTAATTACAAAATGTAGGATGCTAAATGTGTATTACAGCAACATTGAGTTATCCTGTACTGATGCGTATTATCGATTACGACATCGCAGCAACCAATAATTCCGATGCAAATTATGTTATATGTCATCGCTTTTTAGATTTTTCGGACGTGAAAAGCCTCCAATAGCATTGGTTGTTATATAATGTTGACGATATTTCTACTTTTAGGCATCAGTTGTTATATAAATGCTTATGCTACTTTCGGTGTTAGGCATCAGTGATTATAATCTTTTAACTTCAGTTGATTCTGGAAAACTGAAGCTGTTATGAACAATATAATGTAATGTTGTCCATTGCACATCAAAAAACCTAAATAAATTTAAATATATCCATACATCAAATATATATCCAACACTACAATAAATCACAAATTTTCCAACCCCACATATGATCCATACTTATCTATAAGCAACATGCATCTGTGCAATCAGAATTCTTATATTCCTCTCTTCAATTACTTTTTTTTCCCGCTGTGCAATTTCTAAAGCTTTATTAAGCATCACAAAAACAGCTGAACCTTCATGATTTTTGTGCATAACCAATGCCAGACCCTGAGGAAAGAAGAGATCTGTAAGGTTTAGTTTTCTCAAGCAAAGATGCACAAGGTGTCAATAGAGATATAACAATGCATTATTTACAGCCTACAAGTGACCGTGATTGATTATATCATCCATGTAATGCAGTTGAAGTTGGATCCATCCAGCTAGATACCATATTAGATATAAAGCAGCACATGAATTGTCAACTGAACCTAACATTTTGGGCATTTGTTTATTTCCTTGCACACAATTGATTACATACCTACATACATCTGTTCTAAATAACATTGCTGCCATTAGAAAATCAAGAGACTTGAGAACTCTATGAAAACCACACCTAAAAAATCAATGCATATAAAATGCATGGCATACCCAATTCTCACTAAGTACAATGCATAGTGAGTCGTACAAGATTATCTTTCAAGTAAACTTATTTAAGGAATTCCTCAACTAAAGCTATATAAGCTATATATAAATATAAATCTAACACTCCATTGATGTCTATGTCCATGAAACACGTAATAAAAGCGTATGACCTACCGATCTTAGAGCTTTTTAGTTCCAATGAATAGTGTGTGGGAAAGCAATATAAATTTCATTTTTCTTTCTTAATTTATCACAAAAATAAAAAAACGCGGTTTCGTGACACAAGTCACAAACGGCTGTTAACTATTAAAGTTTCTATCATTCTTAAAATTAACTATTAATATTAGGGTTTTCCTGTCAGCAATATACAAGTGTTTGTTTGTTTTGTTGAGGTTCAATCCAATGTATTAAAAGTCAAATCCAATCATGTAAAATGTGAACCAAGCTTTGGGAAGTTGTCTTGCCTTATTGTGGGTCAGAGCAAATGCTATAATCCCATCAAATCCAAAACTGCCAACAAACAAGAACTACGAGGGAATGTGTCGTGACAGTTTGCTCGCTTCCAAAGAAGAAAAAACCAACATATAAACATGAAAACACCAGAAAACAAAACGCCAGAAAACAGAGGAAACAGAGTGCGCATTTGCTACAAAATTTGAGCCTCATTTAACTAACTCATAATAACTAATATTATTTGCTGGGCAGAAAGCTACCCCATGCATAAACAACCCTTCTGCAAAAAAAAAAAAACTTGGAACATTTCACAAACTGGAACAACCAAGTTTCTTCACAAATGAAAGCAACAGACCATTTTTCGTTGTAGATTCCGAAACCATTTCATTTTACGAAGAAGAAAATAAAGAGAAGTTGAATGAAAGTTGTTGATGACTTACCTTAAAGCTGTTTGCTGCCTCAGTTTGAGCCTTTTCGCACAAATGCCATTGCTCTATGAGCGGACAATGATCAAATGGGGTCATGGAAATCTTAGTGACTTGAAAGAAGATTAAAAATAAGGTTGAAACTTGAAAAAGGCAGAAGAAGAAACTTCATGTAGTAGAAAGCTCTTTCAATATTTTTCAGTATCTAATATCTATCTCCCACATGCTATAAGCACCCCCTGTGTTTGAGAGGGATGGACACGTGCCATTCAGGTGTTGGTGGTGACAAGTTGCAGCACCCAAGAACCAATGCAATAGCTGCAGTGGGGCTTATAGTTGGGATGGGAGGGGTTTGTTTGTTTGGGATTGACCGGTAGATTTGGTATTGTGTGTGAGAAGATTATCGGCTGCGATTATGCGAATGTAAAACCCAATGAGGACCAACCAAACGTTCTAACCCACATAAAGAGAGGTCAGATTTTGTTAGACAGACCAAACTTTCTAATCTCTTTTTGCTGCCAAATAATACTTCCCCTTCCACATCTGCCTCCTATCTATCAGCTCACCCTCTCTCTCTCTCTCTCTCTCTCTCTCTCTCTCTCTCTCTCTCTCTCTCTCTCTCTCTCTCTCTCTCTCGGTTTTTTTAAAAGCTCTGTTCTTGAATTGATTTGTACTAGGTTAGAGAACTGAGGCTTTCTCTGCAGTCTGCCGTGAACTGCAGGATTTGGGATTTGAAATCAAACCCCACAAATTTGTCAAACACTAGGGCTGATTTTTAACACTTACTTTTGGAATATCATATTACAGATTCTGTGCAAATTTTGGGATCTAAGAAGATTGTTCTAGCTTGATAAACAAATATAGAACAAGCAATCCATACATACCCGCTCAAGATAAATCAAAAGCATGATCTACACAACCCTTAGTTGACAGAGTAGTCATACCATGCAGAGGAGGTGCAGATTGAAGAATGAAAGTAAAATCAGAACTGAAAAATAAAGGTTGAAAGCAGAATTACCATGCAGAGGAGGTCTAGACAAACTGATAGTTTCTTGAAGAAGGTAGGTGTTATGATTGTAGTAGAACTCAGCAACATAATAGGTACCTCGTAAACTTAGCTAAACATTCAGTATTCATGATAGAAATATACAGACATTAAATGACTAAAAGTTCCAACAATATTTGACATTAAATGACTCGTGCCCAACAGTTTAAACCTTTTTGGTACTATTAGTTCTATAGAAACATTTCATATATCACAAGTATGGGAAGAAATCTATAATTATGGAAATATTATGAATTAATAACTCCCATCTTGCCATACATAATGAATAATCTGTGATCAGTAGCAAGTGATGTGATTAAATTGCCACTTAAGTCAAAGATTTTCTAAATTCAATAGTGTGTGCCTTTGGTTCCAACTTTGTTACTGTCTCACTAACCAAAAGACCAACCACTAAAAAGTTAACACTACAGGGTTAGAGACAGCAGGGTTAGCAGCACTAGAGCACCCAACATAACCCATGAGTTCTTAGTAGGTACTGACACAAAAAAGTAGCTTAAATACGTGTTTGTGTCCATTGTGAAACAAAGTTTTGGAAAATACCAGAAACTGGTAGAGCTGGCTCACTACTTTCATCATCCTCGTCATACTCATCACTCTCATCAGCTGCTGTGTCAGCGGCTGGGGGAGCGTCACCATTAAGAGCCAGTTCCTTTTCTAGTCTCCTCTGCAACAAAAGTTACCAAAGGTAAGACAATGAAAACCTAGGTTGTTTTTCAAGTACGTTAACATACATTTATCAGTGCCCTTGTAAAAAAAAACAAAAACAAAATCAAAAGAAGAATCTCATAAAGGATGAAATATGTATGAACAATGATGGCCCCTTTTCTCCCTCTTCCCGACCCCCACCCCCCCAGCAGAAAAATAAAATCTTTGTGCCTCACAATTCAAGAATTACTGGGTTAAAATGGTTTAAGTAGCCAAAGTTTACCTGAGGTCAAAGCCCTTGCATAAGGTGAACAGTTGCAATATGGCTTTGACTGCCTGAGAGGACATGCTCAGAAGCAATACCCCCCTATCATGCATGTGCAATATGGCATTTACTCAAAACAACCACCGCCATAAATTTCAGATTTCAAAAGAACTTATACCTCAAAGATTTTGCATTTACTCAAAACCAAGAAACAAAACTGCTTGCCTCAAACAAAAACAAAAATTAAGACACAAACAAAACTGTAGAGCAAAAGCTTCGTATATGTTTGAGCAGTTTACAACGTTTTTGGGTTAAAAACAACTAAAATGACCTAACCAAATCACAAGCCCACTGATGAACATCTCCCAATTGCTGATTGAAACCCTAATTCGAAATCGAAGCCCTAACCCAAAAATCGAAACCCTAATTCGAAATTCCCAAACCTCAACTCAAAATCAAACGGAAAATTACCTCTATTGTGTCTCTTGAAGGTGGATGTGGCCAGAGACCGAGAGAAAATCCATTTCTCTCACTCAACTCACTCACTGAGACTGAGTGAGAGAGAGAGACAAAAAGCGAGAAACAGAGAGAGAAAGGAAAGGAGAGGGAGAGAGAGAGAGAGAGAGAGATCGATTGAGGTGGGAGTTGTGGACGGCGGCGATTTGGGGAAGTAGGCCTGGTTCTTGTCGTCAGAGAGAAGAGAGAGGGATGAGAGTATCGCGAGAGAGAAGAGAGAGGGATAAGAGGGCGAGTTAAAAATGTTTTGTTAAAAAAATCACTGTAGCGGCGTTGACATTGTTTTGGCGTCGGTATAATTGTTCGGCTTAAAAAAAAATTTCTTCAAAAACATTTTATGCTTCAGCAAATTATATCATCGATGCTAAAGTATAATAACGGCATCGGTAGAAAACATCTAAAATTTGTACTGATGCCTTAATACACTTTTAGTCTTATTAATTATAAAATCGATGCCTAACATACTAACAACATCAGTTTTGAGATTTGCCGATGCCTATATGGTGTGGTGTAAAGTAAAATTTGGCATAGTGCCCGTTAAGTCCATAAATAAAATAATATAATGATTCTAAAGTCAAATCCTCCAACTATATAGTCCAATCCCGACACTTATTGGGATAGGATTGCCCAAATGTTCAATTAATAATATAAATATAAGTTTCTTAGTAATGTACGTATAATTTCCCAAAAGTATAATTTATAGGTTCCCAAAAGTATAGAATATAACTTCTCAAAGTATAGAATATAATCTCCCAAAGATATAGGATATAGATTCTCCGAATGTATAACTTATAGGTTCCCAAAAGATAGAATATAAATTCTTGAAGATATAAAATGTAGATTTTACAAAATAGAGAATATATAATATATATATACTTTCCCAAAGGTATAGAAATAACCCAAGATATTCTTCACTTCAAATATTAAGGTAAATAGAAAAACTCCCTAATTAAATCCATATAGGAATCCCAAGATTCAAATAACCAAATTATATAAGCTTCGAAACCCGGCAAAGCCATATACCTCAACTTATCAAATATAATTAAAGTATAAATAACCATTCTTAAAATATAATATCCGAATCCAAAGCCTTCGTAAAGCTTACTTATTATTAATATCCTTCAAATTCATAATTTGAAAACTATATAACACCCCAATGTTACATAACCCAAGAAAATTCACAATTCAAACCCAAACCGAGATTATAATCCCACAAGTCATCCAATACTCACATTAACCACAAATCTCAATATTTAAATATAATCCAATATATTCAATAAATGCCAAAGATCCAATATTAAATCAATATTTAAAATGTAACCACATAAAGCACGGGACCCAAAACATGCATAAGCTCAAATATAAATTATATTCAAATAATTCCTTCAAACCAATTTCACAATTTAAAACGATATTTAAATTCCAAAAGTCGAGATAAATCATTTTATATGCAATCCAATTCATTCTTTAAAAAAATGCACGTTTAAAAACAAAGTCCACTCACTGATGGTCCCATGCTGCTTAACCCTGAAAAGGGTCTTGCTTGCTGAGTAAGAGAAGCCCGAGTACCTAATCGAAGAAACGAGGATTTGATTAATCACAGTGAACCAAACGAGAACTTAAATTTAAAACTCTAACTTTTCTCAAGCTCAAGTGTGCGTGCACACTTAGACGAAAGATTCTAAGGTCAATGACGCTACCTCGGGAGACGCTCAGTCAACTCCCGGGTCAAACTTAGTCAAACTTGGTCAACCCGGGCCCCCGGGGCCCACGACCACCAAATGGATCCAAACGTCCTTAAAGATCCAACAAAGTCACCTAATCACGTCCCGAAGGTTTGGTCTCAACCGAACAGTCGGATTTCTCACGATCGTACGATCGGACGGTTTCCGGGACACCCAACCTTAAAGTCGATGATTCGGAACATCCGGGGCTCCAAATCTTGATCCACGAGTTCCTACACGATTCTAGAGGTTCAAGGAACGACATATTTGAAATTGGAATCGATCCGACGGTCCGAACACGTGGAACCCCGATATCGCCTACTAGGCGTAATATCCGATCAACGGTCATACGATCTCCAATTCCAAATCCAAGCGTACCGTCGCACTCGGGACGACGTAGGGATAATTTAGAAATAGTTTTGGGCCGTCACAAGTGGGCCCACGCGCTGCCACACGCGCTGGCAGCGCTTTGGGTGTCCAAAGCGATTTCCGGCGACGACCCAACTCAAAATCTTCCTGCACCCTTCTTACCACCGATCAAGCACAAAGAGAGGAGCAACTTACCCTTCTTGGTAGACGGCCAATTTGGCCGGAAAACGGGTCAAAACCTCGAAAATCTAATCGAAAAACCTAGAAAATTCTAGGTTTTGATCTGAGCTCACGCCTTGGAATTGGACCGGATCCTTCAAGGGTTATGGAGTATGGAGGGTGGGGAAGAGTTTGGGTGGGGTGGTGAGGCCGGCCGTGGCCGGTGGTGGCCGGAAAAACCCTCGAAACCATCGGCAAAACTGGGCAGTTTTTCTGGGTTCTTTTTCTCTCAAGTTTCCGGGTTAATCATAGGGTTTCGGGGGTGGATCTACCCATAGAAATGTAGAGGGAGATGAGAGGGAGAGATCGGGGGTGGTGGCCAGCCTTGCCGTGGTCGGAGACGAGCGCGCACGCCGGCCAAAGTGGCCGGTTACTGTGCTGCGAAAACAGAGGGAGGAGGGGGGGTTTCGGGTCTGAGATGGGAGAGAGAGTGCACTGTGCACTCGCACAGTGATTGGGCCAGATTTTAACACCAATTGAACATTCCAATTTTACCCCTTTCAGTTTCTAGAGGTTTCCAGGTTCTCTACATGTCGCGATCGAGCATGCCGCGCATCTACGAACTCGTTTCGACGAGCCGGATGCAATGGCGCGACCCATTTTGCCAAATTCTTTCCCGAAAATTAAAATGACCTTATTGCCCCTTTTATTAAATATTCTCATTTAATTAATTATTTAATTCCAATTCTATTATTTTAAATCCATTTAATTCCTTTTAAATTACCAAATTCAATAACTCCGTTATTTAAAGTTTTAATTTTTAATTTTTCTTATAAAATGGGTCAGGGGCGTTACACTACCCAACCCCAAACACTCATCTCACCAAAGCGCATGTTCAATGACACTGTGAGCGAGGAAGTATCCTCACCGAAAGAAAAACAAGAAAAGATTTACTAATAATAATAAGAATTTGAAGAGGTAACTGTTGAGCTTTCCAGTGGGAGTAATGAATTGGAGTTTGCAAGGTATATTTTGGAGGGTGTGATAGGATTTTTAGTACCTGCAAAAACAGGGTTAAAATCACATAAAATACTTGCAAGAATACAAGGTTATTGTAGTATAGATGCTCATGCAAGGTCGATCTCCTCAGGGACTATTTAGCAATTTATGTAAAAATGGTTTCCAATTAACTAAAATTAAAAGTAGAGAAAGTTGATTTGATTTTGAATTTGTTAAAGCTAAAAACGAATTTAATTAAAAACACAATTAAATGAAAAGAGTTTTAGATATCAATTTATAAAAGCACTAGGGATTCACCGTCACCTAGCAATTCTATGTATTTTTACCAATTACTTATGATCAATGCATGCCACTTTGAAGGTTAGGTTTTCCTAATGTATATTCTACTTGGAACCTCCAACATAGAACGTATATCTAACATGCAACCCGTCCGGACGTTCGGATCAAATCTGAACATGAAAGACTCATTACGTTTTGTGAAAGCCCTTTGAAAAACCATGCAACCCTTAAGAGCGTGGTGTTCGCCTTAAGTGAACTTACAATTATTAATCACAAGAAGCCAGCGTCAATTCCAGGGAACCTTCCGACCAAAATTGCATCAAATTACTTTTCTAAATATCCTAATGGTGATTAGGCATCAAGACAAGTAGATAGTTTAAAACAGTGATTAACAATTCAAAGTATGCATGCAATCAACCATAAGCAATTAAATAAAAATCACATATTCATGCTAAGGCTAAGGTTTCACCCTAGCAAAAGGAAATTAGTTACGCATAATTATAATTGAAATCATAGAAAAAGATTGAATACACCTTGAAGTTGAAGATCTTCAAGAATCCTAGTAATTGCTCTCTACAATGTCGCGTTCAAGAAGTAAAAAGAAGATAGAATAGAATCCTAAAATTGTTGTGAAAAGGAACTTAAATACTATCTAAAACCTAGTTGCCCAATACAGCTTTTCTTTTCTCACAAGGAAACTAATTAAAATAAAGTAATACTAGGAAGTAAAATCCAAATAGGATTAGGGAAATTCTCTCAAAATCTGCCCATCCACGTTCTGGGCTCAAATCTGCTCCAAATCAGGGCCAAGATAGCTTGTTTTGAAGATAAAAATATTCTGAACGCATCTCCAGAAGATCACGAACCCATCCGAGGTCATCTTGGGCTCCAAAAACGCAGAAAAGCCCAAAACGTCACTTTTCCAGCACAGCGCACTGCTCCTTTAATTGACTGCCAGAAAATAATCGCTCGGTAGAAAAATCTGGAATTTTGATATGCTCAAGCTAAATGACTCATGCACGTCCTCCAACTGGAATTATTCTAAAATTCATCCATTTGATTATGTTTTGCTCCAGCTGAAGTCGAAAGTCCCATATTGCAAATACAATTCAAAGTATCAAAATTCTTCCAAAATATTAACCAAAATATACTAAGAATAGGGTTAAATAAATGATATAAAATATGCCCATTAGGGTGCTAAGAATTTGATGAAGAAAATGGTTATAGTTTATTTACCCCATCAATCAACTCGAATTGAAGCAGTAAATGAAATTGAGATGAACTCCCCTGCAACAATTGTCTTTAAGAAAAGACCCAGAAGGCCCAAGCCCTCTTATTCCCCTTGAGCATTAGCTGAGAAGTGGTTTAAATCTCCTTGCAATCAAGAAAGGAAAAACAGAAATGAAGACAAGGAGAGGTTTATTTATTTAGTTTTCGAAGAATTTATTTGTGTAATAGCATTGAAGCCTTAGTTTTATGTTGATCGATGCAGTTTGACATTTCTATTGGATGGATGAGATTTTACCTAATCTTGATACACTTCCTTGGTTTGTGAGTCTATACTCTATAGCAAATTTGATAGGTTATTTGTAGAGGGAGAGAGGTCACCTTTGAGCACAAAACGGTATAAGAACTCAGGAAGAAAACGTATCCCATCTAATCCTCACAAAATAGTAGAATAGCAACACTTTATAACTAATTCCTCATAATCCTCCCAAAATGGAAAATCATTCACTTCTATCTTTATTTTCTCCTCCAATATATCTAAGATTTAGTGGCTTATCCAATCCAAGGCGCCAACGAGCCCTTAATATTTGAAAAAAAAAAATCCAAACTTTTAGTATTCTTTTATTAACAAATGAAACATTACTCTCTATATTGCACGGCCAAAAGAAAAACAACGAAAAAGTGATGCCGTACCTTTAGTCTAATATTAGACAGAGCTTTCGGAGAAGGGTAGCCTAGTGTCTAGCACATTGTGAAAAAGTAAAAAGAAGAAAGATTCTCACGTCAAAGAGGTCCCTTTTTAAAATCAGTTTTCATAAAAGGTTTTTGCCAAAATAAAAATAAGACAATGAATTTGTAATTTTTTTTTAAATCAACACATTTGGAATAAAATATTTTTTTTATATGAAAAGGATAAAATTATATTATTATTAATTATTTTTGGTGAGGACTTTTCCTATTGAATGGGGTTGAATTCCCACACACATATGTTAAGACCAAGGAATTAAATATCGAAGGTTTCGGAAATATCGATGGTTCAAAAACACGGAAATATCGATGGAAATATCGGAAAAATATCGATATCGATAAAAATTGGATAAAAACCACGGAAATTGTAAGAAAAACTTGGAAATTTGTATTGAAACTTTAGAGAATGTTTATTTAGTCAATTATCTATTAGTTTATCAAAAAAAATTGGTAGGAAATGCATTGCATGATGGATTTCACTTATTTAAGTTGATTATATAGCGAGCCGACAAACACTGTGACTGTAGAAAATATGTTGTAATTAATGATAGAAGAATAAATACACCAAAATCATTTATATATAATGATTTACTACAACATTTTACACTTTATACATTGCATTGTAAGATACATAAGTGACTTAGTACCACATAGAGTTCCTATGGGATTCAAATTTTTCACTATCTTCATCATCTCTATTTGTAGAATAAGTGTAGTGTGAAGAGTAGTCATCAAATGATAAATCCCCAAAATAATTTTGTATGTAATTGTTAACATGCCACCCATATGGATCCGAGATTGGTTTTGGTTGGAGTTGGAGAGCTTGAGAAAGAGACGGATGGGCACATATAAGACCTATGAGAAAATAATTGTAGGAATTTAGTACTTATGAAAATAAAATGGAATCATAAAACATAATAATATAATACCACCAAACATTTGGAATACATAATAATAAACATGCAAATTAAATAACAATATTGAATGTGAATAACTTACTAGTTACTAATTAACATGCAATTATTATTCAAGTATTATTTTTTTGTTTTAATAAACTACAATAATATAAATATAAGTTTAATTTAAACTTACCTCACAATTGGTTGGAGTTGTTGTTGGAGTTGGAGAGTTTGAGAAAGAGACGGATGGGCACATATAAGCCTATAATTCAACTAATTTGTTAGGTAGGTTAGGTAAGTGTATGATAGGGTAGGTTGAAATGTGGGGAGTGGTTGAATTTTTTTTTTTTTCAGAAACAAATTGTGCACATATATAAATATGAGTTGTGAAACATAATAAACACCAAAGACCCCTTACCGTGGTGGAAAACTGGGAGAGAAGCCATACTTGGCAGCAGGGGTTCGAACCCCAGAGGTGAGTTTTGAGGGTTTTTTTTTTATTTTTCCGAAACTTTCGTCAATATCGCAATAATATCGAAACTTTCGATATTATCGCGATTTTCTCCCCCGTTTGACTTTGACACGAACTGATAAAATCCATCCGAAATTTCGGCGAAATTTCCGAAATAATTACCAAATTGTATTGTAGCCCTCCTATCGTTTCGGCCTCCCATTTTCAGCGAAATATCGGCGATATTTTCGATTTTTTACTCCATGGTTAAGACTCAAATTTAAAACCTTACTTGAGACAGCAGTTACTCCAAACTACAAGATCCTTTGCGATAAAATTATCATATTTATTAACAAAAACAAAGTTCTTTTGATTTGAGCAACACCAAAATTAGACAAAAATGGGGACTTGCCGGCCGCTTGCCGAGCCACTGAAGAGACGACCACAATCTCCGTTTCGCAGCTACCAGATCGGTAGCATTATCAGGTATGGGTTAATTTCCGATCGTTCAACCCCACCCCCTCCAAATTCTATGCCCTTGCTGATTCCAATTTCTCTACTTCCTTTTTGAAATTCTTCAGCTTTCACCATCTGAAGCTCTTTCAGTACTGCTTGTGCCTTCGTCTCCAAGGTTGGAACAGAGGCTTTCGTCTTAAATAAACTTTAGGTAAAGCCCATTTACTGCTGCTAGGTTAGGTCTTTTTCTTTTTTACTCTACAATTTTTTTGTTGGTAATTGATAACTTTGGAAAATTTTGAATTCTATTAAAAGGAAAAGCTGCAAACTTTCACAGAGCATTTTCTGGTTTCGTTAACCTACAGGACGGCTTTAAGGGTTAGTTGCACATAATGCCGTCTTTTATAAAACAGATATATATATAATTTTATAAAAAGATTTAACTTTTTGATATTGAATAAAATTTAACAAATGGTCTGTAGATTTTTTTCTAATTTATGGCAATTTTTTGTTGTTGTTTTGAATCTTCTATTAATGACTCAAAGATAGTAGAACTTGGCAAATTTTTATTCCAAATTAGAAGCATATTGAGATTTAACGGTCTTGGGTTTTGTACTGTCGATGTCACATATTTACGTAGTGTTTTCGTGTCCTTTATCTTAGTAGGTGTAAGGTGCTATTACAAAAACAAAAGGACAAGTATCATGGAACCTAAGCGCAAGTTGTTGGCAACTACAAGTTCTTAGGCTCAAGGAGCTTGTCCTGACCATATGAAAGATAGATTTAGTAATCTGCCCAACGAAGTTGCTCATCAAATTCTTTCATCAGTTTCTATATTGGATCTCACTCGTTTCGGCACTTTATCCAAAAAGTGCAGAGAACTTTATCTGTCAACGCCCTCATTGAATTTTGTTGAATTTAACAACTGGAATAAATCCTCTTATGCTAAGCAATTCAAGTTGTTGAGTTCTTTGGATAGGTTCTTGGTTCGTGGTAGGGAGAATAAGATACAATGCTTTCGTATTTGTTGGAGTCTCAGTTACGGAAAAGCTGCAAGTCTCTATAACGAGCTTTACCGAGTAGTCATGTGGATCCATATGGCAGTAAGGTGTAATGTTGAAGTGCTTGATCTTGAGTTGAGGATACCTGATACGACGACGCTAGAGTTGCCATCTTGCATCTTTCTTTGTGGATCTTTGAGGTCTCTATCAGTGCACTGCAATAAAATTCTTACAGCGCCCTCCTTGGTTAGTTCCACTAATCTCCAGTACTTAAAGTTGACAAATGTTACAGTAGATGTGGGGTTTTGCAAATGGATCTCATGTTCTTGCAAATGCATTAAGGAATTGCATCTTGAACTTGTTGAAGTAGAAAATATCACCATGGAAAGCTCGTCGTTGGAATCTTTTAGTTTTGTGTTTCCCTCTTATTGTGGCCTCTGTCATCTTAATATCTCTTCTGAGAAACTTGAAGACATACATATAGAGTGGAGATTTGCTTCAACTAGCAGCAGATCCTTCAAAGTTTTTGCTCCAAATCTTAAATATTTGAAATGGATTGGGAATTTGTTGAATAACCAAAATCTGGGGAAACTAATGTGTTTAGAGAAGGCTGAGATTTTTCTGAAGCATGGGGTAGATAACAATGACTTCAGCAATGTACTTGAGGTTCTTTGTGAAATTGGTACTTAGGTGAAGGGGGTAAATTAAAACCCCGATAGACCGATTTAAGACAACAATGATTAATTGTTCCTAGTAACAATATGACTAGTCAATTACTAGTCATAGATCTATGAACAAACATGCCCAACACAGATTCATCACAAATCAAATATAAGAACCTGCAAGTCTAAAAGATAACTACGTGACAACCTAGGCACTCAGAAGGATCCATCAATCTAGGCATCCCTTGTGCTAGCAACAACTAGAGTGAATGGTGTGTGAACATTCATCAACATATCAGAGATAATATATACAGTATGGCTAGTCATAAAATCAAGAACAACACACTAGAAATGTTCACCCAGAAACCCACCATTGGGAAAAACTGGGGGTCATCATTCCGACCAGGCAATCCACTAAGTCAAGAAGATTCTTACAGAAAAAGTAATCACAAGCTCAAACAATCCTAGGTCTATTTAGGAAATGAGCACTACCTCCCTGTGCAACCTTCTTCTCCAAACTTAGTTAAGCTAGTAGCTTGTCATTCATGGAAATGGCAGCTAGTCCATCAGCTTCTTCACCCCATGGCACCGCAACTCAGCTCCGGATTGTCACCAATGAATGAAATATAGATTCAGATATGAAAGGGTCAATTCCTTCAAGAAACCATACTCTTGAAGAAATCAACCAAGAATCTGATTTAGACAAAAAAAAGATGACTAGTCATAATAACCCATATGCAGACTCAAGAAGATGACTAGTCATAACTGAACCCAGATGCAGACAAAAGAAGATGACTAGTCGTAACTGAACCCAGATGCAGATAAAAGGAGATGACTAGTCATAACTGAACCTAGATGCAGATTATAAAAAGCATAGCAGATTTTAAAAAAACCATTTTCAAAATCTCACAATGGAAAACCTTAGAGAATGCGAGAATATAGGTTTGTCTCTCAAAATTTCTCAATGGGTGAAGTAGATTTCAAAAATAAATGCATATTTCAAAAGCTATTTGAAAACCTCATTTGAAAAGCCATGAACACTCTCACACAAACCAAAGAGAAAAACAAGTTTTCCAAAATGGTGCAAATGAAGGAGATGGGAGATGAAAACTTTGATGTGCAAAGCTTTGGTCAGATTTTCTCAAAAAGAATTAGCTTTCAAAATGAAATCTTGAAATCTCATTTCTATGCCATGAACACTCTCAAACAAACCAAAGAGAAAACTAAGTTTTCCAAAATGGTGAAAATGAAAGTGAAGAGAGATGAAAACTTTGTATCACTAAACAAAAGTTTGAGAAATGAAATTTCAATGAAAGCCCAAAAGGAATTTAAGAACCCATGAACTCTTCTCTCAAAAACCAAAACTTAATTTATGCACCATCTCTCACTAGAACTCTTTCTCTCTCTAAAATCCCATCTGAAAAATGTAAAATGAAGAGTTGAAGAGTCCAGACTAGCCCCAGCCATTTTGGTAGGTCAAAAGGACACATGGCAACCAATGATTGGACTTATAATAAGCAAAATCACGTGCCTTAGTTAAAAATCCCGTGCTGGAAATATTTGCATATATGACTAGTCATCTAGCCGAAATATGACTAGTCATCTAGACAAAAATCAAAATATGACTATAATGATATATATGCATGTAGGAGAACACTATAATGGATGCAATGCATACATAAACATATTACCTTCACTGAGCTTGATTGCATTGGGCAATTATGAAGTTGATCTCAGCCACAATAGTCAACTTTGCACTAACATGAACTAGCCTAAATTCTTTGAGCTTGATCATACATATGAGATTACATGTTTGTCAAGGAAAGCTAAAAACATTAGTTAAACAAAACCTAACACTTTGCAGTGTATGCAGGGCTAAAGTCCTTATTCTAAGTGGAGAGACAACCAAGGTAAAAATTCAGACAGAAACTCTCTTGTAGCAAAAACATGATGCCTTGCAATATGAACTTATGCTAGATTATGTATTTTCTGGAATCTTTTGAAGGATATTGCAGGGAACATATCTTCGCTATGATTCTACATAGTGGCAATGGTAGGGATGGCTAATTTATGTTTCGTAAACTTAAAAGTTGTTTCAAAATCGAGTGATGGTATTACATGGATGATATTTCATATTGGTGCTGCAAGTTTTATTTGAAATCAATGCATGAACTTATCAATCTGCAAAAAATACAAAATTGGAAATTAAAAAAAGTTCATTTGATACTTTTTTTAATTTTAATTTTAATTTTATTATGTCTTAAGGAGTGAAAGGATTGAGGGAGTTGACAGGTGGGAGGCGGAGAGGAGGGAGAATAGATAGAACTAAAATGATTTTTTAAAACTATTTAAGATTGTTTTATTTTTTTGATTTCTCACTTTGCTCCCATCTCTTCTTTGGTTAAAAAACAGAAGGTGAACATAATCGAAAGTATAAAATAATAATAACTTTTTGACCAATGATCATTATGTAGATTATTGAAATTGATTGCAATTAGCTCAATTGTGTGAATCTTTTTCATTATAGTGTTCTGCATGCTCACACTTGTTTCATTTAAGAGTTTGCCTCTCACCTATATAATATTGCAGGCTCGGTTGAGGGAAGGTCCTGTGTCTACACCGTTTGATGATATTTCTTACCTGGGTATGCATATTGAGAGCTTGGATGACGACGTAGTCCCAGCAATGGTCTCTCTTCTGAGAGGAATGCCCAATTTGAAAACTTTGTACATAAAGTCTGACACTTGCTTACTCATCCATAAACCTGAAGTAAGAGTTCAAGTCTGTCCTCTCTCTCTCTCTCTCTCTCTCTCTCTCTCTCTCTCTCTCTCTCATTCACACACACACACACACACACACACAAGTCCACAACACTCAAATGAGGAGTGTATTGATCTGGGTCAAAAAAACTAAAAATAGTTGTGCTCTGAGAAATGTTATTTTTAGAACTTAAATGTTTGTATCCTGAGCGATGTATGGGGACAATCATCATAAGTAGGTAGTGCAGTTCTGAGAGTAACATTTGTTCTCTAGTTTTTTAAATTGATTTGCTTGTTTCCTTTCCAGGCGTGTGGATTTAACAAGGAATTCTGGAAATCTCAAAACTTGGCTTTTATTGATCAGCTTAAGGAGGCAACAATAGAGCTTTCTAATGGGAACAATGAACTGGAGCTAGCAAGATATATGCTTGAGGATGCAAGGAAATGGTCATACTTTATTTACCCCAGCAATCAACTCTTATTCGGGCGGTAAATGAAAGTAAGATGAATTCTGTGGCCAGAATTCTGTTGGCTTTGTTTATCTGTTATGATAGAACCCTAACTTGTAATGTAATTTTAAATGCTGTTAGACAGATGTGTTGTCAATAGCCTAGAGATATGTTATTGTGTTTTGTGTATTATGTGAGTTTGCTAAGCGTAACACAAAACTGACAAAGGGCTCTAGGCTATATTACACTCAAGACAAAATTTTCCCAACGGGTCAGGAGGAGGTCGAGTCAATCCACCAATGAACCGAGTTTAGGAGAGATTATTGTATGGTTATGAAACACCGTAACACGATATTTTGTTGATGTAATAATAATATCAAAACTATAGTCTGGATGGTGATGGAAAATATGCACATACCAAAAGAGAAAAAAGGTATGCAACAGGTAAAGGAAGAACTCTTGAACCTGAAGTGCTGTCTTCTGTAAGACAGGCTTAACAAAACAGTTTCTGGTGTTTGTGGATTGATGACATTAGAAGGTTGAAGAGAAAATATGTTTAGGTGTGGTTTGTTTTTATTTTTTCAACATTGCAAAACAGTTTATTCCCAATCAGCGTGAATTAATTATTCCCAATCAGCTTGAATTAATTATTCTACAAGCAAACCAAGCTCGAAGGAGCCAAACAAAAGAAATCAAGCCCAATACCAGCTCCAGCTGAATGAACCCAATTTGTAGTAAACAAGTTTGCATAACAAAATTGTTGAGAATTAAGCTGCATACTAAGCTTAAATCAAGCTGCAGATGACAATCCTGCAGATTGATATTGAAGGGAATGAAGAAATCGAAGGTTTGAAGAAGTTTCTATTTTTAGTAATAGCCGTTAGTAGTTACTCTCAACGGCTAGTTTTCTTACTAATTTGGGAAAGTTCACAGCTGTCATTCTTAGCTGTATTAGTCTGTACTACCATAACAAATTCTAGCCTAGGTGTAAGAATCGCAGCCTCCAATGACCTTGAATGGCTGGAGATGAGTCCTTGTGTCCTAAGTTTTAGGATCTGCAGGTTTTTGGCAGCTAGTGTCATGCTTTTTTGGTATGTATTTTTGGCTCTCTCTCATTCAATTAAATACTGAACATTCTCATTCTCTCTGTCACAATTTTATTCCTCTGCCTTGCATACGTTGCAAAGATAAGAGAAGAACAGGTTTTGTTTGTTTTATATATTCAATCCAAAACCAGAAAGTTTATATACCAAATATCAACATGGTATCAGAGCTCCATGTCTGATTTCAGAGAGGGGCGTGAGCTGTGAGAAAGGGGTTTTACCTGAAATCTCCAAGAAGGGATAAAGGTTGCTCTTTTATTGTTTGGTTCACTAGGATTCACTCAAAAGTGGTGGGTTCGTCTTCTGCAGGAGGAGATCTAAGAACTCCACAGTTTGATGGTGCAAACTATGATTTTTGGTCTGTCAAAATGGAGACTATCCTCATAGCATATGATCTGGGGGATGTAGTTGAGGTTGGTGTGCAACCTCAGCCGGCTCTTGAAGAAGAAGCAGGCTCTGGAGATGAAGAAAGTGAGGCTGAGCAAATTCCAGTGGAGGCACCTATTATTTCCAGAGAAGATAAGATAAAAAATGCCAAGGCTTTGAGTCTTATCCAAGGAGCATTGACTGATGAGCTCTTTCCTCGCATCAGAAATGAAAAGACTGCAAAAGGTGCTTGGGAGATTTTGAGAAGAGAGTTCAGAGGTGATAAAAAGGTAAGAGCTGTAAAACTTCAAGCTGTTAGAGCAGATTTTGAATATATGAGAATGACAGATGGTGAAAATCTAGATGCTTATTTGGCTAGGTTTTTTGGAACTGTGAATAATTTGAAATCTCTTGGTGAAGATGTGTCTGAAACAAGAATTGTGCAAAAACTCTTGATGAGTCTGAGTAGGAGATATAAGTCTATTGTGTCTATCATTGAAGAAACTCGAGATCTTGATGTTCTTAGAGTTGAAGAGGTCATAGCATCTGTAAAAGTCTATGATAAAATAGAAGATTTGCATGATGAAAGGGACAAATTGACAGGAACCGAGAAAGCTTTTAGCAGTCTCAGAGTTGGAAATAATCAAGCTACTGGAACTAATAAAAGTTCACAGAGTAGGCCAAATCAAAAATGGCAAGGACAGAACAAAAAGGGCTCAAATTGGTCTCAAGGTGGGAACTTTAACAACAATAATGGCACAAATTGGAACAATGCCTCTGGTGGGAACTGGAACAATAGTTCTAATCCTTAAAACAGGCAAGGAGGTAGTAGTCAAGGTGGTGTGAAACCATAGTGCCAAGTGTGCCAGAAATACCACTTTGGTGTGTGCAGATACAAAGGGAAACCTAAGTGTGGAAAGTGTAGTCGATTTGGTCACTTGACTAAGGACTGTGATAATGGCAAACAAGTTGCAAACTGTGCAAAGGAGGAAGATGTAACCACAGGCACCATGTTCTATGCTTGTCACTCTGCAAGTGTGAGAAATGAAAGTGTTTGGTTTGTGGACAGTGCCTGCAGCAATCACATGACTTCTCAAGAGTCTGCATTGATAAATATTGACAGATCTATAACTTGTAAAGTCAAAATGGGCACTGGTGATCTTGTGCAAGCAACTGGGAAAGGCACACTTGTGGTTGAAACTCAATGTGGGAAGAGATATATAAATGAAGTCTTGTTGGTGCCTGGTTTGGATGAAAACTTGTTAAGTGTTGGTCAGATGATGGAGCATGGTTACTATGTTCTTTTTGGGGATAACAATGCAGTGGTGTTTGATGACTGTAGCCTCAACAATGTAGTAGCAAAAGTGCCTATGACAGGAAATAGATGATTTCCTTTGACATTAGAATCAATGACCCCTGCAGCAAGAAAAGCATCCGTGGTTGAAGACTCTTGGACCTGGCATAGACGACTTGGACATTTGAATTTTACTAGTATGAAGAAGATGCAGCAGAAGGAAATGGTTGTTGGACTACCTGAGTTGATAGAAATGGAAGATGTTTGTGAAGGGTGTGTTTCAGGCAAACACCACAGAGAGAAGTTTGACAAAGAGGAAGCATGGAGAGCAAGCTGTCCATTAGAATTGGTGCACACAGATTTATGTGGACCAATGCAAAATGAGTCAGTTGGTGGAAATAGATATTTCATCACATTCATTGATGATTTTTCAAGGATGTGTTGGGTATACTTCCTCAGAAACAAGTCTGACACTTTCAATGTGTTTAAGAAATTCAAAGCTTTTGTTGAACTGCAAAGTGGTTATAGTTTGAAAAGGCTAAGGAGTGATAGAGGTGGTGAATATACCTCACATGAGTTTCTAGACTATTGTGCTGAATTGGGAATGGAGAGGCAACTAACTATTGCCTATTCTCCTCAGCAAAATGGAGTTGCTGAGAGAAGAAATAGAACAATTGGAGAAATTGCAAGGTCAATGATGACTGAGAAAGGTATCCCTGTGGTTTTTTGGGCAGAAGCTGTAAGTACAGCAGTATATCTCCAAAACAGATGCTTTACAACATCAGTGTCAAGCAAGACACCCTTTGAAGCATTCACAGGAAGAAAGCCAGGGATCAAGCATCTGAGGGTGTTTGGTTGCATCTGTTACACTCATGTTCCATCACCCTTGAGGCAGAAGTTTGATGACAAGGCTAGAAAAGGAGTGTTTATGGGATATGGAAGTTGTGAGAAAGGTTATAGAGTGTATGATCTGCAATCTAAGAAGATTGTACTCTCAAGGAGTATAATTTTCAGTGAAAACAAGTCTTGGAATTGGGAAAGAAATCAAGAAGAGTCTACTCCTGTAACTTTCAATCTTGAAGATAATGGATTAGGTGTTGAAGTAGGTGAAGAACAAACTGATGCAATCCAGTTTGATAATGATGGAAGTACTCACTCAAACACTATTGTTGATGATTCAGATGGGAATAACAGTGGAAATAACAGTCAAGTCTCTACTCCTAGCTCTACTCCAGTGAAGTTGAGAACCCTGGAAGATATATATGCAAGATGTCATATGTGTATCATCGAACCAGAGAATTATCAAGAAGCAGCAGGAGATTTAGCTTGGCAGGAAGCTATGAATGCTGAGTTAGAAATGATAGAGAAAAACAATACTTGGGAATTGGTTGAGAGACCAACTAATAAACCTGTTATAGGTGTGAAATGGGTGTTTAAAACCAAGCTAAATCTGGATGGATCAGTTCAAAAGCATAAGGCCAGACTTGTAGCAAAAGGGTATGCTCAGAAACCTGGAATTGACTACAATGAAACCTTTGCACCAGTTGCAAGGTTAGATACAATTCGAACTCTTATTGCACTTGCAGCACAAAAGTGGTGGAAGTTGTTTCAATTGGATGTCAAATCAGCTTTTTTAAATGGAGTGCTTGCTGAGGAAGTATATGTAGAGCAGCCTGAAGGTTTTGAACTGAAAAATGCAGGCCACAAGGTTTACAAGTTGAGAAAAGCCTTGTATGGACTTAAGCAGGCTCCTAGAGCCTGGTACAGTGAAATTGATGCATATTTATCTATGTGCAAGTTCAAAAGGAGCATTAGTGAAGCTACTTTGTACACAAGATCTGATAGTGAAGGAGGTTTGATCATTGTCTCAATCTATGTTGATGACATTGTTTATACTGGAAACAGTGAGAAGATGCTTGCTGAGTTTAAAAGAGAGATGATGTTGAGATATGAAATGTCAGATCTTGGACTTCTACATCACTTCTTGGGCATGGGAATACTACAAACTGATCAGGGTGTTTTTATTCATCAAAGCAAGTATGCAAAATCCTTGCTTGTGAAATTTGGACTTGAAGACTGCAAACCTGTGTCTATTCCATTGCCTACTGGTGAAAGACTTAAGAAAGTGGATGGGAGTGATCTAGCTGATGAAGGACACTACAGAAAAATTGTAGGAAGTCTATTATACTTAACAGCAACTAGACCAGATCTAATGTATGCTGCCAGCTTGTTATCAAGGTTTATGACCAGTCCTACAAAGAAGCATATGGGAGTTGCAAAAAGGGTTCTAAGATATGTACAAGGGACACTTAACTATGGCATTGAGTATGTGAAAGACAAGTCTGCAACTATCATTGGATTCTGTGATGCAGACTGGGCAGGTAGTGAAGATGATAGCAGAAGCACTTCTGGCTATGCATTTAGTTTTGGAAGTGGAGCATTCTCTTGGGCCTCTGTGAAACAAAACACAGTGGCACTATCAACTGCTGAAGCTGAGTATGTCTCAGCATCAGAAGCAACAGCACAGGCCATTTGGTTAAGGTTTGTTCTTGATGATTTTGGTGAAATGCAGACTGAGGCAACACCTTTATTCTGTGATAATATGTCAGCAATTTCGATGGCAAAGAATCCAGTTTTTCATCAAAGAACAAGACACATAAACAGAAGATATCATTTTATAAGGGAGGCTCTACAAGAAGGAGTGATTGATATGAAATTCTGCAGAAGTGAAGAACAACTTGCAGATATTTTTACAAAAGCATTGCCAAAGGACAGATTTAATCAATTGAGATTGAGGCTTGGAGTTAAGCCAGTAAGCAGCTTAGGAGAGGCTGTTGAGAATTAAGCTGCATACTAAGCTTAAATCAAGCTGCAGATGACAATCCTGCAGGTTGATATTGAAGGGAATGAAGAAATCGAAGGTTTGAAGAAGTTTCCATTTTTAGTAATAGCCGTTAGTAGTTACTCTCAACGGCTAGTTTTCTTACTAATTTGGGAAAGTTCACAGCTGTCATTCTTAGCTGTATTAGTCTGTACTACCATAACAAATTCTAGCCTAGGTGTAAGAATCGCAGCCTCCAATGACCTTGAATGGCTGGAGATGAGTCCTTGTGTCCTAAGTTTTAGGATCTGCAGGTTTTTGGCAACTAGTGTCATGCTTTTTTGGTATGTATTTTTGGCTCTCTCTCATTCAATTAAATACTGAACATTCTCATTCTCTCTGTCACAATTTTATTCCTCTGCCTTGCATACGTTGCAAAGATAAGAGAAGAACAGGTTTTGTTTGTTTTATATATTCAATCCAAAAACAGAAAGTTTATATACCAAATATCAACAAAAATATCAAATTTATAGCACAGTTTAAAATTTACGTAGTTCAAATATACAGAGTAATAATTAAGCATTAACAAGAAAACAGTGAGGCCCCACATGGTGAGGATCATTGAGTTCTGCAATGCGGTGCAGCGTAGACGGCCATAGGAATATTGGGGCTGCTGAAGCAGATCACACAAAAAAAAACATGATTTCACCCTAAAACAATATAACCTGCTACAAGTAAACAAAGTAAAGATATATCAAATTGATTTGATTTTATAATATATTCTGGTTCAGCGGTAGAATGGCAAATGGATTATCATTTCTTACCTCATCTCTTAGTTCTCTGAATTCCCTCAGAGTTCTTCGGATTGTCACGGTTGATTATGATCTCTTTGTTTTGGCCAGTGGACTTATCGACAGCAGAGACACTCAAGATGCCATTGGGATCAATTTCGAAGGAAACATCGAATTTATGAACATGTTTGGGAGCTGGACCTGGAGGAATGTCACGGATGCTGCCTTCACTCAAAAAGTTGAGATTTGCTGGTATGCTACTGTCACTCTCATATATGCGAAAGCTCATGTAAACTTGGTCATCCTTAACAGTGCACAATTCTAGCTTCTTATTCACGGGAATTAGAGAGTTTCTTGGAATTATGAAAGTCTTATCTGCAACCTCCACATGAAGTGGCAGAGGAGTGACGTCCTTGAGAGTGTAGTGCTGAAAAAACTCCCCCTTTCCATTCCCAGTCAAGGCTGCTGCTTGAACCGCGGCACCATATGCCACTGCCTCATCCGGATTAACGCCCTTGCACAGCTCCTTCCCCTGGAAAAACTCCTGCAATAGTTGTTGCACCCTGGGAATTCTAGTAGAGCCACCAGTAAGAACAACATCGTCGACACGGCTTACGTCCATGTTAGCATCCTTTAAGCACTTCTTCACAGGCACCATACACTTGGTAAATAATTCCCTGTTTAGTTGCTCAAATTTGGCACGAGTAAAAGTTATGGTGAAATCAGTATTCTCACACAAACAGTCAATTTCAACGTCAATGTCAGACTCAAATGAGAGTCTCTTCTTTGCCTTCTCACATTCATTTTTTAACCTCCTAAGAGCTCTCTTGTTTCCACTAACGTCCAATTTATGCTCCCTCTTGAATTCCTCAACACAGTAGTTCACCAATCTGTTATCGAAGTCTTGGCCTCCAAGGTGAGTGTCTCCAGCCGTTGCCTTGACTTCAAAGTCACCAGAAGTGGTCATGGTAAGCAATGACACATCTAAAGTGCCACCACCCAAATCAAATATCATCACGTTTCGCGGGCTACTCCAACCGGCCTTCTTGTTAAGGCCATAATCAATGGCAGCAGCACTTGGTTCATTCATAATACGCAACACATTTAGGCCAGCAGAGATGCCCGCATCTTTTGTAGCTCGGCGCTGCGAGTCATTGAAGTAAGCAGGGACCGTGATAACTGCATTTTTCACAGTTGAGCCCAAGTAGCTCTCGGCAATCTTCCTCATCTTTAGCAGAACCATGGATGAGATATCTTCAGCAGAACATTGTTTCTCTTGGCCATTGTGGGTGACCACAATCACGGGCTTGTCACCTGGACCTTCAATGACCTTGAATGGCCAGAGCTTCACATCACTTTGAACAGAGGCGTCACTGAATCTCCTACCGATTAACCTCTTTGTATCTGCAAATGGATGCCAAGTTCTATCAGATAGCACGAGTTTAAGTAGGTATTTAATATAATAGCTTATTAACCAATACATAACTTTTTTTCCACCATGGTAGGATCTGACTGAGAGTTAAGACAATTTTAACTTCCTCAGAAAGTTCTTAAACTACAATTCATGCAAACACATAATAGCTGGCTCGGGCAGTGAAAATCAAAATCAATCTTTAGATTTGTTCATTCACAATCTAGCTGCTAGATAGCATAGAAAAAGTGACAATATAGACTTGTGATTATAGTTCTAAGTGAATAAAATTAAAAAGGAGACCGTATACATGCAGTTTAATCCTACATATGAATATGATACGTACCAAAGATGGAGTTGGGTGTGTTTCTGACGACTTGGTTAAATGCTGCATCACCTACCAAATTAGTCTCATCAGTTTCAGTGAAGGCAACATAAGATGCAGTCTTCCTGTTCCCGTGATCGTTCAGTATAATCTCTACACGATCCTTCTGCCACACTGCTACGCGGGAATACGTTGTCCCCAGATCGATTCCGATTGCGTACTCTTCTTTTTCTTGAGGAGGAGAGGCAGGAGAAGCATGTCTAAGTTTTAATGTGCTCTGTGGATCCAGACGCATTTCCTCTTTCAACAATAAGTCATACAACTCATCCCAACCACTTAATGGAGAGTGGTTTATCCTAGCACGAACGGGATTGTACTCCTCTGGTAATCCCGCCAGGATGTGTACATGAACTAGGTCGGGATATTCCAGAGGAGCACCGGCGGCTTCGAGATCTGTCGCCACCTGTTTGATTTTTTCCAGATAGTTAGCCATCGGAATGGTGGGATCTTTCTTCACTCTGTGTAGATAAGATTTAAGCTGATAGATGCGTGCATGAGAGAGACGGGCGAAGTGTTGCTCGAGATTTTGCCAGACCTTTCGTGAAGAGTCAGCTCCGTCCATGACTATTTGTTGGAGACTTCCAGATAGAGTGGCTTTCATCCAATTCAAAGCCTGTTGATCTCTGTCGAACCAACTCAAACCCTTTTGATCACTGCCGGACCAACTACCAAAGGTAGACTCAAATAGCCAAGGACGAGGCTCTGTTCCATGAATGATTCCAGAAAGATTGTGGTAGTCAAAAAATGAAAGAGAGAAAGATTTCCACTGTTGATAGTTATATATATCACTCGTAAGTCTGATTGGAACCGGAATTGGTGGAATGTTCTCTTGGGCCATGGAAGCTCCAGCAGACTGGCTAGAAGCAGAAGTTGATGAGTTGATTGTAGCCGCTTCAGCCGCCTCTCCTTCCGAAGACCAAACGTTTAAAAAAATATACAATCAGAAATTTTATCTTTTTTTTTTTCCTGCTTAGCCAATAAATGGAGAGGAGATAGAGGTGATCAGAAACCTCCCTCCTCTGTAATTTAGACTATCCTTGTATTTAAAAAAAAAAAAAGCATATCAATTGATCCGATCCTTGAACGTACCTGAGGCTGAGGTTAATTTAATTGGATGGTTAAGGTTTCCCTCCGGGAATATATACGCCAACTTCCAAGCGGAGCATGTCACATCCTATATGTGAGGAAGATGCTGATGCTTTGCTCACATTTATTCCTCTTCCTTTTCCATTTGACTGTTTTATTATTCTCTTATTACTTTATTTTTCACAAAGTTCACATAAATTTTTGGGGTCCAATTACAATTAAAAAAAGATCAAAACAAGAATAGGAGATTTCCCAAAAAAAAAACACTCTCTCTTTCTCTCAGTCAAGCTGTTATGGTCATGAGGCCAGCCACGAGCGCAAACCACCTTTTCCCTACAAAATTGAAAAGATGGCGATGAATCAGCACTAAATTTTAGTTCCCAATTTGCTAATTTTGTAGCTTCCACCTTAAGGCCTAAGCTATCTTTTGCTTTTGCTCACGCAATAAAGTTGTCTTTACCCTCCAATAAAAATCCCGTCCCAAACCAACAAAGAAAGTTGTGCAAAACTGGACTGCACTTTCCACTAAAGCTCAAGAGCATCCGGTCCGGTGCGCATTTTATGTCAACATTTCCTTTTATTAATTACTGATTTATTTAAGATAGAGAAATATACACTTGGGAATAGTATTAGACTTTTCACTTCCTTCCTCCGTAAGAATTGATTTATTAGACTTTCCACTTCCTTCCTCCGTAAGAATTGATTTATTAGGCTTTTCACCTCCTCTCCGTGTATAAATTTTCTTCCACATCTGGTTTCTGCACTTATTTAACTTCCTTGTTAATATTTGACGTTCTTCTTGGAGCCTTTGAGCCGAGAAAATTAGTAATGGCAGAAGATAGCCATGCAATTGGGATCGATCTGGGGACAACATATTCGTGTGTGGCAGCGTGGCAGGCTGATCATGTAGAAATCCTGGTGAACGATCACGGTAACAGGACAACTCGATCTTATGTTACATTCACTGACAGTAAGAGGTTGGTAGGTGATGAAGCATTTAACCAAGTCGGGAGGTTCCCCGCCAACTCAATCTTCGGTAAGATTAAAATGATATGATCAATTATACTTATTTGTTTCCTTCCAGACATAATAATCTAAAAATGATTTTACAGATGCAAAGCGGTTAATTGGTAGGAGATTTAGTGATGAAACTGTTCAAAATGATATCAAGTGCTGGCCATTCAAGGTCATTGAAGGTCCGGCTGACAAGCCCATGATTGTGGTTAACCACAAGGGTGAAGAAAAACAATTTGCTGCTGAAGACATCTCATCCATGGTTTTGGCAAAGATGCGGGAGACTGCCGAGTCCTACCTTTGCTCAAAGATTTCTGAAAGAAATGCAGTTATCACTGTCCCCTCTTACTTCAACGACTCACAGCGTCAGGCTACCTTAGAGGCTGGCAAACTAGCCGGCTTAAAGGTGTTGCGTATCATCAACGAACCAACTGCTGCAGCCATCGCTTATGGCATCGACAAGAAGGCCGGTTGGTTTAGAAAGAGAAATGTGATGATATTTGATTGGGGCGGCGGTACTTTAGATGTGTCACTACTTACCATTGGCCGCAGTGTCTTTGACGTGAAGGCCACTGCGGGAGACACTCACCTTGGCGGTGAAGACCTGGATAACAGAATGGTGAATTACTGCGTCAAAGAATTCAAGACAAAACAGAACGTGGACATTGGTGGAGACGCCAAAGCTCTTCGGAAGGCCAAAACTGCGTGTGAGAAAGCAAAGAAGGCACTTTCGTTTTCCTTTGATACTGATATTGAAATTGACTCTTGGTATAAGGGTGAAGATTTTCATACAACTTTCACCCGGGACAAATTCGAAGAACTGAACATGGATATCTTCAACAAGTGCATGGAGCCTGTTAAAAAGTGTTTGGAGGATGCCAAAATGGACATAAGCGAGGTCGATGACGTTGTTCTTGTTGGTGGGTCTTCTAGAATCCCCAAGGTTCAAGATCTATTGCAGGAGGTTTTCAAGGGTAAGGAGTTGTGCAAGAGCATCAATCCCGATGAGGCCGTCGCGTATGGAGCCGCTGTTCAGGCTGCAGCCTTGAGTGGGAACGTAACGGGGAAGCTTCAAGACTTCTCTCTCTTAGATGTCACCCCTCTATCACTTGGGATTGAGAGTAAGGAAAGTGATAGTTCCAGGTTATACATGAATGTTGTGATCCCAAGAAACTCAAGAATTCCGGTGAGGAAGACAACAAGTGTAACTACTGTTTATGACTACCAAGAGTCTGTTAACTTCCCCATTTATGAGGGTGAAAGTAGCGTAGCCAAAGATAATAACTTTTTGGGTGAATTTACCCTCCATGGCATTCATCCGGCTCCTAAGCATGTTCCAAAGTTCAATGTTTACTTTGATATGGATGCAAATGGAGTTTTGAGTGTTTCGGCTGAGGATATGTCCACTGGCCAGAAGAAAGGGATCACAATCAACCGTGAAAGAACAAAGTAACTCCCAAGGGAATATTGAGGAGCAAGATATCATCTACTATGAAGTAATTATTTTCTTTGATTTCCTGGTTTTTCTTTTCTTGTTATTTTTTTTATAAAAAAAATTTTCTGGGTTGGGGGGTGTAGTGCTTGTAAAAGACTTGCCTGATTTGTATAAGTAAAAACATATTTCTTCCCGCAAACATTCAAGAGAGCTTCAGTTTTTATTGTTGATTAAATTTTTGTGTCTTGGTCCTCAAAATCACCAAGTAGATTTGTTATAACGTTGTACACAATTTTAATTTGGTACTTATTACATACACACACAAAAATCGAAACCTGACTCCGCTACAGGTATTTGGCAACAGACTAACAAAGGTAGACCAGTCTCTCTCTCTCTCTCTCAAAGACTAATTATTGTAATAAAGTTGTGCAAAGCTTGGGTTGTGTTTTCTCTGTTGTCTTGGTTTAGAAAAGCCAAAAAGAGGTGAGGACGAAGTGGATTACCCATTAGCAAAAGTCACTCCCGATATATATTATAAAATAAGAAAAAACAAAAGTCACAGTTACTAGTACTCCTCCTCTCTAACAAAAGTCACAGTGACTAGTACTCCTCTCTAACAAAAGTCATATAATAATTTGTGAAATTGTTATATACTCATTTAAAAAATTATTTGTCGGAAACCACCCTTCTGGACACGATTTATTTATTTCTTTACTAGCACTACCAAAAGTTTTCTGTATAATTTAGGTACAGCCAATAAGGTAATAAGGGGAATTAGGTTTGGGGCAAAAAATTGGTAATTTGGTTTTGGCCTTAAAATGCAAATTTATTTTCAATTTAGGGCATGTTTGGGAGTGCTTCTGGAATGGCTAAAAGTGTTTTATGACAAGTAAAAGCGATTCTAACAGCGTTTGGCAGAACAATTTAGAAGTGCTTTCTGGAGAAGCACCTGTTATGTGCTTCCTTAGGAAGCACTCCCAAGTGCTTTTTCAGGAAGCACTTAAATTTTTTATGAAAATTGAATATTTTTATAATAAAAGCGCTTTTGTTAGAAGCGCTTATGAATAGAAGTACTTCCTAAAGAGCAGTCCCAACTACTAAGATTTTAGTAGTGCTCTTAAGAAAAAAATAATTTTATAGCACAGGCTAATTTTCAAGTTGCTGAGGGTGATATCTTGTTCACTCTAACACCATTTACATAATTTATTTTCTTTGACTTTTCAACTATTAGTAAAACTTAAGTGGTTAATATTATTCATAATAATTTATTCTTCCTCTTTTATTTACATAATTCAGATGTTAAAAGCAGTTTATTTTTTTAAATATATTATTAATGAGTAAATAAAAGTACAAAGCAACTATGTGCCGAATATGAGTAAATCTTCTCTAGTGACCAAACACAACAATATATTGAATTGATATGGAGAGAATTACGCACAACTCAAACAATGACTAAATCCCCGATTCAGCAACCAGAAGCACATGTACTCAAACCTACAATACACATCTGTCGCGCAATGGCATAAATGGCAAATCCGTATCGAAAGCAAAAAGCTAAAAAGAAATAAAAATCCTAAATAGAAAATAAATCACATCAAACTCCTAAAGAGTTTCTGATAATTATTAGTCTAAAACAAAACTAAGAAACAATATCACCGCTCCACATCTTCCGCGCAACTCGAAGAAATTCATAGTGTCATACTAGCTAAACCCATAGTCTCGCACTCGCTAAACCCGAACCCAAGTAGACATCTTCCCCTCTTTAGAGCTCCAAACTATGTCGAAGGGAGTCAGTCAACTCCTTGTGTATGTGGGCCAAAATGCGGTGACTATATCATGGTGACAACATCATTTCACGGCGACTGCTTCCATATCACAAAATAAACTAACAATCTTGAGGCAAGAAAGAAAATATTGTATCGATCAAGTCTTATGCCAAGAAAGAAAATATTGTATCAATCAAGCTTCCAAAGTAATAAGTTCGAATGTAATTCAAATTGATTCATAATGTCTTTTTTTAAAAAAAAATTTATAAAGCTTTTATCCTTTTAAAATTGCACTTAAGCTAAAAAATTTCTGAGTCCGCCAGTGCTCCCAGTACATTAGAGTAATTCAACAATATGTATTTAAAAAAAAATTATAAAAAATTATAATTAATTAGGTGCTAGATTCCGAAACAGCCAAAGTTCATGCACCAAAATTTTACTGAGAAAAAAAAACAAAGAAAATTCTAAGTCTATTGAAAGTCTATCAATGATTCGTATGAGAGAGAATTTAGAGTGTCTGTATCTTCTCAGTAGTTATTGCTTATTTGTTAACTTATAGCATGTTTATTAACTTGGAATCAGAATGAATGCACGACGACTCATGATTACTAGTAATCAAAATACTACCCCGTCACCATGGAGTCTGAACCTTGAGTTTTCAAGAATATAGATGCGGGCCCCACTCTTGTTTTTGATTCCTAAAGTGTTAGCAAACACTGAAATGATCATGATTTGCCTCTTAATCGGTTTTTGCTTGCTGCTTGGAGCCTCAGGCTTTTGTATCGTTTCTTCCAGCTTGGGGTTTGCTTAATGATATCAAATTTCGACAAAAAAAAAAGAAGGTTACTTGTTATCTTCAATCTATTTTTTTAGATTTCAAAATCATACGATTCCTTTCTTGTAGAGGACCTTGCAAAACCATACTAGCTGTCCTTAGCTCCCCAAATTCCCCCGCAAGACGACAAATAGCCCAAAAAATAAAAACAAAGTTTTAGACAAAGAAATATTGCCTTCCACCTAACCTAACTAAAGCAGCCGAAAGCATCAACGCAAAGTGGATCACTTGCTGATTCCCTATGATGAACAATCAACATGACGCTGACCATGAATATAACATAATACGAGTCAGCGGGATGTCTTTGAGGGGTTACCACACAACGACTAGTACTATATTCAAAGTCATGCATGCACGAAACCCACTTCATTATGTCTCTATATCCAATCACAATAAGGAATAAGAATCAAGATTCCTTGTATTCAAATTACCACTTCTCTTTTAGATTCTTCTTATCAATAAATTTTGAGAAATTCTCCCTCTCTCTCTCGGAAAAAGGAGAAGAGGGAGGGAGGGAGTTGCTCAAGGAGTTTAGAGATGGTTCTGTTTTTTTTATCACATGTGAAAGGGCAAGTTTTGAAAAGGTACCGGATCTTACGAAGTTCAATAGAACTCTCGAGTCTTACAAGTAAAGGTAAGATGATTTCTAGTTGCCATTGTTGTCTTCCAAGCCTTCGTCCAAAAAAAAGCCAAGATGGACCCAAAAATTTCAAAATGGGATGAGCAAGATTAACTTTAAGGGAGTTGTTAGATTTTGAACTAGGCTAAACCTAAAACATATATACTAGCTAAAACTATAGATAAAAAATAAAAATAAAAAATAAAAAAGGGGGGGAAAAAATCTCACTTGGGCTATAGCCTTGGTTGTCCATGGCATAGGACCGTCCCTTTCAAATAAAAAGGAAAAATAAAAAAGAGAGGACAAAGTATGAGTTCAACATTTCTATTTGATGAAAAAAAAAACACATCATAATCATCTATGGTGTAGTTTCTAATTAATGATTGTCATAGTTGAACAAAGACTTGAAGTATTGGTTGTTTATAGCCAATGGAAAATAGATGACAAGTATTTTCTAAAAAAAATTTATTCTTGTGGTGATGCAAATACTGAGAGTATAAATTTAAATCCCATACGGAGAAATTGGGAAGACACAAAGTTTTAAAAATGTTGCCATGAGTTCGTTTTGCAATTATTTTTGAATCACATATGGCATAAAAACTTTGGGACTATAAAAAGGAGCATGAGTGAGGGTTTAAATAGCCAATTATATGTGTTATTAGATTCACCCAAGAGTCTAACTCCATAAATTTTGGTACGTACTTGCATTTAGTTCATTATAATTGTCCTCTATGATAATAAGGAAGGGCTACACGCAAAATTGCTATAAGATATCAAACATTCCGATTGAAGCTATAAACTAAATTGTGACAAATTAGCATATGTGGGTTATGCGAGTTGGCCAAGACAATGTGTTTGCTCATTTGCACCCTAGTTAGACCTCCTTCATGTACATTAGAGTAATTTAGCATATCGTATTCTAAAAGAAAAATTGTGCAAGTTATAATTTAGATGCTAGATTAAAAAATAGCCAAAGTTCAAGCACCAAAAGTGTATTGAGAAAAAAAATAAACAAAGAAAATTCGGAGCCTATTGAAAGTCTATTGATGATTCGTATGAGAGATAATTTAGAGTGTATATATCTTCTCATTATTGTGTATTTTACTTATGACACATTTACTAACTTGAATCGAAATGAGCATGAATTGGAGTGAATACTGATGACCGTAGTCGTCTGTTGATTTTTAGGACGATTCTTTTCTGTTGTGTTTTCTTTATCTTATTGACTGACTGTGTGCAAGGTCGTTGCTGAATTATTGTCCATTAATCTTTGATTTTGACCATATATGCATGCAGTTGGAAGGGATATCTTTGATTTGGACCATATAAGTTACTTTTTATCTTCAATCTACTTTCTTAGATTTCAAAATGATATGATTCCTTCCTAGGATCCTTATCCTACTTTTGTTTCTTTAAAGTCTTTTTCTAGGTCACCAGAAAAGAAAACGAAGCTACTTTTTATCTTCTGCTTAATTATTAGTTCTCCATTATTTGCTTCTTCAGCCAAAGGGAAGTTGCCATCCAACAGCCTTATGAGCGAAGAAACCATGCAGTGCAGCTCCCCAAATTCCTCCTCAAGAGCCAACAAAAAAGAGCAGCCCCACAAAAGTGTACCATGAAAACCCGATCTAAGTGACACATGCTCCAAAACATGTAATAAAACATGGAAAGTTTGTCTCCCACCAAAACAAAAGAAATATTACCTCAACTAGGAGGACCCCTTCCCCTAATAAAGCAGCCGAATCGTACCGTGCCACCCCTAAAAAGCAACACTACTAGCTGGGAATGAGAGAATTATTGGAAACTTCACCATCAACGTAACATGACATTGACGGTGACCATGAATGTAACATATGTAGCTTACGACCCAAGGAAAAAAACAAATGCAGCTGCATGCAAGTCAGCTGAAAGTCTTTGTAATGATGAGAAGCCGACGGGTCACCCACCACAGATGTGTGAACTCACAATGACTAGCACTAAAAAGAAAAAGAGCACGAAACCCAATTCATTATGCCTCTATATCCAATCACAATTAAGGAATAAGAATTTTGAGTTTTTAAATACTGTTTTATATTTGTACAAGACAAGTTTTGGGCCCGTGAGTGGTGCTCAAGGAGTATAGGGTTCAACATTTATATTTGATGGAAAAAAAAATAGTTTTTTTAGTTAAATACCGTGTTATACACCTTTTCATATTACAAAATCCAATACTATTCAATCTTTATAAACATACCCAAAAAAAACCCAAAAACTAACAGCTGTCAATTTTTTCAGTTCAACAGCTATGTTGGATTACTGTTTTGCCCTTTTGTGTGGAATTTTGAGAAACAAGCCCACAACCCGCCAGCTTGGATAGGAAGTTCTGAAAAATTAAGTTGGTGACCTCATAACTGAATTTTTGTTTGCACAGCCTCGTGATTTCTGTTGGACCAGATCTAATATTCCAAACGAGCTTCGTTCACCTCTTCAAAGGAAGCTTAGTTTGTTCTGGTTCCAGAGCTCCGTTTTTTATTCTTCTGAGCTTCGTTTTTGGTGTGAAGCGTAGATTGGAATTCTATTGCTTGATTTTTTTTGTTTACTTCTAGTTTGAATTGGTGATTTTGGGAGTGATATTTGTGCTGCATTGGATGTGATTGGAGCTTTGTTATTCGTCTGCGATCTTCATTCTGCGATCTGCTATCTTCGTTTTGCGATCTTCGATTTTGAGGTTTTTTTTATTTGATTTTTTCTTGTGAATTCTTTATTGTAGTTGGAATTTTGGTGATTTCATGTTCGATTAATTAAGTTGCTGATTAGGTGGAAGAGAAGGATGGAGGGTTTGGGTTGGAGAGAGAGGTAGAGAATTTGGGGTCAGAGAGGGCAAAAGAGAGAGAGACAGGGTTTGTGGTTAGGTTAGGGACGAGAGAGAGCGCAATTTCGAAGGAATAAAACCGCCAAATGAAAATTTTGTGAAAAAAAGGCGCTTACGCGAAAATAATTTTATGGATTGTTTAAGATAAAAACAATAAATAACAAGTTTATTTATTATTTCACTTTTATGAATTGTTTAAAATAAAAACAATAAATAACAAAAAAGAACGCATGTCACCATGTTATATGGCCACATGTCAGAAATGCTGACAGAGAGCCTTTAAAAAGCTAACACATGTCAATATTTTATATTTCTTACTATTTCCCTCCAATATAACTTCTAAAATTCATAATAAATAAATTACAAATCAGAAAAATACATCAAAAATTCCTAGGAACTCCTTGTGACATTTTATTCACCTACAACTCCCAAAATCTAATTTTGAATCATAAAAATACAAAGTTATAACAAAAACTCAATGTTATTCATAGACAAATCAAAACATTATACCACCTTATAGTCTTGTTTCTTTGATCCATTGATCACCATTAACTCAAATATTTGGAATCATGAATTTAGATCTCCATAATCGAAGGCTATGTTGTAAGGAGTATGTAGCAATTTTTGGTGTATTTTTCTGATTTTAATTTAATTTCTTATGAATTGTTTACTTCTATAACACAATAAATTACAAGAAAATGACATAATAAATAAATAAATAATCTCAAAAATACATCAATAATTCCTATGAACTCCTTGTGATGTTCTCTTCTCTTTAAAGCTCCAAAAATATAATTTTAAATTATAAAAATACAAAGAAATAATAAAAACTCAACTTTCTTCATAGACAAATCAAAACATTATATCAAATACACTATTGTTTCTTTGGTTCAATGATCTCTCATTAATTAAAAAATGTGGAATTATGATTTTAGATCTCCATAATGGAACACTATTTCGTAAGGAGTTTGTAGCAACTTTCAGTGTATTTTTGTGATTTTTATTTAATTTCTTATGCATTGTTTAAAATAAAAACAATAAATAACAAGACAGGGACACGTGTCATAATTTGATAGGGCTAAATTTCTGAAAGCTGGTGCAGATGCCTTAAGAAGCTGACACGTGTCCATCTCATCTATTTCATATTATTTTCCTATGATTTAACTTCTAAAATCCACAATAGATGACAAGTATTTTCTATAAAAAAAATTCTTCTTGTGGGGATGCCAATACTGAGAGTATAAATTTAAATCCCATACGGAGAAACTGGGAAGACAAAAAGTTTAAAAATGTTCCCATGAGTTTGTTTTGCAATTAGTTTTTGAATTACATATGGCATAAAAACTTTGGGACTATTTCAATGTGGTATAAAAAGGAGTATGAGTGAGGGTTTAAATAACTAATTATATGTGTTATGGGATTAATTCAAGGGTCAAACTCCATAAATTTTTGTACGTACTTGCATTTAGTTCATTATAATTGTCCTTTATGATAATAAGGAAGGGAGGCGTGCAAAATTGCTATGAGATATCAAACATTCCGATTGAAGCTATAAACTAAATTGTGACAAATTAGCATATGCGGGTTACGTTATTTGGTCAAGATAATGTGTTTGCCCTTTTGCACCCTAGTTAGACCTCCTCCATGTACATTAGAGTAATTTAGCATATCATATTCCAAAAGAAAAATTGTAACAAATTATAATTTAGATGTTAGATTCAAAAATAGCCAAAGTTCAGTCACGAAAAGTGTATTGAGAAAAAAATAATAATCAAAGAAAATTCAGAGCCTATTGAAAGTCTATCGATAATTCGTATGAGAGATAATTTAGAGTGTATATGTCTTCTCATTATTGTGTATTTTACTTATGACACATTTACTAATTTGAATCGAAATGGGCATGAATTGGAGTGAATACTGATGACCGTAGTCGTCTGTTGATTTTTAGGACGATTCTTTTCTGTTGTGTTTTCTTTATCTTATTGACTGACTGTGTGCAAGGTCGTTGCTGAATTATTGTCCATTATTCTTTGATTTTGACCATATAATACATGCAGTTGGAAGGGATATCTTTGATTTGGACCATATAAGTTACTTTTTATCTTCAATCTACGTTCTTAGATTTCAAAATGATATGACTCCTTCCTAGGATCCTTATCCTACTTTTGTTTCTTTAAAGTCTGTTTATCTTCTGCTTAATTATTAGTTCTCCATTATTTGCTTCTTCAGCCAAAGGGAAGTTGCCATCCAACAGCCTTCTAAGCGAAGAAACCATGCAGTGCAGCTCCCCAAATTCCTCCTCAAGAGCCTACAAAAAAGAGCAGCCCCACATAAGTGTACCATGAAAACCCGATCAAGTGACACATGCCCCAAAACATGTAATAAAACATGGAAAGTGTCTCCCACCAAAACAAAAGAAATATTACCTCAACTAGGAGGACTAGGAGGACCCATTCCCCTTAATAAAGCAGTCGATCGTACCGCGTGCCCACCCCTAAAAAGCAACACTACTAGCTAGGAATGAGAGAATTATTGGAAACTTCACCTTTTAACGCAACATGACATTGACGGTGACCATGAATGTGACATATGTAGCTTACGACCCAAGGAAAAAAAGGATAATATTTGGGGCACCACCTTTGCTCATTACCTCTCTAATAGAGAAGTGGAGCCGGGTGGAACCCCCTGCATTGGTGGGCCCCACCCGATCCCACCCTCTATTAAAGAGGTGGTGAGCAAACCGGTGAGCAAATGTGGTGCCTCTAGCACCACCCGGAAAAAAAAAACATATGCAGTTGCATGCAAGTCAGCTGAAAGTCTTTGTAATGATGAGAAGCCGATAGGTCACCCACCACAGCTGTGAACTCACAATGACTGTCTAGCACTAAAAAAGAAAACGAGCACGAAACCGAATTCATTATGTCTCTATATCCAATCACAATTAAGGAATAAGAATAAAATATTCCTTGTATTAAGTTCTTTTAAATAGTGAGGGTTATTGTGAATTTGACCAAATTCCCCTTAATCTTGTTGTTGATGGACTTTGTAGCAAACACAATGATGGATGAATCACACACTCACACACTTGCAGAAAATAACCAAGCACAAATGACACAAGATTTATAGAGGTTCGGCCAATTTTTTGCCCACTTCCCCTTGGTGATCCCCTTCAGAAATTCACTAATGAAAGAATAAGTTACAACCTTGGTTTACAAAGAAAACCCTTTGCACTCTATTCTCTCACACCCCTTACTCAATACTTTGATGCACTTGTGAACATTCTCTTACACTTGGTGTTTCCCTTCTTGGTTCCTAGACTTACAAGACTCCAACCCTTGAGCTCTCTTTCATTGGCTTACTTAGCTTAAACTCTAGCCCTTAGCCCCTTGAACTCCTTTGGATTTCTGAGTCCTTGGCCTTAGCACTTTGCACTAAGCACTCCTTGTAATGTCTGCACTTCCCACTTAAGTAAACAAGTGTGAAGCCTCCCTTCAACATCAGCCACCTAATATTGACCATTGATTTGAGCAAATCAAAGTGTAGGTGCTATGTACCTAGCCCACCAAACATCTTTAACATGTGTTCAATGTTTCCAGCAGCTTGTCAAACATCCTAGAACCCATCAAAGACTTTGGAGGCACTTGGAGTTAGGTAGGGAATTGACCCATGTGAAAAACAACTTGAAAACGCGTGGAGAAAATTCAGCACAGGCGGCGGGCGACCGGTCGCACCATCTTTGCGACCGGTCGGATACACAAAACCTCATTTCGGATACCAATTTGCCCCAAAACGACCGGTCGTGGATACCTTGTGACCGGTCGCTTTCTGCGACTTTTCCAGTTTCTCCAGCTTCTCCAACTTCACCCAATCTGCTTCAAAACGACCACACCTGCGACCGGTCGCTTCTCCTGAAGCTTGCATCCTTAATGTGAGCCAAAATACAACAATCTCCATCTTGGCGAACCATTAATCACCCGTGAACCATTGTTGACCTCTAGAACATCTTCAACCTCTTAGAAATCGTTCTAATAATTTCCAAGAGCTCCACCATGGCAATAAACCTCTTGCCTCAATGCACCTTAGGTGAGAAGGTGCTCTACCCAATCTTAGACTTGGGCAACCTGGATCTCTTGTGTAGAAGAGAGACCCCCCATGCCAAACTCTTTGCTCCTTGCCTTCTTGGAACCTTGAATTATTGACATGCCTTGATATGGAAACTGCATACCAAATCTTTGCTCTATAAATCCCCACTTAGCTAACCTTGCTCTTGGAATTAAGAGCACCTTTCTTTTCATCAATGCACCCTTCCAACTTTCCCGCTTCATGCTCCCTACGGCACTCCGAAACGTGGCTAGAACTTCTTGGTCCATCCATCCAAAATCTAGGGACGGTTTGATGGATTCCTTGGGCCCGGACCTTGCTATTGACGATGGCTCCACCTCAAGTAGAACCCCTTTGTGAGTTTGTTGTTGTTGCCCTCCTTCTTCAGCCCTTGTGTCAAGCTCCACCTCAAGTGAAGACCCTTCCATGACCACCTTGGCAAGAAGCTTCTCTTTAACAACATCCTCCACATCATCCCTTGTCTTGACTTCACCTTTGTGGACCTTATCCTCCACAGTGACAGGACCCGACCCAGATTCCACCCCGGAACCAGTGCCGAATCCTACTGACAACCGACATCATCCCATGTCGGGCCCACATACTAAAAGAATCTCTCTTCCCGAGACAAACAGACAAAGGGGTCAAGACTTCAGCCGAAAAACGAGCAGAGTCTCCCCAGAAATACAAACAAACCCAAAAGTTCCAACCTGTTCAAAAATAGTAGAATATGTATAACCAACTGCCAGCATGCAATAAATACATAACAGGCATCCGGCCAACAAGTTCAACCCTAATGGGCAATAACAGAGCAACTAAGAGTATGCAAGTTTAACAGCGGAAATTCGAAGTTAAGATAAGGGACACGAGGTCCTACAATCAAGTCGACGCCCGAGAAGAGAAGCACTCGGCCGGACAGTTTTGAAGCACGACTAGGGCCTGGGGGGCGCAAAACAGAAAGAGTGTGAATGGACAAAAACAAAGTTTTACATACTTAAATCAATGTACTAACCCCACCGTTTCAAAACAATGTAAACCATGCAATTAAAATCCGTTGTATACATAATTGATTCAAAAACCAATATCTCAAAATAATCAAAGAATAAAATCATTCCAAACCTTTTTCTTTTCCCGAGGCATAACCTCTCAAAACTGATCCGCGTAGACATAAATATAATTATAAACTGAAACAACTTGAAAATCGTAAGCATGAGAATATAATAAAGTTTCCATATAATAAAACAACGTAAAATGTCCAAAGACCAAGATAATTCCAAGAAATCCAAAACCACCACATAGTAAAATAATATTGACACTTTAAAAGATTTTATCCCTTTCTTTCCCACACTCATATAACTACATGCCCGTAGGCACTGCAAGCGAGGAAGTATCCTCACCGAAAGAAAATACGAATACGAAAGTACTAACATATACATATAGACTAACACACGCGTATAGATATAATATAACCTCAACACCAAATACAAGTACCAGGGGAAACAATCCAACAGGGAATTGTTTAACTGGACACCGGGACAGCATTCACGATGGTCTCATGCCCAGGATAACTGGACATCGGACGGCATCGCAATGGCCTCGTGCCCAGGGTCAAGCCGTCCAACTGGGACTAAGCTCCCCAGCCCACATGGCAAAATCCTCAATATCCATACGTCCAAAACGAGTCATACGCGCAAACTATCCAATCAAGGGTCTACGGCTACACCCCATTAAGGTATGCACCGGATCGAACCATACTCCATGTCACAGTAACCGTATCAAGAACAGGGAGAGGTACATAACACAGTGCCAACTGCACACAAATCAAACGCTACACGATAATCCATATATACATATTTAACCACATATACCTAAACCCCAAAATATCACACACCAAGACATATATACGTATAACAAATCCAATAACATCATATATATTCAAGATAAGGACATCACCGTCCCAAACATACAATTCTATCATTAAAAATAGACACAAGCGTCAAATGACGGTGTAATAATCCAAAAACCATTAAAATGTCATAATCACGGAAAATGCATAATCAAACCATATTCAAAACCCAAATCAAGAAAACGTCAAGTCAAACCCTAAGTAAAACATATGCTTCAAAACATAGTAGGTACTATCCCTTTAAAAATATAAAGTCCAAACCCGCAAGTATTATTCAAAATATACATATATATATATACAAAACATAACTATCCTTTAAAATACAATAACTCCAACTCAATCATTCGAAATTCCCACGTATAACTGACATCCCTTAAATTCATATTTTAAAACAACATAAATAGTGATTCATTAAAATATAACCGAAAGTCCAAACCCGTATACATATATGTTCCAAAACTCCATATCAAAGTAGATATACATATATATATTCAAAGCAGATATATATATATATATTCAAAGTAGATACACATAATTATTTTCAAAGTATATATATATATATATATAATATATATTCAACGTAGATATATATATATATATATACATATGATCAATTCCCGTTAATCGACATATATTCTCGTTAGCCCCATTAATTCGACATGATCCTTCCAAATTGATCTATATGTAGATATATATATATATATATATATAATCAAAGTATAAGTAATTATAATTCATAAGGTTTAAACATTAAAACCGAATATGTAATCCACCGAACTATACTAACGTCCAAATCTTACCGCCCAAATACTCAATTGAAAGTAGATATTTTTATATATTCAAAGTAGATATATCAAAAATATATAAAGTATAAATTCCAAAGGCTTAAAGTATAACCCACGACATTCGTAACAATAAAATATTAAAGTTCGAAACCCAACAAAACCATAAACTCAAATATTAAATATAATTCATAAGGAAAATCCATCAAATTCCACCGTACCCAAATCCGTACATAAATACTACCGGACACTTGACTCGTCCCAAAATCAATACTTAAAGATAAGCATAATAATGAAATACAGCCAACAGGGCCCTACAAACAAATCGGCAACCCAAATCAAATATAAAACTCAAACATCAACTCAATCATAATAAACTCATCAAAGGTCAAATCAAGATTTAAAACAATACTTAAATCTCATTTATATGCATCGCATTCAATTCTTTAAAATCATGCTCGTTAGAAAACAAAGTCCACTCACCATTGGTCCCACGCTACCCAACCCGGAAGGGGTTCCACTTGAGGATTACGAAGAGCTTGAGAACCTAATTCAAGAATACGAGGATTAAGATTAACAACCGGACCGAAGCAATAACCTTAAAAGTCAACCTTAACTAAACCCGACTCAAGTGTGCCAATACGTCATACGAGGAATTCTAAGGCTAATGACGTTCGTTAGGAGACGAGACGACCTCGGGAGACGCTCGGTCAACCCTGGTCAAACTTGGTCAAACTGAGCCCGTGGGTCCCATGACCTCCAAACTTAGATCCGAAAGTTCCTACAAGTTCACTACGGCTTAAAGAACACGTCCAGAAAGTTTGGTCACGATCGGACAGTCGGATTGCTCACGATCGCACGATCGCACGATTACGGTTTAATTCAAACTTGAAGTCATTGATCCGAAGCATCCGGGAATCCGAATCATGATCCGTCAAATCCTATACATTCCTAGAAATACGGGGAACAATATACGTGAATTCGGATTCGATCCAACGGTCCGAACACATCAAACCCAAGAAACGCATAATAGGCGTACATTGGTTCGAGGTCCAAACGACGTCCGAATCGGAAACCGAACATACGTACGCGTTCATAACGACTCAAGGATTGCATTGGTGGGTGTTTTGAGCGATTCCGGAGTTCGGGTTTTTGTCAATTCGAGGGACAAGACTTACACCAAACTGATCGGCACCTAGAGGGGGTTCCAAAACCGGCTGAACTGGCCACGAACTGGTCGGAAATTCACTCCAAAAATAGGTCAGTTTGGGGTTTCTAGATCCGATCACTTAGAGGCTAAATCAATGGAAACCAACCATGCATGAAGCAAGAGGAGGAGGAGGAGGTTCGATTTCGTACCTTGCGCGACGGTGGGGCTTGCCGGAGCCGGCCGTGCGAACGTCGGAAAATTCACAGTGAAACCGGCCTGATTTTTGGGTTTTCCAGCAACAGGAGCGATGGGCTTCGTCGGGGAAGAATGGGGGAAGGTGCGGGACTCTGTCTCGGTTCTTTTGGTTCCGGCCCCGTGGGCTGGGGCGGTCGGAGGCGGCAACGGCTAGTCAAAACCAGCCGGATGAACAAAGGTCGAGGGTGGGGTCCGTCGACGCAGTGGCCGAGGGAGAGAGAGAGAGAGAGAGAGAGAGAGAGAGAGAGAGAGAGAGAGAGAGAGAGAGAGAGAGAAAAGGGATGGGCCAATCAGAATTTTTCTTTGTTTTATCTAATTTTAATTTATTAAAATAATCCACTTTATCGCTTGGAAACCAAATTGTCGTCCGAAAATTAAGTTGACCAAAATGCCCTTTTAATTATTAAATTCTTATTTAATTCCAATTTCATTATTTTAATCCCTTTTTAATTCCCTTTAATTCTTCATTTGTTTAACTCAATTATTTTATTTTATTTTCCTTTATTTTTGGGTCGTGGTCGTTACACACAGCTTCTACACCTTTGAAATCAAGCTCCCTTGATGATGAACCGTTAGTCACATAACCTTGACTAACCTTCCTTGCCCAACTTGTCTTGAGCAAACTTGCAGCTGCATTATGTTGACTTGGCTCCTTGACACTAAGATCCTTTGCCTACTCTTCCTTGGTAAAACTCCCTGCACCACTTGCAGCTATACCACCCAAGAGCTTGTATGTGTTGTTTGGTTGAATCTCCCCTCATAACCACAACGAAACCTTGTGTGACTACGAGCTTCCCTCCTTTGGCCTTGTACGAATACCCTTCTCTATCTAGAGAGCCAAGAGAGAGTAGATTTGTTCTTAGTGAAGGTACAAACCTTACCTCACTAAGACTCCAAACTTCACCACCTTGCAACTTGATCACAGTCCCTATGCCCAAAACTTCACATGTAGTTTTGTCTTCCAACATAATCTTGCATGCCTCCTTAGCCTTATATGTGTCAAACATCAACCTATTTGCACACACATGATAGGAACACCCGGAATCTAAAATCCAACTTGAAACAGAATTCTCACCCGAAGAACTTGCCACGATGTCCCCGTTACGCTTCTTTTTCGTAACCGTCAAAAGTTCACCATCCGCTTCTTCATAAGATACGTTGGCTGCACCCGAACCTTCGGCTTTCTTCATCTTGTTCTGCTTCTACTTCCATACCCGACAATTCCGCTTCCAATGGTCCTTAGACTCGCACTCGAAGCACCCTTCATTGTCCTTGGAATTAGCATTCCTCCCGTTGCTTCTATTGCCTTCACTCTTGCTTAAACGGCCCCCTGCGAATAAACCCGCATCTTGAGAGTTCTCCTCCGAACGTTGGGACATCCGGTGATGCATCATCACATCTTGCACCACCTCCTCAAAATTCAAAGTACTCTTCCCGAACATAAACGTCGTTCGGAAATGCTTATAAGACGGAGGCAAGGATGTTAGCAACATGAGTGCCTTATCCTCCGTATTATAAACAACTTCCATCATTTGCAAATTAGCAACACACCTATTAAAATTAGTTAGGTGCTCCATTAGATTTCCACCTTCTTCCATCCGAAGATTAAGGAGTTCCTCATTGAGGAAGAGCTTGTTGGATAGCGACTTCCCTGCAAACATCTCTTCGAGCTTCTCCCATTGTCTTGCATCACGTTGATGAGCACCTCATCTGCGATATAGTTCTCGATGGCTCCTCTAGCCAACTCTTCTAGAACACCCCACTCCTCGTTTGTCATCGCTCTAGGCTTCTTCTCCTTGCCTAGCAAGACAATGTTGAGATTTTGCTGTGTAAGGGCTGACTTCATTCATCTTTGCCACAACGTGAAATTCTCCTTCCCTGTGAAAGGCTTCAACTCCACCTTCATGCTGACAACATGCGATTGCATAGAACCGCTTCCACCTTCAGCTCCTTTGTCACCTGCCATCTTCAACACCACTAGCACTTGCTGATAAACCACAGCTCTGATACCACTTGTTGTGGTATCACCTTGTAGCTTGACCGCAGCTCTGATACCACTTGTTGTGAATTTGACCAAATTCCCCCTAATGATCTTGTTGTTGATGGACTTTGTAACAAACACAATGATGGATGAATCACACACTCACACACTTGCAGAAAATAACCAAGCACAAATGACACAAGATTTATAGAGGTTCGGCCAACTCTTTGCCTACTTCCTCTTGGTGATCCCCTTGAGAAATTCACTAATGAAAGAATAAGTTACAACCTTGGTTTACAAAGAAAACCCTTTGAACTCTATTCTCTCCTCAAGCTCTCTTTTCTCTCACACCCCTTACTCAACACTTTGATGCACTTGTGAACACTCTCTCACACTTGGTGTTTCCCTCTTTGGTTCCTAGACTTACAAGACTCCAACCCTTGAGCTCTCTCTCCTTGGCTTACTTGGCTTAAACCCTTAGCCCCTTAAACTCCTTTGGATTTCTGACTCCTTGGCCTTAGCACTTTGCACTAAGCACTCCTTGTAATGTCTGCACTTCCCACTTAAGTAGACAAGTGTGAAGCCTCCCTTCAACATCAGCCACCAAACATTGACCCTTGATTTAAGCAAATCAAAGTGTAGGTGCTATGCAACTAGCCCACCAAACATCTTTAACATGTGTTCAATGTTTCCAGCAGCTTGTCAAACATCCTAGAACCCATCAAAGACTTTGGAGGCACTTGGAGTTAGGTAGGGAATTGACCCATGTGAAAACAACTTGAAAACGCGTGGAGAAAATTCAACACAGGCTGCGGGCGACCGGTCGGATACACAAAACCTCATTTCGGATACCAATCTGCCCCAAAACGACCGGTCGCTTTCTGCGACTTTTCCAGTTTCTCCAGCTTCTCCAACTTCACCCAATCAGCTTCAAAATGAACACACCTGCGACCGGTCGCTTCTCCTGAAGCTTGCATCCTTAATGTGAGCCAAAATACAACAAGAGTTATATTCCTCAAGTGCAAGGCATGTTGAGGGGAGTTCATGCATTCAAATAAGTATGAAAATGGCAAGAAATATGGTGGAAAAATGTTTTGGTCGTTGGTTGTGGGAACTCAAGCATGGAAATTGCTTATGATTTATCAAATTCGGGTGCAAATACTTCCATTGTTGTCCATACTCCGGTAAAACTTTTCTCTTATTAAATTCTTATAATGAGTATTGGTTACGTGCAAATACTTCCATTTTCATATTTACCTTTAAATCTCCGCTCCTGATCTTGTTAACACTCCCTACATCAATGATAGGGGCTTGACCCTTTTCCTCGAGAAAAAATGGTCCAGTTTTGGGCCTTCGAAGTCCATACTTGGATAACTATTGTACAGAATTCGGTTCAACATTATCACACTAAACATGTTGAGGTGGATCGACACTTCATCAAACAGAAGCTTGAGGCTAAAGTGTTTCAGTTTCCTTTTGTGAAATCCGAGGATCAATTGGCGAATATTTTGACAAAGGCGATTTCTAGTAGAGCGTTCCACAATTCACTGGATTAGTTGGGCATTGGAGACATCTATGCACCAACGTGGAGGGAGTGTTGGCGTGACTTGTAGACCATTGACTTTCCTTACACACCAAGGATTCATACTATAATTGTAATTGATTTACATTAATTCCTAATTTCCTACTGTAAATAGAAATAAGAATTTATTATTTACTTGGCCACTAAAGCTCCGTTGTATTATAAATATGACCTCATACAAGGAAAATAATACACACACTACTACAAAAATCGAAATAGACGTCGGTAAAACGACGACAGACAAAATAAATACCGTCGTTAAATTTTAAACGACGACGGTAATATAAAAACCGACGTGGATCAGAAACTAAAACACCTAAAAATTGGAAATTCATTTGGGCATTTTTAAAACACGACGCATAAAACTTTAAAAGCGTCGTCTTATTAAACATGCCATTTCGATCAGAAAAAAGACAACAAATAAACAACGACGGTATGTGTAAATATACCGACGTAGTAATTATAGACGACGTTTTACATATAATACCGCCGTTTTGAACATCCAATGAACACGACGGTAATTGTATTATTAGAGACGTATCAAGTACTATTTAATACGACCGTAATTTAATAATTACCGACATGTAAAGTTAATTAACCACGTCTCTCTTTTATTATTTTACGCCGTATTATACATTAGATTACGACAGTAATTATAAATAAAAGGTGGTGGTAAATAGTTACCACATCGTCATAATATAATATAACGTCGTGGTTTTTCAGATAATACGATAGTTCTATAAATTATATCGCCGTTGTAAATCATTTTCACGTCGTTTATATTAATTATACCGTCGTCGTTATTTAAAACAAGCGCGACAACAAAAGTCGAAATAAACGTCAGTATAACGACGACGGAAAACATAAATACCGTCGTTGCAGGTTTCAAATTCGAAACTTTCGAACTGAAACGTCACGCTTTATCTGCGAAATTGGAGACTGAAACGGCGGCTTTTAGGTTTCCAAGTCGAAATAAAGGCCCTTTTCGGTTTCCAAGTCTTAATAAAGTCACTTTTAGTTTTCCAATTCTAAATATTTCCTTTAAATTGGAGTTTTTATTCCAAACGTTCAGTCTCAATTCTCACATCTCTGAATGGTTTCAGTCATGCAAGATGTCTCTCTTTGGAACTCAGTTGTGTTTTTACACCAAACCAATCTAAGAACTTCGGTTTGGTGTAAAACAACAACTGAGTTCCCCAGAAAGATTGCAAATTTTGTTTCTTGTTTAACACAAATTTCTATTTCTCTGTAGTTTTTTTTTATTTAAGACGTCGGTTTTGTAACTAACTGACGTAGTATATGTTTATAACGTCCCTATTATTTAAAAACCGTCGTGTATATTTTAATTTGTACACGGTTTAATTTTACTTTCCGTCGTTTATATCCAAGTCAGAGGAAATCCAAATAAGTTATGCTCCCCTCTTCTGGCTTTTGTTTCTTGTTTCTTTTTATTAAATCCTGTTATAGTTGCCAAAGGTTTATAAATGTATCTCTAACTAAAACTTGCTTCTTTTTTTTTAATCTTGGTTTTGCAGTGCAAGAAGGCAACACTAACTCATACACACAAGAACAAATTGAAGAAATTCGCGGATCGAATTATAGTTTAATATTATGGATATGATATTTTGTATGGATATATAGGAATGAAGATTGGTAAATATTTTGTATGTAATTATTATTGAATCTTCAAGTTTTATGAAACAAATTATTCTTGAGTATATTTATTGTTCACAAAGCATTATATATGGTTGTTTTTTTAGCAAGAAAAAAATCGTTGTAGAGAACCATTGGAAGCAAGAAAAAAAAGATAAAATGTAAAATTACTACATCTTTGGATATAATAAACGACAGTTCTTTCAAAAAAACCTTCGTCTTTACATTAATAGACGACAATTCTATCACAAAACCGTCTTCTTTACATAGAATAGACGACATTTCTTTCATAAAAATTGTCGTCTTTATATATAATAGACGACAGTTTTTCATAAAAACCGTCGTCTTTACATATAATAGAAGACTGTTATTAACATACGTATCAAGTGCTATTTAATACGACCGTAATTTTATAATTACCGACATGTAAAGTTAATTAACCACGTCTGTCTTTTATTATTTTACGCCGTATTAGACATTAGACTACGACAGTTCTTATAAATAAAAGGTGGTGGTAAATCGGTACCACGTCGTTATAATATAATATAACGACGTGGTTTTTCAGATAATACAACAGTTCTATTAATTATATCGCCGTTGTAAATCATTTTCACGTCGTTTCTATTAATTATACCGTCGTTGTTGTTTAAAACAAGTGCGACAACAAAAGTCCAAATAAACGTCAGTAAAACGACGACGGTAAACATAAATACCGTCGTTGTAGGTTTCAATTTCGAAACTTTCGAACTGAATCGGCACGCTTTATCTGCGAAATTGGGGACTGAAACGGCGGCTTTTAGGTTTCCAAGTCGAAATAAAGGCCCTTTTCAGTTTCCAAGTCTTAATAAAGTCACTTTTAGTTTTCCAATTCTAAATAATTCGTTTAAATTGGAGTTTTTATTCCAAACGTTCTGTATATCTCAATTCTCACCTCTCATGCAAGAATGTCTTTCTTGCGAACTCAGTTGTGTTTTTACACCCAACCCATTTAAGAACTTCGGTTGGGTGTACAACAACAACTGAGTTCTCAAGAAGGATTGTATATTTAGTTTCTTGTTTAACACAAATTTCTATTTCTCCGAAGTTTTTTTTATTTAAGACGTCGGTTTTGTAACTAACTGACGTAGTATATGTTTATAACGTCCGTATTATTTAAAAACCGTCGTGTATATTTTAATTTATACGACGTTTTGATTTTACTTTCCGTCGTCTTTAAAAACGCGGTCTTTTGAAAAATTTAACCGCGAATTGTAATTTTTCGAATTTACCCTAAACCCTATATATATAACATTTCGCTATCTTTCTTCAACTCATATTCTGACCTTAAAGTTTTCTGTCTCCATCAGGTTGCTCCAAGTCAGAGGTACATTTCATTCCGGCTACTCATATTCTAATCTTTCATTCCGGTTTTCAGTTTCTCAAATTATTTTGAAGTTAATTTGCTCCAAGTAAGAGGAAATCCAAATAAGTTATGCTCATATTCTAATCTTTCATCCCTCTTCTGGCTTTTGTTTCTTGTTTCTTTTTTTTTAATCCTGTTAAATGTATCTCTAACTAAAACTTGCTTCCTTTTTTTTGCAGTGCAAGAAGGCAACGGTAACTCATATACACAAGAACAAATTGATGAAATTCGGATCGAATTTCATATGTAGCCCCTCTTTTTCTAATTATAGTTTAATATTATGGATATGATATTTTGTATAGATATATAGGAATGAAGATTGGTAAACTATGTAATTATTATTGAATCTTCAAGTTTTATGAAACAAATTATTCTTGAAGAGCACCATTGGATTATTTGGAGCTGAATTTATTGTTCACAAAGCATTATGGTTGTTTTTTTAGCTAAAATCGTTGTAGAGAACCATTGGAAGCAAGGAAAAAAAAGGTAAAATGTAAAATTAAAACATCTTTGGATATAATAAACGACAGTTCTTTCAAAAAAACCGTCGTCTTTACATTAATAGACGACAATTCTATCACAAAACCGTCTTCTTTACATATAATAGACGACATTTTTTTTCATAAAAACCGTCGTCTTTACATATAATAGACGAATCGTTATTTCATAATAGGCGACATATTTCACAATAATACGACTGTTATTTCATAATAGACGACATATTTCATAATAATAGGCGACTGTTATTTCATAATAGACGACATATTTCATAATAATAGACGACTGTTATTTCATAATAGACGACAGTTCTTACAAACCGTCGTCTTTACATATAATAGACGTCATTGATTTCATAAAACCCGTCGTCTTTAAGTTAATAGACGACGGTTTTGAGTAAAAGCGTCGTCTGTATAAATAATAGACGACGGGATTTTACCGTCGTGGTTTTATGCGTAAAAGATGTCGGTCGATTCCCCGACGGTTGAAAAAGTAAATTTACGACGGTAAATTACCGTCGTCTATTGCGATTTTTGTAGTAGTGACAGAAAATTCCCACAAACAAATATTCTCTCATAGTTGTCATATTTTGACACCTTTCACACACACAAAAACAGTTGAGAAGAAATACAAAGTTGGTCCTGTATTTTTCAAAAGATACAAAATATTCAATTTTAGCACATATTAAACAATACAGAGCTAAAATATAAAGAGTAATAATTAAGCGTTAAAAAGAAAACAGTGAGGCACCACATGGTGAAGATCATTGAGTTCTGCAATGCGGCGTAGCGTAGACGGCCATAGGAATATTGGGGCTGCTGAAGTAGATCACCAAAAAAAAAAAAAAAACATGATTTCAACCTATAACAATATAACCTGCTACAAGTAAACAAAGTAAAGATATATCAAATTGATTGAAGTTTATAATATCTGCTATTTCAGCTGTAGCAATGCATATAGATTATCACTAGCAAAAGGTGCCCGCACGATGTTGCGGGTTTTAAAATTGTGTGAAATGTGTATAAAGCGATAAAAATAGGCAAGAAACATCGTTCTATTTATATATACATGAAATTGTAAATAGTGTCATCGCAGTTAATTTTCTAAGTTTTAGTTACATGAAATTGTTGTTGAAGTAGTGGAAGCACTTCATTGCATAGAATAGCAACTCCCTGCTAATTGTTATATCAATCTTCCTTCGCTGCCATTGAATCAATTTCAGAAAATTAAAGCCTCTTATTGATATGTCACATGATTGTAACAAAGTATCAGCATCTTCATATAAACATAATTAAAATTCTCAAATAGTTCAAAATGCTAAACGAAGAAACAATAGGTCACTACCAAGATAATCATACATAAAATGTTTACTTGACAATGAGGAATAAGAATCACAGAGACAGAAGTGCCCAAAGAAATGTAGTAATTTAATGAAAACCACAAAGAGAATACGGATTTAAGGGTGAACATGCATTTGAAACAATATTCTGCATGATAAAAGAATACAATTCACTACGAAAAATGAATGCAATCTTGTACTTCTTCATCCATTCCAAATGAAGGCAAATGGAAAAGGCAAAATCAAATTAAGAAAATCTCTACAGTGCTTTTGTTTAGAATAGAAAGAGTTCATACAATGTATGCATTATTTTGCAATTGATAATTTTAGGATATATTTATTGTTTAGATAAGACTTGTGTTAACATTAGTTATTATTGTCAAGATGAGAATGAAGACATTTTCCTAATGGTTATGTGATAAAGCAAACGATTAAGCAAATAGATAGCAAAGAAGAGGACAGAGAAGAAACTGAGGGGGCAAAATATATTGATATTCTGTATAATAAATAGCAACGCAAGCAGGAGGACATAGAAATGATACTTGTTAAATTCACTCTCTTGCATAACAATATTAACTGAGGAAGACAAAAGAATAAACATGAGTAAATGAATTTATGCAAGATTGCCTCAGATATTTAAATCTGTGCAAAAATCAACTCTCTGCCATAGTTTTTCAGCAAACCATTAGAAAAACCCAAGACAATATATTTAAGCAAAAGAATAAACTGAAAACAAAAATTTTAAAGCTGAAAAGAGTGGCTTGAGCCATTTGAAAACCACAAAGTAAAAGCTAAAAAAAAAAACAATATTTCAGAAATAAGTCAAACAAACACAACCACAATGATACACCAACACCACCTGCCAATCTACCAAACCAATTGGTAAGCAGCAAATTAAGAAACTGACCTCATTTAGGTAGGTGTATGGTATATCCATTGCCCTTCTTCAACCATGGATGACCTCTCCCCTTGTAGCAGTTGTAGCCTATTGTAGTCTAGCTCAGTAAAGAAATAACCTGCATAAATGAAGAGAACATCAGAGTACATAAGAACTTTCTTTCTATATACAGAAAAGGCAAACAACAATATCCAAATTAGAGCAACTGACCCAATTTTAGGAAAACAAATATAAACACCAAACATAAAATTAAAGGGAAAAAAAATAGAACTACAATTGTAAACTGAGTTCCTTGACTTGTTCAAAGAGTGGTATGACAGGTTCGGTAACAACAAAGATTGTACGCTTGGTGGTAGAAGCACCCAAAGTTTCATCAACTTAAGTGCTATGAAGTAAGGATATAATATTTGGGTGTCTAACCTGAAACAAAATCATATTCCAACTAATGTATCCCGATTGGAAACTTTAAAGTACAAAATAGTTTCCAACTAACCTGAAAAACATGAAATATAGTTTCCTCTACTTCTTTTGCTTCAGGTATGAAACGGGACCCTTATACGTTAGAGGTGAGAGACGATTCCATCTGGTAAGCCAAAATTCCAAAGATTTTAATTTCATAAGTCAAGCAAAACATTCAAATTAGAGACAGAGATAATTAGAAATGCAAACAAAAGCATCCATATAAATATCATTAGTGACAAAAGCATTTTTTAGAAATCAAATTACATAGTTTATACAAATTTTAACAGGAAGAATGAGAAAAGCTCAGTGTAATTGCCACCATAGCAAATTATGTCCCTTTTGGGGTTTTGCAAGTTAATCTTTGTAGAGCTTATATACGGTGGTGGTGGATATGTCGTTGTAGCCATTGCCAGCACCTTTTGGGCAAACCTAAATCTACAATCACACGAAGCGCAGCTGTCGAAATCAAACAGAAAACAAACTGAAATAACCTAATAGAAACATTAAGAAATCACTCAACTATGTACATAGAAACACATAATTTAAACCTAGAAACAGTCTCCTTTGCATCACAACACCTACACCTAAAGCGAACACATAGCCTCACAATTGTTTAAACATAAACCTGCAATTTCCTTTTAACAGGGCCAAAATACCCACACCTCCTGCATCTTGACCACTTTATTAACCAAAACACCCAAACCACAATAAAATGCATTCTAGCAAACCAAAAATAGAAACCCATTTAAACAAAACATTCTCAAAGATTACAGGCTACACAAATCATCCCAAAAATTAAATACATAACTTCATCTACATTAGCTGTTGATGGAATGTGAACTTCGAAATGTATTGTTATAAACTTTTACATTAGCATAAGACCCTTTCATAGGAAATAATAAATATATAAATCTATTCCAAAACTAAAATCAGAAATTCATAACAATACAAATATAAAATTAGAGAGGCTACACAAAGCGACCTTACCTAAACTTTAAAAAAAAAAAACCTTAATTCTGGCAGCTGAACTGAAATTGGGGAAGCAATTGAATTATTGAAAGAGAAAAAAGACAATTATGTCAATCGAAACCAAAAACAAAAACAAAAACACAAAGGTATGAAGGTCACATGAGGTACCTTTGGACTTGTCCACCATGAAGAGCGACTTTGATTGACTGCTCGAAGAAGTCATGATCAATGCTTATGTTGACTCACCATGATGCTTCCCCATCCCTCTATCTGTTTTGAGTCTCTATTGCTCTGTTTTCTCCTGCAGCAAATTGTATCTGCTTTAACAATTAAAAAATGAAAAGAAAAATGAATATCAGAGCCAGAGACAACTAAAATATCAACAACCACATCAAAGAACCCCCGAAATATTTATTTATGGAATTGAGTTCCTCTCCATTTCCAAGCACGCATTCACTGCAAAATTTCAAACCAAAGAAAAATCTCAACAATCTCCCCATTGACATCTCTATTTTCTTCCTCAAATAATCAAGAGCTTAAGAAGATGTACCATACACAAAAGGTAAAGAAAAATACAATCAATCAACTTTTAATACACATGAAGGAAAAAAAAACTCATCAAACAGCAGAATGAGAGTAACTAACAAAGATAAGGCAGCAACCTGATTTTTTTGGCCCAGCTGTGAGTTTCATCTCCATTGAAAGATTTGCCCGCTCTCGCTCGACATCACAAATTTTTGTATAATTTTCTTGAAAGTATCTTAAGGGATTCATCAGTTTCAAATCATAAATAAATTAATATTCCTGAATATGGGTAATTACAATAAAGCAACGCCTGTTGAAAACTCCAAGAAACATAAAAACTTTAAAGGACAAAAAAAGATAGAATCAACATCTGAAGTTTGTCATCATGATCTCGTATTCTAAATTAAAGCATTACAGAATTCATGACTCGAACACAGGAGAACCAAAACCAGAGAAAGCTTCCAATTTTAAACGTATGTTGACTTCTCACACCTCTTGAGCACAATTGTTTACATCCTGAAACTGATTACAAAACATTTTTTCCAACTATTGAACTAAGCTAAAGAATCTCTCTTAAGTTCCGGTTTAACCCTAAACTTCTTGTTTTCCCGGATCCCTGATTCTCAAGTAAATTTCATTTCTAAGGAACCAATCACAGCATCAATGAATCACTAAATTCAGAATGTAAAGATTATCTGATTCATTTCTGTCACAGATTGGAGCAATCATTCAAGTGTAATTACTGCATTAATGATTCAACACAGAATTCAAGCAATTAAAATTCCCTAAAATGATACATATAAATATTAGTGCATATTAGAGTGAATAGAAACATGTGTTCTGAAGTTTTGCACTTAACAATTCAAGTTTAGACACAGATTTCAAGTAAATATAAATAAGTACCCAGCAATTCAAATAGCATACTAATTACGAATAGTGAGGCTTAAAGTACAAACCTGTTTGAGCTGCTTCTAAAAGCATCTCTTCTTGGGTCATCCTCTTCTCTTTGCCTTCCTTTTTTCTCTTTATCGGCTAATGTAAAAGAAAATTCATATTCATTAAAAATAATATGATATGTTAATCAAAGCAATGATCTCACAAACAAAAATCAGAATTTGGAGTACATTCAACATCAAATGCTATTGAAAACTAACCTTCATGGTTGCTTGCAAAGCCGCTCGTATTGCATCCCTCTATGCTTGCCTGATAATCACAAAAGTGACAAACTGAATCAAACAGGGTCATATTAACAAAATATCTAAAATCTAGAACCCTAAAACAAAGCACAACAAATAGGGGTTCTTGTGACTTTTCTAAATGAAACGAAACTGCAGAGACCAAAAAAGCAGCTTGGCTAATTATTTGATAATGAAACTGGCTAATTATCTAGGTGCTTGGCTAGTTCTTGCTAATAGATATTCTAGAAACGTTTCAGACTTCCAGTACACTATATTTGAATACATGACCTGGTCTCCATAGAGTCAAGCTATCTATCATTGATGAAAATAAATGAAAAAACAGCTCCAGCAACGGATGAAAATAAAACTAACCTAAACACGAAGCTTTTAAAAAAATAAAACAGAACCAAAATGGGTTTATAGCTCACAATACTCTACCAGACAACTACATCTTCAAGACTTACCTTCTGACAATTTTGACCATCCCACCTAGTATATTTCTCTCAGCAATTTGAACATGGACATAATCACCACAGTTCTTCACCATTGTCTCCAAAAGCTACGAAAGTATAGCACACAATGAACCGAAAGTAAAGAAACATTTCCAGATCTGACATTTAAATAAATAAAAAATGGTTCAAATTGGAAGGTGAAAAAGATAAAAGGATTTCAGTAAAAATACTGTCAAGGCTAGAAATTGAACTTTGGAGCTCTTATGCTGCAAACGTCTCTTTACAGCTTTTACGGCATCTTTTGCCTGCCTGATAAATTTAACACATCCACATCAATGAACAATCACAAACAAATTTTTTAGAAGAAAAAGAAATGTAGATTAAAGATCCTAATTGACGTTGAGATAAGACATACCGTTGCTTCTTTGCTTCAGTGATTGCTTCTCCCCAAGCTCTCCTGAAACCAAATCAGAAAAAAAAAAAATTAAGTCTCTCTCTGTTTTCACAACTCCAGCACCCAATAAGGTAAAGATTCTTCCTTTTTCAATCGAAAAAAATTAGCCAAAGGGCTGAAAATCAACAAAGAAAACTTGGTTCTTTAACTTAGCAGTCATCTCCAATCGGTACAGCACAAAATTTCATACAGAAAAAAAAAAACTTGGTTCTTTAACACAGAAAAAAAATACAAAATTTCATGGTTAAATCGAAGTGAGAAGGTGAATACAAAATTATCATGTCTATTTGGTGAATACAAAATTATCATGTCTATATCGACCACCTCAAATCGTTAAAGCACTTAGAACTACCTCACAACTGAAACGCCCAACAAAATTAGACAAATATAGCATGAACCACAAAGCTGAAACAACCAAAAACTCAACAAAGCTCATCCCTTTCAGCATAACATGTAGACGAAAACCAAAAGTCATACATGAAGTGGTGGACTTGCTCTGATATTTGGCAGCAACTTAAACTGACCACACATTATGTGTATTGATTTATGGCAATGTAAAAGTAGTAAGAATGAACTGATATATATGTATTTTAAATTTCATCTAATGCCATATTGCATATTATATAAGTTTAGTAGCAAATGATAAAAGTTTTAAAGTGGCATTCAGTTTGACTGCGAATTGGTATGGGATTTTAGTTTTAGTTTTAAATTCATCCCTGCGAGAAGCATATTGTAGACTAAAGATCCTAATTGGCGTTGAGATAAGACATACCCTTGCTTCGTTGCTTCAGTGATTGCTTCTCCCCAAGCTCTCCTGAAACCAAATCAGAAAAAAATGAAGTCTCTCTCTGTTTTCACAACTACAGCACCCAATATGGGAAAGATTCTTCTTTTTTCAATAAAAAATTACCCGTATATTTCTAGAATCTAACACCCAAAAATTAATCCAAGCAATGCAAGAAAAGAGAAAACAAAGAAAGAAATGGAAGGCTTAATGGATTAGATCTACTACGAACATTAACAAATAACAGAGGAGAAGGATCAGAATATATAGACTTTAGCATTTAGGATAAAATTACAATAAAAAGTTTGGAATTTTTGTAAGGCTTCTCCAAAGTGTTAAACTGCGATTCTTAATAAATAAATCAAGGAACATTCGATGCAGAAAAACTTTTGTGGTTTGAAATTGAGTGGATTTGAAAAACTATGATCCGAGTATTGACATACATACAATCCTGAAAAAGCGTGCCTTTGAAAATCTATTAGGATCCATTTGATATAGATTTCTTTTTAATCTAATTTGTGGATGAGTTCATCATCATTATTACAATAACAGTGCATCATGAACATGCATTTTTAATGAATCCTCCTTGATGGGGAGGATTGCTTATCCGTATCTTTATCAATACAACGTTTCTATTAAAAAAAAGAAAAAGTAAAGTATGTACACCTTGATAGCCAGCAACAGTGACGCCAAAGAAGTCACCACATTTGGCTCTGATATGGGTGACCTGTAAGCAAGAATACAGGCAAACGATGAGAGAGCGAGAGAGATGTGAAGTCTATTTTCTTTTCGTTTTCGTTTTGGGAAACGGCAATTATGACAAATATTATGAACTCCAAACAAATATGGCATCTATTTATCAGAAATAAACAAAAATTGAAATATGATAAGACAGTATTTATTTAGTAGTTATGAATTACCAGGTCGAGGACACAGGCAAAGCCTCCTTGGTAGCTGAGCAGCTGCAGCAGAGAGATGTACAGAGAGAGAGAGAGAGAGCCTTTGCTTTTGGAGGCTTCCGATCTTTCGTCCAATCTCTGTTTCTTGGCGATTCACAGAGGCTGTTTATGATTGTGAGAGGGTTTGTTGCTTTTTTTGGGGGTGCGTCTCAGTCGAAGAGTCCAGAAGGGAAAAAAGAGACGAAAAAAAAGGCGTTTCATGAACAAATGGAAGGCTCCAGAACACTGGTGAGGAAAAGGCAAGGGCATTTCACTGTTCACTGATGGAAAAAGACAAAAATGAACAGCTTAGGAACAGTGTCCGAAACTCAGTTTTAGTATATATAGAATTTCTTACCTCATCTCTTAGTTTTCAGAATTCCCTCAGGCTTCTTCGGTTTGTCACGGTTGATTATGATCTCTTTGCTTTGGCCAGTGGACTTATCGACAGCAGAGACACTCAAGATGCCATCGGGATCAATTTCAAAGAAAACATCGAATTTATGAACATGTTTGGGAGCTAGAGGAATGTCACGGATGCTGCATTCACCCAAAAAGTTGAGATTTCCTGGTATGCTACTGTCACTCTCATATATGGGAATGTTCATGAAATTTCGGTCATCTATATTAGTGCACAATTCTAGTTTCTTCTCCACGGGAAGTAGAGAGTTTCTTGGAATCAACTTTATGAATTTCTTATCTGCAACACCAAGTGCCAGAGGAGTGACGTCCTTGAGTGTGAAGTCCTGAATAAACCCCCCCTTTCCATTCCCAGTCAAGGCTGCGGCTTGAACCGCCGCTCCATATGCCACTGCCTCATCCGGATTAACGCCCTTACACAGCTCCTTCCCCATGAAAAACTCCTGCAATACCTGTTGCACCTTGGGAATTCTAGTAGAGCCACCAGCAAGAACAACATCGTCGACACGGCTTACGTCCATATTAGCATCCCTTAAGCACTTCTTCACAGGCTCCATACACTTGGTAAATAATTCCCTGTTTAGTTGTTCAAATATGGCACGAGTAAAAGTTATGGTGAAATCAGTATTCTCACACAAACAGTCAATTTCAACGTCAATGTCAGACTCAAATGAGAGTCTCTTCTTCGCCTTCTCACATTCATTTTTTAACCTCCTAAGAGCTCTCTTGTTCCACTAACGTCCAATCCATGCTCCCTCTTGAATTCCTCAACACAGTAGTTCACCAATCTGTTATCGAAGTCTTGGCCTCCAAGGTGAGTGTCTCCAGCCGTTGCCTTGACTTTAAAGTCACCAGAAGTGCTCATGGTAAGCAATGACACATCTAAAGTGCCACCACCCAAATCAAATATCATCACGTTTCGCGGGCTACTCCAACCGGCCTTCTTGTTAAGGCCATAATCAATGGCAGCAGCACTTGGTTCGTTCATAATACGCAACACGTTTAGGCCAGCAGAGATGCCCGCATCTTTTGTAGCTCGGCGCTGCGAGTCATTGAAGTAAGCAGGGACCGTGATAACTGCATTTTTCACAGTTGAGCCCAAGTAGCTCTCGGCAATCTTCCTCATCTTTAGCAGAACCATGGATGAGATATCTTCAGCAGAACATTGTTTCTCTTGGCCATTGTGGGTGACCACAATCACGGGCTTGTCACCTGGACCTTCAATGACCTTGAATGGCCAGAGCTTCACATCACTTTGAACAGAGGCGTCACTGAATCTCCTACCGATTAACCTCTTTGTATCTGCAAATGGATGCCAAGTTCTATCAGATAGCACGAGTTTAAGTAGGTATTTAATATAATAGCTTATTAACCAATACACAACTTTTTTTTCCACCATGGTAGGATCTTACTGAGAGTTAAGACAATTTTAACTTCCTCAAAAAATTCTTAAACTACAATTCATGCAAACACATATTAGCTGCTAGATAGCTTAGAAAAAGTGACAATTTCATATATATACTTATGATTATAGTTCTAAGTGAATATAATTAAAAAGGAGACCGTAAACGTGCAGTTTAATCCTACATATGAATATGATACGTACCAAAGATAGAGTTGGGTGTGTTTCTGACGACTTGGTTAAATGCTGCATCACCTACGAAATTAGTCTCATCAGTTTCAGTGAAGGCAACATAAGATGCAGTCTTCCTGTTCCCGTGATCGTTCAGTATAACCTCTACATGATCTTTCTGCCACACTGCTACGCGGGAATACGTTGTCCCCAGATCGATCCCGATTGCGTACTCTTCTTTTTCTCGAGGAGGAGAGGCAGGAGAAGCATGTCTAAGTTTTAATGTGCGCTGTGGATCCAGACGCATTTCCTCTTTCAACAATAAGTCATACAACTCATCCCAACCACTTACTGGAGAGTGGTTTATCCTTGCACGAACGGGATTGTACTCCTCTGGTAATCCCCCAGGATGTGTACATGAACTAGGTCGGGATATTCCAGAGGAGCACCGGCAGCTGCAAGATCGGCCGCCAGCTGTTTGATTATTTCCAGATAGTCAGCCATCGGAATGGTGGGATCTTTCTTCACTTTGTGTAGTTCGGATTTAAGCTGATAGATGCTAGCATGAGAGAGATGGGCGAAGTGTTGCTCGAGATTTTGCCAGACCTTTCGTGAAGAGTCAGCTCCGTCCATGACTATTTGTTGGAGACTTCCAGATAGAGTGGCTCTCATCCAATTCAAAGCCTGTTGATCTCTGTCGGACCAACTCAAACCCTTTTGAGCTCTGCCCAACCAATTACTAAGGGTAAACTCGAGTACGCTAGGACGAGGCTCTGTTCCATGAATGATTCCAGAAAGATTGTAGTGGTCAAAATATGAAAGAGAGTAGTATTTCCACCGTTGATAGTTATATATATCACACGTAAGTTTGATTGGAACCGGAAATGGTGGCATGTTCTCTACGGCCATGGAAGCACCAGGTCCAGGAGACTGGCTAGAAGCAGAAGTTGATGAGTTTTTTTTTGGCAGTCGGTATGGAGGGGAAGTTGATTATCTTAATTTGAAATATACATACATATATATATATATATATATATATAATGATCCCTCAAATTATTTGACAGACACCCGCGGCTCACTTGCATTATATTTCAATAATCTCAACTGTTCAACTTTTAGCTATTATTTCAAAATCATCTCTGCAAAAACGTTTTAATTCGAAACCATTAATTTGACCGCTCAAATAATAGTTGTCAATTAATTTTTAGCTAAAGTTAGGGGTGGGGGAACTTAGGTTGTTTTAATTTTTGTAAGAATGATCTATAAATGAAGACGAGAAAAATATACAGTTTGGATCGTACTATGTGGCGATGGATATGGATCATAATGGTCACCCATTTCTCCTACTCTTATAATTAGGTTGGAAACAAGGTTTCTCCATATAATATATTCTCAAGTTTCAATTAGGTTGACTCACTTAATTAAGATTGGTAAATCTTTCTCTTATATTTTATTGTTTTCTATTTACCTATAATTTGTTTGAATTTGTGAAACTTTGATTCATTTTTTATATTTAGACACTACTTTAAACACGTACCTCAGTTAATGTTTTCATGTATTACTTTTTTTGGCACAATAACATCACACGATTGTCTTGCCTTGGCTGTGTCTTTGAGTGTGCGCAACTTCCTTGTTGATTCATTTTGAATAATCAACAAGATTGTCACCATATGCATGGAATATATATAACAAAAGCAGCTGGAAGTCTTGGTCGTGATAGATTAGAAAGCTAAAAAGGTGAGGACGAAGGGGATCACCATAAGCAAAAGTCACTCTTCCGATATTAAAATAACAAAAACCAAAAGTCTCAATAAGTAGTACAAATAAATGAAGGGTTATTTACTCAAATGGTCCTTAAATTTATACTCGGATTGTATTTTGGCCACTCAATTAAATTATTCGTTCAAATGGTCTACCAATTCTATATTAATTGGCAAATTGGTCCTACCGTTACACTCCGTCAATATTGCCGTTAATTTGAGTGTTAAAATCGTCAATTTATACTAAAATATTAATAAATTAATTTAAAAAATATAAAATACTATAAAAATCAGAAAACAATAAAAAACTAAAAACTAAAATGCCCAATAGTAAAATAAAAATTAAAAAAATAAACCCACCATAACCCTCCCCCACCTCCATCCCTGCAACCCACCCACAATCTTTCTTCCTTCCTTTTTTCAACAATCAAACATAGCTAAATTCCCAAATTAAACAAACAAACAAAATCATAAATTAAAATATTCGTTGAAACCCTTTTAACACCAACACCCTTGCGAGCAATTAGGTACTTGGAGAACATGGCAATGAAGGTGATGGTGGAGGCGAATGATAGAAAAAAGATGCAGAGGAGTAGATGCTTCTAAGGCCAGAGGCTATTAGAGGTGAGGACAACAAAAAAGGATGGGTTCTGGTATAGTGAGAACTTGGAGGGCTACGATGCAGGTGAGGCTTTGTCTCTTGATTTCATGGCTGGTCTGGTGCAATGGTTTGGGATCTCGTTCAGGCGAGCATGTCCACATCCTGCAGCCTCTTGAGGTATGAAAAAGACAACAACCTTGTCAAACCCTTTTGAGGTATGAAAAAGACGCATATACCCATCTTATACCCCACATATAGCGTTGACTTGACTAAAATTCACAGAAAATGTAACGGTATGACTAATTCGCAGATTAATATAGAGTTGGTGGACCATTTGAACGAATAATTTAGTTGATAGACCAAAATGCAACTTGAGTATAAATTTGAGGACCATTTCAGTAAATAACCCAATAAATGAAAAATGGCAGCTGGTAAGTCTTGGTCGAGATAGAAAGCTAGAAAGGTTAGGAAGAATGCTCATGACAGTGGCCATAAAGGATAAAAACAAGAAAAAAATATAAATTCGTATGCATAACAAAACTAATGCAATATAGCAAAACAGAAAAATAAATGTGTCTTATAATATTATGGATAAACAGTCAATACTCTCTGAAATAGATTAATACTATTCCACAGAAATTAGTCAATACAGTTCGACGTATCAAAGGAGTCCTATATGTAAATTTAATTTGAAAACGTTTTTCGAGAACAAAAACAGTAAAATCATGTTCAGGAATAATTTGTGAAATTGTTAAATACTCATTTAAAAAATTATTTGTCAGAAACCTAAACTCACATTACCCTTCATGTTCTGCCACTCAGACACGATTTATTTATTTCTTTACTAGCACAACTAAAATGACTCACTAAAAACAAAGAGGAACAATCCTTTAGCTCATTTTTTCCAAAATCTTAGTTTGACGTATATACAAAAATGACTCACTAAAAACACATAAGGAACAATTTCTGCAAATGTGTCAAGACATAACTGGTAAATAAGTTGACTACTTCCAACTTCCAAGGGAATGAATATGATCAATAAAATATTTTCCAACAAAGATAAAATAAAATAATTTTTTTTGGAGCTGCATGGTCACTTATATGTGTCTTGCGAGGAAGAATTTTTATTTTATCTTTTGGGGTCAAGTAAAGAACTTCATTGAAAGACTCCCTTCAAAGTAGGAAGAAAGGTTGTGCCACTCATATCTCCTCATTCAATCATGCTGCGTTTCCATATTCTTAGTGAGAGAGAATGCATTTTAATAATTGAGTAAGTGGAATATATTATTTCCATTTAGCTGTATACAGTATATATAAAAGTGAATTGATGGTGTTCATAGACTCTTAAATTTTCTTTTGAAGGGAAAAAAAATCAATACTACAATAATAATTTGCCCTAATGAACTAGCTTTTAATTTAGTGGTATTTATCCTGAGTTGGTTGGAGGAAATCTCAGGTTCGACTCACATAGACGGTGAGAATGATATATATATATATATATATATATATATATATATATATATACACAGTTATTCTCTTATCCGGATGTATTAACGTACGGAACGTGCGGATGCCATTGTAAACAGGTAGGAAAGTAGGGAGAGGTAGTACAAAATACATAGCGTCTGCACAATAATAACGTCCGGATATCCACATAGGAGAATTTCTGTATATATGTATATATATTTGTGATGAGTTTGATATCTAGTTGTGATTTATTTTGGGTATATTGGACAATTGTGTGAATCTATAGATATAATTCTATCGTTTGTAAAAAAAGAAGATAAATTGCCCTAATTTAGTCTATATATTATCTTCTTGTGTCTGTAATATGTACCAAATTAAACTTTTGTACAACGTTATAACAAATCTCCTTGATGATTATAAGGAGCAAGACACAAAAATTTAATCAAAAATAAAAACTGAAGCTCTCTTGAATGTTTGCGGGAAGAAATATGTTTTTACTTATAAGATGCGTGCGCTACAAATCAGGCAAGTCTTTTACAAGCACACTCCCCCACACCCCAACCCAGAGAAGAAAAAAGAAGAAGAAAAAAAACCAGCAAATCACGAAATGCACAAGCAAAAGAAGTTCACATCGACTTCCCTTAAAGATATTGTACTTCAACATGAAATCAAAGAAAATAATTACTTCATAGTAGATGCTATCTTAATCCTCAATAGAAAATAATTACTTCATAGTAGATGCTATCATAATCCTCAATATTCCCTTAAGAGTTACTTTGTTCTGTCACGCTTGATTTTGATCCCTTTCTTCTGGCCAGTGGACATATCCTCAGCAGAGACACTCAAAACTCCATTTGCGTCCATATCAAAATAAACACTGAACTTGGGAACATACTTGGGAGCCGGAGGAATGCCATGGAGGGTGAATTCACCTAAAAAATTATTATTTTTGGCTATGCTACTTTCACCCTCATAAATGGAGAAGTTAACAGCCTCTTGGTAGTCATAAAGAGTAGTTACACTTGTTTTCTCCCTCACCGGAATTCTTGAGTTTCTTGGAATCACAACTTCCATGAAAAGCTGGGAACTACCATCTTTCCCACACTCAATCCCAAGTGATAGAGGGGTGACATCTAAGAGAGTGAAGTCTTGAAGCTTACCAGTTACGTTCCCACTCAAGGCTGCAGCTTGAACAGCGGCTCCATAAGCCACGGCCTCATCGGGATTAATGCTCTTGCACAACTCCTTACCCTTGAAAACCTCCTGCAATAGCTCTTGAACCTTGGGGATTCTAGAAGACCCACCAACAAGAACAACGTCATCGACCTCGCTTATGTCCATTTTGGCATCCTCCAAACACTTGTTAACAGGCTCCATGCACTTGTTGAAGATACCCATGTTGAGTTCTTCGAATTTGTCGCGGGTAAAAGTAGTATGAAAATCTTCACCCTTATACCAAGAGTCAATTTCAATATCAGTGTCAAAGGAAAACGAAAGTGCCTTCTTTGCTTTCTCACACGCAGTTTTGGCCTTCCGAAGAGCTTTGGCGTCTCCACCAATGTCCACGTTCTGTTTTGTCTTGAATTCTTCGACGCAGTAATTCACCATTCTGTTATCCAAGTCTTCACCGCCAAGGTGAGTGTCTCCGGCAGTTGCCTTCACGTCAAAGACACCATGGCCTATGGTAAGTAGTGACACATCCAACGTACCACCACCCCAATCAAATATCATCACATTTCTCTTGTTAAACCAACCGGCCTTCTTGTCGATTCCATAAGCGATGGCTGCAGCAGTTGGTTCGTTGATAATACGCAGCACATTTAAGCCCGCTAGTTTGCCAGCCTCTATTGTAGCCTGGCGCTGCGCGTCGTTGAAGTAAGAGGGGACAGTGATAACTGCATTTTTCACTGAAATCTTTGAGCAAAGGTAGGACTCGGCAATCTCCCGCATCTTTGCCAAAACCATTGAAGAGATGTCTTCAGCAGCAAATTTTTTCTCTTCACCCTTGTGGTTAACCACAATCAAGGGCTTGTCAGCAGGACCTTCAATGACCTTGAATGGCCAGCACTTGATATCATTTTGAACAGTTTCGTCATTAAATCTCCTACCAATTAATCGCTTTGCATCTGTAAAATCATTTTTAGATTATTATGTCAGGAAGGAAATAAATAAACAATTGAGTATAATTGATCATATCATTTTAATCTTACCGAAGATTGAGTTGGCGGGGAACCTCCCGACTTGGTTAAATGCTTCATCTCCTACCAACCTCTTACTATCAGTGAATGTAAAATAAGATCGAGTTGTTCTGTTACCATGATCGTTCACCAGGATTTCTACATGATCAGCCTGCCACGCTGCCACGCATGAATAAGTTGTCCCCAGATCAATCCCAATTGCATGGTTATCTTCTGTCATTATTAATTTTCTCGGCTGAAAATCTTGAAGAAGACTGTAATATATATTACCAAGGAATTTAAATAAGTGCAGAAAATAGATGTGGAAGAAAATTTATACACGGAGGAAGTGAAAAGTCTAATAAATCAATGCTTACGCACTACAATTGTAAGAGAGACTACGGATCTGTTGTACCCAAATCCTCTGTACCCTCTTTGTCACCTATCTAAAATTTTGACATATGTCCCTCCACTTAATTGAACCCTCCTTACAACAAATGTAAGATCCATGTTTTGGGGAAGCAAGAACGGTGAGTATTATGTCACGACCCGACTCCTCTAGCACGATATTGTCCGCTTTGGACCCCCTTCTTTGCCCTCACGGTTTTGTTTCTAGGAACTCATGAGCAACTTCTCAATGGGTCACCCATCCTGGGATTGCTCTAGCCCAAACTCACTTAACTTCGGAGTTCCCATAGAATCCGGCCAGTAAGCTCCCAAAAAGCCTCGTGCTAGGAAGAGAAGTGCCCACACATATACGCCACTTCACCTTTTCCTCCCCGAGCGATGTGGGATTGCTCACCGTTCTTGCTTCATCAAGCTCACGGGTCTTACATTTGTTGTAAGGAGGGTTCAATTAAGTTGAGGGACATATGTCAAAATTTTAGATAGGTGACAACCCAACTCTCCTAACACGATATTGTTCGCTTTGGGCCTCGCCCTCACGGTTTTGTTTACGGGAACTCACGAGCAACTTCCCAGTGGGTCACCCATCCTAGGATTGCTCTAGCCACTCGCTTAACCAGAGTTCCAAGGAATCCGAAGCCAATGAGCTCCGAAAAGCCTCGTGCTAGGAAGATACGTGCCCACACATATAAGACACTTCACCTTTCCCTCCTCGATCGATGTGGGATTGCTCACCGTTCTTGCTTGCTTCCCCAAGCTCACGGATCTTACAATCCACCCCCTTGGGGCCCAGCATCCTCTCTGACACACTTCCGGTCGGGACGCTGGGCCCCAATGAGGGGTGGATTGTAAGACCCCGTGAGCTTGGGGAAGCAAGCAAGAATGGTGAGCAATCCCACATTGCTCGGGGAGGGAAAGGTGAAGTGCCTTATATGTGTGGGCACGTATCTTCCTAGCACGAGGCCTTTCGGGAGCTCATTGGCTTCGGATTCCTTGAAACTCCGAAGTTAAGCGAGTTGGGGCTAGAGCAATCCTAGGATGGGTGACCCACTGGGAAGTTGCTCGTGAGTTCCCAGAAACAAAACCGTGAGGGCGAGGCCCAAAGCGGACAATATCGTGCTAGGAAAGTCGGGTCGTGACATAATGGTATCAGAGCTGGACCCAGACCGGAAGTGTGTCAGCGAGGACGCTGGGCCCCAAGAGGGGTGGATTGTAAGACCCGTGAGCTTGATAAAGCAAGAACGGTGAGCAATCCCACATCGCTCGGGAAGGAAAAGGTGAAGTGGCTTATATGTGTGGGCACTTCTCTTCCTAGCACGAGGCCTTTTGGGAGCTCACTAGCTTCGGATTCTATGGGAACTCTGAAGTTAAGTGAGTTTGGGCTAGAGCAATCCTAGGATGGGTGACCCATTGAGAAGTTGCTCATGAGTTCCCAAAAACAAAACCGTGAGGGCAGAGAGGGGGTCCCAAAGTGACAATATCGTGCTAGAGGAGTCGGTCGTGACATAATGATTGTAAGACCCGTGAGCTTGGGGAAGCAAGCAAGAACGGTGAGCAATCCCACATCGCTCGGGGAAGGAAAGGTGAAATGTCTTATATGTGTGGGCACGTATCTTCCTAGTACGAGACCTTTTGGGAGCTCACTGGCTTCGGATTCCTTGGAACTCTGAAGTTAAGTGAGTTGGGGCTAGAGCAATCCCAGGATGGGTGACCTACTGGGAAGTTGCTCGTGAGTTCCCATAAACAAAACCGTGAGGGCGAGGCCCAAAGCGGACAATATTGTGCTAGGAGAGTTGGGTCGTGACAACAAATGTGGTTTTGACAAGTGTCAAATTATTTTAATATTCTTTTTTGTTGAAACTTTGTCAATGTTAATGAAGTTTGACAAGTGTCAAAACCCCATTGATTTTAAGGAGGAGCTTTTCCATAATTTTAGGGAGCCAAGCCATGCTCATAAATTAAAGAGCACACCTTGGCTCCTTAAAACTAAGGAGGAGCTCCTCTTCGCAACAAATGAGACTCTTACACTTGCCAAATTCCAAAAGAAAAAAGGGTCAAAAGAATTCAAAAGGAACCAATGAAGTGTTAGTTGGATTGGCTCATGCCTTTGATGTGCTACCAAGTAGTCTTGGGTTCAAACCCTCACGGTACCCGTGTGTGAGTTTTCCCCTCCCTCCCACTTCCCAACTTTGGCACACAAAAAAGTAATTATAAAAAATTAACAATTCTCAAAACCCGATTTGTTTTGAGGAGGATCCTCAATTTTAAGGGGCCAGTCCAGCAATGTGCTCGCCCCTTAGCCGAGTTTGATCCCCCTCCCAGTCATTGGCGGACCTATAGAGGTGCATGAAGGTGCAGTTGCACCTCTCCTCGCTGGAGAAAGCATTGCAGGTGCGGAAAGTTGCACCTCCGCTCAGTCTAGTTGTGCACACCACTTGTTCGACAAAAGGCCTCATAGGCTTGCTTTCCTATGTTGTGCAACGTGCGTGCTTATATATTTTTTGAGAGATTCCCACAAATCAAGTCTATAAAATCATCAAATTCATAAAATAAAAATTTACATCTCCACCACCAAGTATGTTTATTTTCTTGGTTTATTTTTATTTTTATTTAGAGAACTCCAGTCTTTTATAAAAAATGATTCATCGATCAAGTCTTGTGTCAAGAAAGAAAATATTGTATCGATCAAGCTTCCAAAGTAAATTCGAATGTAATTCAAACTGATTCATAATATGTCTTTTTTAAAATAAAAAAAAATTATAAAGTTTTTAGCCTAACAAAATTGCACTTCCGCTAAAAAATTCCTAGGTCCGCAAGTGCTCCCAGTACATTAGAGTAATTCAACTATATGTATTTTTTAAAAAAATTATGACAAATTATAATTTAGGTGATAGATTCCGAAACAGCCAAAGTTCATGCACCCAAATTGTATTGAGAAAAAAAAAATAAACAAAGAAAATTCTAAGCCTATTGAAAGTCTATCAATGATTCGTATGAGAGAATTTAGAGTGTATGTATCTTCTCATTAGTTATTGCTTATTTGTTAACGTATAGAATGTTTATTAACTTGGAATCAGAATGAATGCATGACGACTCATGATTACTAGTAATCATAATACTACCTCGTCGTCACCATGGAGTCTGATCCTTGATTTTTCAAGAATATGGATGCGGGCCCCATTCTTGTTTTGATTCCCAAAGTGTTAGCAAACACTGAAATGATCATGACTTGCCTCTTAATTGGTTTTTGTTTGCTGCTTGGAGCCTCAGACTTTTGTATCGTTTCTTCCCGCTTGGGGTTTGCTTAATGATATCAAATTTCGACAACAAAAAAAGGTTACTTTTTATCTTCGATCTATTTTTTTAGATCTCAAAATCATACAATTCCTTTCTTAGGTTAGGATCCTTATTTTACTTTTGTTAACGGAATCTAGCCTAGTTGAAGAGGACCTTGCAGAACCCCGCAAGACGACAAATAACCCAAAAAATAAAAACAAAGTTTTAGACAAAGAAATATTGCCTTCCACCTAACCTAACTAAAGCAGCCGAAAGCATCAACGCAAAGTCGATCACTTGCTGATTCCATATAATGAAAAATAAACATGACATTGACCATGAATATAACATAATACAAGTCAGCTGGAAGTCTTTGATGGGTCACCACACAACGACTAGTACTATTCAAAGTCATGCATGCACGAAACCCACTTCATTATCTCTCTCTCTATATATATATATATATATTAAGGAATAGAAATCAAGATTCCTTGTATTATTAAGTCACAGTTATTTTGATTTTTCAAAGAACCACTACTAGTTAGGAAGGAGATAATTATTGGAGGCTTCACCATCAACGCAACATGACATTGACGGTGACCATGAATATAACCGAAAAATATATATATGCAGCTGCATGCAAGTCAGCTGAAAGTCTTTGTAATGATGAGACGGGTCACCACAGATATGAACTCACAACGCCTAGCACTAAAAAGAAAAAGAAAAAAAGCGCGAAACCCACTTCATTATGTCTCTATATCCAATCACAATAAGGAATAAGAATCAAGATTCCTTGTATTCAAATTACCACTTCTCTTTTAGTTTCTTCTTATCAATAAATTTTGAGAAATTCTCTCCCTCTCTCTCTCTCTTGGAAAAAAGAGAAGAGGGAGGGAGGGCGGCTTTGGGGGCGTAGAGTGGGAAAGGCCAAGTTTTGGGGCCCTTGAGTTGCTCAAGGAGTTTAGAGATGGTTCTGTTTTTTTTATCACATGTGAAAGGGCAAGTTTTCAAAAGGTACCGGGTCTTACGAAGTTCAATAGAACTCTCGAGTCTTACAAGTAAAGGTAAGATGATTTCTAGTTGCCATTGTTGTCTTCCAAGCAGGGACGGACCCTTCGTCCAAAAAAATAAAAAAAGCCGAGACGGACCCAAAATTTCAAAATGGGATGAGCTAGATTAATCTTAAGGCGAGTTGTTAGATTTTGAACTAGGCTAAACCTTAAACATAGATTTTTATATAAAAAAAAAAGGGATAAAAATCTCACTTGGGCTATAGCCCTGGTTGTCCATGGCATAGGACCGTCCCTTCCAAATAAAAAGGAAAAAGAAAAAAGAGAGGAAAAAGTATGAGTTCAACATTTCTATTTGATGAAAAAAAAACACATCATAATCATCTATGGTGTAGTTTCTAATTAATGATTGTCATAGTTGAACAAAGACTTGAAGTATTGGTTGTTTAGAGCCAATGGAAAATAGATGACAAGTATTTTCTATAAAAAAATTCTTCTTGTGGTGATGCCAATACTGAGAGTATAATTTAAATCCCATACGGAGAAATCGGGAAGACACAAAGTTTTAAAAATGTTGCCATGAGTTCGTTTTGCAATTAGTTTTTGAATCACATATGGCATAAAAACTTTGGGACTATTTCAAAGTGGTATAAAAAGGAGTGTGAGTGAGGGTTAAATAGCTAACTACATGTGTTATTGGATTAGTCCAAGGGTCTAATTCCATAAATTTTGGTACGTACTTGCATTTGGTTCATTATAATTGTCCTCTATGATAATAAGGAAGGGAGACACGCAAAATTGCTAGAGATATCAAACATTCCGATTGAAGCTATAAACTAAATTGTGACAAATTAGAATATGTAGGTTACGTCAATTGGTCAAGATAATGTGTTTGCCCTTTTGCACCCTAGTTAGACCTCCTCCATGTACATTATAGTAATTTAGCATATCGTATTCCAAAAGAAAATTTGTGACAAATTATAATTTAGATGTTAGATTCAAAAATAGCCGAAGTTCAGGCACGAAAAGTGTATTGAGAAAAAAATATTAAAGAAAATCAGAGCTTATTGAAAGTCTATCGATGATTCGTATGAGAGATAATTTAGAGTGTATGTGTCTTCTCATTATTGTGTATTTTACTTATGACACGTTTACTAGTAACTTGAATCGGAATGAACTTAAATTGGAGTGAATACTGATGACCGATGTTTAGTAGTCGTCTGTTGATTTTTAGGACGATTCTTTTCTGTTGTGTTTTCTTTATCTTATTGACTAACTGTGTGCAAGGTCGTTGCTGAATTATTGTCCATTAATCTTTGATTTTGACCATATATGCATGCGGTTGGAAGGGATATCTTTGGTTTGGACCATATAAGTTACTTTTATCTTCAATCTACTTTCTCAGATTTCAAAATGTATGATTCCTTCCTAGGATCCTTATCCTACTTTTGTTGCTTTAAAGTCTTTTTCTAGGTCACCAGAAAAGCAAATTAAGCTGCTTTTTATCTTCTGCTTAATTATTCGTTCTCCATTATTTGCTTCTTCAGCCAAAGGGAAGTTGCCATCCAACAGCCTTATGAGCGAAGAAACCATGCAGTGCAGCTCCCCAAATTCCTCCTCAAGAGCCAACAAAAAAGAGCAGCCCCACAAAAGTGTACCATGAAAACCCGATCAAGTGACACATGCCCCAAAACATGTGATAAAATATGGAAAGTTTGTCTCCCACCAAAACAAAAGTAATATTACCTCAACTAGGAGGACCCCTTCCACCTAGTAAAGCAGCCGAATCGTACCGTGCCCACCCTATAAAGCGCAGCCGAATCGTACCATGCCCACCCTATAAAGCAACACTATTAGCTGGGAAGGAGAGAATTATTGGAAACTTCACCATCAACGCCACATGACATTGTCGGTGACCATGAATATAACATATATGTAGCTTACGACCCAAAAATAAAACATATGCAGCTGAAAGTCTTTTGTAATGATGAGAAGCCGACGGGTCACCCACAACTAGGGGTGGCAATTTCCGACTCGACCCGTTACACGACTCGAAACCCGCACGGGAAAAACACGACTCAAACACGACCCATTTATAAATGGGTAATTTTAGTCAACCCGCCACTGACCCGCTTATAAACGGGTGGGTTTCGGGTCAACCCGCCAACCCGCTTAAATACCTGCTTAACCCGTTTATTAAACGGGTCGTGTCGCGTCTTGTCAACCCGCTTAATACCTGCCAACCCGCGAAAAAATCAAATAAAATGAAAATTTTAGCACACATGGGTTTCGAACCCTTGCCAAGTTGCCATGTCCACTCCTCTCCTTGCACCTTATCCATCATGGTGCTGATAAATTTGTGATTATATGTTACAACATTAGAGATTTATAATGTCCTTACATAATGATGAGCACTCAAATATTACATTTTTATCCCTAAATTATATTTGTTAGTAATTGTTCCTTATATAATTTGAGTTCATTAAATATCTAGGGATTAGGGTTTAATGTTTTAATCCCAAAATCATAAACCTTAAACCCTAAACCCTAAACCCTAAACTCTAAACCCTAAACCCTAATCCCTAAACTCTAATCCCTAATCCCTAAATCCTAAACCATAATCCATAAACCCTAATCCCGATTCCCTAATCCCTAAACCCTAAACCATAAACCCTAAACCCTAAACCCTAATCTCTAAACTCTAATCCCTAATCCCTAAACCCTAAACCATAATCCCTAAACCCTAATTCCGATTCCCTAAACTCTAATCCCTAATCCCTTATCCCTAAACCATAAACCCTAACCATAAACCCTATTTATTTTCAAAATGCAATAATTATTTTCTTTGTTTCTTCTTCATTTTATTCAATTTTTTAATTTTTTAATTTTTTAATTTTTTAATTTTTTAATTTTTTAATTTTTTAATTTCTCTTTCTCAATCTTTATACATAGAGAGAGACAGAGGCAAAATGAAATAACTATTTTATATCTAAAAAATGTAATTACTTGATTAAATTATCAACATTTAGAATTTTTTATTTATTTTTATTTGCTATCACTTAGCGTCGTTAACGGGTTAATTGGTCAACCCGAAACCCGCACGAAAATAAATGGGTAAATACGAGTTGACCCGTATTTGACACGAATACTAAACAGGTCAATACGGGTTGACCCGTATTTGACACGCGTATAAATACGACACGACACGAACCCGACCCGACACGACCCATTGACAGCCCTACCCACAACAGATGTGAACTCACAATGACTAGCACTAAAGTCTTTGTAATGTTGCTCAAGGAGTATAGGGTTCAACATTTCTATTAGATGGAAAAAAAAAAAAAAAAAAAAACCCCACGTCATAACCATCTATATTGTAGTTCCTAGTGTCTGTCATTGTTGAACAAAGACTCGAAGTTTTGGTGATTTGGTTAAACCTTTTTAGATGCCATTGGAATTTTCTCAAAATATTTCTTCTTGTGTTGATGCCCTAGAGTCTAAATCTCATATGGAGAAATTGGGAAAGACAGAGTTTAAAAAATGTTGCCATGAATTCCTTTTGCAACTAGTAAAATGTGCGAGGGTTGAATTAAAAAAACACAGAAAACAATGCGTAAGCTCTCCAAGTTTTTTTTTTCTTTCCTTCTCTTTCTTCCTCTCCTTTCTTCTTCCTCTTTCCTCTTTTCTTTTCTGTCCTATCTTTTTCCACTTTCTCTGTTCCTCTCTTTTTCAGCTTGTTTGTTCCTCTCTTTATGCTTTTATTTTCATCTCTCGTTGTCGGGGCCTTGATATTGCCTTAATTTTATGCACTGATATTTATTTTGTTCTTTTCCGTCTCAAATCCACGTCATTGTTGCTAAGGACTGCATCTGTTTCTATAATTTTCCTCTTTTTGTATCGCGCGATTGTATTCAGGCTGTGAATCTTTTAACCAAAATTATGCTCTTATTCCAGATCATGAATTGTGGATTGAGTATTTTGGTCCATCATATGCACACAAAATAAGGTCTCCAAGTAATTTTTCATTAAAAAAAGCCCCAAATGTGAAGGCCCAAAGGGAGCCCAACCTAAACATGAAACAAGACCAACTGGATTAGAGAACTTAGTGGGTTTTCGGGTCTGACCCAGGAAGTTAACGGAGTCATGCTGCTAGGATACGGTTTGGTTTTCGCGCCTAAAATTTCACATCTCTCACTTCATTTACTCTTGATCTTTCTTGGGCTCACACGTTGCTGATAATATGTTGGAAAGTAAAGAATAAAAATAAATATTTTGATCATCGAATTCGAAGCACCATTTCAGAGTTCACGAGGTCGAATTAATATTTGTTCTTTCTTTTCTTTTTTTCTTTGCAATATTTTATTTTGTACCTTATTTTCTGTCTTCTTGTCTTTGCCCCAAAAAAAAAAAAAAACCTACAAAACAATCATTCTCAGCCTTGACAGGCCCATTTTTGGTTAATGGGTTTGGGCTTTCAGGCCCCAATAGAAACGAAATATTCTCACATTTTCTAATAATTATATTCCAGATTATATTTTATTCTAACTAATTAATCACCGATGTGGTTCTCCATAGAAATAAAATAAATAAAATAAAATCCCTGATATGATTTTCCCTCTTCCATTCTAATTTGGCGGGATTAGCGGAAAAACCTCCGCTTCTTTTCATTTCCCTTTCTAGCTTTGTTCTTACTAGGGTTTTCCAAAAAATTTCTAGGGGTTCTTCCTCTGCCTGCCGCTGCCACCTCAGGGAGTAATTTTTGGGTGTTCCCGATACACCACGTGGCTGGTGTACCATCCACTAGATGGAGGACATGTGGAATATTTCCAATGCAGCCCACTCACATGTTATAAAATATAATTCATTAAATTGGACAGTAATTTCATATGTCCTAAGTCTATTGGATGGTACACCAGCCACGTGGTGTACTCGGAGCATTTAAAAATTTCTCCACTTCAAGTTGGAAACAGAGGCATTTCGCGCTGAGAAAGCTGCAAAAATTTTCTAGGGGTTCTTCTCTACTTTTGGTTTTTGTTTTCTGTATTAATTGGAAACAATGGAGGATTTGAAATTCCATTGATTGATGAGAAAGCTGCAAACTTTAGTCTGGATGGTGATGGATGTGGAGTGGAACTTTAATTACAGAACCCTAATCTTGTAACTTTTCCTTTTAATGTTTGGAACTGCTTAGAGAGGTATATTGTTGTGTCTGGTACACTTTCAAATCAGGTAAGCCTTAGACAAGTAGTATGTCAAAATATGCACTAGCAGGCTAGCACCTGAAATGAAAGCCAGGTAAGGAAGAACTCTTGAACTCATGTGCAGTCTTTTGTTAGACAGAGGCTTAACAGGGTTCTGGTGATTTTGGATTGAAGGTTAAAGATGTTTCGGGGTTTATGTTCGTGAAACATTTTTGAAAACTCTACCCACTTACCATGGCCACTTCGTATTCATGTTTGTCATATTCCATAACTTATCTAATATCGTATTGGTTTGGACTATTTAAAGTTAGACCATATAAAAGCAAATGACCCACTAGTGTAGTGATTTGAAGTAATTACTCTTTCGGGCAAGGTCCTAGGTTCGAGTCCTAGTATCTGTGTAGTGTGTGAGTTTAGTATATTATTGTCCCACTCAATAAAAAAATATTATTAAAAAAAAAGTTAGACCCTAAAAATGTCTGAACTCTTATAACTATATTGGACAATAGCTCAAAATATAGGAAATTTCTTGGCCCCCACTTCGTTTCATTTCCTTTTCTAGCTTTTTCTTTGCCATGGTTTTTCAAAAAGTAATGCAAAGTATCAGCAACTTCGTTTCTGATTCCCTTTGAAAAAAAATAATCAAATATGATCGTGACCATATAAATAAATAGTAAATACCATTTGCAGCTGGGTCTTCTGTCTTGATGTAAAGAAAAAATTAAGAGGCCGATGGCCTGGTCACCACTAGGGGTGGGCATTAATCTGGCCAAACGATGAAACTGACTGATTTAAAATGTAATTATCGATTTTGTTTGGTTTTAATTAAGAAAAAGTCAAACGGTTTAAAAATTGATTTGATTTAATTTGCTTTTGAGCTTTTGTAAACCTACCTAAATCAAATCGGACCGTTTATGCGTATATTTATTTATCATATACATGTGTTGTAACAACCCGATCCTAATTTAAGACTAAAATATTAAAATATTAAAGGAAAGGACGATTATACCCCGATTAATTTATTGGAATTAAAAATTGACTTTATTTTTTGGAAAGAATTTGGTGGAACGGGATGCACCGTCGCGTCCGGCTCGTCGAAACGAGTCCTTAGACGTGCGGAACACCCGAATCCGAGCCCGAACGAACGTTTAAAGGTCTAAAAACAGTGGGGGCATTTTAGTAATTTCAGAAAAAGGGATAAAAATTAAAAACACGCTGGCCAATTGGCCAGCGCGTGTTCTGCGTCACCCCCAACCCTCTCTCTCTTCTTCCCCGATCGGCCTCCACCCCTATTTCGAACCAGTCGACGCCGGCTTCATTTCCGGCCACGCCGACCCGCTCAGACCCCCATCGAAGCTTCCCCTCACCTCCCTCTACTCATCCCTGCCATCGGTTTCGCCGGAAAACACCTCAAACCACCGCTGCGAACTCGAAAACCAACCGGAGCAACTCACCTTCGTCTGCGCGTCGTCAGGCCGCCAAACCCTTCGATTCTGGTGAGTTTTCCGATCCTTTCGATGAGTTCTAGCCTTCTTTAAACTTGGTTTCGGTCAATTTGAGCTTGTGTAACATATTTGAGGAGCTAGGGTTTGAGATCGGGAATTTTGGTTTTCCGGCTTGATTCCAGCCGGTTCTTGGCCAGTTCTCACTACCAAAACACTCCCCCCACCCACTGATCACATAGCTATAAGCCTTGCCGCGAAATTCCAAGATTTTCTATCGCCGGAAAATTTACTCAAGCCACCCAACCTGGCCGCGCGTGTGGCGGCTCGTGCGCCAGGTGGTGGCGGTCAATTTTCATGCCAAAACACCTCCCGTGATCTCCTGAGTGCGTGGATTTGCTTAAACGAATTTTCGGAGATCGTTTGAGCGAAGAACTAAATTGTGCCGATTAGAACTAACTAGGGTTAACTTGGGTTCGATAAGTTCTAACCGTTGGATCGTAACGAAACTGGGAAGTTGAGTAATTGGGAATCTTAGAAACCTATAGGAACTTACGGATCGTCTATCGGAGTTCGGGAACCTCTCGAATGCCCGGGTTGAACTAAACTAAAGTTTAATAGTATATTTAATCCCAATACTCTGCCGACAACTCCAATTGTTAGAATTGAGTGTTTTCGGACCTAGGAACTCTCCTCTTCATGTTTGAACACTTTTAGGCCCGGGGGTCGGGATTTTTATTAAATTATCATGCCGAGCTGTGGTCAATTAATAAATGGGTTCATTTTGCAAATAGGTACTCAAGCTTCGACGGATTTGCAGGAAGGCCCTTCTAAGGGTCAGGCAAGCTCGGATCAACAGTGAGTGGACTTTTGTTTTCTAAAATGAATTTTTCATTAATGAAGTTTTATCAAATGCTCTTGAATACATTATGATGATTTATATGTTTTGAGTGTGAAATTAACTTAATTGTGTTATTTGAAATGTTTGCTATGAACCTTGTTCCGAGCCTATTATTGAAACTTTAGTATGAATTGCATGATTATGAGTTTTGGATATTAAAGGTGTCACATCCCAGAATCGCTCCGCCGTAGCACGATATTGTCCGCTTTGGGCCGGGGCCCTCACGGTTTTGTTTCTGGGAACTCACGAGCAACTTCCCAGTGGGTCACCCATCCTGGGATTGCTCTAAGCCACAACTCGCTTAACTTCGGAGTTCCCACAACTCCGAAGCCAGTGAGCTCCCAAAAGGCCTCGTGCTATTTGGAGGTGGGCATGTACATATAAGGCACATCACCCCCTCTCCGTTGGCCGATGTGGGATCTTACAAAAGGGCTCGAGGATAAGCTTATAATTTAATTATGTGATAATGGGAAGTTTTAAAAACCAGTCTAGGTACCCAAGTATGTAATTGTTGCCTTCGGATAATTAAGGTTGCCTTCGGAATAATTATGAATTTGGTGATTACCCGGTCTATGAACCTATTGCTGCCTTCGGTTTAAGTCTGCGCGCATGACTCACGCCCCACGAGTCTCAGGGACGCCCGGACCGTGCGGAGCGAGGACGCGGCTCGGGTAAACTTTGTGTTTTCCGAGTCTAGCGAGGACGCGGCTCGGGTAAACTTTGTGTTTTCCGAGTCTTGCGAGGACGCGGCTCGGTTAACTTTGTGTCTCCGAGTCTAGCGAGGAAATGGAATTGACGGAATAACAAAAGGGTACACCTAGGTGGATTTTAGAAAGTTTGATTTAAGATTTTTTCTTCTTATAAATAAGAATTTCTGCTTTAGTGAAATTGCAATTTCTTAAATTTAAATTTAAAGAACTCAATTTAGTTAATGTTTTATTCATCACTAAGTACAAATTACCACTTATCTTTCAGTTTCATCTTATCAATAAATTTCGAGAAATTTAGGGGGCGAAACAACCAAGGATTTATCAATTGTGAAGCGATAGTCTTCAAAATTTCTCTTGCATTTGTTGAAGAAAGAAAAAAGTCTCGGTCTTACAAGTAATTTCAGTACGTAGCATTCTTCAGTCTTATAAGTTGAATATAAGAAAATGGTTGAAGGTGTTTAATGTAACGTGATTTGGTCTTAATGTTATTTTGCAATCGGTTTTTGAATCATCACACTCATATAATGTGGACCTGAGTGATCGTTAGTGGAGACCCACTAGATTGTTTTAATTTTAATGTTAGATTTCTTTGTTATTGTAATGATCATTTGTGTTTAGTTTGTATTGCCCTTCGTGGGTGGTGATTTTTTTAACTGAATTATAAATGCAATCTCAGAATTTGTATATAAAAAAACAGTTGTCTAGATCCAAACTATCCTCAAACATATGGGAAACTGTTCATTGGTTTGTAATTTTAGGTCCACCCATATAATACGATTATAAATCTTCAATCACAACCAAGGAATAAAATATCGATGATATAGGAAATATCGGTAGTCCAAAAATATGGAAATTTCGATGGAAATATCGGAATATTATCGATATTTCGGTCCATGTCGTCAATATTATCGATATTTTGGTTCATGGATATCTAAAATATCGATGGTATCGGAAATATCGGTAGTCCAAAAATACGGAAATTTCGTGGAAATATCGGGGATATTATTGATATTTTATTCCTTGATCACAACATTAAAACACACGAGGGTCGAATTTAAAAACAAATTTTTTTTTTTAAAAAAAGCAAAAAACAGCAAAACTAAAGCTTCTATATTGCTAATATTATTTTCCTTTTTTTCTTTCTTTCATAAAGCCCAAACATAAGGGCCCAAAGGGGAGCCCAACCTAACAAGAGCAAATGGATCGGAGGACATAGGAAGTTAAAAGGGTCTTGCTTGTTTTTCGCGCTAAAATTTCAGGGCGGAGCTGAGTGGTCATAGGGTGCACTTCCTCTCCCAGTCGAAGCTTCTTCATCGTTCTTGGGCTTATACGTTGCCGAGAAAATTTTAGAAAGTGAAGGAAAAGATCAAAACTTTGAGCACCGAAGCACCATTTCAGAGTTCACCAGGTTGGGTTTTTATTTTTTCGCTCAAACTTCCTTTCTTTTCTATTTTTCCTTGCAATATTTGATTTGTTACCCCTATTTTCTGTCTTGTTGTCGTGGAAAGTTGAAATCTTTGAAGAGAAAAAAAAAACCCATGAAATTAAAGCAAAAATCCCATTTACATCATGTGAATTCATTTAAGTCTTTAATGAGACCGTCGATGGCGTTTTCTGGTCTTCTTCTCTGTTTGGTAACCAAGGGTCATTGGTTTTTTTAAATTTATTTGCTGTCAAATTTTTGTTGCAAACTTCAGTATGAGTGTTCAAGTATTCGGACACAAAATACCAAGCATAAAACATGTACAGAGTAAAAGCAGGATAAAACAATCTCAAAAGGAATAGGGGATTGAAGTTTGTCAATTTGTTTATTTGGTTGTTTGGTTTTCATTGGGTATGAATTTGGAGTTTAGTTCTGTTCATATGTGTTGTTTTATTTTCAATTTGCTGACGTTCAATGTGGGAAGGCAACTTTATGAAAAGTTCTATTTATCATGTTTGTTCTACAACTCCGATTAGTTCAGTGATGCCTTTCTCTTGATATAGTGACACAAACTTTCCCAACCTCTGGAGGCTCTGGTAAATTTTTTATTCGTCCTTTCAGTCATAGACTCAGATGCAGAACCCTTTCCTTTTCTTTATCTAAATTAGTATAAATGAGATATTACTATTTAATTTGGGCAGCTGTAGAACTCCTCAGTGTGATAGTATAATAAAGATGGTGAAGTATATTGGTTCTTTCAATGTTGCAGGAGAACGATAATGCTTGTAGCTCCACTGCCGCTTCCAACAATTCTATAGATCCTATTACAATAACAAAATAGGAGCAGTCTCATGGGGAAAAAGTATAAATTCCGAGCAGCTCCAAGTCATCAAGCTCGTCTAGTAGACAGATTTAGTAATCTTCCAAACGAAATTGCTCATCATATCTTTTCCTTTCTCACTTTTACAAACCTTACTAGAGTGGGCGCTGTGTCCAAGACATGCAGACGATTTTATCTATCAATGCCATCGGTGGTTTTTGGTGAAACTTACTTTGTGGAAAATAAGGAGCAGCAAATAGAGTTGTTGAATTCTTTAGATAGGTACTTATTTAGTCGTGGTGATAATAGGATGCAGCGCTTTTGCATTAATTGGAGTTTTTGTTGGGAGATTGCTGATGAGAATATTAAAATAATCACTTGGATTCATAATGCAGTAAGGTGCAATGTTGAAGTGCTTCACCTTGCTCTCTCTGTAAGAACTAACACGATGTTTGAGTTGCCATCTTGCATCTTTCTTTCTCAATCTCTGAGGTCTCTTTCTGTGCACTCTGAGATTATTTTTCAAGTGCCCTCCTCATCTTTTTCATGTAATCTTCATTACTTGAAGTTGAAGGAAGTTAAAATAGAAGATGAGAGGTTTTTCAAATGGATCTCATTTTCCTGCAAATGCATTAAGGAATTACAACTTATTAGGATTAGAGGCATGCCAAATATCACCATTGAAAGTGCATCGTTGGAATCATTTAAGGTTTGGAGTAGTAACCTCTTCCATCTCAACATCTTTGGTGAGAAACTTAAAGATATCCATATAGTTTGGAAAAAAGCTTCTTCGTCATCAAACACAAAATCTTTTAATATGTTTGCTCCAAATCTCAGAAATTTGAAGTGGGAAGGCAACTTTATGAGTAGTCAACATCTGGGAAAATTAATGAGTTTGGAAAAAGCAGGGATCTTTATGGAGTCTGAGCTAAATGACTGATAATGTATTTAAAGTTATTTGCAGTATGTGCAGGGGTAAAGTTAGTCTAAACCAGTGGACCGTGAAGGTAAAGATACTTATCCCTTTAACAAATTCTCTTTCAGTTAAGGAGCCATTTTGCAAATCAATATTATTTAGATTATATATTTCCTAGAATCTTTTATAAGGATGTTAAACGATGCATTTCTTGTTTGTCGAGAGTTCTCACTCTCAGTAATGTTGATGATAATGGTGTTATGATAATTTTGACAATAAAAGGAATGAAGGTTCATATCTATCCTGCAAGTTTTGTTGGAATCCTGCTTGTTATCTATCAATAAGTTGAGAATTACATAATTTAGTTGCAAATGTAGTGCTAGACAAATAAAGTAAACTGAGATATATGCGGTATCCTGCAAGTTTTTCCCTTCTAGTGTACGGATTATTGTCCTTCTCATATTTTATATTTTTCCTTTTAAAAATTGGATGCAGGCTTTGGTGAGGGGAGGTTCCATGCCAGATTAGGAACTTGAATGATGACCTAATTCCCGCAGTGGTATTTCTTCTTGGAGGAATGCCGAATTTGAATACTTTGCACATAAAGTGCACCTTCAGCTTAGGAGTGGCTAATTATTTAGTAAGTGATCTCACTGTGGTGCCTCTGGATCTCCCACTTTTACACACTTATGCATTGACAGCCTTTGCAAATTGCCCCTCTCAAAAATTCCTTCCTATTTGTTTGGGAAATTTTCAAATGATTTGCTTGTTTCCTGTTGCCTTGTTTCCTTTTCAGTGTTCCGGGATCGATTTGGAATATTGGAAACTACAAGGCCTTGCTTTCATTTATTAGCTCAAAGAGGCAACCCTGGAGCTTTCCAATGGGTTCAATGGAATTGAGTTTGCTAGGTATATCCTCGAGCATGCCCCAAATTTGGAGAAAATGGTCATATTTTGTTGATGCTCAAAAATGGTTCGGCACTTTTGGGCCCAACTGTGATGTCTTCGCCTTCGGTAGACCGCGGGCCTCGGTGAGCTTGTCGATCTGTAAGATAAGAAACGATTGGTAAGCCCGATAGGCACCGGTGTGGTACCGGCTGAAGGCTCTCCGATGCTTAAGTTAGAATAAGTACGGAGTGGATAGTAATTTTAGCGGAGTAATAGCTAAGTGGCTGAAGGCTCTTGATTACCTCCTTCTTGGGGCTTGTGCCTGTCTTTATAGATCTTGGGAGGTGTGCATTTTGAGTATAATTTCGATGTGGGACTGTAGACATTGCCTGATTAGGCTCCACGTGTCCTAAAGAGGATTTAAGGATCATGAGTCCTTAGATCACGATCGGCAGCTTGGGTGCCGATGGCCCTGTACTTCCACGTGTAATCTTCTTACTGGTAGTTCAATTGGGGTATAAACATATTTCATTTACAAAAGTACTGTGATGATGTATGGGAGTTAAAAGACAACATCATTTCTAATGCCACAGTTGTCTCTCAAGTCAGAAAGCCAGAGAATAAAAGTTGGTCTGATTTTGTTTAGTCTGTAACAACTTTGTCATGGGATTGTTTGATACATGTTGGCATTTCTATTTTGATTACATTGAACTCTTGTGTTTAGTTTACTGCTACTCTGTGGTGTTCAGTTGACTTCATTTTAGTTTATAGATTTGATTTTCAATATTTTCTGGAGCGGTAAAATTGAGGCCACCAACCTCACCATAAAGCTATGAGTTTGCAATTGGTCACTCAATTTGCTCAAGTGTATTTGGTATTGAGATTTCTGTTCAATCCGACTTCTTGTTTTGTGTTTTTCCTTTTTTTGTTTGTGCTTAACATTTATATATAGAATTGAGAATTTTTTTTTGGTCGGAATAAGAAATCTTTCATGAGCTAGTATCAACTGACAATTCAAGAAAGATTTAACATATTGAAAATTTCCAATTCCTTATATTTTTCAGATGGTCAAGTTTATTTCCCTTTTGTTTTAAAATTTTAGTAAATTAGTACAAACACCCCGACAACTACATATTATATACAAAAATACAGCTTGATTACCCTTAGATAGATTTCTTCTGTTGGCGAACAGAGGTCATTTCGAGCTTTAAAAGCGAGACGCCATTGCCGAAGAAGAAACTGTTTTGGCCACCACCACCTGTAAGTGATTGTTTACTTAACATACTATTTTTGCAAAATCTCTCATTTGAAGTTCGATAGCTGTCAAATTGTACACATTCATTTTTGAAAATGAGTTGAGTTGATTGAGATAGTGTAAGATTTTACTTTGGGTATTTGGAATCTTGCTTGGCTGCAAAGTCTAATTGGGCGTTCTAATTTCTTGTGTATGTATGTGTATATATATATATATAAAATTAGCTGGTTGTAGTGAGAAGTGGTTGCAAAAGTTGGTTGCAGGGGAAGGATATCTCTTGTAGCTCCACCACTGCCTTCAACAGCCCCTATCAATCATGGGGCGTAAGCGTAAGTTAGAGGCATCTGCAAGTTGTGAAGCTCAAGGTGCTACCATGCAAAATGCAATAGACAGATTTAGCAATCTTCCAGACGAAGTTGCTCACCGTATTCTTTCCTTCCTCACTTTCCAAGACCTCACTCAGGTGGGTGCCATGTCGAAAAGATGCAGGCTATTTCATCTATCAGTTCCGTTTGTGAGTTTTGATTTAAGTTTCCTACCATATAGAACAACCAACCAGAAGCGATTGAGATTGATGAGCTCTTTGGATAGGTACTTGTTTTATCGTGGTGATCATGGGATGCAAGTTTTCAGCATTAAATGGAGCTTCTTTACAGCTGAAGCTGTAGGCAAGTTTTCTGATGATCATTTTCGAGTGATCGGCTAGATTCTTAATGCAGTAAGGTGTAATGTTGAAGAGCTTGATCTTCATTTCTCTGATGGTGTGACCCTTGCGTTGCCCTGCTGTGTCTTTCTTTCTCAGTCTTTGCGCTCTTTGTCAGTGTGATTGAATGGGGTTATTCTTGAAGCCCCGTCTGTATCCTCTTCAACTAATCTCCATTGCTTGAAATTTGCTCTGCATAGTAAAGAACCAATTTCGGCCGAAGGAAAATTGCGGCCACCACCTGTAAGTGATTTGTTTGCAGAACATACGATTTTTCAAAAGCTCTGATTTCAAGTTAGATTGATGTCTAATTGTACAATTTTATTTTCGAAAAACTTGTCATTGTTGTTGATTTCTCTTAGGGTTTTCAAAAATTAGTTAATTATTTGTGGTGGTGCCTGGAAAGTGCTTGATGATATATGCCTATGTGAGAGTTTAATTGGGTATTTCTCCTGTGTGTATGTAGTCAGCTGGTTGGTTATGATAAGTTGTTGCAAAATTGTTAGTTGCAGAAGAAGGATACATCTCTTGTAGCTCCGACACTGCCTTCAACGGACTCTATTTATCATGGGAAAGTTATCGGCATCCACAAGTTGTCAAGCAACTTCTTCTGAAAGTATAACAGACAAATTTAGTGATCTTCCAGATGAAGTTGTTCATCTTATCCTTTCCTTCCTCCCTTTCAAAGACCTCACTCGATTGAGTGCCGTCTCGAAAAGATGCAGACAATTATATCCGTCAGTTCCGGTGTTGAATTTTATTTTCTGTTGGTGGGAAAAACCAAAAACCGACCAGGATATAGAGATGCTGATGAGTTCTTTGGATAGATACTTGTTCTCTCGTGGTGATCATAGGATACAGCGCTTCTGCATGAATTGGAATTTATATCCAAACAAAACAGTAGAGGAGCTTTCTAATGATCTTTGTCGATTAAATACGTGGATTAGGAATGCAGTAAGGTGTCATGTTGAAGAGCTTGATTTTCGTATCTACCGGGCTGATAGATTTTCGTTGCCATCTTGCGTCTTCCTTTTGCAATATTTGAGCTCTTTGTCAGTGAATTTGGCTAGGCAGATTTTGGAAGTGCCTTCCCTACCTTTTTCCTCTAATATCCATGACTTGAAACTGGCTCATGTTAACTTAGACGAGAGGTTCTTTCAATGGATCTCATGTTCTTGCAAATGCATTAAGAAGTTAAATCTTTATTTTATTAGAGGGACACAGAATATCAGCATTGAAAGTTCATCTTTAGAACACCGTCATGTTGCGATTTTTCGTGACCTGCATCTTAAAATCTCTTGTGAGAAGCTTGAAACTATAGAAATAAATCGAGGGCCCGAACGCTATCGAGCAACAAGCAGCAATTCACTGAAGATTTTTGCTCCCAATCTTAAAAACTTGAAATGGATAGGCAGTCTGGGGAGTAGCCAAAATCTGGGAAAACTAATGAGTTTGGAAAAAGTTGAGCTTTTTTTAAAGCCTCGGCCAAATGAAATTGACAATGTATTTGAAGTTCTATGCTGGGCAAGAGTTCTTATATTATAAGCGGGGACACCATTAAGGTAAAACTCTACCCTTCAGACTCTTGGTAAAAACAAGATATTTTTTGAATCATTTGAAAGAAGAAAAAAAACGCAGGTTCTTTTCCGCTCTCTGTCTAAGATTTTTTCTTGACAAACATGCAGGCCCTTTTCAAGGAAGGTTCCATGGCAGCACCAATATTAGATAATATTTGTAACTTGAGGATACATTGTAGGACCTTGGAAGATGACCTTGTTCCGGCAGTTGTCTCTCTTCTTAGAGGAATGCCTAATTTGAATAGTTTGTCCATAAAGGACTGTGAAATGGATTTTGAATGCCAAACCAGACAGTCTTGTGGTAAATTTGGCAAGTTATTTATTAATTAATTTGCTTGTATGTTTGTTGTCTTTTGTATATTTTCAGTCAAGTGGCTTTGGTACGGAATATTGGAAACTGCAAAACCTTGCTTTCCTTCATCAGCTTCAAGAAGTAACCATACAGTATTCCGACGACTCAGACGACGGGTCTAATGAAATCGAGTTTTCAAGGTATATTCTCGAGAATGCTCAAAATTTGAAGAAAATTGTCATTTTTCTTAGCTGCGAAGATGAGCAATCAAAAGCTGTAGCAGGGATGGTGAGTAGGATCAAGATGATTTCTACTGCCACAATTATCATTCGGAGGAATGAATAATCTTCGATATTTTTACAAGACTTTGTGTACAGGATACAAACAAGTAATGAAAGAAGTAATGAAAGAAGAAATCTACATTAAAATTAATAATTTGAGAAACGAAAATTAATAGAATACAAACAAGTAATGAAAGAAGAAATCTACATTAAAATTTTTGTTTATACACATAAGTAACGAAAAAAGCTTTCCCCTAAATTATTTAGATATATTAGTTATATACTCATTCTTAGCATTAGTGATATGGGAGCATTTTTGCTCACCACTTTAACTCAAGGTGTACCCTCACCTCCATTTTCAACATTTGACACATGTCAAGTGTTGAGAAGGGTGGTGAGGTACACCTTAGTGATATAGATAAACCATACAAAATTTAATTTCTATAAACAAACTCAAAAAAATTCAAAAAATGACAACTGTCCCTATTGAATTTAATTTTGATTATTAAATTACTTTGATGCCCTATTAAGTGTTTTGGATTTTTTTTTATGAGGTTTTGAGATCGAGCTTGTTTTAAGAAATTGATGGCAGTTTTTTAATTTATAGGAAGTTCGAAGCTTTTTTTATGAGGTTTTGAAATTGAGCTTGTTTTAAGAAATTAATTGTAGTTTTGTAATTTATAGGAAGTTCGAAGTATATTGTTATGTTCTAAATGGGTTTTGCTTTGGCTTTAGCTTTGGGCCATATTAAGTATAATAGTGAATCGCTTAATTATTTATTTACTTACTTTTACAGCTGTAAACTTGCCTAATAAAAAGGTTGGGCTTGGACCTTCTCTTTGAATTCTAGATCGAAGCCCAACCTAACATCCACTCCGTCCCTCATACTGGTATAAGTTATAATTTATAACTGATATAAAACCCCAAATTAAAAAAATTAGGACTGCCTCCGTCAAGAATCTGGAGGAACCGTGTTGGCTCGAAAATGCTCCAACAAGCTACAGTAAGCTCCAATTCTGTTGGGTACAAGACTGGTACGTACTCAGCATACTCGCGACTACTTTTCTTCATTTTGGTTCAGTATCTAAACATCACAAGTTATTGAATGTATTAGTGTTCAATTGCCCTTGAATTGTAGTATAAATTGAAAACCCAACTTCTCTTGCAAAACCCAAAAGCCACAAGTTAGTTTAGCTTCATGGAACACAAGAATAAGTTAAGGGCTACTGCAAGTCGTGAAGGTGGAAGAGTTCATACTGAGAGCTTGGTGGACAGATTCAGTAATCTTCCACTGGAAGTTGCCCATCGCATTCTTTCGTTCCTTGATATAGAAGAGCTCACTCGTTTCAGTTGTGGGTCCAAAGGATGCAGGGAGCTTTCTCTGTCAGCTCCCTCATTGAATTTTTGTTTTTCATCAGTGGATACGTCCACATGCGAGCTTAGGGTGAAGTTGTTGAACACATTGGATAGGTTCTTGTTTCATCGTCGGGATAATAAGATACAGTCGTTTTGTCTTTTTTGGGATGGTCACTACATAGAGGAGGGCAATTACGAACCATGCTACTTATGTAGTAATGAGAATTTTCGAATCATCACATGGATCCACAATGCAGTGAGGTGTCATGTTGAAGTGCTTTTTCTTGACATCTTGTTTTGTGATTTTGAGGAGGAAGGGTTAGCATTTCCATCTTGCGTCTTTCTTTCCACATCGTTGAGGTCTCTAAATGTGGTGCAAATGAAGGGCATCATTATTAAAACGCCCCCCTTTGCCTTTTCCTCTAATCTCAGTTGCTTGGAGTTGGGAGAGCTTGATATAGAAGATGAGGGGTTTTTCAAATGGATCTCATGTTCCTGCAAATGCATCAAGCAATTAACTGTTGCCGGAGTTCGAAATATAAAAAGTATCGACATTGAAAGCCCGTCTTTGGAAAGATTTAATTTTTATGATCCCTATGGGTCTCAAATCTGCCATCTTAAAATCTCAGGTGAGAAACTTGAAAGCATAAGGATCGACTGGGGGTTTTTTTTATCCGGTGGTGACCACTCATTAAATATTTTTGCTCCAAATCTAAATTTTTTGCGTTGGGTTGGGAATGTCATGAATCACTCAAACCTTGGAGAATTAGAATGCTTGGAAGAAGCATATATTTTTCTGGATCCTAAAGTAGATGACTTTGAAAACATATTTGAGGCTCTTTGCAGTGTACACAGGGTTGGAGTTCTTGGTCTAAATGAAGCAACCGTTAAGGTAAAGAGAATCAGTTCCCTCTAGACTCAATTTCTATTTTGTTGCAAAAACTAGAGCAATTTGAACTAATTTGTAACTCTTTCCTTGTTTCGGGATAGTAGGAGTAGCAAATATTTGTTTCTTACATTTCAGAATTGTTTGGAACTTTGCATGATGGCATTGCTTTGAATAAAAAATAATATTTATGCAGTTTTTGTTAAAAAGAATGACAATTAATTTGAGAAACATGATATAGGTTTTACCATTATAACATTGCAGGCTCTGTACGGGGAAGGATCCATGCCAGCTCAATTCGATGATATTTGGTGTTTGACTCTGAATACTCGGAGCATTAGTGACGATCTGGTCCCATCAATGGTCTCTCTTTTAAGAGGAATGCCCAATTTGTGTACTTTACACATAGAGAATGATTCACTTATTTACAGTCCTAAATCCAATGACGTAAGTCAAAGTCTCTCTCTCTCTCTCTCTCTCTCTCTCTCTCTATTATATACATCGTTTCAAGAATCGGGAGCATAATTATCATGCTATTAAAGTATGTAGATTTCCTTTCCGTATACTTTGTTTTGATTTATGGAAATTTTCAATTGAGTTGCTTGTTTTCCTCTTGCTTTTCCAGGTCCAGGTCCAGGCATCTGGGTTTGATATGGAATACTGGAAGCTGCAAAATCTGGATTTTATTTATCAGTTGGAGGAGGTTACCATAAAGCTTACCAAAGAGTCCAATGGAATTGAGTTTGCAAGGTACATACTCGAGCATGCCGAGGCCCTGAAGAAAATGAACATAATTTATTCACCCCAGCAATCTGATGTTATAAAGAAGCTAAACGAGAGTAAGATAATTTCCGATGCCACACTTACCTTCCAGGAAAAGTAAGATGAATCCATTTTGATAGATCCATTTTGGGAATTTATGATATATGTTCAATGGCTATTGTCCATGTAGTGATATTGCTATGTTGATACTGTTTGTTCCTTGTGTTCAATGACTCATGAAGCTGAGGAGAGTATGGGGCCTCTTGTTTTGAGATGTGACATGAGTAATGGGGGATGATTGTTTTTTTCTTCTTTCTTCTGAAGGTCTGTGCTCCAGAATTTGTTGCTCAAACAATATAGTTTTTCAACTTTGATCTTTATGTAAATCACAATTACGAAAAAGCTATATTCAAAATTTTTACTCTCTTTCTCTGTAATCATTTTTACTTGTATTTAGTCAATTTACAAATGGGTATAATATAACAGAGTTTTTTATATGAGTTATTTATACTAACACCCCTGAGGTTTTTGGCTTTTTCACAAAACTCTTTGAGGTTTTAGAAATAATAAGAACACCCCTGACGTTTTAAATTGTTTTCACAAAACTCCTTTTCATTAATTTTTCATCCAAAGATTGATGATTTTATACAAAAAAAATTCCCCAAATGACAAAGTTGGCCTTTGAGATTAGATTGCATATACTTCATTGAGGTTAATTTTGTCATTTGCATAAGTTTTTTTAATGGCATAATCAATATTTAGACAAACAATCAACGAAAAGGGGTTTTGTGAAAACAAACTGAAATCTCAGGTGGTGTTCGTGTAATTTTTTGAGATCTGAGGGGGTTTTGTGAAAACACAAAAAACCTTAGGGGTGTTAGTGTAAATAACTCCTTTTCATATTTCTAATTTTTCATTTTATTCATCATTATCAAGAGGAAATTGCATTTATTATTTAGAGGCAAATGACCACTATGGCCAATAAAATACAGGATGAGGGTATTGCCCTCACCACAAACTCATAATGAGTTGCTACAACTTATTCTACGACTCCAGGAGAGCTGGCGTACTGTATTCAACATTTGGAATTCAAACTGTTGGTATCCCATCATTATTGTCTACAAATATTCATCACTTTCGTACTTTCTTCAAAGATATTTCTTGAGGAAATTTTTGAACCACTCCGCTGAGTGTTTTGGATACCTTTTTAGATAATCACTGTAATCCACATAGATGATACCCAAACGAACCGTGTATCCATCATTCCATTCAAAGTTGTCTATAAATGACCATGCGAAATATCCTTTCACCTTAGCACCTTTTCTGAACCAAAAAATGGGAGGAAGAATTCAATGTATTGATGTCAATGTAGTGTTTAAATAACCAAAATCTAAGATGACTATACCTTAGATTGCCTTAATTAATTTCTTATATAAGCACTTACCTCATGGCTGCGTGAAGGTAACAAAGGTGACGGTACTAATAGTCAATTCTATCGGTATCATTAAGGGCTTGCTTAAGTGGTAATTTGGGATCATTGAACAAATCAACGCCTACAATATAATGCATTTAGTTTTGAATTTAGATGAACTAACAAAAAAACTTAAAACTTAAAAGACAACTCGCACTACGACTTCGGGGGAGCTGTCATACTTTATTCATCATTTGGAATTCAAACATTTGGTGACCCATCATTATCGTCCACAAATATTTGGATCTCTTTCCTACTTTTTTCTTGCTTCTTGAGAAATCTTGTGAACCAATACGTTGAGAGTTTTGAATATCTTTTTAGATTATCATCATAATTCACATAGTTGATACCAAACCGAATAATGTATCTGGAATTCCATTCAAAGTTGTCTAATAATGACCATGCAAAATATCCTTTCACTTTAGCACCATTTATGCACACACAAGAAAAAAAGGAAAATTAAATGTATTAATGTCAATGTAATGTTTAAATAACCAAAATATGAGACGACTATACCTTAGATGGCAATGATTAATTACTTAAACATGCACTTACTTAATGGCTGATTGAGAGAGTCACAATGAACGGGTAGATCTGTATAAGCAGCTTTGCTATTTGTGAATGCAAAGCCAATGAGTAGCCAATGAGTAGCACCACAAATAAGAGCAAAGAGCCTAAATGCATTGCCATAAACTGGAGGGTTTTTGGTGGCTCTCCCTGCCACATTGCATGGGGTTTATATAGAGGGAGTACGTACATGGCCTTTGAAAAATGATTTTATCATCTAATTGGTCCATCTAAAGGGTTTTATTTCTCAGCTGAAGAAGGCAACCATAGAGCTTACTAGTGGGTCTAACGGATTCGGATTTGCAAAGCATGTGCTTGAACTTGCTCAGAATCTGAGGGAAATGGTTGTGATTTATTTACCCGAGCAATCAAATTTCATAAGGGAGTTGAGCAGCAGCAGGAATACTTCCAATGCCTCTGTCTTTCTGGAAAGAAGTTAGACCTCTCTTATGATCAAAATACTACCATCTATGTCGTGGGGTTTTGATGGTTCCTTTTGGGCATTGCCATTCAATGTTTATAACTGTGTTTATTGGTTCTCTTAAGCATTATATCATTGTGTTTGTAGGTTTTCTTAAGCAAAACGAGTTTCTTTTTTGGTCAATTGGCTAAATATCAGACTTTGAAGAACTTTGCAGTTTGTTTTATCTGAAGTGTCCTTTTGTACTTCCATCACGTGGAACCAAGTCATATGTAAAATGAAAGCTTTTTTGAAAATTTTACAACTTGAATTGCAGGTAGTAGAGGTTCATTATTTCTTCATATTTCAGATTTGATTTCCTCTCCTAAGCAAAGCACATGCATATATATATAGAGTTCAATCTCATTCAATATAACTGCCAAAAATGGATAAAGTTCTTACCAAAAACAACAAAACCTTCTGCATTTTACATCCTAGAAAAGCCTTCAACTCTGAATGACAATAGTAGCAGCGGAAATCATCTTACATCCCTGCTACAACTTTTGATTGCATATCTCCATGATGAAGAACAATGACCATCTTCAAAATTTGAGCATGCTCGAGGATATACTTCGCAAACTGGATTTCATTCGACCCAGAGGAAGCCTCTATGGTTACCTTCTCAAGCTGATGAACAAAAAAAGAGGAAAAAAGAGCCTCTTACATAGAAATAAGACAAGTAAAGTTGAATTGCTATATTTCTCATAATCTAGATTAATTAGTGCTAACCATCAATTGATTATTGATATAAAATCATTATATAGTAACTAAATTATAAGATTATGTCAATTTAGTACACTTTCTGACAAATAAAATATGTACATGCATTCAAACAAAACTTGCAGCATAAATTAGAAAATGCATTCCAACAGTTAGTCACCTTCGTGATTGAAAAGTGATCACAAGATTATGTGCAATCAAAAGTTGGCCTTTTAAACAATTCAAATTGCAAAATACACAAGATAGTGTCAGTTTTTACCTTCGCGTATGAACTTTTGCACTGCCTACACTGCAAATTAACTCAAATATTTTGTCAAATTTATTATCCTTAGGCACCAAAAACAACTCAACTTCTTCCAAAACCATTAATTTCACCAGATGACTATTCCTCATATTGCCTACCCATTTGAAATTCTTAAGATTTGGAGCAAAAATCTTCAACGAACTGTTGCTTGGCGATCCATACGAATCCCACCAGTGTATAGCTATGCTTTCAAGTTTCTTACCAGAGATCTTGAAATGAACAGGTTCAACACTTTTAAACCAACCACAAAAGGATTCTAAAGACGAACATTCAATGGTGATGTTTTGCATTCCTCGAAAATAAAGAAGCTGCAATTCCTTGACGAATATACAGGAATGTGAGATCCATTTGAAAAACCCCTTATCTACTATTTTAATCCTGCCAGTTTCAAGCACTGGAGATTACTGGAAAAGGATACGTGCGGGGCATCAAGACAATTCAACCGACAGAGAACGCAGACTGAGAAAGGACACAAGACGGCAACAGAACCTTCATGGTCACACCATGAAAAAAATCAAGATCAAGCTCTTCAAGATTACACCTTACTGCATTATTAATCCATGTGATTATTCAAAAATGATCATCACAAAGCTTGCTTAATCTCAACAACACAACAAGGGTAAAAATTATAATAGCATGGCAGTGGTGTTGTTATATCACATTATCATTCTCTCTTGGGTAAAGCGATTAGGAGGATGTTGGAGAGATATATATATGTTCATACCCTTTTGTTTTTGTTTTTGTAAGAGCACCCACAAGAAGAAAAGTAAGAGAAGTAAAGAGAAGATTGTTCTCACCAAACAATATGTTTATAGAGGAAGCTATATGGGTGACCCCTATTATAGAGGAAGTTACCATGATATCACTTGCGTAACTCTGTTCAGTTTAGATTGCTATGAACTGAAATTAAATAAAATAATTTTAAAAAAACAAATAGGAAATCAGAGTCCAATAAAAAATTTCTCTAACTTTAGATTGCCTCCACTGAACAGAACTAGTAAACAAAATGTGAAAGTTAACAGCTTTGTCCTCCTCAGTGGAACTCTCTGTGAAGCTAGCTTCTCCAAGTTAACTCTTGACAAATCAACATTTTTGCACATATATAAATACAGAGTTCATTCTCATTCAAAAAGGACATGCATAAAGTTTAAAAACAAAAAACATGCTTTCTTTCACATCCTAGAAAACCCTTTTACTCCGAATGATAATTGTGGCATCGGAAATCTTCTTGGTTCCGCTTACCATCCCTGCTAACACTTTTGATTCCTCTTCTCCATGATGAAGAAAAAGAACAACCACCATTTTCTTCAAATTTTGAGCATGCTCGAGGATATACCTTGCGAAGTCAATTTCATTAGACCCAGTGGAAGTCTCTATGGTTACCTCCTTAAGCTGATGAACAAATGCAAGGTTTTGCAATTTCCAGTATCCAATACCAATGCCAGACTGGAAATCAACAAAAAAGCCAGGTTACTTTAATTTTAGGTAATAATTCATAAGCAACTTATTCTAGAAATTACCACAAGAAAAATGTGTGTGAGGGAGATCAATAGGCAACATTGACTTACACCACCTCTGAAAAGATTAGTCTTTATGTGTAAAATATTCAAATTAGGCATTCCTCTAACAAGAGAGACCATCGCAGGAACAAGGTCATCTTTCAAGCTGCAACAATGAACGCAGAATTTACGAATATTATCTAATGGTGCCGACATGGAACCTTCCTTGAACAGAACCTGAAATTTTATCAAGAAACAAAAAACAGTAATAAAGTTTCACTACTGCCTATATATCTCAGAAAGTAGATTAGCAACCATCAATTTGTAAAAAAATTTAAAGGATAATTAACTAAATTATAAGATTTTCATGAAATGGCATTTCAAACAAAACCCGCATCGTAAATAAGAAATTGAATTGCAACAGTTAGTTGAACTTTTAAACAATTCAAATTGCAAAATATATTGTTTTTACCGAAAGGAGTTGAGGATCGTGTCAATTTTACCTTCATGGTCTCCTCGTTTATGGTAAGAACTTCTGCGCTGCATACACTGCCAAGAAACTCACAAACTTTGTCAACTTCATTTCCCCAAGAGTCCAAAAGAATCTCAAGTTTTTCTAAATTCAAAAATTTCCCCAGATTTTGACTATGCTTCAAACTGCCTTCCCATTTCAAATTTTTAAGATTTGGAGCAAAAATCTTCAACGATTTGACGCTAGTTGATTCATAGCTCATCCAGCTTATATCTATACTTTCAAGTTTATTACCAGAGATGTTGAGATGAAAACAGTCATCAACTCCATCAATCCGATAAAGAAAATATTCTACAGACGAACTTTCAACAGTGATTTTCTGTATTCCTCGAATATTAAGAAGCTTTAACTCCTTGATGAATTTGCAGGATCGTGCAATCCATTTGAAAAACCTCTCATCCACTACTTCAACATGTTCCAGTTGCAAGTAATGGAGATTACTGGAAAAGGATAAGGACGGGGCTTCAAGAATCACCTTATATGCTTGCACTGAAAGAGAGCGCAAAGACCGAGAAAGAAATATGGAAGATGGCAACGCAATTGTTTTGGTCTTACCATCTAATAAACAAAGATCCAGCTCTTCAACATTCCACCTTAGTGCATTATGAATCCATGTGATCACTCGAAAATGCTCATCAGGAAGCTTGCTTGCTGGTTTGGATGTAAAGAAACTCCAACTAATGCGGAAGACCTGCATCCTATTATCCCCACGATAGAACAAGTACCTATCCAAAGAGCTCATCAACCTCACTCGCTTCTGGTTGGTTACACTATGTGGTTTGCAACTTGAATCAAAACTCACAAGCGGAACTGATAGATGAAATTGCCTGCACCTTTTCGACACGGCGCCCACTCGAGTGAGGTCTTTGAAAGTGAGGAAGGAGAGAATACGATAAGCAACTTCGTCTGGAAGATTGCTAAATCTGTCTATTGCATTTTCAGCACAAGCACCTTGAGCAACACAACTTGCAGATGCCACTAACTTACGCTTCCGCACCATGATTTAAGAGATATCCTTCCCCTGCAACCAATTTTTGCAACTACTTATCAAAACCAGCAGATTATATACACACACACAAGAAATTAAACACCCAATTAGACTTTGCAGCCATGCAAGATGCCAAATAACCCAAGTGCTCAAGAAATTAAACACCCAATTAGACTTTGCAGAGCCGAGCAAGATGCCAAATACGCAGTAAAATCTTACACTACCCCAATCAACTCATTTCACAAAACCCCAAAGCAAAGTAATAAACAAGACTAACAGAATTTTTGAAAGGGTAAGAAAAGAGTTACAATTATTATATGCATACATAAATCGAGCTTCAAATCAGAGATTTTGCCAAATAGCATGATATGAAAGCAATCTCTTACAGGTGGTGGTGGTGGTGGCTTCTGAAGCTACAAGCACAGACCCAATGCAGAAGTATTTAACAACAGTGAGAATTCAAGATTAATAAGTAGGTTAGAAGCAGATATTAATCAATAATAACACATGATATGATAGCTTGCTTAATTATGTGGGTGAACCCTGACAAATGAACATTGGAACCATAAAATTTATAATAGCATGGCAGTGGTGTTGTTATATATCACATCATCATTTTCTCTTGGGTAAAGCTTCCTGCTATAAAACCTCAATTACAACAGGAAAAACTTACTTGTAGAGATTAATACTGTTTTATTATTTCCAACTAATAATACTAAGAGCATCTTCAACAGTGGTAGCAAAAAAAAACTCTTCAAATTGAAGTTTGTTGATCACGTGGCGATTTAAAGAGCTTTATTTCTACTTTAATATTTTGTGCTTCATCAGTCTCTTTAATTCAATTAATACAATATTTGATTTTGAACAATAATAATTAATAAAATTCTTTTTTAAAAAGATAATATTCTAGAAAATAAATCATATTTATGAAATGTACATCAAACTCATCAAGCAAATAAATGTTTTTAGCTTTTCGATATGATTTTGATTCTCCCAAAACAAAATAAATGTTTTGAAGAGTCGAATGTCAACTTATCAGTTTTGAAGAGAGAATGAAGTTGCGGGTTTGATGTAAATTTAATAAATATTATTTATTTTCTAGAATATTATCTTTTTAAAAAAGAATGTTATTAATTATTTCAAATGTTATTAATTATTATTGTTTTAAGTCAAATATTGTATTAATTGAATTGAAGAGTGATAAGGCACAAAATATTAAAGTACTCAAATAAGGCTCTTCAATTGCACGTGGTCGACAAACTTTAATTTGAAAAAAATTTGCTACTACTATTGGAGATGCTCTAAGAGTTCCAATGTGTGGTTCAGTTTTCACTCAAATAATTAAGCAAGAAATCACGCGACATTATTATTTATGAGGATCTCATTCCACTCCATTAATTCATCTGACATCTGTGGAGAGAGACGCCTTGGGCCATGTTTCCAATGCATGCTTGCATAATTGACTGGCAATTACAGCTGCTTGGTTTATAAAGTTGATTTAACCATCATGATGACTTTGCTAAAAATCCAACTTCAAATGCTAGCATCGGTCATCTAGCCTTTTCATCACATACTAATTAGACACGTACTAATCGAGATTGGACTAATTAGACACATACTAATCGAGATTGGACTAAATAGACACATACTAATCTTGTACATATCTCAAAATTATTCTAACAATAACTTACAATTTTTCTATGGTTTACTTCAATGAAATGGTGTAACAAAGATTAATTAGATGGTGTATTAAATCAAACAAATGATAAAAGCATCTCCAGCAGACTCTCTATTATCTTATTTTTAGCTATTTTGACTAAAAAGAAGGAAAATCCTCCTTCCAGAAGACTCTCTACTTGACTCTCTATTTTGGAGAACCAACTTTGAGCTCTCTACATCTAGCAAGTAAGAGAGAGAATTTGGCTAGGAGGAGAGAGAAAAAGGAGAGAGAGATAGAGACAATTGGGAGGTTGGTGGGATTGGGTTTCTACTTTTCTTTTTAATATATTTGATTTGCAAGAGAAAGAGGAGAAAGAGAAATAAAAATAATAATAAAATATTTCAGATTACCCAAAATAGAGAACATGAGAAAACACCTTTTAAGTGGTTTGCTATAATAACGTTTTAACTACTTTACCTAGAATTTGGTTAACATTTGAAGACTTCCTTGGAGATTAAAGATCAAATGTGTCATCGATGGACCATGATTTTTACGTTAAAACATGAATAATACAAACGTTATTATAATTAAATTTTCAAAAGAAATTGATTGACTGACTGCCTCACTACCAGGTACCAGCCCATGGTACATGGCCTGACCCAAAATCATGTTTTGATGGGTCAAAGCCAACTGGCCATCACATAGAACCAATCAGGACAACACCATATGCCCTGTGACTCTCTACGATTACAAAAGCTCCACAGACATAGACAGTCCCAAATTGACAAAATTAGGGTTCTCTGTGCCCTGATACTCTGCCAGGAGAAAGACCTGGCGATCCATCACATTCCAAACTCTGCAGAGGACCAGGGAAGATTGGAGGGCATCAACCCATTCTGGCTTGGTATGTACTATGTACTAGTTTAGTATCAAGAACGCTGCATATCTTTACTTTGGTTCAGTGGTAGAAAATGAAATTGTTCTGGTAGTTTATGGCTAGAGTTGTGAGGTTGAAGGAGGTGTGCAGTGAGAATACTGAGAGTAATTTATGATGGATGCATTTAGTAACCTTCCAGACCAAGTTGCCCATTGCATTCTTTACTTCCTTACTATAACAGACCTTGCTCGTTTCGGCTGTGCGTCCAAACGATGCAGAGAACTTTATCTGTCAGCCCCATCGTTGAATTTCGATGGATTTTCCTTCGCGAATCAATCCACGTGTATGAAGCGGCAAAGGTTGTTCAATTGTTTGGATAGATTCTTCTTTTGTCGTGGTGACAATAAGATGCAGTCCTTTCGTGTTCGTTGGTTTAGTCACGTTGCAGAGGACAGAATCGCGTATATGTCAAATACAGACGAGGATACCGACTATGGCAGTGATAGCGACATAACATGCTTCTGTGAAGATCATTTTCGAGTGATGTCATGGGTCCACAATGCAGTAAGGTGCAATGTGGAAGAGCTTGATCTTGACATCAGCCCTGGAAATGAGATAGCTCCGAAGTTTCCATCTCATGTCTTTCTTTGTGCATCCTTGACATCTCTATCGGTGGACCTGGGCTGTACGAGTCTTACCGTGCCCTCCTTCACATTTTCATCTAATCTCAAATACTTGGAGTTGACAAATGGTTTAGTAAAAGATGGATTTTTCAAATGGATCTCATCTTGCTGCAAATGCATTGAGGACTTAGTTCTACAAGAAGTTGCTGCGAATAATATCACCATTGAAAGCTCGTCTTTGAAGACATTTTCTTTTGTGAATGATGATTCATTTGACGTGCTTAACATGTCATGTGTGAAACTTGAATCTTTAATTATGGAGTGGATAATCCAATCACCTAGCAAACATTCATTAAATATTTTTGCCCCAAGGCTCAAGTATTTCAGTTGGAAGGGGAATTTGATGAACCACCGAAATCTTGGAAATTTAGATATCTTAGAAGAAGCTGAAATTCTTATGAAGCCTAAAGGAGATGAGTTTCAGAATGTATTTGAGGTTCTTTGCAGTTTAAGCAGGGCTAAAGTTCTTACCCTAAATGAAGAGACCGTTAAGGTAAAGTGAACCAGAACCCTCATACTTCAGACTGATTTTTTTTTATTTGCTTGTCTTTGGCAAATAACTAAATTTCTTATGCAATTTGAACTAAATTTCTTATGCAATTTGAACTAAATTTCTTATGCAATTTGAACTAAATTTCTTATGCAATTTGAACTAAATTTTCCTATTTCTTTGTGGTATGGGGTGATATGTATAGCTAATTTATATTTTTCTCATGTTTCATAAGTTTGAGTGACTCATTAATTTATCATGGATTCTGTAAAACTGTGTCGGTGCAATAATTTGTGTTTTCACATGTGTTGTATGTTAATCTGTAATATTCATACTTTGAATACAATTATCATCTTCTTGTCCACCGTCTGTACTTAATTGATGTATCAATGAGATTCTGTTTCTTAGGAAAACTGTCCCCTCTTGGTATAGTTTCCTGGCTCTGCCAGTAAGTGAGGGCATTTCTTTTGCTTTGATAATGGTCTCACTAACAAGAGTGAAAATCATATTTGTGCCTATGTTTTGTTTAAAAGAGTGAAAGGAAGTTGAGAAACATGATTTATAACTTTGCAGGCTCTGTTTCGGGGAGGATCCATGCCACCACCATTAAATAATGTTTGTTCTCTGGGTCTGCGGATTGGAAATGTTGTTGATGAGTTAGTCCCAGCTATGGTTTCTCTTTTTAGAGGAATGCCAAATTTGTGTAATATGCTCATAAATACTAAGCCACCTCTGGATGACCCTAAATCTAATGTAAGTGAACTCTGTGCTGCTACTTACTTCTCTCTGTCTCTCTCTCTCTCCCACACACTCACATGTTATCATTCTAGAATCAAACAGGAGCATACTCATCACGCTTTTAAAATAACGCAGTTTTCCATTCTATTTATTTGGTTTTGACTCTTTTTGGGAATCTTCAATTGATTTGGTTGTCTTCTTTTCATTGCAGACATCTGGGTTTAATATGGGATATTGGAAGATGCAAAACCTCGCTTTTATTAATCAGCTCAAGGATGTTACCATAAAGCTTTCTGATGGGTCTAATGGAGTTGAGCTAGTAAGGTATATGCTCGAGTGTGCTCAGAATTTGGAGAAAATGCTCATAATTTGTTTACCCCATAATTTGGATGACAATATGAGGAGGTTAGATGAAAGCAAGAAAATTTCCCATGCCACAGTTCTGTTCAAGGAAAGTCGAGACTTCTTACTGTGAATGTTGATGGATCAATTGTGGCAATTATTTAGATCTGTAATGCTTCAGAGTTTAAGCAACAATGTTCATTGTGCACTGCTACATTATTGTGTTCGTTGTACAGTATGAACAATTCAGAAGGCATTAGTTTTCTTAAGAATTTCTTTTGGATGTTACAGAGTTCGTTTTCTTGTCCACTTTCTTAAGAATTACTGCTTTCATTTCGTTAGTTTTCTTAAGCATTAGAGGAGAGCATGAAGAAGAGTTGGTTGACAAATTTCGAAGTATTTAATAGGTAGTAAATCTGCATTTGCAACATGAATTTTCTTCTTCTGACCTCCACTTAAGGGAAAAGGGCCATGATTTGCAGACCAAAAAAATATTAAACTTTAAAAAATAATGATAATATATTAGTAATGATATATAATCAGAATTTAAGCAACTACTATATCTTAAATATTCACTTATAGTGTTTGGAGTTCATCTAATTAAATAATATTATTATTTTTTTGAAAAAATTAAATTTAAAAGCAATTATTAAATGTGACCCATTACTCAAGTTAGCAAAATTAACAAAATTAGGGTTTTTGTGCTCTGCTTCGGGAGGGAGGAAACTTGGCAATTCATCACTTTCCAGACTCTGCAGGCCCAAGGAGATGGGGGGGCATCTATCCAATGCGGCTCAAATACCCTCCTGCTCATCCTAGTAAGCATAAGCTCGAATTATATACCTGTTGTTAGGATCAAGAACAATACTTGTCTTATTTTGGTTCAGTTCAGTGTAGAAATTAATATAATTGATGAAGTAGCTATGGCTAGAGCAAGTTGTAAAGGTGATGGAGGTTGTAATGTGAGCAGTGAGAGTATGATAGAAATAGACAGACTTAGTAATCTCCCAGACCAAGTTTCCCATCACATTCTTTCCTTCGTTACCATCAAAACACCTTGCCCGTTTTTGCTGTGTGTCCAAAAAATGCAGAGAATTGTCTCTATCATCTCCGGCACTGGATTTTGATGAATTTACTACCGTGCGTGAGTCCTCGTGTACTAAACGGCATAGGTTATTGAATGGTTTATAATAAAAACCCGTAGTATAGCCGCGCGGCTATACTCCGTTTATTTTACTTTTTTTAAAAAGACCCCGGTACAGCCGCACGGCTATACTATTTTTATTATAAAAAAATCGGAGTATAGCCGTTCTGCTATACCATCTATTTTTTAAAAAGAGAACCTCTTTCTCCACGTGTCAAAAATAGTATAGCCGCGCGGCCATACTAATTTTTTAATAATGAAATAGTAGTATAGCCGCGCGGCTATACTATTTTTACTATTAAAAAAATCCGATTATAGCCGCGCGGCTATACTATATATAAAAGAGTCCCGCCTAGCGCCTGCTCCAGTCAGCCACGTGTCCAAAAGAGTATAGCCGCGCGGCTATACTCGGAAAGAAAGTGTTTCATGAGCCGTTTCCTTCCACCGCTTTAACTGAGCTTTCATCATTCCCATTTGTTTTGACAAAGGTGAGGCCATCACACGAAACTCGGCTATAATGTCCTTTCTTCCTGCAGCACAGAACATCTTAAGTACCAGAAGCTTGGGTAAACTCACAATTAATATCAATAAACATCAAACTGATGTAATTTTCACTAGAATCCTGTACTGCTTCTTTCTTGTTTATCTCAAAGTCTTTTTTTCAATCATACACTTCTGCAGCTGTAGTTCTAGTTCTTCAATCCTAGAATCAGTATTGTCAATCGAATTCCTAATTGCATATACTGACTCTACTTTGACATTTAGGTCCTTCTCCCTTCTCACAACAAGAGCCCTATCAGCCTGAAATTAAACTTTTAAAAGACAGAACTTATGGGACAAGCATTCAAAGCATCTGGAAACACAAAAACAAAGCAATTTAACCTGCAAAGAATTAGTCAATGCTTTGTATCGGTCCACTTCAACATTCCAAAGTTGGAGTTGATCATTTCGCATAGTGTACAGTCTCGATGAATGTACAAATTTGTCATCCTTCAATTCATTCTGTGAGAAGCATAGATTGTTTATCAAAGAAATAAACACACACTGAAATCCTTTTGAAATATGTATGTCAACTATCAAACCATTAGAAAATTCAAAATTAGAAACCTGAAATTCTTGCAATTGTTTTGACAGCGTTAAATTTTCGTCATGTGCCTCTTGATACTCAGAAAGGCGGTATCTGCAAAACATGCTCAAAAACATGTCAGAGAAAGAGTGAGAATGGGAGCTGGTACAAAGGAGATTTGGCAACATATCTATACCTTTGTTTCCTCGATTGAATTTCTAAGTTCCCGCAAGCTTATTGTCCTTTCTGTTGATTTTTCAGGTGATAGGGTTCCATTCACTGTACCAGAAGTAAGGTTATGCATCCCAGATGCGACATCCTTTTGCATTTTCAGATTCACTAGTTTCCTCCTACTCTCCTCTAGTTCAGTCATGCTGTCATCCATAACAGAAAACTTACATATTCAACAAACAATGAAAAGGTGGCATCACCAAACAGTGGTAAACTTGAGACTTACTCTCTGTCAGAAATTGAGCAAAGTTCCTAAATCTATAGGTTTTAAATATGACGCTGAATCTTTACATGTACTGCCACGAGCCTAAGCTCAAGTGACATGGGTTGGATGGGCTGAAGTGTAGATCCTAGGTTCAAATTTTGTTGTAATGGGAAAAAATGAAAAACAAAAACAAAAAATTACATATGTGCCGTCAGTAATCAAGTCTAGGATTAAACATTCCTACTAAATATGCAAATAAAAAACCAAGGCTTGTGACTATAACCATCTCAGAAACCTGTAATGCGCCTAATTTCATACTGATATGTTGACCGGCTGCTAAGGTAAGTCCAAGTTACATCAGCATACTCCTTCTGCTTCACGTGACGAATATCAATCGCTCCCCGCAGATTTTTAACCTCCCTCTCCATCATATCATCAATCTTAGGTAACTGGATGGTAGCATCTGAGAATCACAAGAAAAACAAAGAACCTATAATCAGTACATAATTCCTCATGCACTTACTCCTTAAAAAATAAGTGTTAAAAAATGAAAAAGTTCTTGTATGAAATTAGTTTGTACAACAAAGAATTTACAATTGAACCTCTGACCTTCAGAAGATATCTTTCCATCCAAAGTGTAGACTATGCTCTCTGTTTTTTCCCTATGAGAATAAATGGTATGTTCCAAGAGTTTTAACAACTCCCTAGTAGACGTATGACGCAAAGTGGGAGCTTCTTCAACATATCTAGCAATTTCATCATTGCCATTAGCTTCTATAGAATCTCTTTGTAGGAGTCTACAAAGAAACATCTCCTCCGCAGAACACGATGGAATTGAACCTGAAAAGCACACTGGTCAATCTAATCTATATGATGTGAAGAATAAAATAAAATGAACACTAAGATTCTGATTTAGTCATCAGAAAAAATAAGGAAAAAAAAGATGAAGTAGCATAAAACAACACATGTGCTGTAAAATACCAAGAGAATAATCAGCGCCATCTAAAATTTGTAAAGCATTTTGGCTTCCTCCAGCACATAGTCCAAGAAGAATTAAATCATCAACCAACTGGATAGCAAAATAAAGAAATCACCATCAGAAAAAATTACATGTCATCCTGGCGGACACAATTGAGACCATGAAAAACAAGAAAACCCAACCAAACATTTAAGATAACCTGATTCCGTATTTGATTCACTGTGATTAGCATTTCATCATAAGAACCTTGCCTATCCTTTAGTTCCTTAATTTTTGCTTCAAGATCTTGCAAATCATGCTTCTGTTTTGTCTATTTGCTGAAGAAGTCTCTGGTTCTGGTACTGGAGAACTGCTGCATCGACCTGGGCACGTACAGTATGTACGCAAAATACAGATACATTTCAATCTACTTCCTATCTCAAACAAAATTGAAGTGTACTTGAAATGCATTGAACTATCAATGTGCACTCATCTAACTGCATGCATTTTTATGAAATAGCATACTAACTTCAGAAGTGACTTCATCAACTTCAGAAGTGACTTCATCAACTTCAGAAGTGACTTCATCAACTTCAGAAGTGACTTCATCAACTTCATAAGTGACCTCATCCATGCCAAGTGGCACTAGTGTCCAATAAAAACAGGCCACGCGTGCACACACTCCAGAATCAAGAACCTGAAAAACATTATAAATAAATAAAAACTTTAAACGACTCTTTTATATGAAAATGCTAAATTCTTTATACGAGTAATAGCTCTGGAAAAGTAAAAACCTGTAAAAACTCAAAAGGGGACAATAGGGACTCGGTTAATGGCCTAGTAGTAATGGATAAGGTTATAAACTACTCTTATCTAAAAACAAAAATCGGGGAAAAACATAAATGGGAAAAACAAAAATCGCATCATGGCCGCTCGGCTATACTATCTATAAGAAATATAAAAAAAAAGACCTTGGAAAAGCCACACGGCTATACTCTTTAAAAAAATATATACCGAGTATAGCCGCATGGCTATACTATTTTTTTTATTATAATAAAAACCGTGGTATAGCCAGCGGCTATCCTATTTATATTAAACAAAAAAACCCGCCTGTACTATTTATTAACAAAAAAATAAGAGAGAAAATGGCCCTTCTAGTTGCAGTAGTTTATACTTTATAGATATTACTTTGCTAGTTTCGACATCTCCAAAACAGATATTGAAGAGAGAGAAATTTCACAGTAAATCAAATTGAGAGTTCAATCTTTTCTTCTTCTTTTTTTGTGGGAGTGTTTTCCTTTGGTCTACCTCATTCTCTCGAGTGCTACTAAATTCTGTTAGTGCACACATTATTTGTTGTAGAGAATTGCATGTTGAGTTAGAGTGTTCTTGGTAATTTCTTCACATTTCAAACAACACTTTACATGAAGAATACTGCCACCAAGCATACTACTATACCCATAAATCTTTGTTTGAAATTGTTGTTTTGGTTGGCAAAGAGATTGCAAAATCACCATCTTGCATTTTGGTTACAACAAGTAAGATATGATCTTAGCCTCTCACATTCTTTCATAGTTAGTAAACACACGGAACAGGAAAAATATGAATAAAATACGTACGTGTTTTATTCGGCAATATTATTCGGTAATATTTTGGCAAATTACAACTAATAAGTTCGGCCATTATATAATTTTTTTAATTTTTTTAATACATATTAATTTTATTCAATAATATGCAAAATTTTTGTGTATAATACGTGAATTTTGTGTGCATTATTGAAAATTTTATAAAAAACAAGTGTATTAAACATAAAAAATACTTACGTACGTGTATAATAGTAGTATTAAATGTGGAAATGCTAAATTATTTATCTGGGTAATAGCTCTAGAAAAACAAAAACTCAAAATGGGACAATAGAGACTTGGATAATGGCCTAATAGTAATGGATAATGCTCTAAACTACCCTTATAGATAAACAAAAATCGATGGAAAATAGAGACTTGGACACTGTCTTATGTAAAGAGTATAAAAATAAGACCCCAGTAAATAATATTTAAAAAAAAAGAGGACCCGCCTAGCGCATAGCTCCCACTTTTCCACGTGTAAAAACAGTAAAACTGCGCGGCTATACTTTTTTTTTAATAATAAAAACCGTAGTATAGCCGCGCGGCTATACTCTTTATTATATAAAAAATCCGACTATACCATTTTTTTAATAAAAAGAGGACCCGCTGACGCCTAGCGCCCATTTCGCCACGTGTCAAAAATAGTATAGCCGCGCGGCTATACTATTTATAATTAAAAAAAAGGACCACCTCCAGGCACCTAGCATCTGCTTCGCCACATGTTTTATTCAGCAATATTTTGGCAAATTACAATTGAGAAGTTCGGCCACCATATAATATTTAAATATGATTTTTTTTATTTTTTTAATATATATTATTTTTATTCAATAATATGCAAAAATTATGTGTATAATACGTGAATTTTGTAAAAAAAAACAAGTATATTAAACATGAAAAATATGTACAATACCAGTATTAAATGTGAAAATGCCAAATTATTTATACAGGTAATAACTCTGAAAAAGATAAACTCAAAATGGGACAATAGAGACTCGGGTAATAGCCTAATAGTAGTGGATAATGCTTAAACTACTCTAATCCATAAACAAAAATCGAGGAAAATTAATTTAACAAAAAAAGATCACAGTGTCTATTTAAAGTGTATAGCCGCTCGGCTATACTATTTATAAATAAATAAATAACTTTAAAAAAAACGACCCCGGTAAAGCCGTGCGGCTATACTAATTTTTTTTATATAAAAAAATCCCGAGTATATCCAAGAGGCTATACTATTTTTAAAAAAGAAAAAGAAAAAAAAGAGGACCAGCCTAGCGCCTTGAGCCCGCCTAGCGATTCGGCGCCACGTGTCAAAGAGTATAGCCACGCAACTATACTATTTATAAAAAAACTAAAAAAAATACCATAGTAAAGCCGAGCGGCTATACTCATTTTGCATGAGGTGGTGGTTGGGCATATGTCGTAGATGGGAACAGTCGATGGTTGTTTGGGGTTTTTTTGTATTTCAGAAGATGGTCGAAGGATGGGGTGGGTCTATGGGGGAGAGAGAGAGGAAGAGAAGGAGAGAGTGGGGAATTGTTTTTGTTTTAAAAAATTTTAATTTTATAATATTTTAAAAGAATTTTTTATTAATTTTTTCACACATCAACATCAAAATCTAACGGTGAATTTGACGGATGGCGTAATTTGGTAAAATTTAAAAATCTTGGGTATGAGTTGATAAAATTGAAACCTCATAGCCCATTTCGATACGTCACTTAAATCTCAAAGGAGTAAACTGTGGTTAGTCCTTAAATATATCATATGTACTGGGTAGTTAAATCATGAAATCTCTCAATTCTCTTTGTTTTCCCCCAACACAAAGATAAATTGAAGAAAATAGAAGTACTAAAGGTTAAGTTACAAGATCGGGTTGATACAATATATAGATTCCCACGAAACAATAAAAAATAAAAATTAACGCTTGAAAGAAAATGTGTGGGGCTCCCCTGATTTGACCCAAGCAATATCCCTATTTAGTGCGACCTGTCTAATTGTTATTGTTTAGTGGGACCTGCGTTAATGTTTACCGCTTCTTGTTCGCTGAACTCATCTTCTTCGCATCATTTTCCTGCAGTTGCCTCTGCAACTAAAAAAAATTTAAGACTGGGCTGGCTGGGATATATAGGCAGGGGAAACTTTCAAAAAAATTGGGTCAGGCTCCAGCCCTGCCTAGACAGGGCTGAGTCCGTGCCTGAGAGTGAGGTACATCAACAACATGTAGACAAGGCCACAAAAGGCCAAAATACCTTGTCCTCATCAAGTCAACAGACTATATAAACCAAGCAACAACAACATAAAAGGAAATTAAAACTAAGAGAATTGGGTCTTGTTCGCTGCTTTTGGTCTTCTGAGTCCTTGTCTTGAGTTGGGCATGTACCCAAAAGAAATTCAGAATTATAAGATCGGATTTCATATAATTTTTTCAAGTGGTCGAATATCAATTTATATAATGAAGGAAGAGCAAATTGAAAGGCAAGAAATTGACTTTCGTGTTGAATTGGAGAACGAATCTTCTTCATCTTCATCATTACCAATTAATGAAGGAATCCTAAACTAGTTTTCCAAACATAAGAACAATGAGCATATGCTAATGAATAGAGAGTTGATATAGCTTCGAATATGTGGAAAGATGTTGGCCACAATGAGAATTAAGGATAATGAATGAATGTTGCATATTTTCCTTTCAGCATTGCTTTCAAACTTGTTATAAATTTGTCACTATACTTTCGTGAACGTTAGTTTGAATTTCTTATAATTTTTGCTTTTCGTGAATTTGTGGTGGGTGTCTTCGGAAGCAAAATAATTTCTGTTTTTGTCATACATGTCACTTTTCAAAGAAAATCTTCTTCCATCTAGAGGGATGCTCGTTTATATCTCCATTGAAAATAATATATATATATATATATATATATATATATATATATATATATATATTAACGTGCGAACGTGTAGATCTTATTATAACCAGGCGGGAAAGCAGAGAGGGATAAGACAAAATATACGGTGTCCTACGATAATAACGTCAGGATGTCCGCATAAAAGAATATATATATATATATATATATATATATATATATATATATATATATTACTTTTTTATTAGTTATTCCATAAGGAAAGGATCTGAGGAAAGATGGAAATTCTTCCATCGTTTGGCAAAATAAAAGAAAATAGTGTTGGGAAGAAAGAGTGACTAAAGTCTATGCAAATATTTATGAATCTATAACAAAAGTTCATACAAAAGTATGGAAGCCTATAATAAAAGTCTATCCAAGTTTACTAAAAATCCGGATAAAACCTATAGAAGTTATACAATTCCAAGAAATCTGTCGCTTAAAAAAAAACTTTCAAAATCGTATACAATCCTAATTAAATACACCCTCTAAACTCTCACAGAGAGAGGGAACTAACTCGTACAAGAATCGAACTAAAAAAAACTGAAAACTTAAAAGACAACTCGCACACTACGACTTCGGGGGAGTTGTCGTACTTTATTCATCATTTGGAATTCAAACATTTGGTGTCCCACCATTATCGTCCACAAATATTTGTATATCTTTCATACTTTTTTCTTGCTTCTTGAGGAACCTTTTGAACCAATACGTGGAGAGTTTTGAGTATCTTTTTAGATTATCTTTAAAATCCACGTAGATGATACCAAATCGAACAGTGTATCCATAATTCCATTCAAAGTTGTCCAATAATGACCATGCAAAATATCCTTTCACTTTAGCACCATTTCTGCGGACAAAAAGAAATCAAATGTATTGATGTCAATGTAGTGTTTAAATAACGAAAATCTATGACGACTATACCTTAGATGGCCTTGAATAATTTCTTAAACAGGCACTTACTTAATGGATGCTTGTAGGTAACAAAGGTGACGATAGTAGAAGTCAATTCTATTGGTATCGTTAAGGGCCTCTTGAAGTGATACTTTGGGATCATTGAACTCATCAACGCCTACAATATAATGCATTATCATATGCATTGAATTTTAAAATTAGATGATATAACACTTCACTTTATTTCACACCATCATATAAATGTGAAACATTAATGATGCAATTAATAATGACTTAAAATTATTAATTACCATTCTCAGTAATGTAAATGATTGGATCATTATACTTCTCTTTTATGTAGAGTACAAGATCGTGAATTCCTTTTGGATAAACATATAACCAATCTAAAGCCGTCTGCAATCCAATTTGAAGATAATTGACATTTTAGGAGTAATTTGTATGTGAAAAACAATATATTAATCCTCCAAATACTAATAGTTTAAGCTAATAACTTGATGTGCACCTGTGGACCAATAGGAACCCCATTAAGCTCAGCTGTCAAAACATATATGCATATGAATATTAGAATCTAATTATTCTAAAAATTTAATTCATTGCTCAAGGTAAGTATTCAATTTGAACTCACTTGTAGCATTAACGTGAGCATCTGTTAAGTAGCTTGTATGTGCATAAATAATATCAGATGCATCACTTGCATATCTAGCAGAATAATAATTTATTCCAATAAAATCAAATGACCCATTTAGTAACTTGGATTGTTCTTCCGTGAATTTTGGTAATCGTTCTCCAACTATTGACCGCATGCTGTGCGGATAGTCACCAGTGGACAATGGGTCCATACACCTATAAAATACGTAAATTCATAAATAAAAGATTTAATTTAGTAGATATATAAATTAACATTATACTTGCCATCCAAACATAAAATCCAAAGATCGAAATGCAGCATTTATATCTTTTGTTGCCTCTGAAGCAGGCTCAAACCAATGTGAAGCCAATGTTATTCCTATCGAGCCATTTTGAGATGCCTATGCAAGAAAATTCAATAATTTTTTAAATGATTTAGAGTGAGAAATATTTTCAATTAGGACCACAATATTCATACAAAAAAAAAAGATTTAATTAGACCTGATATTCATCTTTATACAATCGTACAACGACTGCATGAGCAAGGAGTTGATTGTGTGTCACCAAATATGGTTCAGTAGCCGAATTTCCGCCAGTGCAGTTTAGGTTTTGCCAAGCAGAGCATCGTCCTGGTGCGTGGCACCCGATTGCATAACCATGGTGACTAACGGTATATGGCTCATTAAACGTGATCCAGTGTTTTACTCGATCGCCAAATTCCTTAAAACAAAGTTCTGCATAGTCTCTAAAATGATCGCTGTATATGGTATGTAGATGTTATTATAATATGTATTTAATTAAATAATCAATATTATATACTGAGGATAGAATTTGTTCACTCACACAATATTAGGGCTTAAGAAACCACCATATTCATCTTCTAAAGCTTGTGGAAGATCCCAATGAAAGATTGTTACAAATGGTTTTAGACCTATATATATCATGAGTAAAAGCCAATTAAAACTTTGACTAAATGATGTTTTAAACGGGTTGAAGTATCAAAATCATTAATCATGTAAGGTGAGATGACTCGCCGTTAAGTAGTAGTTCATTGATGAGATTGTTGTAATATTTGATTCCATCCTCATTCACGCCCCCACTTAGCTTTCCATCTAATAATAAAAACAAATACAACAAATAAGGAAACTCAATCTACAAACAGTAAAATTGTTAAACCGTATATTCATGGCCTTGAAAATTCGACTATAGCTAATTTAATTCGGTTCAGTTCTTTCAGTGATCAATTATTTTAATTGAGAACAAAATGTTGGTTATTATATAGTAGACAACATAGAGTTATTATCAAAGTTGAAAAATAAAGGGAGCAAGTGTTGTAGCAAAAAAAGAATTGTTATGTACAATATTGAGGATAAATTAACCTACTTGGTAATAAATTGGACCACGAGATAGAAAACCTATAAGCATCCAATCCCGTATTCTTCATAATCGCCACATCTTCCTATATAATGACCCATAATTGAGTATGTACACAATGTGCACTTCCACTTCAAGTAAAGAAGGTCTAGAGATAAAATTATAACCTTATAGCGGTTATATTGATCAACAGTGACATCTCCATTACTGCCATCCACGATTCTTTCTGTATTTGTACATTGAAAATTAATTATTTAAATCATAGAGATCCAAAAAATTATTTCATGCAAACTACGATGTATATACGATAAAGTTTTTTTCCAATTCACGACTCAATTACACGATATATTGAACTCAATGCATGTACCAAGACTTTTTGAAGTTATCTTATTTTGACTAAATCATTGTTTGATTAGACAGACCTGAATGGTTGTGGGTGTAGGTATCCCATATACTTGGTCCTCTACCACCTTCTTCTACGGCACCTTCGTACTGAAATGGACATGCATAGTAGATACAGAATTAAGATGTAAATATTCATGCATGCATGTGGAAGCTAATTGATCTGACATTAAACTAAAATTAAACCCAATTAGTTATATATAAAATACCAATTAAAGGGTAATTATTAATTAAGGCCCAAGAAGGAACTGACCTGGTAAGCTGCCGAGGTTGTGCCAAATATGAACCCTGGTTGGAGAGCATCGAAACTGCTCCTATTGAGAGAGTCACAATGAATGGGTAGATCATCTGTATTAGCAGCTTTGTTATTTGTAAATGCAAAGCCAACGAGTAGCACCAGAGACAAGACCAAAGAGCCTAAATGCATTGCCATAATTAAGTGACTATAAAAAAGAAGGAAAAGGCTGGAGGGTTTTTGGTGGCTCTCTTCCTGTCACATATTGCTTGGGTTTATATAGAGGGAGTATGTACGTATTTATGGAACTATGGTTATGTCAATAAATACGTGTCAAATGTTGAGAAGGGTGCTGAGAGTACACATTGGATTAAAGTGATGACAAAAAAAATGATATGTAATGACAAAAAAAAATGATATCATCATGACTTTTTCATTATCAAATAAGATAGTGAAGGGTAACCAATAGTCAACTAGTCACAGTTTCACATTGTGGGCGCAAGCTCCTCCCAATGAGCTTGGAAGGAGAGTGAAGCAACAATCCTGCTGCACATCGCCATCATGTCTTCTTCGAGTAATTTTGAACGTCCATGAATTAGAATTCAAAGCGTGTACGTAAATGGAAATTCGAAAAACTGGAACACTAATTGGGACAATCATTTAATGAACCAAAGAAATAATATCGCAAAACAGACCAAATCAAACCGTCCATTAATTTGAACCAAATCGAACACACTCCACCCCAGCCACTCCATCATCACAGCTTTGTTGAGGAATATAATCTCTGTCACTTCGACAAGAGGGTAAAATTGAGAATTGCATGGATTTCGACAGCTAAACCACAATTGAAAAATTGACCAAAACAAAACCACAATTAGACAACCCTACTGAAAAACCCTATCCACTTTTTTTTTGGTTGGAAAAGATATTGTACTGCCAATATGTAAATTAGAAGTGATACATGGGAAAATAGGGGTGGGGGAAAAGTAAATGCACATTTTTTATTTATCATTTTGTCCTATCAATAATTTAGAATTACAATATAGCACTAAATGCATTTTATTTTATTTTGAAATAAAGTGATATTTCCCCAAAGCCCATCCTTGACACCCACAAAATCACCCTGAGAGAGAGAGAGAGAGAGAGAGAGAGAGAGAGAGAGAGAGAGAGAGAGAGAGAGAGAGAGAGAGAGAGAGAGAGAGAGTATGATATCATTATCATCCAACGACAATGAGGATGAAGTTGAAAAGCTAGTATGTTGGGTTCATTTGTGGATCCAGGATCCTTACCCGGTCGTGATGCAAAAATTCCAAAAAAACAAAAATTAAGAGTGGGTTTTTTTTCTTATATGTTTTTTCTCTTAAATTTTATTCATTTCTTGGATCGAATATTCTGATTTTGGTACAAATACTATTATTGGATATGGAAATTTTATTCATTTCATGACTCATCATCTTTTTCAATTTATGCTTTTGGATTATTTCAAATTCAGGTGTAGGTTAGTTTGATAGCTTTGGTATTCGGTTTCTGAGTCTGAAGGTTGGTTTTCTTCGTGGAATTCTTTGAGGATTATTTTCTGGGTAGGCTGTGGATATATTAGGTTCATTTATTGGCACCTTAAAGAACGAATAAGAGTGTGAATTCTTTAAAGTTAAGTCTTTTTCATTCCTGTACCAAAAAAACAAAAAAGTCTTTTTCATTCATTTCAGATTCATTCCTGATAGGAGTATGGATTCTTTATAGATTCTACGGATTTTTAGGGGGAATCTCTGGCTGGTTGGCGTGAGGGATGAGAAAAAAAATCTTTTTTTATTTTTAAAATAAAGACCTAGCTCAAAACAGCATCGTTTTGACCAGGTCATTAAAAATAAAGGTTAATTTCAATTTAGTATCTTAAATTCTTATCCTTAAGGTATGTTTGTCTCTACACTCTTAATTTTAAAAATTACATACCCTAATTTTTTCAATGTTTTTACAATTTGGTTCATTTATTGGCACCTTAAAGAAGGAATAAGAGTGTGAATTCTTTAAAGTTAAGTCTTTTTCATTCCTATAAAAAAAACAAAAAAGTCTTTTCCATTCCTGTACCAAAAAAACAAAAAAGTCTTTTTCATTCATTTCAGACTTATAGATTCTAGGGATTTTTAGGGGGAATCTCAAGCTGGCTGGCGTGAGGGATGAGAAAAAAAAATCTTTTTTATTTATAAAATAAAGACCTAGCTCAAAACAACATCTTTTGACCAGGTCATTAAAAACAAAGGTTAATTTCAATTTAAGTTTTAGAAATTTTAATGTTTTATTTATATTTTAAGCAATTTAAGTTTAAGAAGTTGGATCCCACATATGCCACCTTAACAATTAATGAAGATTCTAGGTAAGGTTAACGTTGGAATTAAATTGCAAAAAATTGAATGTAATTGTTAAAATTGAGAGTGTAAGGACAAACATGCCTTAATGATAAGAGTTCAGAGTACTAAATTGAAATTAACCATAAAAACAATTCAGCGCATGAAGCTGTTTTTTTTTTTGGTCGAAATTGAGTTTCATTAAATAGAAAGTCAAATCCAGATTACATCACTGAGTTCACACAAAATGTAATACAACCAAGCTTCCATGGGGTCACCTGATTAGGTTACCCGCCTCGACACTTATCCAGCCTCCAATCAGAATCTGATGATGACGAGGACAGCCACAATCCAAAGGGGAATGGACCCAGTGAATAGGAAAAACTGTGTTTGGAACTATTGCTTGTACTCAATAATTTACAACCAAAAAAACAAAAAAAAAAAAAAGAAAAGGAAAATGCATAATAGACCAAGTTTTTGTCTGTAATTTTTGTTTCCCAATCACCGTGGCTAGAGTTGGCAATGGGTCGTGTAATATTGAGTTAGTGTCGTGTTGGGATAATAAATGTGTCAAGAATGCTTAACCCGAACTCGAATCATTTAATAAACGTATCAAGTCGGGTTCGGGTCGTCTTAAACAGGCTACCTGGTTAATAACATGTTTAATAATAAGTGGTAGGAACTAGTAACTAGTGGAATTCAGTTTTGAACTGCTCCATCAATCGTTTTTTTAATAGGAGAAGCCAAAGAGAGAGTGAGATTGATGATGATGTTATGAGAATTTAAGAGAGAAAAAAATTAGACAAGCATTTTTTTTATTTTGTTTTGTTGATTGGAAAAAGCAAAGAATTTTCCCATGATCACAATAATGTGAGAATTGATCGTGATGCGCAAAGAAACATGTGAAATTACTAAAATATTTATGCATATAATTGTTATAAATATAAATATCAAATTATATACATATGAAATTCTACTTCTTTGTCCAGACAAAAAAAATACATACTTCTTTGAAAAACAGCTTGTATAAACATTATAAATATCAAATGGTGTCGGATATAATCTCAAAGTTGTCCGTATCATGATGGATAAAGTGTTGGAAAGGAATAAAAGTGGCCCGAAAATGACCTGAAAATGACCAGGATTTTTATCATGCGGTTTCGTATCGTGATTTTTCCGTGCAGATTTCGAATTGTGTAACGGGTCATATCAAAAATTGCCACGCCTCTTTGTCACTTGACATGCACGCTACATTAAATTTTTTTTATTTTAAAAAACTTGTTATAGAATAAATAAATAAATAAAACCACTGGAACGATAACGTGTTATCCCTGCAGTTTATCAGTTCCTAGTTGAACATACGTCCATGTAGTTCACAAAGCACATTTGATGCATCAAATGTAACATAATACAGTACCAACCAAATATATTACTATCAACTTCTTCCCAGAAGACAACATAAACATAGCTGATACGAACTTCATCTTCTAGGTCGGGTCATTTGTGGGCGGCCTGAAAGAGAACAAAGGACCAAAGGGCGTTCAACTAAGAGCAATGCCAGAGTTCAACATTAAACGAATTGGACAAAAGAAGCAATAACATTGATATTTACTTCATTTTTTACAGCTAATCAAATGACTTTACGGGAAATCAGCAGTAATTTGAAATACCCACATGATCAAATAATACCTATTGTGCATTTAAAAATTCAGACACCTCCAAACAAACGAGTAGGACATTAAACAGACAATTTCTATTAAAATGACCATATCTTTTTAACCCTGATCAAGTGAAATAACATGGAACTAACTCGAGGGTGCATAAAGAAGAAACAAAGTGGCATTCTTGCTTCCATTTGACTTCACAATATATGGGGACAATAGGGACAAATCTTCATACAGTTAGACACAGCACAGTGCTAATGACAACAACGAGTAAACACAACGCACAAAATTTCTCTAGGGAGATGTAGCACAATGTATTTGGGATATCACAAACAATGTGCAGTAACATCACATGCTGATGCAAACTTTGGTATTTGTTAAACCAAATCAGAAACTGAAAGTTTTCCATTTTTAATTACACAAGAGGAAGCAAACAGTGGAAAATGATAAAAATTACACCTACCACCCCTCTCACTGATTCCACAAACTAGGAGCGTGAGTTATCCATGGACCCATAGCTGTTAGTACATAATAGCTATGATGGTTGTTAAAAGTTATGATGGTTGTTAAATTATAAAATAAAAAAATCTGAAGCCAGAATTTTAGGTCCCTATACACACATAAACAGAGTACCATAACCACAATACTTTGAAACTTGAAAGGCTTTTTTTATCACAGGAGGTCAGTGAACAAAAAAAACACACATAAACTCAACCTTGAGGCCCCAGCATTGGGTATACATCTTTCTCAATGAAGAATTATGAAACAGTGATATATCGTGTTGCCTGACCCATATTTTTCCCTATCAGTCTTTCCCCAAACAAGACAAACGCAGAATTCTCAATTCAAACGAGTCATACTTCAATATAAATTGTTTGAAGACTGTAATTCCATTTTTCCAAAACCCCTATATGATAATTTTGTATAAAGTAAGTATTCAAAGATGCATACCATTTCGGGAGGGTGGATTTTCAGTATGTCTCTCAATTTGGGCCGGGGAGTGCATATGACTCATCAACTGTACTAGTAAACCTTCAAACCGATTCATTTGAACTGATAGCAAACCCTCAACCCGACCAAGTTGCTCTTTCAAGCCCTGTACCTCAGCAGCACTTCTTTGTTCAGACTCCTCTTGTCGCTGCTTTGATTCCTCAAGTTGCCTTCTGAGCTCACTAACAGTAGATGATGATGAAGATGATGGGCCCCATAACTCTTTGGGGGTTACACCATTTCCGTAACCACGAACCCGACTCGAACGCTCAGGTCCAAAAACCTTTACAAAAATCTCGTCTTCAGTCATCTGTGAGTTCTCCACAGACATTTGAGTATAAAGTTTCTTGAGCTTTGACTGCATTCAGAAAATGGAACCACGAGGTACAATGAAAAAATAAAAAAAGAGAGAGAACCAAAACTATATAACTGAGAATTAGGTAAGCTTGCAAATCCAATTTAATTTCAGGATCAATATATACCAATGCCTCCTGTGAAGCTGGATTTGCAGCTAGTCCATCAGGCCGCACGTGGGTAAGTTCCCATAGAAATGTACGTCCAGGGTCATTTCCAGTCTTCTTTCTCTGCAATTGCACGAACAAAAAAACTAAGAATGATGACGAACACAGTAAAATATTACTCAAGAAGTGAATAGCTCAGGTCATACCTCTTCCTCACGGATTTGTGAGAAACTCTTGGAACCAGATGTGTGGATTATGTTATTTTTGGAACGATTCTCCATGTTTTTCTTACTAATTAACTGCATTCAAGGAAGACTATGAATGTATTTAAAAAAAAATCCAAGGAGAAACAGATAACTGAAAGGAAAATAGGAAAAAATGTAAAGTTTCTTGATTTTCTTTCCCCTCAATATTTTCTTTTTATATGCAACATTTTTTTGGTACCTCCCATTCAGGTGAGCTCCACATGTTTATAAGATACTGCCAATCATCCTCTGCAACATTTGGTGGTATTTTTTTCCGTGCTTCCTCAGTTGTCTCACATGTTTCATACCATATCTTCTTGAGGTAATGCCGATAATTGTGATAGGATCTATGAATCTGATCCAATACCCATGTCATGTTATCTTCGACTTTGAAACGCTTCTGAGAACATGTATGAGGAAATATAACAAAATAAACATGCAAAACTGAGGATTTAAGGGAAAATTAAAAGGTATAGTGTGAACTACTTCCTTCAAAATCTTTTGTTGTACTAACCAACATATGTTCAAATGCCTTCTTTTTAATCTCAAATGGGATTTTCTTCCATGACTTGACCTGCAGGGGTAGCTCCCGGGTTTGCCTAACCAATGCTGTACACTCTGATTTGAAAATTGTGGAGCTTTCACCTACAGCTCTCCGGTTCCTCCAGCTGATTTCAAATCTTTCCCCAATCGGAATTTGAGCTAGTTTAAGGTTACGGGTGGGCCCTCGTGTCCTCCTTTTCCCCACATTAGAGCTTCTTAAAACTATAAAAATATAAAAAATTGAATCAAAACTTAACAAAATTGAAACCAGAAGTAACCTACACTAATGATGAAAAATATAATATCGAGGCCTCATCTTAAGGAACTATAGTACTGGAAAATTAAAAGATTTGCTGTCAATTTGAGTTTAGAAGTATAAATATTCAACATTCATGCATCAATATAATGGAAACTCCTCTACTTTGTCTTGAAAATAAGTGAGAAATACACATATAAGCATATATGAATTATTTAATAATTACAAGAAGAAGAAAAAGTGAAACTCTAATTTCCTAAACAGATTCAAATTCAATTTATTTAATAAACTAAACTCACATATAGAATTTATTTGGCAGTAAACAATATCATCTTTATAGAACAACATTGTGAAAACTTTGAATAATGATACATACAGAAGTTCAAAGGATTTATGAAGATACTGCGATCTTAAAGGCAGTGGAAAAAAGAATTAATCAAAGACAATATGGTTTCACTATTGGCTTCTTTTACAACCAAAAGAAAATGATATATCTGTATGCACACATAGTTTGAAGAATTGATTAAAGCCAATACATATTTGATCTAAACCACAAATATGAAACACACAATGACTAAAGAGTTCAACTAAATACAACACAGGTATCATTCTAGCATGAGACCCATGGGGACTTTATAGAACAATTCAATGCATACAGTCTTCCTTGATAAGTGCTTGATGCAACTGTAAAGCTGCTCCATCACCTCCTATTTCATTGATATGCTTACCAGAGCTCAAACTCACTGACGTCAATGTATGTATGAAATGCATAGTTTATCGATGAGCCCGAGATCACAAGGCTTTCCAATCTGTTGTCTAATACACAGCAGTTGAATATTCTTAATTATTATTATTTTTATACGAAGATTTTCTTAGTCAACAAATAAAGAAAGGATAAAAATCTAAGATATATGAGATAGAAAAACAAAAATAAAAGATCAAAACTAAAGAAAAATTGCCAACAATTTTAGACCTCGAGAAGTCAAGATGAAATATGTGCTGATTCACATATTCTGTAATCTTTAAATTTAATGTATTTGTTTGTAAGTGCTTATGCATGCAGGTATGGATTTTCTTTCATACTGGAATTGGAGCATGCCGTCTCCCAGTACCTGTACAACAAACCCAAGCATACTGGGATCTTGGGAACTTTACCAATTGATATGTAACCTACTCTTGAATTCTTTTCTTTGGTTAATAAGAGCAAAACCTCACTCTTGATGGTGATTCACAGAATCAAAAGAGGCCATGCTGAAATGCACAGTAACAAAGACAAAATGAAATTTGGGAAGGCAAACCACATACGAGGACAACCAAGGATGAAATAATCAACCAGGCAAACAATATCGTACTCAAACATACAGATATATCGACCGATATTCCCATATAGTTTCCAATATTGGGGACTGTCAATGAAAACGAGGATATTGGCTTTAAAACATGGAAAATTTAAATGAAATATTAAGAAATGTTAAATCAATCATAAATGCATTATGCATGTACTAAACAAATAAATTTCATAATACACTTTGTCTATCATATACTAATGCATGCAATAAACAAATAAATTTCATAGTATACTGCGCCTCAGATAAGTATATGATACGTATATGAAAGTAAAACTTTAACTACATATATGGTGATCGAGGTTACTTTTGTATAAGATGGAAATAACACAGAATAGAGTGGAAATTCATCTGTTCTTCTTCCATTCAGTTTCAGCTAATTGTCGCTGATTAGCGGCGAAATATTGGGGATATAGGCAAACTATCGGGGAACAGGAAAGACATAGTTTCACCCTCTATATCTATATTGGTGGTCAAAATCTTGATATAACTGGCTCCCAAGTGAAAATTTATCACCAAGAATAACAAGTTTATTTAGCACACCAATCAAAATAAAGTAACAAAACAGAAGTAATGTGAAACCCTTACTGCTACTTGTCCCTGGTTCTTTACTGGACAGACCAGCAGCTGTCCAATATGTCATGAACTTCGCCTCCACCCTTTTCATAAGGTCCAAAACAAAGTTACCCTCATTGTAATAGTTGTAGCAGTTCTTCCAAATGTATTGGACGTCCTTGAATACATCCTCCGAGTTCGTGTACTTAGTACCATTTTCAAGATGGTTGCATATTGTTCCAAAATCCATTGGTGTATCTATGACATCAAAGTAATCCTGGTTCCAACCGTCATCACCCCCAGAAAGGGGAGAAAAGACAGAGAAAGTAGAAGATAAATCAATAAGGGAGAGAAGAATTATGAAAGGAACGCAGCAACGCATTTCAGAATAGATATGACATCTATGACGTCAATGTTGCCTTGTAGATCTGTCCGAGATTAGATCAGCTAAACAAAAAATCCTAAGAATTCAATATTTCCAACTTATTGATTCACGAAGCATAATAGAACCTTAAAACCTTACAGTTAATATAAAGCTTTGTTTTTCCTTTTTGAATACATGATATGCTACAGAATGTCCAGAACGGGATATAATTTTGAGTTACAGTGATAAGGGGGAGGAGGCACACACTCAAGGGGTTTTGAACATGGGTCATGGGGTCGGGGTGGGGGGCAATGCACCTCAGCCACTGAGGTAAACCCAAGGACCCCAGAACAAGGATATGAACCCCAATGTGTATTAACTTGCAGATATTTGTGTACATGAAAAACAGAGACTTACCAATAGAATATCCATATGTTCCAAGAATACAGTATTGCATCTGTGACAAGAATTAAGTTCTTTTCAGGCTTTTAATGGAGGGTCATTTTTGGTACCTTTGACCCTGGCTTTGTAACCTTTGTCCTATGCAATAGGTACTTGGTATTACTTATATTTTGCAACATAGACAAAGTAGAATAATATATGTACACAAATACATATATAATCAAAAGTGATATGTATATATACTCAAATGAAACCAAATCAGGTTTTTGACTGGCTTTTTAAATGAACACATATGTGTGTGTGTGTGTGTGTGTGTAAATAAAAATAAATGGTTTTGTTTTCTCTAAAACCCAAGTCTGGGTGTAGTGCAAATTGCAATATAGCAGATAATCGTAGCACAAACAAATATTGCAAACCTGACAATATATAGACATAAACCAAAGCAGAGTTCGTTCCTAATTAAATATGCTTTGTATAGCTTAATACCAGAACTGATACGTATAAGGTGATAACAGATCTTTGTTCTCTAGTCCAGACCAAAAGAGAATCAAATTTAAAAATAAGATCATCAAAATAAAACAGCTATACCATATATATGGTAGGAGTTGCTGACATGAAAGACGCCTTAAATTTTTTTGAATGTATGTTATTAAAAAGTTAATATAAAAATGTACATATACATAACACGTCAGTGCAGAAGACTCGCATTATTACAAAAACAAAATGATGTTTGAATTCAACCAAGTCATTTTTCCACTAAATTTAAAATCTTTGTGGCTAGTCAAGCTTGTACCCCAAAAGAAATAGTTTGACATAGTAACTTGATAAACTTGAAGCAAGAAATTGCAATCCCCTATTAGATGCCCGCAAAAAAGCTGGTACATCATAACGATCACCATATCATGTTATCACTCAAGAAAAATATTTAGAAAATATGCATATCAAAAATCACACTCACAGGTAATCTCAGAGCAATTGGATCCACAGGAATGTTGAAAGGTACAGCTGCATCCATTTTCATAACCCTCTTAATAACCTATAAGGTGAGAACAGCAGTAAGTTCAATCACATTAGGCATAATCTGGTCAGAAAAACTATCGCAACAAAATGCCTGGTTAAAGAAGCACTTCAATTGTTTTTTCGAAAACAAAAAACATTTTGTCCCTTCCTATGAATGTATAAAAGACTACACAAGCACCTAATTCTAAAACCAAAATGTCACAACAGAAACCAATTACAAAATTTCCATCATACAGCCAGAGAAGCGCTTAATTCTTTTTTGTTACAGCAAGGATCATGCGAAGGCGCCTCTTGCTCATTCTGGAATCTACTCCAAGAACCAAAGACTTGCAATGGCTTAGTTTGTGTACCGTCAATCTTCTTGGATGAGTTTTCCATCTGGAGATTCACTTCACCATACTTCCTAAGCAATCTCTGCACGGTCCTATCCATGGAGCTCACATTTTGATCCCCGTACGACCAGTCACTCCCCATTGAAGAAGAAGAAGAATTACCTAAATCAATCTCCATTTCAGGGTCAAATTCCTCATCATTATGGTCTTCGTTATCGGATTGATTCCGCCCAATATCATTTCCTTCTTCAACATTTTGACTCACAAAATTCAAGAATGCTACTTCCTTCTCATTGACCAATTTCTCATTAACCACTCTCTCACTTACTACTCTCTCACTGACCACATTGGGTTTCTTTCGTGGCCTTCCCCTTCCCCTGCAGGCTTGTTTGCGCCTCATGATCTACTAACAAACATCACAAATTAAAAAGCGAAAAGGAAAACAAATTAGTCAGAGCAAGCTGGCCGGGTGACTCGAAAAGCTCTCTAAGTAAGTCAGACTTACAATATTTAATATAAGCAGCAATTAAATGCTTACAAGCTTCAAAATTTGTTAAATTCGTTCAAATAATAGAACGAAAATCAGTCAGAAAAAGAAAAAAAACAAAAAAACTCTTGTTGTCACCAATAACTTTTTGATGACAACAAGTTAATAAATTTTTATCTTTTTAGTCATAATTGAGCAGCATATAAGCTTAACCGCTGCAGTTTCCCTTCACACCCACACAAATATACATACAAACACATAGATATATAACGATTCACCTTTATCTGAAGCAAAAAGATACAAGACGCGCGTGTGTAGAGTGTAGAGTGTAGAGTGAGAGTGAGAGAGAGTTACCTTTGCCTGAATCAAATGAATCGTAGAGATCAGGCTTTGGGATGGTTGAACATCTGGGGCTTAGGGCTTTGATTATTTTGTTTTTCACTGCGGTTGTGGTTTGCAGGGTGCACACAGAGTCGTGGCTAAATGCTCGTTTGGGGTTTTCGTTGACCACGGTAATGCGGCGACCATAATGGCCAGCAAAGGCAATAACCAACCAACTACCAACCAACTACATTATTGTCATTAAAGATGGAAGTGCTTCTAGTCAGGGGGCTTTCCCAAAATTATAGTGCTTGGGGCAGGTCGGGTTGAGCTTTTACAAACTGAAGGAGGTTAATGGGGCTTGCACACCCCATATGGGATGGCACCACAGTAAAAAAGTGGGTAAAACTCTCTCTTCTCTCCCCCAAGTGCACAGGGAGCGCATCCGCTGTCCCAAATTTGGTGTCCCCATGGTGTCCCTTCTCTAATTATTTGACATGTGTCATATAACTTAACAGAGAGTTAACTCTGACTTATATATTGTGATTAAATAATAAATTAAAATTCATAAAAAGAAAGAGAAAAGAAAAAGTCTCTCCTCTCTTCCCCGTCTCCTCATCGACAGCCACCAACCCCACCCTCCTCCTCCTCCCTCTCTCTTCTCCCTTAGCCACCCACCCACCCCTCTCCTTCTCTATTTTCCCCCTCTATTTTCGACAACCACCAGATCTCGGTTTTTTCGATGGGAGTGAATACAGAAGTTAGAGAGAAGGCAACGGATCTGACCCATATGTTCCAAAATTGTTACGGAAGTTTCTGCATCATCCAATTTGGAAGGAAGATTCTGCATCTTTTGTCAACTCTTAAATTCAAGTTGTCTTCAAAGAAAAACCCTTCAAAACCCAGCCATACCTCCGTATACTATCCTCCATTTTCCTTTAAGTCTTGTATATGTTCATCTTTTTTACTCCAATTAAACATTTAGTGCACAAATTCTTAGCATATAGCCAAAGACATGCGAAAGCCCTACATTTCAGCCAACCATGCCCTGATCAAATTAATTGCAGAATAGGTGACATAGGGCTTATTGGAGTGGGCGAACGATTGAGAAGCTCCCGGATCCCGATTAATGAGCTTGAGAAAGTAGATGACAATAGGTATATCAAATTGGTTTTTCTTTTGCAGAGATTAGGAGGGAGGAGAAGAATGACTGACTGGGTTTATACTGTGAGTGTTTGAGAGTTGAGAGGCTCAGCCCGTATTTTGGGGATTTTTTTTTTGTATTTTTTAGTGCTAAATAGAAAAGTTAACATAGTTAACTCTCTGTTAAGTCATAAGACAAGTGTCAAATAATTAGAAAAGGGACATAGAGGGGACACCCATTTGGGGATAGCAGATCCGCTTCCAAGTGGACATGGGTTCGATTCACTTAAGAGACAATCCTGAGGCCCAATATAATACTCTCCCCCCTCCCCCTCTCAGCGAATGACAAAAAAAAAGGGTGCTTGCACACCCTTATATATATGTATGTGTAGGTCGGACCGTGCTTTTATGGGTCGGTCAAGTCAAGCTTTTCCTTAATGGGTTGAATGGGCACTCATTGGCCTTTGAGCCCACGAACCAAATGATGACCCCTAACTACTTGTAGTGGTTAAAATTGTTTATTCATGTACCAAGGTCCTATATTTGATTCATATGTGCCTCATATCATATGACATATTTACTTATCATAAATGAGGATTGGCATGGTTCAAATTCCTTACTTATCAAAAATGGAAAGGATCCAAATTCCTTATTCTTCTTTGTTTGCAAATACATGAGTATTTGAATAATTTCAATTCTGACTTCCATTATGTGGGTTACATATTAAATTCCGTAATCAAATACTCCAAAAACAAAGATTCATGACTTCTCTTATTCATAATGAGTAAACATGTCATTTCTCATATGAAGAAAATACGGAGTTCAAAGGCTTGAATGAATGATTACTTATTATTGACAAAAAATATTTTAATCATTACTTGACACAAGCATTGTATTAACATTTTATCTCAAATGAATAATATTCTATTTATAAAGTATAGCCGTCCGGCTATACGCTTTGCACAAAAACACATTCCAAGCGCTAGCGGGGGCTTTTTTTTAATTAATAGTATAGCCGTGAGGCTATACTCCGGATTTTTTTTATTTAAAAAAGAGTATATTTGCCCGGCTTTACTAGGGTCCTTTTTTGAAATTCTTTTTTATGACTAGTACAGTCGTGCGGCTATAATCTTTTCATAGATAATGTGATTTTTTTTATAGTTGTTTTTCCCCGATTTTTGTTTCTCGATTAGAATGGTTTAGAGCATTATTCATTACTATTAGTCCATTACCCGAGTCTCTATTGTCCCCTTTTGAGTTTTACTTTTCCAGAGTTATTACCCGAATAAAGAATGTAGCATTTTCGCATTTAATACTCGTATTATACACGTACGTACATAAATCTTCATGTTTAATACAATTTTTTTTTACAAAATTTTCAATAATACACACAAAATTCACGTATTATACACATAATACTCACATTTTATTGAATAAAAAATTTAAAAAATTAAATACTAATTATTCAATAAGTAAATAATAATTAAAACATAACTACTAATAAAAATAATTAAAAAAGATAAACTCATTCAATGGGTATAGCCGCGCGGCTATACTTTAAAAAAAATCTATTTATAGAGTACAACTGTAACGCTATATCGTTGAAATATTCTATTTATAAAGTAAAGTCGTCGGCTATACTCTTTGCACAAAAACACGTCTCAAGTGCTGGCCAGGTTTTTTTTTAATAAATAGTATAGCCGTGCGGCTATACTCCAGATTTTTATATAAAAAGAGTATAGCCGACCGGCTTTACTAGGGTCCTTTTTTTTGAAATTCTTTTTTATGAATAGTACAGCCGTGCGGCTATACTCTTTTCATAGATAATGTGATTTTTTTAATTATTTTTCCCCGATTTTTGTTTCTTGATTAGAGTGGTTTAGAGCATTATTTATTACTATTAGTCCATTACCCGAGTCTCTATTGTCCCCTTTTCAGTTTTTACTTTTCCAGAGTTACTACCCGTATAAAGAATTTAGCATTTTTGCGTTTAATACTCGTATTGTACACGTACGTATGTATTTTTCATGTTTAATAAACTTGTTTTTACAAAATTTTCTATAATACACACAAAATTCACGTATTATAGAGAAATATTCATATTTTATTGAATTTAAAATTTAAAATTTTAATACAAATTATTCACTAAGTAAATAATAATTAAAACATAACTACTAATTAAAGTAATTAAAAAAGAGAAACTCATTCAATGGGTAAAACCGCACGGCTATACCTTTGAAAAAATTCAATTTATAAAGTACAGTCGTACGGCTATACCTTTGAAATATTTAATTTATAGAGTATAGCAGCCCGGCTATACTCTTTGCACAAAAACACGTTTCAAGCGCTGGCCTTTTTTTTAAAAAAATAAATAGTATAGCCGTGAGACTATACTCCGGATTTTTTATATATATAAAAAAGAGTATAGCCGCCATGCTTTACTAGGGTCCTTTTTTTTGAAATTCTTTTTTATCAATAGTACAGCCGTGCGGATATACGCTTTAAATAGACATTGTGATCTTTTTTTAAAAAATTGTTTTTCCCCAAATTTTGTTTATCGATTATAGTGGCATAGAGCATTACTATTAAGCCATTACCCGTATAAAGAATTTGGTATTTTCGTGTTTAATACTCGTATTCTACATGTACATACGTGTTTTTCATGTTTAATACACTTGTTTTTACAAAATTTTCAATAATACACACAAAATTCACGTATTATACACAAAATACTCACAATTTATTGAATAAAAATAATTAAAAAAATTAAATACTAATTATTCACTATGTAAATAATAATTAAAAAAATTAAATACTAATTAAAAAAATGTATTTATAGATTATAGCCGCCCGGCTATACTCTTTTGACAAAAACACGCGCCAAGCGTTGGGCGGGTTCTCTTTTTTTTGCTTTTTTTTTAAAAAAATAAATAGTATAGCCGTGCGGCTATACCCCCAATATTTTTATTATAAAAAATGAGTATAGCCGCCCGGCTTTACTGGGGTCCTTTTTTTTTTGTAATTGTTTTTGTATAAATAGTATAGCCGTGCTGCTATAATCTTTAAATATTGTGATCTTCTTCTTTTTTTTTATAATTGTTTTTCCCTGATTTTTGTTTATCGATAATAGTGGTTTAGAGCATTATTTATTACTATTAGGCCATTATCCGAGTCTCTATTGTCCCCTTTTAAGTTTTTACTTTTCCAGAGTTATTACCCATGTAAAGAATTTAGCATTTTCACGTTTAATACTAGTATTGTACACATGCGTATATATTTTTCATGTTTAATACACTTGATTTTTACAAAATTTTCAATAATACACACAAAATTCACGTATTATACACAAAATACTCACATTTTGTTGAATATAAATATATAAAAAATTGAAAAAATTTAAATACTAATTATTCACTAAGTAAATTATAATTAAAACATAACTACTAATTAAAGTAATTAAAAAAGAGAAAGTCAGATAATGCTATTCAATGGGTATAGCCATATGGCTATACTTTTTTAAAAAAATTTATTTATAGAGTACAGCCGCACGGCGATACCTTTGAAATATTCTATTTATAGAGTATAACTTGTAGGCTGTCTTCTATGGAGATTTCATGCCACTGCTATTAGAGAATGTTTGTTATTTGTCTATTCATGTTGTAACATCCCACATCGACCAAAGGAGAGGGGGTGATGTGCCTTATATGTACATGCCCACCTCCATCTAGCACGAGGCCTTTTGGGAGCTCACTGGCTTCGGATTCCATGGGAACTCCGAAGTTAAGCGATTTTGGGCTAGAGCAATCCCAGGATGAGTGACCCATTGGGAAGTTGCTCGTGAGTTCCCAGAAACAAAACCGTGAGGGCGGGGCCTAAAACGGACAATATCGTGCTACGGCGGAGCCGATCCGGGATGTGACACATGTTGGAAGCTTTCGTGATATGCTAGTCCCAAGAATGATCTCCAGTTTTGAAGGAATGTGTAATTTGAGTACTTTGGAAATAAAGTCTAACCCAGATTTTTTTGAACCTAAAACTGATGTAAGTGAAAGTGTTGCCTATTTCTTTCCCCCTCTCTTTCATGAGTAGTTTTTTTTTGGGTGCCGAAATTTCAACTGATTTGCTTGTTGATTGTTGCCTTTCCTGCAGTGTTCTGGGTTTAATATGGGATATTGGAGACTGCAAAACATTTCTTTTATTCATCAACTCAAGGAAGTAACCATAGAGCTTTCCATTGGATCTAATGGAATTCAGTTTGCAAAATATGTGATCGAGCATGCTCAGAATTTGAAGAAAATGACAGTTTTTCATTCACCTCAGCAGTCGAAAGCTGTAAGGAAGATAACAAAAAGCAAGATTGCTTCCAGTGCCAAACTTGTCTTTTTGGAGGATAGAGAAAAAGGAAGATAATCATAATCTGAACAACTGACCAGATGAAGGGTCGTCAAGGGTTGTCTCCCCAAACTTCCAGAGAGCTCAGTCAGATCAACTGTCTTCCCTATGCTATTCGGTGTAGCGGTGGGCGCGGGTGAGTATGGAACGGTAGAGAGCTCTTCCGTTAACCTTACCAAACCTTTCAATAGACCAATTTCTCTTATGTTAACCAACCATTAAATCCTTTAAGTGTTTGGTTGGTTAACCATAAGTGGTTCAGTAGGAGGCCGGTAGTACCATTTAACAAAAACCTCTTGAGAATAAAAATATTTATTACTAATACTAGTTGAAAAACTCAAACTCAAGCCCAAGAAAAAAAAATACTCATTCAAGCTTGTAGAACAATATGGTAGAATGAAGCTTTTATAGAGGATGAAAAAGTGAAGGTTTCTTAAGGAAACCGATGTGGGAGTTTTGTATCTACACAAACAGCGAGCCCTACATTTTTTTATAAAAAAGTAGCTTTATTATCTTGTTTTCCTCTTAGTGGCTAAGGAGAATAAGTTGACACATTAATTAGTAGGGTATGTTTGTGTTTCCATTATCCTACAATGCTATTTCCTATTTTTGGTGTGGTACTCCATCTTTATAATTATATGTAGATGTTTTATGGTGTCATGTTACATGTATTTATATTTAAATAATAATGTATTTTTATTGTTCGGTTCAGTACGGATTTCCGCGGGATGAGATATCATTAACTGTTAACCAAACCAAACTTTTCGGATCAGATCGGTACGGAAGAATTAAAAATTTAAATTTAAATTTAACCAAACTAAACCAAACTGTCGGTACACGGATTTTTTGGTTGAGATGCCCACACCTAGTTCGATGTTTTGTTTGAATCTAAGTGTACGTGTTATTTTCGTTTAACTCAACTGTGTACTGATTGACAATCCTAGACCATATGTGCTTTTTTTTTAAGTCAAAAGTAAACTGCGTAGAGGTTCCTCCAATATTTTAAGAGCCGCATAATTTGGTAGATTACATGAAGCTTATAGTTTTTTATTTTTTTAGTAGCTGCTTTTTGTTGCTAGCCTGTTTGGATTGCCACCCAACCCAGAAATTCTACCCTGGAAATATGTTAAATCAATTCCATGGACAATCCAATATTAGTGCACATGATGGATTTTCAGGGGACGATAATTTACTTAAGAACAGAGTGAATGGTTTTGATGAATAGTTGTTCATTTGTAACTTATCTTTTTCTACTTATTTTAATTTTTTTATAAACTTGTTTTTAACATTTACAATAAAGATTTGTATTGTTATTCATAGATTTTAAAGCATAAAAAAATTTGCAAACGTTAGCATATAAATATTTGTTACATATTAATACAAAAAAAGTAGTAAATGTATGCAAGATTCAAATCTTCAGCTAACAGGAAGAAAATTGAACCAACTAACTTTTGGTCTGAATAGGATTGGTGAGTTGGGGTGTCACATGCATTTTCCAAAGGAAACATCAAAGGATTACACACTAAACCCAAGTGCCAATACGATAAATAAAAAACGCGTGATTTTGACAAGTGTCAGGCGTGAGATTGGGCTTGTCAAAATCCTCCCCTAAACAAAACCCCACAAAGCCAGCCAAGCACCATTCTCCATTTTATATAAGACCCAGTTGGCTGAAGCATCCTCCTGCTAGCTAGAGTAAGGGTGCATCAATGGTGGTAAGTGCTAGTATCAAAACCAACCTACTTTGTCTTTATTTAATTCAGTGTACAAATGAATATAATTGATGTTTTAGTATTTAATTTCCCTTGTCTTGTAGGTTTGTAGTATATGAATTGAAACCAACTTCTCTTACAAACACAGCGACACAGAAATAATTAGTCTCATGGAACCCAAGGCTAAGTTACTTGCCACTGCAAGTTGTCAAGGTCAAGGAGTTCAGGCTAAGAGTATGATGTTAGACAGACTTAGTCATCTTCCAGACGAAGTTACCCATCACATTCTTTCCTTCCTTGACCTAACAGACGTAATTCGTGTTGGCTGTGTGTCCAAAAGATGCAGAGAATTTTATCTCTCAACTCAGTCACTGAAGTTTGATCTTGAGGAACTTTCGGGTATGAACATATCCACCTGTTGTAAGCGGTTGGAGTTGATGAGTTCTTTGGACAGGTTCCTGTTTCATCGCGGGGATAATAAGATAGAGAGCTGTCGTATTAACTGGATTCTCCATAACTTCGATATTGATGACTGCTTTTGTGATGAGACTTTCCGGGTCATGATGTGGATCTACAATGCTTTAAGATGCAATGTTGAAGAGCTTCATCTAAGCATCTGTGAATATAAAGGGAAACCATTGTTAGCACTTCCGTCTTTCATCTTTCTTTGTGGATCTCTGCGGTCTCTAAAGGTGGACTTCAAGTGTAACATTCTTAAAGCACCCCCGCTCGCTTCTTTATCGAATCTCGAAAGCTTGATCCTGGCACATGTTAATGTAGAAGATGAGGGGTTTTTCAAATGAATATCATGTTCCTGCAAATTCCTAAAGCTGTTACATCTTGATAGTTGTGATGGGATGCAAAACATGGCCATTGAAAGCTCGTCTTTGGAAACATTGATTTTTGTGTATCCCAGTTTGAGGATTGGCTGCGAAATTAACATCTCAATCTCAGAAGAGAAACTTAGTTACTTACAACTGTATTGGGGACGTTGGTCTAAGGCCATAAAATTGTTGAATCTTTTTGCTCCAAACCTTAATATATGGTTTGGTGGGGAAATTTGTTGTTTCGCCAGAATCTGAGGAATTCAACGTGTTTAGAGGGAACATAATAGGAAACAACAAAAGCTACATTGAAATCAAATGAAGTGCCGATGCAAGTGTTGAGAGAGATAGAGAAAGTTAAGGTACGTTTTACTTTCACATTTTGAGAAAACAGTACAAGAAACAATAAAAATTATACACTGAAACCAAGTGTGCCAATACAAGTAATGAGAGAGAGGAGTGACATAAATGAGTTGCAGGTACGTTTCACTCTCATACTTCGAGAAAACAATAAGGAAACAACAAGAACCACACACTAAAATCCAGCGTCAATACACATGATGGGACAGAGGGGTGACACAAATGAGTCGCATGTACGTTTCACTCCCACACTTCGAGAAAATATTAATGGAAAGAACAAGGACCACACACTGAAACCAAGTGCCAATACACATGATGAGAGAGAGGGACAAAGTTGCATGTATGTTTAACTTTCACACACTACAAGAAAAACTGGCAACAGTCACTATTATTTAGTGACATTTGGTGACATTTGCTGGGGTGACTAAAGCTTTTAGTCACACAAAAATTTCAAAAAAGGTGACTAAGGGCTTTAGTCACCAACAAATTAACGATGGTGACATTTGGTTCTTTTCTACGGGATGACTAAAGCCTTTAGTCACACAAAAATTTCAAAAAAGGTGACTAAAGTTACCAACAGTCACCAAAAAAGGTGACTAATGCTACCAACAGTCACCATATTCTTAGTTAGTGACAAATAGGTGACTATTGTGACTTTTTTTTGTAGTAACATTTCGAGAAAACAGTAAAAGAAACAACAAGAATTACACTGAAACCAAGTGTCAATACACCTGATGAGAGGGGTGACATAAATGAGTCGCATGTACGTTTCACTCCCACATTTCGAGAAAACAGTAAAGGAAACAACAAGGACCACACACTAAAAGTGTCGATACACATGATGAGAGAGAAGGAGAAAGTTGCAGGTATGTTTGACTTTCACATTTCGAGAAAACAATACAATAAACAACAAGAACTACACTAAAACCAACAATAAACCTGATGAGAGGAGTGACATAAATGGGTTGTAGGTGCGTTTCACTCTCACACTTCGAGAAAACTGAAAAGGAAACAAAAAGAACAACGCAATAAAACCAAGTACCAATACACGTGATGAGAGAGAAGGGTGAGAGATAAACTCATTTCGAGAAAATAGCTCATGAAACAGCAAAAACCACGCACTAAAACCATGTACCAATAAAAGTGACGAGAGAGAAAGGAGTGTGATAAACTGGTTGCAAGTACATTTCTCTCCACACTTGAAGAAAGTAGTACTTGAAACAACAAAAACCACTCACTAAACCAAGTGGTAATACATAGCATAAACCAGTTGCAGGTACGTTTCTCTCCCACGTTATACAAGATATCTAAATTAACAAAATTGGGGTTCTTCAAATTGATCAAATTCGATCCAAAATTTGCAAGACTGAGGAAGATGGGGGCGATCCAACTAGATTGACTCGCATATCCTCATACTAGCTAGACTAGTAAAGGTGTACATGAATGGTGGTAAGTACTAGTATCAAGAGTTACTACTTTTCTTTATTTTGGTTTAGTGTGTAATAAATGATAATTATTGTAGCATTTGATTCCTCTTTCCTTCTAGGCTAGTGCTATAAATTGAAACCAACTCCAATCTCTCACAGACGCAAAAACATCGTAGTTACTATCATGGAACACAAACCTAAGTTAATGGCCACTGTAAGTCGTCAAGGTCAAGGAGTGCATGCTGAGACTGAGAGTATAATGATAGATAGATTGAGTAATCTTCCAGACCCTATCGCCCATCACATTTTTTCCTTCGTTGATCTAAAAGACATCGTACGAGTGGGCTGTGCGTCCAAAAGATGCAGACAATTTCACCTGTCAACTCCAACTTTGAGTTTCAATTTCAATGAATTTCCCGACATGAAGAAATCCCCGTGTAGCAAGAGGTTAGAGGTGATGAATTCTTTGGATAGGTTGTTAGCTCATCGCCAGAACGATAAGCTAAAACACTTCCACATCCATTGGGTTCCGCATAACCGCTACGTGGAGGACTGCGTGGGTCTACGATGCAGTAAGGTGCAAAGTTGAAGAACTTGATCTTGACATCTGTGTACATCAAGAGACACCATTAGCATTATCGTCTTTCATGTTTCTTTGTGATTCCTTGAGGTCTTTATCAGTGAACATGAAGTGTGTTCTTAAAGCACCGCCCCTCGATTCGTCATCTAATCTCAAAAGCTTGAATTTGAGAGAAGTTTGTATAGTAGACGAGGAGTTTTTCACATGGATCTCATGTTGCTGCAAGTGCATAAAGGAATTGCGTCTTCATGATATTTATGTTGGAAAAATGGCTCACCTAAGGTTACAAGAATCGAGAGGAAGCGGCCAGGTCGCGAGTTTTGGGCGGCCCGGTCGCGGTTTCAAGCGACGGTCGCATTCAAGCTGGGTTTTGAAGTTGAAGTCTCGGTATAAAAACGACCGGTCGCAGGTTACGAGCGACCGGTCGCTTCTAGCAGTTTCTTAAGGTCCCTCTCGGTATAAGCGACCGGTCGCAAATTCCTGGCGGCCGTGCAAGTTTTATCTTTGTGCTGATTTTTCAGACGTTTTACCCCTTTCTTTGGATGCTAATTGGTCCCTACCAATTCACATGCAACCCCAACGTGGGTATAAGTCCAAGACAGTGGCAAACCACCAGAAAAGTCCTAAACATTGATTAGGGAGACTAGTGGGTTGCTTTGAGCCTACATCATTATGTTTTCCTGAAATTAGGGATCCATGTTTTGAGGTAGGCTGGTTTGGTGCATGTGAGTGGCTTCTTTTCTCTATCTTTAAGTAGATGCAAAGGAGCTGGAGTTTAAGTAAGTGTTGCATTCAGATTTGGGAAGCCAAGAGAGAGAGTGAGAGCATCTTGTATCAAGTGAGTGAGCTAAGGGGTGAGAGAGAAAAACAGATAGTGAGCTTGGGTTCTAAGGGGGTTTCCATTGAAACCAAATCTGTAACTCCATCTTCATTATTGATATTTCTCAAGGGGATCACCAAAGAGGACGTAGGCAAATTGCTGAACCTCTATAAATACTTGTGTTCATTGTTCTTGGTTATTTTCTGAGTGTGTGTGTGTGTGTGCAACAAGTTCATCCTTGAGCTTGTCCAAAGTCCATCAACAACAAGGTCTTGAAGGGAGTGAGTTGGTTCTAATTCACAACAAGTGGTATCAATTTGTGTTGGCAGCTGTGCTAGTTCTTTCTTTGGAGTGCTAGTGTGTTGAAGATGGCAAGTGACAAGGAAGTTGAGAGTGGTAGCAGTTCCTGAAGCAACCACAAGCAACAAGCATGAAGGTGGAGCTAAAGCCTTTCACAGGGAATGAGAACTTCACTCTTTGGCAACGAAGGATGAAATCAGCCCTCACACAACAACACCTCCACGTTGTGTTGGTTGGAAAGGAAAGGAAGCCAACAAGCATGACAGATGAGGAGTGGGGTGTACTTGATGAGTTAGCTAGAGGAGCTATCGAAAACTACCTCTCCGATGAGGTGCTCATCAACGTGATGAAGGATACGGCAAAGCAAACATGGGAGAAGCTCGAAGAGATGTTTGCAGGGAAGTCACTATCCAACAAGCTCTTCCTTAAGGAAGAACTCCTAAATCTCAAGATGGAGGAGGAGGTAATCTAATGGAACATTTAAGTAGTTTCAATAGATGTGTTGCTGACTTGCAGAGAATGGAAGTTAACTATAGTTCGGAGGATAAGGCTCTTATGTTGCTCACATCCTTACCTCCGTCCTATAAACACTTTCGAACCACTCTTATGTTCGGGAAGGTCACTCTGGATTTTGAGCCTGTGGTGCAAGACATCATGACACACCATAGGATGGCTCAACGTTCGGGAGAGAACTCTCAAGGCGAAGGTCTAGTTGCAAAGACCGGAGAGAGAGGTCGTTCAAAGAAGCAAGAGGGCAAGAAAGGCAACAGAGGAAGGTCCAAATCCAAGGCAAAAGAAGGTTGTTTCGAATGTGGGTCAAAGGAGCATTGGAAAAGAAATTGCCCCATATGGAAGGAGAAGAAGAACAAAGGGAAGAATGCAACCAACACAGTGGAAGAAGTCACAGAAAGTGATGGTGAGCTTTTATGTGTTAATAGCAATGTTAAAACTAATGCATTTGCTAATTCTTCAAGGTGTTCCTCTTCCGATTGGATTTTGGATTCCGGATGCTCATACCATATGTGCTCAAACAAGGAGTGGTTTGACACTTATGAAAAGGAAGAAGGTGGTGAAGTTATAATGGGGGATGGCTCGGTTTGTAGAGTCAAAGGCACAGGTACAATCAAGGTGAAGATGCATGATGGGGCTGTTAGGACGCTTGGAATGGTAAGGCACATTCCAAAGTTGCGTAAGAATCTCATTTCCCTTGGAACTCTTGATAAGAATGGTTATTCATTTAAAGCAAATGGAGGAAACTCATAATCTCAAAAGGTTCACTTGTGATTATGAAAGGAGAGATTCAACCTAATTGTCTATATAGATTGTGTGGTACTACAATAACAGGTGGAGCAGCTGTATCCACAAGCAAGGACTCGGAGGATGAAACTCAACTTTGGCATTTGAGGCTAGGGCACATGAGTGAGAGGGGCATGCAGGAGCTACACAACCGAAAGTTGTTGAAAGGTGTTCAAAGTTGCAAGCTTGAGTTCTGCAAATATTGTACCATGGGAAAGCAATCTAAGGTGGCTTTCAAGCAGCGAAACAAAGAGGAAGGAAGCACAGGGGTGCTAGATTATATTCACACGGATGTATGGGGGCCATCACCGGTTAAATCAAAGGGTGGAGCTCGTTACTTCGTGACTTTCTTGGATGATTTTTCCAGGAAGGTTTGGGTCTACTTCATGAAGGAGAAATCTGAGGTCTTCACCAAATTCAAGGAGTGGAAGGCGGAAGTAGAGAACCTAACCGGAAGGAAGATCAAGATCCTAAGGAGTGACAATGGTGGTGAATATAAAGACAACAAGTTTCTTGAGTTTTGCAGGAATGAAGGCATCAAGAGGCACTTTACCGTGAAGAAGACGCCCCAACAAAATGGAGCTGCGGAGAGGATGAATAGAACTCTCATGGAGCGTGAGAGATGCATGAGGATTCATGCAGGATTGCCCGAGTCATTTTGGGCGGAGTCCGTTAACCATGCAGCCTATTTGGTTAACCGATCTCCTTCCAAAAATCTTGAGTTCAAATGTGCAGAGGAGGTATGGTCTAATAAGTCAATTGATTATACTAATCTTAAGGTGTTTGGATGCAGTGCATATGCACTTATTCCTAGTGATGAAAGGTCCAAGTTGAAGCCAAAGTCTCTTGAATGCATTTTCATCGGATTTGAGAGCGGTGTGAAGGGCTACAAGCTATGGGATCATGTGAACCTAAAGAAGATACTCAGCAGGGATGTTGTGTTTGATGAGAAGACCATGCCTATGAACAAAGTCAAGAATTCAGAGGCAAAGGAGGATGTTGTTGGGAAAGAAACAACCATTGAAGTTCCACTCAAGAAGATGTTCAAGAAGACTTCACAAAAACAGCCAATGAAGACGTTCAGGAGGAGGTGGAGTCGACATTGAGGAGGAAGATGCAGGGGCAACAACAACAACAAACTCAAGAAGAAGAAGAAGAGGCTCAAGAGCAGGTGGAGCCATCATCTATAGCTCGGTCCAGGCCCAAGAGAACCATCAAACCACCACAAAGGTTTGGATGGGACAAGGATGCAGTTCACTATGCTTTGAATGCTAGTGAAGAAGAACCAACCACGTTCCAGGAGGCTGTTGAGAATGAGGAACGGGAAAGTTGGATGGAAGCTATGATGCAAGAGATGGAATCTCTACACCAAAACTCAGTTTGGGAGTTAGTTCCTAAACCCAAGAATCGCAAGCTTATTGGCAGCAAATGGGTGTTTAGGAAGAAAGAAGAAATGCATGAGAAGGGAGCCACCATATTCAAAGCTCGATTGGTGGCCAAAGGGTACTTGCAAAAGGAGGGAGTTGATTATGATGAAATCTTCTCTCCGGTAGTGAAACACACTTCTATAAGGCTACTACTATCCATAGTAGCACAAGAGAACATGGAGGTGGAGCAAATGGATGTGAAGACTGCTTTCCTCCATGGTGATTTGGAGGAAGACATCTACATGAGCCAACCTCAAGGGTTCATTGAAGCAAACAAGGAAAATCTGGTTTGCAAGCTGAAAAGGTCTCTCTATGGGTTGAAGCAATCTCCAAGGCAATGGAACAAGCGCTTCGACTCTTTCATGATGAAGATTGGATATAGAAGATGTGAATCTGATTGCTGTGTATACACTCATGTATTCAAGGATGGTAATCTCATCCTTTTGCTTCTTTATGTTGATGACATGCTAATTGCATGTAAAGACATGTCAAAAATTCAGGAATTGAAGACATTGCTTGGAAAGGAGTTTGACATAAAGGATCTTGGTTCTGCACAAAAGATCCTAGGGATGGAAATAAGGAGAGACAGGGTTGGAGGCAAGCTATGGCTGTCACAAAGTAAGTACATTACCAAAGTACTTGAAAAATTCAATATGTTGGATTGCAAACCCGTGTCTACTCCTTTGGCGGAGCATTTTAAGTTAAGTGCACAAAAATGTCCTTCCACGGATGAGGAGAAGGAAGAAATGAGCAAAGTTCCATATGCAAGCTTGGTAGGGTGTCTCATGAATGCAATGGTTTGCACACGCCCCGACCTAGCTCAAGCCGTGAGTGTGGTGTCAAGATACATGGCGAATCCGGGCAAACTTCATTGGACAGCAGCGAAGTGGATTCTCAGGTACTTGAAGGGCACTAAGAGGCTTGGGATATTGTTTGCAAGACAACAAGGAAAAGCAAGTGTGTCAGGGTATGTAGACTCTGATTATGCAGGGGATTTAGACAAGAGGAGATCCACCACAGGATATGTTTTCACTTGTGGTGGAGGACCGATTAGTTGGAGAGCGATGTTGCAATCGGTTAGTGCCTTGTCTACTACTGAAGCGGAGTATATGGCGCTCACGGAAGCTTCGAAGGAAGCGGTATGGCTGAAGAGATTGGCAAAGGAATTCGGAATAGCCCAAGACATGGTGGTGATTCAAAGTGACAGTCAAAGTGCAATTTGCTTGGTCAAGAATCAAGTGTATCATGGAAGGTCCAAACACATTGATGTCCGATACCACCGGATAAGGGATTGGGTGAATGATGGAGACATCAAGGTAATGAAGGTTCATACATCAGAGAATGCTTCAGATTGTCTCACAAAGCCAGTCACAGCTGCAAAGTTCAAGCATTGCTTGAGCTTGCTCAATCTTGTTCCATGTTAGAGATTGAGGTGGAGTTCTTGGGAGTTATCCGGACGATTCTCAAGAAGTTAAAGATGTCCGGAAGGCAATAATCTTCTCAAGGAGCTTAGGCTCGCCATGGTGGAGATTGTTGGAAAAATGGCTCACCTAAGGTTACAAGAATCGGAGGAGCGACCGGTCGCAGAGTTTTGGGCGACCGGTCGCATTCAAGCTGGGTTTTGAAGTTGAAGTCTCGGTATAAAAACGACCGGTCGCAGGTTACGAGCGACCGGTCGCTCCAGTTTCTTAAGGTCCCTCTCGGTATAAAAGCGACCGGTCACAAATTCCTGGCGACCGGTCGCAAGTTTTATCGTGCTGATTTTTCAAAGACGTTTTTACGCCCCTTTCTTTGGATGCTAATTGGTCCTTACCAATTCACATGCAACCCCAACGTGGGTATAAGTCCAAGACAGTGGCAAACCACCAGAAAAGTCCTAAACATTGATTAGGGAGACTAGTGGGTTGCTTTGAGCCTACATCATTATGTTTTCCTGAAATTAGGGATCCATGTTTTGAGGTAGGCTGGTTTGGTGCATGTGAGTGGCTTCTTTTCTCTATCTTTAAGTAGATGCAAAGGAGCTGGAGTTTAAGTAAGTGTTGCATTCAGATTTGGGAAGCCAAGAGAGAGAGTGAGAGCATCTTGTATCAAGTGAGTGAGCTAAGGGGTGAGAGAGAAAAACAGATAGTGAGCTTGGGTTCTAAGGGGGTTTCCATTGAAACCAAATCTGTAACTCCATCTTCATTATTGATATTTCTCAAGGGGATCACTAAAGAGGACGTAGGCAAATTGCTGAACCTCTATAAATACTTGTGTTCATTGTTCTTGGTTATTTTCTGAGTGTGTGTGTGTGTGCAACAAGTTCATCCTTGAGCTTGTCCAAAGTCCATCAACAACAAGGTCTTGAAGGGAGTGAGTTGGTTCTAATTCACAACAATTTATGGGGTACAAAATATCACCATCGAAAGCTCTTCTCTGGAATCATTTGTTTTTCGGTGTCCCGGTTTGAGTGCTGGCTGCAATCTGAACATCTCAGGAGAGAAACTTGAGAGCTTACATATCTATTGGGGAAATATTTTTCTTGACAGGAAATCGTCGTTAAATCTTTTCGCTCCAAATCTTAAATCTTTGATTTGGTCGGGGAGTTTGTTTTCTCACCAAAATGTGGGGAAATTAACGTGTTTAGAGAAGGCTGAGCTTTCTTTGAAGGTTAAGTCTGGAAAAGAGTTCGACATCATATATGAGATTCTCTGCAGCATGCCTGAGGTTAAAGTTCTTATTCTACACAAAGAGATCATCAAGGTAATTAAAGAGACACTACCTTCAAGTTCATGATTTAATTTTATTTTTGGAAAAATAATTTTTTTGCAATTTGTTCTAATTTACATACATGGTATGCGTTTTTTATTTTGACCAATTAATGAGTTCAACTTGATTTTGGTTGTTTTGATTACTATTCTTGGAAGATTTTTGGGTTCTCTTCATCTTTTCCTATTTTGGGTTTGCCTTTTAACATCGCAGGCTCTGTTAAAGGAAGGTCATATGCCAACACTCTTTTGTGCTCGGATTCATTATTTAGAAATGCACATGGAGGGCTTGTTTGATTTTCTGGTCCCTGCAATGGTCTGTTTTTTTCGAGGAAGCCAAGTTTGAATACTTTGTACCTAAAATCTGACCAAATCACCTTCCACCCTGAAGCTAGAGTAAGTAAAAAGTCCTATCTCTTTTTAGTGCATTTTTCCATCTGTTCTTTCTTAAACATTCATCAATTGTTCAGCTGATCTGCTTGTTTCCTTGTTGCCTTTCCAGTCATGCGGGTTTGACGTGGAATTCTGGAAATCGCAAAACCTTGCTTTTATTAAGAAACTGAAGCTGGTAGACATTGAGCTTTCCAATGGGTCTAATGGAATCGAGTTAGCAAGGTATATACTCGAGCATGCTCAGAACTTGGAGAAAATGGCGATTGTGTGCATTCACCTGAGCAATCTAATGCTATAGGGAAGTTAAATGAAAGCAAGAAAGCTCCCAATGCCATAGTTGTCTTTGAAGAAGATCAAGAAAGAGGGACAAGAAAGCATGGGCCTCGCGCGTTTTGGTTGTTTTCCCGAATGCTGCAGAGACCTTTAACTCTCGACTCGATTTGGTCTCTGTTCGTACCAAAAATAGCACAGGCCTTGATCCACAGTTTAGATGGACTGATTGAGTAAAGCGAAAGGCCCAAGGCATCAAAAGGCTCATTTTACAACCATAAAAGCCCAAGAGAAAGGATCGGCCCAGGCCCAACAACGCTCCGGCAATTTTGGCCCGAGTAAGACCATAGTCAACGAAGCTCTTGAAGATGCGGCACATCGGACACAAGTGTCCGATGCTTTTTCGTCTCTTTCGGATACGAATGCCACGTCTCATTTCGGACAGAAACTCCTCAAAAGCAAGTATTTTCGCGAAATCCTTCGCAAAAAGATCTTGTTTTGAGGATTCAAATCTCATCGCGATTTGGTTTAATCACTAAAAATCCGAGCATGACCCACCAAATCGGAAGGAGCATGGTCTACGAAGTGGAAGAACGTAGCAAGTAGGCGTTTCACACCACCATTAATGTGATTGCCACCGCATTTAATGCGGTATGACCACTATTCCCATCGAGAGGAGGCTTTAAAACCATCAATTCAGCAAAACTAGGAGACCATCCTCAGGGATTTTCGGTCCTAATCAACTTGATCACTACGCAGCCGAAAATCTTCACTTTAAAAGATTTCTTAATTATGTCCAGGTCACATCGCAGAGATAGGGTTCACACAAGTGGCGATCAAGTGCATTTCCCAAAGGGCTCTCTAGGCATCGCCGATTGAAGAACTTACCTATCTATATATATACTAATCTCTAGTGGTAGGGCGGGACACACAACTTCAGCCAAAAAAGCCGGACTCAACGTCTCAAAACCAAGACTCAACGTCTTAGACTCAATCTCTTGCGAAGTGTCTCTCTGCAGACAAAACCAAGACTTGAATCAACTCCCTTCCCTTTCTTTGAGTTCCCAGTTGACAACTCCTTGTTGGAACTCTCTTCTTTTCAAACACATAGCTTTGTCTAATTCCCAGTTGACAACTCTGATTGGAATAACATCGCCATTGTTTGTAACCTATTTGCTCTGCCCGGCAAAAGCTTGGTATGATTTGATAGTTGGTTTCGATTTCCAGGCTCACTTATGTCGAAGCAAGTTTCTCCACTGCGATACGGGCTAGTTTCTGGTCGTAAGTGTCACTAGTTTGTTAGTATCGGACAACACAACTTTGTCGCAGATAGATTATTGTTTTCTGTCCGTCTGACGATTCTTCTGTCCGATTGTATCATTTTTAGCTTTTCTTGTTTCTTTGAGTTATTGTATTCAAATCAGTTTTTCGTTTAATCAGACTTGTATGCAATCGTTAATGAAAATACCTTGTCTATCGGACTGATTTTAATACAAAAGATCTGCCATTGAATGTTCAGTCCAATCAACGGACTAGGACACTGTTTTTCCTGTGAAGTTCCTCGATCATACTTAAGATATTGAAAGTCCTCTTAGTTGAGGCAGAAAAAGAACCTATCTAAAGCCAGATTCCCCTCTTTGGAGTACAATGGCCTTGGTTAGAAGAAAGAATAAATGAGCGCAGTCGTATTCACTAAACCTCCCTCTTTCTACTAGAAGAGTATCACTAGTAGTGGCACACCTTTCACATCTCCTCGAGGAATAGTCTCCGAATCCATATCAGGTTCCTTGAGGCACAAGCAAATCAGACGAAGCCGCTAAGTTGCCAAAGTACAGCCTGCTCAGCGGCTAGGGGCATCATAAGGTGTTCAGAAGCATTTCTAGACGAACAGTCTCTGAACTTCGATGACTATGGCTATCCTTAGTTTGTTTTCTTGGTGTAATTCTGTACTGTATTTAGCTTTAACTGAACTAGTAGTTGTCGTGAAGTGTATTGATGCTTCTGAATGCTTGATGTTGTGGGTTTCGTTTTTTTTTTCCAAAACCAAGTGATGTTTTGCATTTCCAACACCGCGTAATGTTTTTTTCTTTTGTACTTGTTTGAAAAGCCCATGTAGTTCGCAATGGCATATCATTAACCGGAATTCTATTGTCACCCCCCCAATTTCCAGAGAAGAAAAAAAAAATCCTTCAAATTCTTTTCCTCCGTAATGCTGATTTTAAGCCCCATCAAAATAAAATAAATTACGAAAAAAAATGTGAATAACAAAAAACACCTTGCCCTAAACTCACCCAGCCCCCCTCCCAAAAAAAAAAAATTCACCTCCGTTGAAGGCGGCTCTCTTTTTGCAGGCCACCACCTCCCCCATCTCTCTCCTAACTCCAACAACGGGTGGGTGATTATAGAGACCTCGGGGTCTTCAGCCACCCATGGTGATTTAGTGATGGAGATAGAAGAGATAGATAGAGAGGAAAGGGGTGGCGGGGGACAAGGGAGTTGCCGGGTGCGTGGGTTGGGGATGTTGGGATTTTTGCTTCTTGTGGGGGGGGGGTTAAGGGGTGCTTCCGCATCGAATTTTCTTCCCTTAAGTGCTAAATGCATTTAAGGAAGCTAAATACATATGTATTTGTCTTGCTATTTTCTTCCAATTCCACCGCTGTCTTTGAGGAAGATTCAGATTTGTGTGCTCCTAGCTAGAATAGAATCCCTTGTGAGTAAGATGTCCCATAGTCCTACATAGACTGTCTATTCAAAATGACTTAAAACCATGTGTTTGTCACCAGTGGTCTAAAGTTAGGATCATTCCACCCATAAAACGATTTTCAAGAGCCGTTGTCCGTCGGAAAAGGTCCATCACCGACGAGCCGCTGGGAAAAAAAAATTTCCAACAAGAAATGGGCGTCGTAAATACGTTAACTTTGTTGGAAATAAATTCTCAAAACAAGGACATTTTAGTGTTTGCGATGTGGAAACGTTGTCATAAATAATTGGGAAGCTTGTTGGAAATGTTTTTTTAAACGACAAACTTTTGTTTTTTCGACAATGGATTTCAACAAAAACATATTGTCGGAAACATTATTTTCGATAATACAATACATCAAAAAAACATATTTCTAATGAATATACATCGTCGGACAATGTCGTTTACGACAACACAAAGCAGTCGCAAATATGCAAATGTGTCATTGGAACTAGGAAATTACCAAAAAAAAAAGTGGTGTTGTAAATACTCCAAGGGTACTTTCATAGTCGGAAATAAAATGCATCATGTTGGACATATTTCCGACAGTCACCGTTTTTTAGTCGAAAAAGCACATTTTCCGACGACATTTTAGAGCCCTCAGAAAAAGTTTGTTGTAAATAACTGTTTTTTTTTTTTTTTTGTAGTGGCTGTTATAAAGTAACATAAGATGTATGAGAAATGTTTGTGTGAAACTGAAACACCATCATAATCTTAAAGCATCTCCAACAATAGTAGCAAACCAAACTCTTCAAATTGAAGTTCGCTGACCTATATGACAATTTGAAAAATTTGTTTGCTACTTTAATAATTTGTGCCCAAACATTGCTTCAATTCAATTAATGTAGTGTTTGTTATTTTAGTATTTTCAGTGTAGGTTTCTTTCGAAAACATGTGAAGAAAGTCTATGTATTTATTATTTTAAAAGAAAAAGTACATGTTTTTAGCATTTTTAATGTAGGTTTTATTCTTCCGCGGTAAAATAAATATTTTGAAGAGGCAAGGTTAACTTGTCAGTTTTAAAGATAGGGAAAGGAGTTGCAATTTTGGTAACTAAGTCTGACAAGTTTGTGGGAGAGAGTTTTGCTAATGTGGCTCATCCATTTTAGCATTCCAACTGTAAGAGATGCTCTTACTAATCCGCGTGTCAAAACATAGGTGGGTAATGGGTTTATAACTTAATGTATAACATGAATAAGAAGAGTACACACGTGTTATAACATGAGTTGGTTACATCACGTGATGATGTTGTCACACTCTCACCGAAGTTTACTCTAAAAGTAGTCAAGAGCTTTCCTAAAACAAACGACGCTCGGACAGATTCTCGATAAGAATTTCAAAATTCAAAATTCAAAATTCAAAATTTTGGGGTTATTAAAATGTATGAATTTTTACTATTTCTAAAACATATATCCTTTTACACTAAACCCACATCAGAAAGCCTAAAAGACCCAAACCCCAGTTATTGTGCACAGCCCCAAACTATCAAAATTAGGGTTTTCAGCGCTGCTATCTGAAGGGACTTGGCAATCCATACCTTCCCATAGTCTGGACCAAAGAAGATGCATTCGAATTTTCTGGTGTCTATACATGAATGGTATGTGCCCCTATAAAGACTACTCCTCTGAGTTTATTTGGGTTCATTTCTTAATTTCTTTTGGTTCAGTGTATAGATGTATATAAATACAAAAAGAAATATAAATATAATTGATGATTTAGTATTCAATCCGGTAACTCTACAATTTCCCTTATGGCTAGACTGAAACCAACATCTCTTACAAAAGCAAAAAAGACACCAAATGGAACACAAAAGCAAGCTAATGGCAACTGCAAGTAGGCCAGGTCAAGCACGAATGCTTGCTAAGAGTAGAAGGGTAGACATATTTAGTCATCTTCCTGACGAAGTTGCCCTTCGCATTCTTTGCCGCCTTTCTATAAAAGACCTCACTCGTTTCGGCTGTGTGTCGAAAAGATGTAGACAACTCTACCTGTTGTCTCCAGTATTACATTTTGATGAATTTCCCAAGGCAAATACATTGACGTGTGGTAAAAGGCTGAAATTGTTGAACTGTTTGGATAGGTATTTGGTTCACCGTAGGGATAATAAGATAATGAAGTTTAGTGTTTGTTGGGCTCGCCATGGATTACCCGCTGATGAGGCTACGCAATGCTTCTGTGATGAGTATTATAGAATCATGACATGGATCCACAATGCAGTAAGGTGTAAAGTGCAAGTTCTTGATCTTGAGATCTCTATGTTTGAGGACATGGCATTTCCATCTTGTGTCTTTCCTTGTGAATCTTTGGTGCATCTATCGTTGGACATGAAGTGCAGGATTGAAGTGCCCTCCACTTTTTTCTCTAATCTCCAGTACTTGGACTTGAGCAAGGTTAATATAGTAGATGAGGGGTTTTTCAAATGGATCTCGTGTTCTTGCAAAGTCATTAAGGAGTTAAACCTTCACCAAGTTTATGGGCCAAAAAATGTCACCATCGAAAGCTGGTCTTTGGAATCATTTTCTCTTGAGTGTCATAAGCTGATTGACATCTGCCACCTCAACATCTCCGGTGAGAAACTTGAAGAAATATTCATAGACTGGAAATTTGCTACCCCTCATGATAAATCATTAAGTATTTTTGCCCCGAATCTCGAAAAGTTTTATTGGTTCGGGAATTTTGTGCGCAACCCAAGTCTGGGAAACCCTGGATGTTTAAAAGAAGTGGGGATTTTTCTGGATCCTGAAGCAGATGACTATAAGTATGTATTTGATGATGTTTACACTTCATCCGAGGTTAACTTTCTTAATCTAAATGAAGAGACCATTAAGGTAAAGTGAACCCTTCATACATTTCATTATTGTTTTAAAAATTATGGATGCCATTGCTTTTACATTAAGAAAAGTTGAAGGAGCTAGAATGAAAACTCATCTTCTTCTTTTTTTCTTTTTTTCTAAAGTTTTTGTTCAATAGAATTGAAAAGTAAATTGTGAAGCATGATGTTGTGTGCCTTTATAACATTGCAGGCTCTGTTTAGGGATGGATCCATGCCGGCTCCATTTGAAAATATTCGCCATTTGCGTGTTCATATTAGGAGCTTTATTAATGACCTAGTCCCAGCAATGGTCTTTCTTTTTTCTGGAATGCATAACTTGTATACCTTATACATAAAGTCTAGCCCACCTTTAGTCGAGCCCCAATCTAATAATGTAAGTTAAGACTTAAAGTGTATGTTATTTCTCAGTCTCTCTCTTACGCTTAGTTTTGTCATTTTAATCAAGACCTTGTTAAAGCAATTGGACTCTATATTTTGGTAGTTCTTAACTTTTTTTTTTTGGTTGGAAATTTTCAATGTCTTCTTGCTTTTCCAGGCATCTGGGTTTGTTATGGGACAGTGGAGCATGCAAAACCTTGCTTTTATTAAACAGCTGAAGGAGGTTACGATAGAGCTTTCGCATGGATCTAATGGAGTTGAGTTTGCAATGTATATGCTTGCGCATGCTCAGAATTTGGAGAAGATGGTCATAATTCATTTGCCGAAACAATATGTTAGGAGGAAGATAAAGAAAAGCAAGAATATTTCGAAGGCAAAAATTGTTTTCAAGGAAAGAAATAGAGATCTGGTTTGATCTTTTACAGAATTTGTGTTATGGTGTGTGTATGTTATAATATCAAAGTCTTAGGATGTTGGGATTTCTATTGAATGAGAGTAATGTACCTTTAGCGTGTTATGGGTTGTCTAAATTTTATCTTATGTGCTTCTTGTCAGTATTAGTATGAAGACTAGTACCTCTGTCATTGATTTGGTTCAGTGTTTAAACTAATATAATTGATGTTTTGGTTTCTTAATTTTCCTTGCCTTTAGTATGGATTAAGACCAATTTCTCTTGCAAGCTCAAAGTAAATGGCTACTACCAGTTGTGAAGGTGAAGGAGGTTGTAATGAGAGTAACTTTTCATATCTAGGTTATTTTGGTACAATTTTGATAAAATAAACAAATTCACACTCTATTTATATACATGTATGCCGCTACTGTTTGGCATGACAATCAAATGACGAGCCCCATGCCATATGCCGACCACCCAAAAGACTCGAGCGGGTTACCTCTTCAAATTTCCCGGCATCTAAACGGAACACTCGTTTAGCCATCAGAATCGTTTCCAACCGATGAGCAATCACCAGGACCTGTTAATAAACACAATATCTGATTCATTTAGACACTCAACATAATTTTGCAAGTGAAAAATGTATAAGTTATTTTTCACAAACCAAGCCAAGATCTGATTCATTAAAATGTATTCATTCAAGATCTAAATAAAAGATTGTACTACAGTTAACAAAATTAGAAAGTTGTAACATGAGACAGGAACAGAGGGCAAACCAAACAGATAGGACGTGCTCATCCTTACCGTGTGATTTTCCATCAAGCGCTGGACAGCTTGTCTAACTAACAACTCAGACCTGCTATCTAAAGCAGAAGTAGCTTCATCCAAAATCAATATAGAAGAATTCTGATAGAGTGCCCTTGCAATAGCTAGTCTGTATTAGAGGAGAGCAAACAGAGAAGTTGATTAGCAAACTTAACATGTAGGAAATCACCATATGCAACATGAGTTTTTCTTTTCCCAGGCTTGACCTAACAATCATGCTAAATACCATTGTTAGGATCAGGGATGCTTCACCTTTGCTTCTGACCTCCACTCAAACTTGAGCCTCTTGGTCCTATGTTGGTTTTGTATCCATCTGGGAGACTTCTGATAAATTCATCTGCATTTGCAGTTCGTGCTGCATCCTCTACCATTTCCATGTTAATTTTGCCCAACAGATCCCTGTACCCAATATTTTCTGCAACTGTTCCTGAAAAAAGTGTCTAATACATACAAAGTTTCCAATATAATATTATGATTTGGACAACAACAAAAATATTATAAAAGATTTATTAAAAATAAAGAAGAAAGAAACTGTATTTCCAGAGTCATGAGTCTCATCTTTCAGACATTTTAGTTATCTAATGCTCACATCATACCCTTAAAATAAACTCTCAAGTCTTAACCATACGTCCATGCTATTATACAAAAGAACAGTCTCCTAAACTTCATAACTTTTTCAAGTAGTCTTTGGAGTGCAAAATACAGTCCAATACTAGTTGAACTTACCAATTTATCATTTTGCAATCTCGTGCATAACAATAGTATATGTAACACATATAGAGCAGATCAAACAACTCCAAATTCAAATAGC